>JBBBDQ010001869.1:1797500-2527500 GCA_037127315.1 Ascarosepion bandense
AGATTTCAATGGATAGGGTAAGGTCAGTCAGTCAGTCAAGTGCCATACGTGATACACGCTTTAGGCGATCATGTCTCGAAAGAGACATGACTGACTAGGCAGAAGATTTTCCCGCAGTACGTTGCCATTGCTTTCTGAGGTAGACTGGTTGCCAGCCAAGGTTATAGAACCCAGTCTGTCTTGTTATTTAACTGGAGGGAAGAGACGGATTAATACCTCTCCCAAGGGTCTTTGCGCGTAAGGGAATGCAAGGAATTCAGCTGGAATTCGAACTCGGCTCCCCGATTCCTCGTTCCGAGTCGATATCCACTGCACCACAACGCACATCCAGGGTAAGGTAAAGCTATCTAACTAGATTAAAAAATTTTGTACTAATAATAATGTCCTGACTCCGGAGAAAATATTTGCAAAACGCCTGACGAAGCGATACTCGGCATAGTCTCTATTTATATGAAGCGGACGGCGCATCAAATATTCCAACTGATGCAGTTAATTCTGTTTTCCCTGATGAAAAATGTAATCTACTTAATAAAACTAATAAATATATAACTCCTATGCATTAGCATGCCAATAACGATAAATATATGCGTATATATACAATACTGTGCAAAAGTATTAGGACAAGAACTATTTTATCTTTCATGAGGCATCAAAATAATTGCGACAATTTACCAATCACACCTAGTATATATACAGTACTGTGCAAAAGTATTAGGACAAGAACTATTTTATCTTTTATGTGGCATACTGACAGAAAATAAACAATTTAATTAAAGTAATTTTATTTGATTTACTCAACAAATGCTTTAACAAGAAAAAAATACTTGTTACAAAATAAATTTAATATTTAGTATAATAGCCTTTTGCTTTGATCACAGCCTTCATTCTGTAAGGCATTGATATCACAAGCTTCTTCAATGTATCTAATGGTATCTCCTGCCAAGCAGCTTGTATTTCTTACTAAAGTGAATCTTGCAAAGTAACATTAGATTTATCAGTTTTTTTTATCCCACAGATGTTGAATAGGATTCAGATCAGGGGGTTGTGGGGGGCCAATTCAAATTCCGAAGCTTTCCTTCCTCTTCCTTTTTTACGTAAATAATTCTTACAAAGGTTTGGCTTATTACCCAGTATTTGAATTTGAGTGAGATTTTTAGGAAAATCACCCCTGTCCTAATACTTTTGTACACTACCGGTAGTGTGCAGAAATGTTTGGTCAGGGGTGATTTTAAACTTTTCTTTGATGCCTCATAAAAGATAAAACAGTTCTTGTCCTAATACTTTTGCACAGCAATATATATATATATATATATATATATATATATATATATATATATATGTGTGTGTGTGTGTGTGTGTGTGTGTGTGTGTGTGTGTGTGTGTGTGTGTGTGGTATAATGGTTGTCACAATGTTTTTAAATTCATAGTATCACTACACAAAAAAATTCTCATGTTTCGAAGCCAGCCCATTATGTTTTGGCTTCATCCTCAGGTGATGTTTTTAGAAATAAGAATTATCCAGTTGAAAAGACCGTTTATTTGTGTTGGATTTGTTATTTTCCGGGTGTAAGAAGGGTTGGTCTGTATTATGAGTTCCGTTGACCTTTTTACTGGTGTTGGGGTTAAGTGTTTGTATCGAGCACTCTTTATAAAAGTAAATGCAATGAACAAAAAGGTAAATAAACCTACGAGTTCTACAACTTAGTTACAATATATATATATATATATATATATATATATATATATATATATATATATATATATATATAAACGCCATAAAGATACACAGTTTATTACCTCACATGGTAAAACTGAACTAAAAAATAAAACTGAAAAAAGTGATAGCTAAAATATTTCGAAACTAGCCCAACACAGCTAAATCGAGGTTAAAACAAAATTAAAAATTAACAATAAAACAGAAAATGGACAATATGTATGAGGAAAAATATGTGTTAGATGGAAATTATTTCGAGGCCGAGCATGAAATCATTTTGTTTATATAGTGAAAATCTCAGAGACAAAATATATATGGCCTCCAACACATTTTTGTTTTATTAACCTAGATTTAGATCTGTTGAAAGAGGTTCGAAACCAGTTAGCTAGCTTGTTTTTCAGTCTTAAATTTTTACTTATTATCATGAGGGACAGAAAATTTATGTCTGTTCTAAAATTTTGTACTGCCAAGGTTATATATATATATATATATATATATATATATATATATAAATGGCGAATCCGTAAACGGGAAGAATAATCCAAATATATCTTAATGTGATTTATTGTGATAGATCCATAAAATGACAATATTTGTTATGTAATTTGCGGTCTGATGACATGACTACCAAAAGTGTAATTACAATAAATTATAGTATATAACCGGCATAGATTACTGGTTGTTTTTCCTTATATATATATATATATATATATATATATATATATATATATTATTGACTTGCCTGCAGAAAAACTGAGTTACATGCGGAATCAAATCGCCAAGCTTTTGTTAACGTTGAGAAGAAAATATTAAATATTGATATAAATCAGACTTGTTATGATAGACCAAGGAAAGTTTTATTAGCACCACCACTAAATGTCCGATACAAGTGTCTGTGTGTGTGTGTATATATATATATATATATATATATATATATATATATATATAAAGAGAAAGTAAGTGATAGCGAAACAGGTCGTGAGATAGTTGTGCATAGATATATATGTAGATATAGACATAGATAAAGTTGCAAATTAATCACTCTTTCAAACTATATATATATATATATATATATATATATATATGAAGAGAAAGAATGATAGAAAGAAAGGCTGCGTACATACATGCGTATAAGCATAGTTTGAGTGCAGGACGACAGAGTTCATTACATAAGAACACAATCCTATAGGTGAATTGGTTATCCAGAAAACCCAGACTTCAATACTTCAATAAGCTGAAGAAAGTACTACTACATTGATAAGGGAATGCTGCGTTAAACAGTCAAACACTAGGTAATAAGCCATCTTCGCAGAAAATTACTAGTGTAGTCGGTTCAATAGCCAGTGAAATTTTCAAAGAGATCCCATTCTGCCAGACATGGTAATTAAATATTACAACCTGCACACATACACTATATATATATATATATATATATATATAATTGGAGTAGAATGATTTAATTGGAGTAGATAGATCTATCTATCGCCTGGTTCACACTCCACCCACGTCTATTGAACAGGTTAAGAGGCTCATCACTTGTTCCCTGTTTAGGATGTGGTTTCCGGCTTTCTCTTTTGCAATCTTTTCACTTTTACGTAGCCTCCTGCACATCAGTGGCGTTACCGCTTTGCTTCGGGGTGATACGAATATATATATATATATATATATATATATATATATATATATATATATATATATAGCAATATTCTTATTATTGAAGTTTTTAATAAGAACTTTTTTCGCTACCCAAGAGATGAGGTTTTTCGGTTATATATTTAGCAACTCATAAAGAGTTAGGTTTTTGTTACTAATGGAATATTGAGCCAAATGCACTAGAATAAATTGAATCATGACAGCTCTTGTATAGTGAAAAAATGGTTTTATCAAAAACCCCAATAATAAGAATATCACTTCAAGTATTGCTTTACTACATATTGAGCATTTAATAATCCATGTTATGAAATTATTTCTTACTACTATATATAGATATATATATATATATATATATATATATGTGTGTGTGTGTGTGTGTGTGTAGAGAGAGAGAGACAGAGGGAGAGAGAGAGAAAGATAGAATGATGTTCTTTGAGCTATGTCCTTTAATGTCAACAGTACTGACAATCACATCTAAAACCTGCCATACTAGATATAATGGGACGAATCAACCTCATTCGCTTTGTATTCCATGAGACGGGAAGAAATCTCACCCAGACCACTTCTGCCCTAGAACCGCTACCTTGAATTAGAGCCACCCGCGGGAAATTTTTTACAGATCTCTACAATCTTGACTGTTTCAATCCTCGTGTTAACCGTTATTTCCAACAGAAACTAAGAAATTGCAGTACTTACCAAATTTTCTTACGTTCGCACAACAAAGACATTTAGTAAGCCTCTATCTTCAATAGCTCTTAGGTCTTTTATTGCGAAGAACATTAGCAAATATATATATATATATATACATATGAAGAAAAGAAGAAGCAAAGAGACAAAGAATTTGTTTAAATTTATCTGTCTGTACTGCATCTCACTCTATGAGCAAATTCGTTTTCACCAGGCCGAGAATTTTTCAGCATTTCGCGGATACTGGTATCCACTTTTATATATATATATATATATATAGGTAGATAGATAGATAGCTAGATAAGTGTGAGTGTGTGCATACATACAATCTATCTATCTATTTATTCACAACACATCAGAAACAAAGACGCACACGAAAATGCCTATAGAAGTTGTCGAAATCGCTTGGGACAATAAAATTATGGACAATTTTTATATCCCTTACCTCCTACAGAACGGAAGAATGTTAAGATGCTGGAGAAAATAGACAATAAATTAATCTTCCGAGTTCGCCGTGTTCAAAGTGAGATGTTTGAAAAAGAAAAAAATATATATGTATGTGTGTATAATATATATATATATATGTGTGTGTGTGTGTGTGTGTGTGTGTGTGTGAAATATATATATATGCAGTTTGTTATATATTATTTATATATTATATATGCGCAGTAGTTTTTGTCTGACGATCGCAGTAGCGTGAAACCCAGAATCACAAACTCACACCTATCAAACTATATATATATATATATATATATATATATATATATATATATATATATACTGCATATGTTTGTGTGTTTATGGATACAGATCAATAATTCCGCAGTTTGACAAGAAGCTATTTGCTGATGTTTTATCTGTAATTGTTATGCACTAAAATGAGATCTACTTGACACAGAATACATAGGTAAGCGCTCAGTGTGAATTGAAGTTACTACAAACTCCACACCGATGATACAGCAATATAGCATTTAGAAAGAGGTTACTTTTGTCTGACACATGGCTATAACTATTGAGATCCCAAATGAGGACCGAGTACATTGCAGTATAAATAATAATCAGGAACACTGATTGAAAAGATTTTATTAATGTTTATAAATATATATAGTGGTAATCGCATTGAAAACACCGATTCTCGTTCGACCAACATAGTTAAGCAGTCAATATTTAGAGGGAGGGGCCTTCGTCGGAGCACTGAGTTCTAAAAGTTATCTGGTATATTTTAAAATATGATTTAGCACTAATAAACTACAGAATGTCTGGTAAGTAAAATAACAAAAGCAAAACAAAAAAACCTGATGAGTAAAAGTAAGCAGAACAAAAAAGGAATGTCTTTTCAGTCGTTTAGTGGGCTCCTCTTTGTGTCGAAAGAGCAGACACACACTGTCATTCTTCTGAATAAAACACGGGCGTTGGCGCGCACACACGCATACGTAGACATGAAAGACGTATGCACATATAACATTGCGGTTGCAATAAATATATTAATTGAGACACAGCCGAAAAATATATTAAAAATATGAAATTTAAAATAAATTGGAATATGACCATATTTTTTTTAACTTTTTTTTATTACTAGGTAATGGTTGTGGTGGATGCAATAGATATCGACTCGGAACGACAAATTGGGGAGCCGAGTTCGAATTCTAGTTGTATTCTTTGCATTTATTTACGCACACATACCCCTGGGAAAGGTATTAATCCATGTCTTCCCTCCAGTTATAGATTAAATAATAGGACAGTTTGGGTTCTATAGCCCTGGCTGGCAACCAGTCAACCGCAGAAAGCAATGGCAACCTACTGCGGAAAAATCTTCTGCCCAGTCAGTCTTTCAAGACATGATCTCCCAATGCGTGTATCACGTATGACACATAACTGAATGGTTGTGGTGCAGTGGATATCGGCTCGGAACGCCAAATCGAGGAGCCGAGATTGAATTACAGTTGAATTCGTTGCATTCACTTACGCACAAATACCCTTGGGAAAAGTATTAATCAGTCTCTTCCCTCCAGTTATGGATTAAATAATAGGACAGATTGGGTTATATAGCCCTGGCTGGCAACCTGTCTACCGCAGAAAGCAATGGTAACCTACTGCAGGAAAATCTTCTGCCCAGTCAGTCATGTCTCGAAAAAGACATGATCGTCGAAGAGTGTATCACGTATGGCACTAAACTGACTAAATGAAAATATTTTGACCCGAAAAAGCTCCGTTTTAAAGATGTCTTGTAAAGATTCGTTTTTATTGAACATAATGAAATATAATCGTTCGTACCTGTTTTAATTAAAAAATGAAGATGAAAAAAAATTAGCACAATTATATTGTGTTGAGTATGCATAGATATTTGTTTCAGTGATGTTATTTACGCTACCATAATTTATTCAATAACTATTCTCCCTAATTTTAGTAGAGAACCTGGCATATTAGTATTACCGTGGAAAGTGCTCGGAAGTACGGCATTTCTTGATTCCACCAGGTCAGAGCTTCCCGGCGAGGAAACTCCTATATAGCAGTAAACTATCCACATTCTCCCTGTATTAAATCAGTGAGAAATAAGTTTCACTCAAACAGCTTCTTCCCGCAAACAACTGCCCGATGGAACAGACTCACAAGATGGATATTTTCCCGATTACTACAATCTTAATCTTGTTCAAGTTGAGTGTCAATCGTTATCTTCCACTCCTATCCAAAACATTTACGCTTTAACGTAACCCCCTTCCTCAAGAGGCTCCGTGCCTTGTACAGCGTGAACCTTACTGTAAATAAATAAATAAAGAAAATGCAATGAAATGAACATCTGCAGTTTCCATCACCACACTGTCACACACGCCTACATATGTACATGTGCGTGTGTGTTGGTGCTGAAGATGTGCACAGGTTTGTCCTTCACATGAAGTTCTACAAAAAGACACGAGGATATTACAGCATAATATATAGGTTCCCCTCTTCCTTTCTAAGTATTCCTTGATGGAGTGTCTGTAAATTTTTATAATGCTCATAATAGCTGTTGTCAATAGTTTGTACTGACATCAAGCGCGCAGTTCAAATTTTCTAAAAGCTTTTGGATCGCAACACTGTTTATATAAAACAACTACACACACACACACACACATAGTATATATATATATATATATTATATATATATATCTATATATATATATATATATATATATATATATATTATATATATAATATATCTATTTTTATATATATATATATTATATATATAATATATCTATTTTTATATATATATATATTATATATATAATCTATTTATATATATATATATATTATATATATAATATATCTATTTTTATATATATATATATATATATATATATATATCTATTTTTTATATATATATATATTATATATATAATATATCTATTTATATATATATATATTATATATATAATATATATATATATATATATATATATATTATATATATAATCTATATTTATATATATATATATTATATATATAATATATCTATTTTTACATATATATATATTATATATATAATATATCTATTTTTACATATATATATATATATATATATATATAATATATATCTTTTTTATTTTTTATATATATATTATATATTATATATATATATATATAATATATATCTATTTTTATATATTATATATATATATATAATATATATCTATTTTTATATATTATATATATATATATATATATATTTATATTTTTTTTAATCATATCACCCCAAGCAAGGCGATAACGCCACTGATGCCCAGGGGGCTACGTAAGGGTAAAAGAATGGAAAAGAGAAAGCCGGAAACCACATCCTAAACAGGGAACAATGGATGAGCCTCTTCACCTGTCCAATAGACGTATATATATATATATATATATATATATATATATATATATATATAATTTTTTATGTATATTGTATTTATGGGTAAAAGTGGTCAGTAGCAGTGATACCGCCTATGTAAAGTGTGACAAATGATTGTCGGTCCTTTCATTATCTACGATTGATCAAATATTTGCAGGCTATTTGAAGCCAGAAATATTATTTCAGGATTGTTAGACATTTTTTTGATAAGAAATGTTTAGTAGCAGGTTTTTTTAAACAATTGAACCAAAGCTGGTGGGAAAAGAGGTGTATTCATATTTTTGCTAATGGTATTTGCAGGGTTTTAAGAATATAATGGAACTGACGGGAATTTTATCACGGTTCTCCGATTGATAATTCCGAGCCGTTATCCATTACACCACCCGCACACCCGCACATCAAAGCCTATAACTATTGGTGTTCCCAAGCCGTCCTTCATTTCGGTACTGACCAGGTTCGATGTTGCTTGATTTCGGTAATCAGTGTTTTTGTTATGGCCGCAAGCAACTTGTCAACGAGATCAACACCAAATGATTATCTATTACATCTCAAACGCAATCTTATATATATATATATATATATATTAGAAAATGAATATGGTATATTAAGGTGTATTGAAGTTAAGAAAAACAAGTAAGTACTGTGTGGGTCATTTATTTTAGTAAAATAATTTTTGTGTATAAGATATATTAGAGTATAGGTTATACATGAAACATTGTATTTAATTAAATTTTAAAGAAAATATTTTTTCTGTGTAAGAAACATAGTGGACCATATAATATTTAGATGGGCAGTCAATAATTGTATATTTAGATGGGTAGTCAATAATTTTTAACACCATGTTGTATTTTTTTAATTTGAGTTTGTACTACCTCATGAGTAAATGGGCTAATATATCTACGTTAGAATTAGAATTATAAATAATTATGGCATCGTAAAATATATTAAGAAAACAAAATAAATATTGTATATATATATATATATATATATATATATATATATATATATATATTCTTTAATTGCTTAGTTTCTGGACCTAATAAGATTAGACCAGTGCACATTTGTATTAAAAAAGTGTTAAATACAAATATATATATATATATATATATATATATATATATATATAACAACAATTAAAGTATGTATTGTTTTTATTATGACACACAACAATATGTTGTTTAGCCTCACTGACGAGCTCTGATACAGCGAAACATGCCTGTAAACGGATGACTATATGTTATGAGGAAACACACCTATTCCTCAGATAATGGACTCTCCCTCCTATATTAATAAGAGTTACAGGAAGTTCTTGAGAAGTTCTTGGGAAATTCATAGGAGTTCTATAGAAGTTCAGTAGAACTACTAGGCAGTTGATATTAGTCAGCAGTTAGCCGAATACTAAGGAGTCAGCTTTCAGTGGAAGATTACCAAGTCAGTAACATTTTGGGTGCGTTAAGTCGGTTATCAACCGACATAGCACGATTATAACATTCAGTGTGAAAACTACTCTGCAACACTATATAATTTTTGTACTGTATAAAAACAATATCGGAACCATCTATAACAGTATATTTCATATGTATGAGTCGTACATTTTTCTTGAAAAGCTTGTTTAAAAGTTTTATTTTGTCATTGATAATTTGTGATGAGCAGCGTAAATACAAGTGATGATTGGTCGTATGTTTGAGTTTCATAAAGTAATAGTGTAAAGAATATTTTGATCATAATCTATCATTCATTCGAATAATTTATATTAATATTAGCAAATTTGAATGTAATTTCCATTTTATCGCTGAAATTATCAGCATCCTTAATAATAATCCAGCTAGACTGATACATCATGTTTCCTTACAGATAATAATTGAATTAATTTATTTGCAATGTTATTTCATTTTCGTAATATTAAAACACGTTTATAATGCGTTGTTTATAAAATTTGACGAAATAACATAAGGTCGATGAAAAAAAATCTGCTGTTGGTATAAAAAAATTATAATAAAATTAGCAAACGACATGCAATCATTTTAACCACACCTTTTGCCCAAATTAAGCTTTCGCACCTTAACATATTTTGCGATATTATAAACAAATAAACAAATATGTTAATATGAAATAAATACATTTATTTTTTGTGGGGAAATTTTTACATATAAATGTTAACAGATGAAGAAATATTCTCGAGAATTATGAGGTATTATATATATATATATATATATATATATATATATATATATATAATATACGCACGTAAACACACAAAAATATACACATCCACAGTTTTTAATATTATACAATATTTATGTAATTTTTTAATGTTACATATTAATAAAAGACATAATACTTTAATATGAGTATTCATTAAAAATAACATTTACACAAATAAATTAGAAATATGTCGGATTTAATTAGTTTGCTAGGAGACGAAACAGATCAGATATGTATATTTCGAGAATCGGGGGAAGTGTGTGTTCAAAAGCACAATTCAGTTATTTTTTTTTATATGGAGATCTTTATCCTACATGGCCTAGAGGTCATGATATGTCAGTTGCAATGAAGGATACACACATTCGAATGCTGTTTTTCTAACAAGATCTGTCGGATTTTCAAGCCGGTAGATTGAACAAATAAATAAATATATTGTTAATAATAAAAGCAGAACATCTCCACAGATAAGAGTCGCCATAAAAAAAAGGTTTAACAAATAAATTATATATATATATATATATATATATTGGCCGGTATTATTTTTTGAGCCTTACCGACACAGACGCGGGCGTGCACGCGCACACACACATACATATGCGCGGACACAAATACGTAAGCTAGACTACGCACTGAAACATACATCGACACCTATATAAATCTTACCTCTCCATTATGTTTTATTCATATTTGTCTATCATAGGTTCCTATATATACACACACACACACACACACACACACACACACAGACTACATATATTTGTAGTAAGTATTTATGAGTGTATGCATATATATGCTTATGTATATATATATATATATATATATATATATATACACACACATAATAGAAATGTATATATACCCCCACATATATATATATATATATATATATATATATATATATACACACGCACACTTAAAAACTACATATATATAGATACATATCACATAAATATATATACACACTACAAAAATATACACACACATACTTTTTTTTTTTAAATCATATCACCCCGAGCAAGGCGGTAACGCCACTGATGTGCAGGGGGCTACGTAAGAGTGAAAAGATTGGAAAAGAGAAAGCCAGAAACCACATCCTAAACAGGAAACAAGGTATGAGCCTCTTCACCCGTTCAATAGACGTGGGTGGAGTGTGAACCGGGCGATAGTTTAGTCTATCTACTCCAACTAGAGTCTATATACTACATAGGTATTTATAGATACACATACATGCACGCTAATACATACAACTTATATGAACATACACATTCAAACACTACATATATACATTTATATATATATATATATATATATATATATATATATATGCACCTACACACAACATCCATATACAAACTACATGCATATACACCCACGTTACCTATATATATATATATATATATATACGACATACACGCAAACACATCACACACGTATCTGCAAATATTACAAATATATATAAACACATATATACTATAAATATATATGTACACACATACATTCTTCTATATATATATATATATATATATATATATATACATGATCACATACTGCATATATATCTAGTATATATATATATATATATATATATACATGTAGTATATATATATAGTATATAAGTATATATATATATGTAGTATGTACGTATATATATATGTAGTATATATATATATATATATATATATATATATATAAAGGGAAAGAGAGAAACAGCATCGTTATATATGCTAAGAGACACATACATAAATGACATATTTTACTTTGCGTACTCGAAGACACACACATAATCACTACCCTTTAACCACGGAACCTAGAAGTATATGTAATTATATACACCACACTGGTACGTGCACACTTATTTACTCTCCCACCTAGAACCTCTGTTCTGACAGAGAATTCTTTCATCACTGAAGGCGCATAATTCACGTACTCGGGTCGGAAGATTCACCCTCTTCAGAATAAAACACTAATGTTTTTTAGAAGCGACGACGAAATTCCAGGAGAGCCTTTACGCGAAAGTAATAAATGATGTACATATATTTTTGTTACAGTTGCTGACTGAAAGAGACAAGCGGCAGACCTACTTTTAAAAAGAGAATTTGTGTGCTCTTATCGGGGAACCCCTCCTGATGCATATTGTTCTCTGAAATGCTGGTGCTTCTAACGTCAGTGCCTTGAAATGGCTGTCTGTTATTATTTCTAAATTTGGAACACTGCAAATTAATTCTCGCATTATTTATTTTCCCAATAAAATGTTTTGTTTTGTCAAAGTGTTTTTCGACGTTCACGTTCTGACATTATTCAAACCATTTCGTTTGAAATTATTTGATCATTTGAAGTTTAGTTGATTATACATAGGCAAAAACATTTTTACATTATACTATTTTAACTGTATATTTCTATCTATCAATCCTTATATATATGTATATATGTGTGTATATATATATATATATATAGGTGTGTGTGTGTGTGTGTGTGTGTGTGTGTGTGCGCGCATACTCAGACAGACAAATGCGTGCATATTCTTCTGTGTATAGACAGAGAGATAACAAATATAGGCAAATAAATAGATAAATATGAATAAATTGAGATAGAGTGAAAGAGAGGAAGACATACAGACAGAAATAGAGCGGTATGAAGCCATATATATATATATATATATATATATATATATATATAGTGAGAGAAAGAGAGACAGTTTTATACTTGGAGAAATAAATAGATTGATAAGAATAAAGAGAGAGAATGAGTGAAAGAAATCTAGATAGATATATAAAACTAGATATCTTGCTAACGAGATTTTTTTTTTAATCGTTTCACCCCGAACAAGGCATTCCACTGCTACTATTGCACAGGGGGCTACATAGGGGGAAAGTGATGAGAAAGGATGGTTAGATATAGGAAATGTCAGAAGGAGGGTGATAGACGGATAAGGATACCGAAAATGAGGGTTGGGTAGATGGTGAGAGTGTTTGAGAAAGTAGATGCAAGTTAGTTTGATAGGAGGTGTCTATTGACCTTACATTTAAACCCCTGGAGATTGTAGCTGATATATATATATATATATATATATATATATATATAGAGAGAGAGAGAGAGAGAGAGAGAGACAGACAGACAGACAGAGGAATGGAGAGAGAGTTATGAAGATAAAATATATATATATATATATATATATATATATATATAAAGAGAGAGAGAGAGAGATATCGACCTGGTATATGTATGTCCTTCCATCTACGTATGTGTAACAATAAAATAATTAAATGTGCATAATTAAATATCAATAAAGATAATTATATTAATTACCAAAAATGAAAAATGCTGAAAGTTTATCAGCCAGGCTAACTTTCCAGTATCTGACCAGTTCATTAATATCAGAATTAGGGATCAACTTTCCAGATCTGGAAAACTTTTCAGCGCCCCCGTTATCTATCTATTCTTGTTTATCTGGAATAAAAATCCTTGTAAATTTTTAGTCGAAATTCTGACAATATTGTTATTTCTTTTCTTTTACTTTTATTTCTCTTCTTTTTCTTTCTTTCACTCTTTCTTATATATATACTAGCAGTATAGCCCAGTGTTGCTCGGGTGTAATTAAAGCTTTAAAACTAAACCATGGTCCTGAAGCTCAGGCTCTTTGGACGTTGGCACGAAAGACTAAAAAAAGCAATAGTTGTTTCCATTTTTTTTTTAATCATTTCACCCCGAGCAAGCTAGAAATGCCACTGATGAGCGGGTGGGGCTACATAACTGTAAAAAGATTAATTAGAAAAGAATGAGGAGTACAAACTAGTTAGAAAGGAGCAATAAAATGCTGAGAATGCAGGTACGATGACAGATACATAGGTGGAGAGAAAGGGAAGGTTATACGGGGGTGGGGAGGGAGCTAGAGTTCAGTGGTTAATAGATGAGTATTGACTGCATTTAAATTTCTGGAGGTTTTGCCGTCAGGAAAGCAAGAATATGGGAGCGAGTTCCACAGGCGGGAAGTGCGAAAGAAGAAGCTGCAGGAGTAGAATTGTCGTCTGCATTTGGCTAACCTGACTGTGAATGGGTGGGACCCAGTTGCCAGTCTGGTTGCACGAGTAAACACCTGTTGAGGAGGCACCAGTGACTTAAGTTCGTCCGAGCAGAAGCCAATGATAGTATTTATAGAACAGACAAAGGGAGGCCAGATTTCGACGGTGGGGAAGTGGCTGCAGTCGAGCCGCCAGATCAGTAACTATCACATTACAGGACTCTCCTTTGGAGCCTGTCAATAACAATGAGGAGAACTGCAGGGGCGTCCTGACCATAAATGGCAGCAGTACTCCATGCACAGACGGATGGTTGACTTGTATATATGCAGGATGGATTCAGGCGGAAAAAACATCCTGGATCGACATATTGACCCAACCTTCTTAGCAGTAGATTTTGCTATGGACTCAATATAGTGGTTCCATTTGAGGTCTGAAGACAGGGTAAGGCCTAGGAGGCGTAGTGTATTGCTCTCAGGGAGAATTGCTTGGTCCATGCTTATGGGAGGCAGGAGAGGTTGCCTGAGAGAATCCGTAGAATGAAAGAAAAATTAATGGATGTAAGTCAAATTTTTATTTTCTGGTATCGATATCAAATAAGTTTTCTTCGTCGTAAACTGAATTTTGAAGTCCTGTGAGTAAATGGTATCATGGCTGAGACGATGAACTACTATTATACATACTTAGACCCAGCTCGAAGCAAAAAAAAAAAAAATAAAATAAAAGGGCTGAAAAAAATACAGCCATACAGGCAGATAAACAGACACACACAAACATCTTGCCTTTTATATATAATCGATTTTCTGCACTATTGTAAGAACTGCAACCTTGAAACTTCTGAATATCTTTTTTTATGTCTTTGTCTATGAGTGTATCAAATTTGATTAAAATTGGATCACTCCTTCGATAAACCGATTTTTTCGATTATCGATTTTCGATATTTCTCGGGGGTACCTCCACACAAAACCTAGCTAAGAACACTTAGAGACGCTTATAGTACAACTGTGTAATCGGTTCAGCCGTTTCGGAGTCTCTAGGTAACGGATACACACACACAGACAAAGTTCCTTTTTTAAATAAGTTTAGATAATCTTCTTCCTGTGCCGTGTCCCTTCAGAACATAGGCGATCATGGACTTCCACTTGGCTGTCTCTTGTCGCTGTCTTTTTCTCTTGTTATCACTTTCAAGTCCCACTCCGTCAACCATTTCCAGATCTAACAAGTACGTCTCGCCATGCTTTCCCCTGTCTCTTCTGCCATTTATCCGACCTGTGAGTATCAAGTTCTCCAGGCCCGCCTTTCTCATTACGTGTCGCTGGATGCTCATTTCTCTCTTCCTGATATTTATTATCAGTTTTCTTCTGGTTTGCATCCTTTCAAACACCCCATCAGTGCACACGTGTTCTGTCCATGGTATCCTCAGCATCCTTCTGTAAAACCACATTTCTGCTGCCTCAAGCCTCCCCTTCATCTTTGATGAGATCGTCCAGCATTCAATTCCATGCAGAAGAACAGATATCGCGTAGCAATCCAGCACTCTTTATGTTGTTCCTAATGAGTTTTCCCTGTCTTTCAGTTCTCTGGCTAGCTTCTAAAAATGCGTCTTTAGCCATGCATCTTGGATAAAAGAATAGTATTTGTATACAATTCCTGGATACAAGTTGTTAATACAGTTAACGACGGCTCAAACAGGTCAATATTCTCCATGCAATAACTATCGACCCTTCCCGATGATCGTGACACAGGCCTTGTTGTTCTTTGGTTTTTAAAGGGACTTCTTGACAAGGCTTTAAAATAGGAGGTTTTTCATCAGGGCGGCAAATCCAAGGAGGATATAGAAAACGTAACATTCAAAAGGCATATCAAGGGCAAGAAAGATAAAAGAAAACAGTAAAACACCTACATGATGAACGCATTAATTGGAGAAGTAGATGGCGTGGCAATGGCAGAAAAGTCGATATATCTAACGAGGTATAGAAAGCTGCGGAGAGCCATGAGTTCAATCGTAATGATAAGACAAAGCATATAAAATAGTAATAGCTCAAGTATATTGTTGTGTGTGTGCGCGCACACGCGTGTGTGTATAGTAAATGATACCAAGTCTATAAACAAAGAGGATAATCTAATAATATCTATTTAATATAAAATTTTAAAGAGATTCATCTATATAGTGAGCTTAATGGATATTATCCAAAGTGATATGATGTACATAACGGAAAATTCAACACATCATCTAAAGCGTTTAAAAATATGATTTATTTTGACGGATAAGGTTTTTATCTTTACTCAGATAATTTTTTATGACTCCAAAGATTTTAATTTTTCTAGCAACCTGTGAATTCGAGGAAAGTATATAAAGATAATGTGATCATCGGCAGAAGTCGATTCTACCTCCTCCTTTGTAGGCTTATTTTAAACAGCTCAGCTCCGGAAAGCCTCAACTGCCAAGCAACGTTCTATTCGACATAACGCACCTTTCCATCTTTGAGTGAATTTTGTCTATTAACGTACATTAAATATTAACATACATCAAGTTCGTTTATATATATATATATATATATATATATATATCAGCATGCAGTGTGTTATTGAATAATTCAAAGGAGTATCCTGTACATACAGTAGTAACACTCTAAGCGAGCTCTAAATATATATGTATATAAATACATATAGAGCAAATATAAAAAAAAACTTAAGGCAGACACGTTATTTCATGGTAAATCGGAAGTACTTATGTCTATTTCAGGCAAACCATCATCAGCTTCCGTCTAAAATTCGTGTAAAATCCTTTGTAAAATAAAGACGAAAGCTGATGATGGTTCGCCTGAAATAGACCTTATACTTCCGATTCACCATGAAATAACGTGCCTGCCTTAATATATATATATATATATATAAATATATATATATATATATATACTACTTACGCACTCAGCAGTCTGGAAGAAAGGTAGACTTTGAAAAAAAAAGTAGCTACTCTAGCATCTATCGTTCATTCAGTAATGAATTAGAACACTCTCAGTTACTGGCGTGTATATGACACGTTAAAAGACTGGCTTCTACAACCGAGCTGCCAGAGGTAGAATCGTCAACTAATCTCAATTCGGTCGGGATTAAATCTTGGCTGAAAGCAATCGGATGTATAACCGTACTGATGAGATGTGAAACGGTGTAACAGATCTATCTGTGAATGATTAGTATATATATATATATATATATATATATATATATAGTATAATACAATATTACAAACGCATAATTATAAACCTTATATATATTCATATACATATATTACTACGTGTGTGTGTGTGTGTATGTGCTAACAGTTTTAGTATGAATATCAGTTTTGTTCTTCAATTTTGCATTCTGACGCCACGTGGAGAGATACACACACATATTTCTTTCATTCTGATCCGAAGATTCCCATCTAAGGAAGGATAAAACACGTAGTCTATAAAACAGTTTTCCACTTTGTGTCGGCGATGGCGTTTTTACGTGTTTGTGCGTATATGGTGGGATGAAACATTTGAACCCAAATATAACTATGAGTCTATTTGTCTGCATTTTTGATTATCCATCCAGGGTCAGTCATTTAAATTTCCTTCGTGATATATTCTTGACAGTGTAGAATATTTTTTCCGTAGTAGGTTACCATTATTTTATGCGGTAGACTGCTCGTCCACCAAGGCTACAGTACGCATCTGTCTTGCTATTTAACCCATAGTCAGCGGGAGAAGTGATCGATTAATTCCTTTCCCAGGGGACTTTGTGCGTATGTGAAGGCAACGAATTCAACTAGAATTCGAGCTCGGCTCTCCGACTACTCGTTCCGAGCCAATATTCACTGCGCCACCCACAAACATCCAATCCATCCCGGGTAGCCAAGATATTTTCTTTATTCTTACCCAAAGCTTTATTCACCTATCATCCTATTAATATTCATGAAAAGGCGCATGTACATATCTTTGCCTCCCGGGAGTTACACGTACCTATTTAACTACTTTTGCTGGTTCATTTAATTAATTTCCTCTGAACGCACATTTCAGGATTTGCAAGAGCCGTTCTACAAAATGAGTGCTGCCCACATTCAACATTTCTCGATTTACTCTAGCAGAATTGCACCCGTCTCGTGAGCTCCTCTTGCTAGCCAAACCGTCTCGATTTCTTCCTTTCTTAAGAATCGAGCATTTTCAAGAGAAAACGGCACACGCGTGAAATCATTCTTTCATTCCCCGTTATATAACCAGCCATCCGTACTCTAAATCAGTGAAGTGATCACCTATCAATCATTCGACTGCATAAGAACACCGATCGATCGATCAAGTTGTTGATAATCAAAATCGTCCAGCCAGCCAAACATTATGATCGAGCTATTGAGTCGGTCGATCTATCTAAATCGAACATATGAAATTTCCCAGTGGTATCTCCCCAGAGCAATATATTTACCTTTATTAATGTTTAGAAATTGTGCTATAACACTTCAGCACACCCAATATATATATAATACTAGCAGTATAGCCCGGCGTTGCTCGGGTGTAATGAAAGCTTTAAAACTAATCCATGGTCCTGGAGCTCACATTCAGCCTAAAGAATATTTGTGTGAAGTGTGGTGAGAATCGGATAAAAATTGTGGATTTGTATAAAGCACATACAGACAGATAAACAGACACACACATACACAAATATCTTGCCTTCCATATATATATATTATCGATTTTATGCACTATTGTGAGAACTGCAACCTTGAAACTTCTGAATATCGTTTATGTCTTTGTCTATGAGTGTATCAAATTTGGCTAAAATCGGACCACTCCTTCTATAACCCGATTTTTTCGATTATCGATATTTATATGGGTTGCCACGACACAAACCCAAGCTAAGAACGCTCGGAGACGCTTATAGTACAGCTGTTTACATTTTCAAAAAAATCGGTTTACCCGTTTCGGAGTTTATAAGAGAGAGAGAGAGAGAGAGAGCGAGAGAGAGAGAGAGATTCATTTATAAATAAGTTTAGATAGATTAGATTTACATAGATATATATATGTATATCGATAGAAAGAAATTATGATGAAAAGTCAGTAAACTGAGAGGAAAATCCCAAAAGGTATATTTAATATAAAATGTTAATAAATGTATAGCAATATGGATATTACCCAGAATTTTTTTCAATTGGAGTAGATAGACTAAACTATCAAATCCTTCGAACCGAAAAGCCAGACTGTCTGCAACTAAGATTTGATTATAGTTGCAAAGCCTTGTGCTGAATCAGCAGAATCATTTCGAATACAAAGAATTCTTGAAAATAGTGCCAAATAGATGCTAACCTTCAGTAAAATGATTCCTCACCACTTCTAGGTCTAACATTTTTAACTGACATGAAGTGGAAAGACTATATTAAATTCTTTTATAGTCAGCTGCTTAGAAATTTGACTCATTGTGTCGTTTGAGACAATTTTTTCTCCAGAAACTATAACAGATATCTATAACTATCATTCTTCAATGCTTAGAATGTTGCTGTTACATATGGTCCGGTGAACTTCATTATAAAAAACAAAAAAGAGTCAGCAATTTTTATTGTTTCAAATCTGGCAGCCCGGGGTCAGTCACATTACCACCGCTGTTAGGTTGCCTTTTCTATAAATACTTTCATGGCAATCGTTCGGGTGAGCTTTTCGCTATGATACCAAGAGTTTGAGCACAGGGCTTTGTTCACATCAATGTACAGTTGAGCTGGACACCTGTAACCGTAAATTCTATAGTTTCTATGCTTGTACTTCTCGCTCGTAAAATTCCCTTTCGGCTCTATGCTTTCCAGCCAACATTAATCCTCAAAAGTTTAAGATCAATGTTACGCCTGATTACTGTATCCTCTTCCTTCACATTATAAATATTTGTGTTCCTAATTGTAACAAGCTCTGTAACTACTTGTCTCTTAGTTGCCTCGTATGGAGTTATACTGGTTAATATATATATATATATATATATATTGGGAGCGTATATACTCTTCCTTCACATTATAAATATTTGTGTTCCTAATTGTAACAAGCTCTGTCACTACTTGTGTCTTAGTTGCCTCGTATGGAGTTATACTGGTTAATATATATATATATATATATATATTGGGAGCGTATATCCTCTTCCTTCACATTATAAATATTTGTGTTCCTAATTGTAACAAGCTCTGTAACTACTTGTCTCTTAGTTGCCTCGTATGGAGTTATACTGGTTAATATATATATATATATATATATATATATATATATATATATATATATATATTGGGAGCGTATATCCTCTTCCTTCACATTATAAATATTTGTGTTCCTAATTGTAACAAGCTCTGTAACTACTTGTCTCTTACTTGCCTCGTATGGAGTTATACTGGTTAATATATATATATATATATATATATATATATATATTGGGAGCGTATATCCTCTTCCTTCACATTATAAATATTTGTGTTCCTAATTGTAACAAGCTCTGTAACTACTTGTCTCTTACTTGCCTCGTATGGAGTTATACTGGTTAATATATATATATATATATATATATATATATATATATATATATATATATATATTGGGAGCGTATATCCTCTTCCTTCACATTATAAATATTTGTGTTCCTAATTGTAACAAGCTCTGTAACTACTTGTCTCTTAGTTGCCTCGTATGGAGTTATACTGGTTAATATATATATATATATATATATATATATATATTGGGAGCGTATATCCTCTTCCTTCACATTATAAATATTTGTGTTCCTAATTGTAACAAGCTCTGTAACTACTTGTCTCTTAGTTGCCTCGTATGGAGTTATACTGGTTAATATATATATATATATATATATATATATATATATATATATATATATATATTGGGAGCGTATATCCTCTTCCTTCACATTATAAATATTTGTGTTCCTAATTGTAACAAGCTCTGTAACTACTTGTCTCTTACTTGCCTCGTATGGAGTTATACTGGTTAATATATATATATATATATATATATATATATATATATATATATATATATTGGGAGCGTATATCCTCTTCCTTCACATTATAAATATTTGTGTTCCTAATTGTAACAAGCTCTGTAACTACTTGTCTCTTAGTTGCCTCGTATGGAGTTATACTGGTTAATATATATATATATATATATATATATATATATATATATTGGGAGCGTATAATGATATGCGCTAAAACGTCTGCCTATTTCCACCGAACGCCCATAGCCCAGGGGTAGAGTCGCCGACTGACGCCATTTCGGTCGGGTTCAATTCTGGGTAAAAAAGCAATCGGAGTCTAACCGTACTGATGAGCTGTGATATGGCGAAACAGATCTGTCTGCGGATGACAATATATATATATATATATATATATATATATATATATATATATATATACATGTGTGTGTGTGTGTGTGTGTGTGTGTGTGTGTGTGTGTGTGTTTGTCCCGACTCGAAAATATGCATATAAAATATTTTTGTAAGTGTTGTAGACCCAGAATAGTTCTGAAAGAAAACTCGAACTCGGGAATTAGTGAAACATATATATTAACCGGAAAACAAATACAAGAGTGTTACACGTCATTTATACTGCCAAGTATTAGACCTGAGTGACTCAACCCAACTCAACCCCAAGTTATATTCTTCCGGTATTGATAATAATAGAAAGAGTTCATTATAGTCCAAAAAGGGTAGGTCCCATAACAGTAAGAATGAGATACTCTAGGTTTTTTTTTTCTTTAAGATATGCTTTGTTAGACATATTTGAACTAAAACTATATTAACTATAAACACAGCCGACAATAAAGGCTTGACTAGGCGACAGAATTAGGGTACCCCGAACCATTGTTACCTACGGCTGATTCCTGGCTAGGATATATCACTTTTTTACACCCTACCAGTGTTACAGTATTTATTTATTTTTAACATTTCCTGATTATTAACATGAATGAAAATGGGGATAAGTGTAAGCAGAATTTGATGTTTGAGTGAATTTCTCTGTGTGTCTGAGTGTGTCTATATATCTGTAGGGGAGGGGAATCAAACCAGACATTAGCACTTCAAGTTAAGCACGCTGCCATGTTCATGATCATAGATAGATGAAAAATGGCTTTTATGAAACCCAGATGGCTGGGTTTCATAAAAGCAGTTAATCTATAAAATAGCTTCCACTTGGTTGTCCTTGACAAACTCCAACGGAGAATCTGTAATGAGATCGATCCCAACTTGGCAGCAGAGATACAGTCACTTTCTCACAGGCGCAATGTGGCTTCCCTGTGTCTCTTCTACAAATACTTTCACTGCTTCTGCTCCAATGAACTTAGCTCACTGGTGGCCCCTATATATAAATTTACTCGAGTCACAAGATTAGCAACTAGGACCTACCCTTTTACTGTGAAACAAATTGTAAACGCAAATTCTACTCCATCAGCTTATTTTCTCGCATTTCCCGTCTGGGGAATTCCCTTCCATTTACTTGCTTTCCCAACAGGTACAATTTCTAAGAATTTAAATGTAAAGTCAATAGTCATCTTCTATCTCCCTAACCTGCATCCTCTCTCTCGTGCTTCTTTTTCCGTCTACTCCACTCTCATCAGTATTCTCATTTTTCTCTTACCCACTTTCTAAAAGTTTATAAGACAAGCATGAGTCGTCTCACTGGAATTATCCAACATATACAGTGAGGTGATTCTGAGAGAATTTAAAGTCCTACAAGGATTTCTTATTTGCGGAACCAATTTTAACAACGTAAAGTATGCAAGTGACACAGTGCAATCAGCAAACATGGAAAGAAAACTATAAAATATCACACAGGAGGTATTGAAAGAAATCAAGTAAAAAGGATTAAATGTAATCTGCAAGAAGACAGTATACATGGTTGTTAGCAAATGGAACAGTTCAACATGCAAATTGTAAAGTGGAGATGTAGTCTTTACGCTAAATCTGGACAGGACAAAGAACACGTTTTATATAAAAGTACAGTCTTAAATGCTTATTCTTCGTCGGTGACGCTTGTGGGAAGTAGGATGGTAGCCAGAGAGTATCGCGCACACGAAGAAGCCGTCGGGAGTCAGAAGCCAGCGGGAATCTATGTCTCTTTAGCCAAAAATTCTAGAATTTATATAGTCTTAAAACTCACACTCATTTTGCTTTTCTGCTTTGTTGACGTTATCTACGACCGGATGTATCTGTCTATCACTCCCAGCTGTCCATCGCTTTTCAAGCCGATTATCGCTTGTGTTTTTTCTCTTTGTTGTCATCTAAGGCTGAATATATCTGTCAATGAATTCCTAAGGCATATTAGGATTGCAAAAGTCCCATACCAAACTCTGACATCAGTAGTAAGAAATAGTAAAAAATTCACTCGGAACAAAGAAAACAGTACTGAAGTGTTATGTAATACCGATCGTCCTGTGTGGGAGTGAGTGTTGGGCAATCTCCTATTGCAAAAAGATTATGCAGAAAGCTGTTGAGTATACCGTTGATTAAATATGTGAGCGACTAAATGAAAGCAAAACAGAAACTTAAACAAAATTTCGGGGGGCAAATAATGATGAAATAGGGCATAGAATAGCTGATAGTGTCGTGACAGTTTAAAGGCAAGTGCGACACAGGAAAACAACGCACAACATATTTAGTGAGCTGATAGCGGAACAGTGTTTAGGAGAAATAACAAAAAGACAAATTTGTGAAGTGATATAAAGGACGGGAAGTTGTGGTAAATTATAATCGTTTACATTCTGATGGATCACGGCACGAAAGAAGATGCACTGTACTTTTTTGTCTTCTGTATGTATGAAAGTTCTCGATATTAACGGTAAATTCCTTAATCCTTTAAATTTAACGGTAGAGAAACTGTAAGAATTTTAACAGAACGAAGAAGCCAAATATAAATACACATACATGTTTTCCCATTTCGACTGCACCAGAGCTGTTGTCATCTGACGCAAACTCCGAGCTTGCAGCTTATTTTCATAAATTAGGCCGACAGACGGAACTTGGAACTCCCTGTCGTCCTATTAGCTGATTATATTATTTCTTAGTTCAATACACATTTCATGAGTAGATTTTCAAAGAGTTTTTATGTCTCTTCTCTGCAACCATACACTCGCAGACATTATATATATATATATATATATATATATATATATATACACTACTGACCATAATTATAAGGCCATCCCTGTTTTTTTTTAAATTATGTATTTCATACTATTTTCAGTATATATTGCCAAGTGGATAAATCTAAATGAAAATGTTTATTTGTTATTACTTTGCAAAATTTTACAAATCAAGAAAGCAAAGATGAACTCGTCCGAATCACCCTAAACTATCTTCATGCTTTCATTGATGAAATGTTATTGTGCAGTATTAAAAAAAGAAACATTCTAATTTCATTTACAATTATTCACTTCGCAAAGTGTTTATAAACACTGGGGTGGCCTAATAATTATGGCCGGTAGTATATACATATATATATTTTTTTTTTTTTCAATACTCCGAATTCCCTTTCAATATGACTGCCCGCTACTAAGATTTCCTACACGTGAGTGCAATTCACAAGCAGTCACTCTGCCTGCCTGATGATTGCGCTCACGTGTTTGAAGTTTTTACTTACGGTCTTTAGAGGGAATCAGGATATTGTATAGGTAATTGCGAGTCATTGACCATTTTCCCCAGTATGGGCACTTAATTAGGCTCTATTTGGTTGATGATTTCTACCAAGTGTGTGTGTTTGAGTGTGTGTTAAGCTACGCCATATTTCTATGTATAAGTCCCCTATATGAGAGATAAAGCCTATGAAAAATATAAAAGTGTATACTGACATCAACACAAAGCGGCGACAGTTTGTTACAGGCTTTAACAAAATCATCATGCTAGAGCGACTGTGTTTTACCCGACTATTTATATATGCTGCTTATTGTAAAATATACGACCTGAAGATTCATGAAGAGCATGAAACTAATTGTCTTCGTTTGCTGTGTACACTTATATATATTTTATACCACCATATCTATATATCGTTTTGAAAAAATGATGGAACGCTCTCTTGTAAAAAAAAACAACTTCGTCCACCAATTTTTCAAAACAGGCAAAAAAGTAAAATAAAATAAAATAATCATAAGCGGCGAAATTTAAAAAGAATTGCATGTGTGTAATGAAGAAACCACAACTAAAATAAATTTTATTAATATTACATCCTTCTTGCTGCAAGATGTAGTTCATCGTCATACCCAGTTTAACAGATATCCAAAGCAAAGCGACTCCTTCAGAATTCAATTGTTTATCAATTGAAAACAAGCAAAAGTAGCAAATACAAACTAAAAAGACGAAAAAAACAAAAAACGTAGATCTAGTTATACCATCTCCTCTACCACTGTATGGGGTCCACGATTAAACTTTTAGAAGTAAAACACCATCTTCAGTTTAAACCTGATCTCCCGTACCTATCCGAAGCGTGTATAAATGCTTCAAAGCTACTGCAAGTGCTCACATATCCGAGTTATTTTTTTCTATTATTTCAAAATACGAATACCTAAATCACCAGGGTCACGGACTCGGTGCGATCAGCAAGGACGTGTTTCCCTGTTTCAGGAAAAAAAGGACCCTAATCTCCTGTATATGTGTTACCGCGTGTACGTCTTCATAGTACCACATATATCTTTGCTCTGTATCGTCCTCAGAACGAAATGTCAGCAATCTTGGATCGAATATCAGAGAGGATTGACATGATCCTCACCAAATTTTCTACGGACGCATTTCACGTATTTCTCCACGACAAAAGTGTTTAACCAATTCTAGAAGAAAAAAACGATAAGGAAAGCGATATTGCGGAGAATGTTCCATCGCATATTGATGACCCCACCCGACTCCGGATACGACGGGACAGTCGGTACCCCTCATCGAACTTTTTCCAACATCCTACCGTGAGAAATGCACAGTGAAATTTTAACCATCGATACGTCTGATCATTCCTACATCAAGGTCCACACCGATCTCCAAATAAATGACATCCTCTGTTATACTGTTCCATCAAAAGTTTTTTTTTTACTGTGAGATGGCAACCGAATGCATCTTTTGCTCCTTTCTCAACTTTCTTCCGGCATGCTACCTTTAAACTGTAGCTCTAATCTTCAAAAGGATTGTTTCTGAAATGAAGTTTTTTATCTCTCCACCTCGACACACACACACACACACACACACACACACACACAAACACAGAAAAGAAAAATAATATTCCGTAAATACCAAACAGTCAGACCTGGTCTGCAAATTCCAAGCAGTTCATGATCTTCGCGAAGCTATCCTCATCATTTGGCAATAACATTCTAGTCAACCAGCCTTCTCTAGACGCTTATATCAACGAAAACTTAAAGTCGGTCACAAAGTCTTTCGTGCAATTCATACCTGAAACGTCTTGTTTCTGCATTTCATATTGTTTCAGGATTTATTTTGGAAAGATTCTTAAAATTTTAAACAGCTATTATTTAGTATAATTTACCAGTATTCAATTTTCCCTATTAAACAATTTTTTAATTTTTAGGATTTTTACTTATTTTGATTTTACTTATTTTCATCTTTTTTATAAGTGTTTGTGTCTAACAATACAAAAGGTTGTTTTTTTTCTTTTTGCAAAGATTGTATTTTTTAACGTGTTTGACGCCATGAATGGCTTTAATAGAAAATGTCTTAATCTAACCGGACAAGATAATAAAATTAAATCTTTTCTACAACATGATTTTCAAATTGTCTTATTCTGAGTGTTCATTTTGGGGATGGTAATTTTTAGAACATAGTAGATGCCGCGTTATTTAATGTAGCAAAATATATGAAATCCTTACACTATTCAAAATGGCTACAAGGAGTTCCCTATTTTACTTAAATTATTAAGTTATAACCGTTTCTATAATTTGCGTCAAGATCATTCTATTTAGTTGATCTGAAATCGTTGTCTATTATCAGGTTTCCAGTTAAAGGCAACATTCTAAAGTTAATTATACTTTTTGTAAGGATTCTATGAGAATGAATTAGAATGTTCGTATGTGTGAGCAAAAGAGAACGTATTCATAGTTTATTATCTGTAGATAATGTAGAAAAGATTGAATATTAAACATTTTACATAAAAAACGAAAACTTTAACATCATTACATAAGCTTGTAGCGAAGTAGAATAAATGTCAGTATTACCAACATAATCAATGCACACAGGAGCATAATATCATAGTTGTTAGTGAGAGTTGATTGAGGGATTACGCTAAGACGTTTATGACATTTCGAGGAGTTTCTAGAATATTTTTGCTGTACAGACAACTTCAACCTAGGGAAACGTTGTAAGACATAAGTATGGAAAGGCATAATTTGTAAAAAAGAAAGAAAAGAAACAAAAAGGAAGAGCTGAGATATTTCATGTCAATTATTTTAAAGGAAACAAAAGTGAAAGCAAGCGAAATTTAGGATAAAATAGCAGGATCTTGCCTGTGAGTGATGCACTGTATAGAATGTCATTAAATCTCCAATTTAATTCACAATTACTAAACATGTAAGCACTGAATGAGTAAATAATAATAATAATAATAATAATAATAATATATAGCTCGGCTGCAGTCGCTATCTCACCGGCATGACGTGTCTTCCCTCTGCCTCTTCTATAAATACTTTCACGGCTTCTGCTTCAATGAACTTAGATCACTGGTGCCTCCTAGGTATGAATTTACACGAGCTACTAGATTATCAACTAGGTCCCACCCTTTTACAGTGAAACCGATAAAATTTAACCGCAATTTCAACTATAACACCTTCTTTTATCTCACCTCCCGCCTGTGGAATTTCCTTGCATATACTTTCTTCCCCGACAGCTACAATCTCACTCACTCGCATCTATTCTATCAATCTTTTTTCCCTCTACTCCACCCCTATTCTCCTTTTTCTCATCCGTCTATTACCTTCCTCCTGCCATTTTCTATACTTAACCCCCTTTTCTCATCACTTTCCCCCATGCAACCCCGTGCGCAACAGTGGCAGTAGAATGCCTTGCTTGGGGTGAGATGATTTAAAACAATAAGAAAAAGAGAATAGTAAAATGTAATTATAGTAATAGTGGTTGTTGGCACACTGGGTGTTGGAGGGAAAACATGGAAAAATCTTGCAAATATTTGATTATGATTAGGATTTAGGGCCATTTAAAACAATTTCCTGCTCGGACCAGCAAGTATACATCGGATCTTTATGGATACACCACATTGGATAAAAAGACAAAATAATTGGATTATTTCCTTAAGGCAGTTGCGATGACTTGAAAAAAATGTTTGTCACTAATCACCATGATGATGATGGCAATAATAATAATAATAATAATAATAGACAAGGTATTTAAAATAAATTCTAGTAGAAAATAGTTAACATTTCTTACACAGGACATTGCTATATGATTTTATATATATATATATATATATATATATATATAATTTTAGTGCAAAGAATTTTCCAATTTAAACTAACAGGTTCATGCTTACTTCGAAGATTCATGAGGACATCTTTATGATGTCGTCACTTATATGGGCTGAGTTTATTTTTTGCGTCATAAAGTTGTTCTCACGAAAATTCGAAGTTGGCATGAACTTGTCCAATAAAAGTAGCAACATTTTTTTTACTAAAACTATCAACACTATCTCTACTTTGATTTCGAGCACTATGCAATAAAAAGATGATTGCCAAATTGATTTTTATCAGTAAAACTTCTGAAAATTACTTGTAATATAATAATTATTCCAAAATTCCATCGGCATTTACCTGTCATCTAGCGTGCGGAACAAGGAAAATGGTACCTTAATGATTTATAAATACGAATCATGTAATGTAACTGTTTTAATGTTTTGAAATGTACTGTGTTCGACATTTGAATTTTTCTTTGTAACAGTAACGGTGGATATAAGGAGAACGGAAGAAAGTAACTATTTAAACAACTACTATGATTTCTATTCAGTTTTCCGGTAAGAAAATTCTATACTTCCCAAAAATTATATCACTCAGGTTGTGAAACAGTTATTAGCACGGGATGTCAAATCGACAATATGAGTTGATATCCCGCCCTCCTCAATTGCGTTTTCTCTGAATTAATCTCCTTAAGTAATGCATGCATCCATCTCGTCTCCCTTTCACAGCTATGGATCGAATATCAGGTGATGCTATCGGAAGAATATTCTCAGTATGTATTTCCCCCATTATAGGCATTATCATATATGCAATATAGTGGCATAAAATTTCACAAACTGAACAGAACAGCTGAAAGAATGGAATGATAAATGTTCTTAAAAATATTTTTATACCGATATATATATATATATATATATATATATATATATATATATATATATGTTATAATATTACTAACTTGTCTAACAAAGAAATTTATAACATATGTTTACAAGAAGCAGTATGGAAAAGACAAAAATTGAAATATATTTAATTTTTCCAGCAGGGAAAGGGCAGATGCGTGGTGCCATGTATGTTTGTTGTGATTCCAAGTATGTTCTTTTGTTCGCTATATTCTGACTTCTCCGTACTCTATAAAGCAACTGTCATTCGAAAATATATAAACTGATGTGACTTACCGGCCGTCACGTGGCCCTCCAGAATTTGTCTTAACTCAATTCACTCCAAGAGCAGCACACTGGGCATTCTAACTTTGGGGGACATCTTGCTTAGAAGAACAAAACTGATTTCCCAGCCACAGAGAAAGTCATGAGAAACACGAATATATTTTATTAAAATTTAGAGTAATTGACATATAATTTGATAATTTGCAAGTGCGTTGTGGTGCAGTGGATATCAGCTCGAAACAAGAAATAGGGGTTCGAAATCTAGTTGAATTCATTGCATTCACTTACGTGCAAATACCCTTGGGAAAGGTATTAATTCGTTTTCCAGTTATGGGTTAATAACAGGAAGATTGAGCTCTATAGCCTTGGCTGGCAACCAGACTACCGCAGAAATCAATGGCAACGTATTACGGGATAATCTTCTACCCAGTCAGTCATGTCTCTTTCGAGATATGATCGCCCAAGCGTGTTTAACGTAGGGCACTTAACTACGTGACTGACATATAATTAAAAAAAAGAGAGAGCTATGATTGCTTGCGTCCTGAAATATCAGCCCAATAAAAATATTTATTTTTTATTTTTTAATCATTTCACCCCGAGCAAGGCGGAAACGCCACTGATGTGCAGGGGGCTACATAAATGTAAAAAGATTAATTAGAAAAGAGTGAGGTGTACAACCTAGTTAGAAAGGAACAATAGAAAGCTGAGAATGCAGGTGCAATGACAGATACATAGGTGGAGAGAAAGGGAATGTTATACAGGGGTGGAGAGAGAGCTAGAGTCCAGTGGTTAGTAGATGAGTATTGACTTTGCATTTAAATTTCTGGAGGTTGTAGCCGTCAGGAAAGCCAGAATACGGGAGCGAATTCCACAGGCGGGGAGTGCGAGAGAAGAAGCTGCAGGAGTAGAATTGTCGTCTGCATTTGGCTAACCTGACTGTGAATGGGTGGGACACAGTTGACAGTCTGGTTGCACGAGTAAACACCTGTTGAGAAGGCACCAGTGACTTAAGTTCGTCTGAGCAGAAGCCATGAAAGTATTTATAGAACAAACAAAGGGAGGCCACATTTCGACGATGGGGAAGTGGCTGCAGTCGAGCCGCCAGATCAGTACCTATCACATTACAAACTCTCCTTTTGAGCTTGTCAAGAACACTGAGGAGAACGGCAGGGGCACCTGATCATAAATGGCAGCAGTACTCCATGCACGGACGGATGGTTGACTTGTATATATGCAGGATGGATTCAGGTGGAAAAAAACATCCTGGATCGACATAGTGACCCAACCTTCTTAACAGTAGATTTATGGAATGCTTAAGAGTTTTAAAGGTAATTTCATATACGACTGATTGATCTGTGCACTGATTGGTGAAATTCAATATCACCAAATGAAAACTAATAAAGTTTCGTCTTTGCAAAGCAGTCTCTAAATTTTCACCTGGCATGATGAATGATTTTTACTCATAAAGAGGGTTATTATACAATACCTGGTTTAATATGCTGCTGGAGAAATACACTTTTTTCTAGTATTCCTGTCATACCAGATCAAGCCGAAATTGAAGTACTGCTGCACTATCAACCGGAAGTTGCTCAGTCTTCATTTCCTGTTTTAATAGCGGGTGATCAATTATTTTCTACTCTTCAATCCCTTTCACACAGGCGAAACCCTGCAAGCCTCTCACCGATCTATCGCTATTTCCATGGAACATTTTCAGGAGCTGCATTCATTAGCACCACCAACTGTAGCCTTCATAGTTAACACTCGCCAGACCGCGTACAGACACGAAACACTCTCCTTCTCTTCATTTATAAGTCGCAAAAAATAAGTTCCTCTTAAATAGCTTCTTCCATGGACCGCTACTGAGTGCAACCGATTTTCAAAGGCAAGCATTCGCGGTAACTATAATTTAACATAATCAAGTATAGTTTGAATCGATCATCTTCTTCTTCTATGTGCCTTGTCCTTTCAGGACGTAGGCGATCATGGCCTTCCCCGTCTCCCTATCCCTGTTGGCCCTTAGCACGCCTTTCCTTGTAATGTCTCATAGCCCCCGTTCTGTCATCCATCTGCTGAGGCCCTTCAAATATGTTATCCGCTGCTTTATTGTCTCTTTTTCTCTCTATCTAGCCTGTTAGTATCATATTCTCCAAGCCCTCCTTCCTCATTGCATATCCCAGAAACTTCAATTTTTTTATTCGTGATGTTCAATATTTATTTCCTTTTCGTTTCCATTCTTTCCAACACCTCATCATCGATCACATGCTCTGTCCACGATATCCGCTGTATCTTCCTGTAGAACCACATTTCAGCTGCTTCAAGTTTTCCTTTCATCTTTGATATTGTCCAACATTCACTGCCATATTGAAGAACTGACATCACATATCAATCCAGTACTCTCTTCTTTGTTTCTAGTGAAATTTTCCTGTGTCTTAATTTACTCAGCTTCTGGAACGCGTCCTTCGCCATGTCCATTCGCCTTCGGATTTCTGTTTCGCACTTTCCATTTTCGGTTAGAACACTTCCTAGATATCTAAATTTTCGTATCTGCTTGATTTTAATACCCTACACCTATATTTGGCACTTTGGACTGCTCTTTTCGCTGATATCTTTCCAAAAAGTCATGATAAACTGTGTCGCTTAATTCTTACTTATAGCAATCACACAGCAAACTCCTTCAAAAGCTCTCGACATTGAGTTGCCCTTGGGTGAATATCATTCCTAACAAAAAAGTTATTTCTCATCATTTAGTATTCAGAACGTCCGTTTTTTCACAACTTCGAAATATAATGGCTAAAATATAAATTTTATTAGCATCATTCCAGTTATGGATATAGAATAAATATCATGGGAAAAATTACCAGCATCCACATTTTTTGTTAACTGGGGTTCATTTCATATACCTTTATACAGAGGACGGTTTTGTATTATGTGTTGTTAGAAATAGGATATTGTATCAACGGTTTCTTGAATGATTTGACACGCTAATATTGGAAACAGCTATTCATGGGACTTCGTATATTTTAACGAAAGAAAATGACTTGCGGTGTGAGGTTTGATAGTACCGCTCGAATTTATTTGAGGGCATGGTAACGCTCTTTGGGTTTATGTGATACGTTTAAATATTGTGGGAATTTGTGTCTTCTCGGAGTGTAGTTCGTAGACGAATTAATCACTACTTGGATCCGTTCTCCCAGCTGCTTCTCGTAGAACCCGGAACACTTCTTTACAAGGGACTCCGTTTCCTGCTCACCGTAAGCAAAACGCTGTATCCCGAACACCGGTGTAGCCTTCTCGAGTCTTCAACGGCGAAGTATTATTTACTTTTCTCCCCACTTGAGAAAGATGTGACACAAGGTCTTTTTTAATGTTGGGAACCTGAGCGCGTACGCCCAGGTACTGGTCAAATATTACCTATCCATCGCAGTGGATAGGTTCAGAACTGGTCTTATTTTGGTCATTGTCGCTCCCCAGCCAAAAGGCCGAGGCGCAACGGCGAAGTATTATTTACTCTTCTCCCCCACTTGAGAGAGATGTGACACAAGGTCTTTTTTTAATGTGGGGAACCTGAGCGCGTACGCCCAGGTACTGGTCAAATATTACCTATCCACCGCAGTGGATAAGTTCAGAACTAGTCTGAACTGGTCTAAACTGGTCTTATTTTGGTCATTGTCGCTCCCCAGCCAAAAGGCCGAGGCGCAACGGCGAAATGCCTCCGAAACAGAAGTAGGCTCTTTTTATGTGTTTTTTGGTCTCGTAATTTCTCACTCATGAAGAGCCTCGCTTTCAACGATGACGCATGCGCCGTGTCATTCCAAAAACTGCCTTGCATGAGCTGGTCTCGCGGTTCTATTACGTTTACGAACGCACGTGCAGACAAACCGCCTTCTCTTGCTTCGGCGAGGTAAGTCTCTACCACAAATATATTGACTGAGAGTCCTAAAATTGACTTCTACGTCAGTCAGTCAATTAAGTGCCATAAATGATACAGACTTGTTTCGAAAATCATGTTTCGAAAGAGACATGACTGACCGGACAGAAGATTTTCCAGTAGTAGTTTGCAATTATATTTTGCGTTAGATTGGTTGCCAACCAATGATATAGAACCTAATCCAGTCTGCTGATTAGCCCATGTCTGGAAGGAGAAAAGACAGATTCATAACTTTGCCAAGGGTATTTGCACGGAAGTGAATGCAAAAATTCATCTGTAATTCGAACTTGGCTCTCCGACTTACCATTCCAAGCAAATATCCACTGCACCATGACTTCTAAGTACGGTTTTTAAACAGCAAATAACTCCAAGGTGATACCTGGCTTCTTCTATGTGCCCTGTTTTTTCAGGACGTAGGCGATCATGGATTTCCACGTTTCCCTGTCCCTGGTGGCACTGAGCACGCCTTCTCCTGTTACACCGTACAATCCTCCACCTGATCCGGTCCTTCAAATATGTTATCCGTTGCTTTCCTCTGTCTTTTTTCCCCTCTATCTGGCCTGTTAGTATCAGGTTCTCCAGGCCCTCATTCCTCATTGCTTGTCCCAGGAACTTCAGCTCTCTCTTCCTGATGCTCAGCATTAATTTCCTTTTTGTTTCCAGCATTTCCAAGACCTCATCATTGCTCACATGCTCGATCCATGATATTCGCAGCCTCCTTCTGTAGAACCACATTTCAGTTGCTTCAAGTTTTTCCTTCATCTTTGATGGTATTGTCCAGCATTCATTGCCATATTGAAGGACGGACATCGCGTAGCAATCCAGTACTCTCTTCCGAGTTTCTAGCGAAACTGTCCTGTTTCTTAATACATTACTCAACTTCTGGGATACCTGGCTTAGTCGCCTTAAATTATAATCTTCAGCATTATTATTATTATTATTATTATTATTATTATTATTATTATTAACCGACAAATCTGTTTTAGGCTTAAGATTAAGCGGTTATAAGCGTATCCAATGTATATATTCTCTCCTCGCTAGTCAACTAGAATAAAACACACTAGTTTATCATCTCAACCTTAATCTGTCCATGAACTACAGACATCGGAGGCGAACACGAAAGCAAACGAATCTGCTTCCTCCTCAACATTTCCTTCTTCACCTATCGCTCATACAAGGGACAAGATATTTCCTGTCGTCATCATCCTGTCTCTTCAGATATTTACTTCCTTCTTTCACGTGTGCTTAAAGAATAAGATTTCCGCTGACAAGGAAAAAATGTTATACAAAACTTTGGCTTTAAACATTTTTGTTTTTTTTTTCTTGAATAGACATAATAAAATTTTATCTACTTGGATCCGACATCGCCTGGTGTATTCTAAACAGAAGTCTATTAGTAATAAAAGATGTTACAGTGTTCACCTCCTCTCGGGGCCTCCACAAACCAGGCAATACCTATCTTTCTGGAGAGGGATATGGTTAATTCACAGCGGTCAGTGGAATACATAGAAATGCCAAGTAATGGATAAGGTAATATTAGCTGTTTACTTATCAGAAAACATCAGACATTCTCACTTCCACTCATTTCTGTCCGCTTTTTCTGTACTGATTCTGTGTTACTTTCCAATATTTTGTTAAATGTAGTAAAAACTGTCAATATGCTATCTCAATTTTTTTTCGAGTTGCATACTGTAAGAACTTAATTTGGTTTCTGTTATTTGGCACAGTTCTTCTTTTATAATTCTGTAGAAAGAGAGTCCTCTATAAGACGTACAGGATTTAGTCACTCGAAGACATTTTTATTGATCTGAGAAAGCTGTTGTATACAGCCGACAATTTAGATATGTCTGAATGAGTATGGCGCCAATATCACATCCGTAGTTGGGTCTGAAGCTGACATAGCTACATAAGAACATAAGTCAACTTTTTAAAATAATGTTTCTTTTTTTTATAGCAATTTGCTGTTTTGGGGAAAATTATGCCTAGCACAGCATAACACGATCAGTTTTTATCGTTGGTCGCATAGATAGATTACATAGTAGGATAGATTACGCATTTTTAATAAACATTCGGATACAATACTCAGTATTTTGTGAAAAGAAATTCTATATATAAGCATTTTAGTTTTAAATTGCACAACACAAATTTAACGGAAGTTCTTCGCGAGGAATCAGACATAAGTCACACTATGAGGATAAAACTCACCACACTAAATAGTTAGTCATCAAGGAGGGTTTTTAGTCTGCTAGATATATACAGTAGCGGAGCACTCACTCACAAGCCTGTCGGTTTCCTTTTTCCAGGACGAATTTTTTAGCAGTCGTCCTACGAGCCTGATTTAGTAATTTGTAGTTTTACGGCTTACTAAGTCTGGATAATCACATCAAAGATTAAAAAAAGACATGAATCAACAAAAATGTGGTTCTACAGAAAAATGCGATTTTTATTAGCATCACTGAAGTTATGGATAAAAAATAAAAATTATGGGAAAAATTGCCACATTTTTTTCACTGGGGTTCATTTCATATAATTTTATACAGAAGACGATTTTGTATTATGTTTCGTTAGAAATCGGATATTGTAGTAACGGTTCCTTGAATGATTTGACTCGTTATTATTGGCAACAGCTACCATTGACCGAAAATGTGAGCAACGACAAGGTTTTGAAGGGAATGGAAGCAAATAGGAAGAGACAGCTTAATTTTGCAGGACACGTAAGGAGGAAGGATGGCTTGGAGAATCTGATACACAAAAGACGGGTCGAGGAAAAGTAAGACAGAGGAAAGTAATGCATAGCATACTTGATGGACTTGAACAAATGGATGTAGGATGAAGGTTTGGGATAAATATCAAGAGAAAACGAGATCGGACAAGATTCTAATGGCTTATAGCGTTTTATCGTGAATTGAGAGATATGAAAATTGTCAGTTCAATTCCTGGTCTTATTTAGACTCAGTAAACAGCAATGTGCGTTGTGGTGCATTGGATATCGGCTCGGAACGAGAAATCGGGGAGCAGAGTTCGAATTCCAGCTGAATTCATTGCATTCACTTACGCAAAAATAACCTTGGGAAAGGTATTAATCCGCCTATTCCTACCACTTATGGGTTAAATAGCAGGACAGATTGGATTCTATAGCCTTGGTCGGCAACCAGTCTACCGCAGAAAGCAATGGCAACCTACTGCGGGATAATCTTCTGCCCAGTCAGTCATGTCTCTGTCGAGACATGATCGCCCAAGCGTGTATCACGCATGGCACTTAACTGACTGAAACATCAATGTGCGTTGTGTTGCCGTTGATATTGGTTTGCACCGAGAAATCTGAGAGCCTAGTTCCAATTCCAATTTAATTCGTTGCATTCACTTTCGCGCAAATATCCTTGAGAAGGGTATTAATCCGTCGATTCTCCTTACAGCTATGGGTCACTAACAGAGCAAACTGTCTTTTATAGTCTTGTTGGTAAACAGTCAAACCCTTAAAATAATGGCAAACTACTGCGGGAAAATATTCTGCACAGTCAAGACATGATCGCCCAAGCTTATATTACGTATGGTACTTAACTGACCGAGACAGCAATATACGAATTAAACGAGATATTCAAAAACGAGAAATGTCTACTGCCGTAGATAAAACAAAGAGTTTTGTTCAGAATTCTTCATGGGTTTCCCAGATTAAATAGATGTAGGCCGTAGGCCACAACGGGCGTAACATTGAAGAAAACCATGATGAGGACAATAGTCCGAATCTTCTTTTTCTATGTGCCCTGTTCTTTCAGGACGTAGGCGATCATGGATTTCCACGTCTTCCTATCCCTGGTGGCTTTTAGCACACCTTCTCTTGTTACACCATGCAACCCACGTTCTAAGATCCAGTTAATTAGGTCCTTCAGTTATGTTATCCGTTGCTTTCCTCTGTCTCATTTTCTCTCTATCTGGCCTGTTCGTATCAGGTTCTCCAAGCCCTTCTTCCTCATTGCATGTCCCAGGAACTTTAGCTGTCTTTTTCTGATGCTCAGTATTAATTTCCTTTTCGATTCCATCCTTTCCAAAACATCATTGCTCAGATGCTCGATCCATGATATTCGCAGCATCCTTCTGTAGAACCATATTTCAGTTGCTTCAAGTTTTCCCTTCATCTTTGATATTTTCCAATATTCACGACCATATTGAAGAACCGACATCACATAGCAATCCAGTACTCTCTTATTTGTATCAAAGTCTAAAGAAACAGGACAACTTCGCTAGAAACAAAGAAGAATCCGAATCTAAATGGTGTAAATAAAGAAACCTTTCAAAGTTGGATAAGCACAAAAAATCATTATTACAAAAGTGTTTTCTTTCCGATACGTGATATACAATAAATTATTTAACGTGCCAGAAAAGTTCAACCACCTTATCATTTCAGTGGGAATATTATGCAAAAACCTAAGAATTCCGTTATATATATATATATATATATATATGTACCCCTTCTTTCGGCCGTGTGTCACGTCTAAGCTACACTTAGACAATCACCTTCCTTCAGGTTTGGAGGTTAGTAGCAGGACTAACAATTCTGGGTCCTTACGTATTATCGGGAGGACCTTTGATTTTTACTTTTTCTTTTTTTTCCCCGCTTATAACACCAAGGAACTGGAAAAATCAGGCTTTCATCACCTCAACGTCAACCACAAGTACAACTTTGTGGATTCGAACACCGGGGCTCATACGCAGACAGTGGAACGCCTATGGGGATCGACAAAGTGGCGAAACAAGAAGCACTGTGGCACTGCACGTCACCATTTGGAGTCGTATTTGGCCGAATTCATGTGGCGGAAGCATGTTGCCTGTACTGATGTCTTTGAGTCACTTTTGGAAGCAATTGCGACGTTCTGGCCTCCGGAATTACAAATGTAATTCCATTTTATTGTTTTAACCGTTTCAATAAATAATTTACTTTAATTTTTGAGTCGTTTTTTTAAAGGTCCTCCCGATAATACGTAAGCACCCAATTCTGCCCCACAAAATTCAGATTGTTACGGAAACAGCAAAAACGCTGCCCTACACACCATTAGGCGTAATGGAAACGTTAATTATTATGAAAAAGATAAAGAATGTATGATATGAACATAACAATAGGAACGGAAGTTAATATAAAGGATTGTCAATATTTCACAGATGAGGTAGTATTTACAGTATTCGGACTATTCTCCTCATCTTTGTTGCCATTTGTACAATATTTCGGCCGTTGTATGCTCCGGCCTTGTTCATGTGCTACGAATTTCGAACCGAATCCTTTGTTAAACTCACTGCAGTATATGATCTCCATTTCTTGCGTTACTAGAAGTCATAAGATATTTCCCTGCAAGTTACTTGTTCACCACTGCTGTAGCCTGGTACTGAACTCACAACTCTAAAAGTCAAGTCAGAACTAACCAACGTCTATATCCACTCGGCCATGTGTCCTTAACTGAATCTTGGGGATTTATAAACCTAATGTCCAGTTACCCTTTTTCTTTTACCAGAGTTCATATTGCAATTTTTTATGTTAATGGCTTTCTCTAGTATTTCTGATATTAATGGTTTTCTCTAATATTTCTTTTTAAAATTATCTTCAGAAACGCCACGCATACATATATAAAATGCTCAAAATGTTGGATTTTTCAGACACCTGATAACTAAATAAGTATTTACAAATTTGCCAAAATTTTAGCTATAGAAATATACATGATTATATTCCGTGAAAATGCTCTATATAAAATCTTAAAAGTGATTTTTAACTATTTTCTTCTTTTGTCATATCAAAATCTTGATGGTCATCTTATCAAAAACGTGATGCAAGGAATATACCTTATGTAAACTCAGAAGTATATGAGATTTCTTTTTAAATATTCTACAAAATTCTCAGTGTATTAGTTTTTATATAATTTTTTTAAAATTTTTGATTTGACTTAAGAAATCCTATTAATTTTCATATCAGGATTTGCATTGTCTAGTTTGTCAATGTGAAGTTTATCGCAGAATATTTCAAATTATCAGAGGAGAGAGTAATTACCGTATCTTATTTTACGCTTCCGTTAGTGTTCAACTATTTTTAGATTACTAGCTACAGTTTAAAAAAAATCTTTTTAATTACTAAAATCTTTTCTGGGATATTATCAAATTTCACTTGAACTCAAAATAGATTAATTATACGAATTTTAAACCAGGTTATTAGATCTAAAGTTCCAATTCTGTTTTATGACGAGTTCCTTTCATTAGATTTAGTTGTCTATGAAATATCTTTAAAAAAGAAGGGAGAATGCGATACCGAAATCCTAAAGCAAAATGCAGGAGTTAAAATTTCTTTCAAATGTTAAGCAAATTTTTAGGACGCAGGAAACTTTAATGAAAATCAAAGAAAAACTGTAATTAACTGTTAAATCGCATTAATTCTGTTCTATAGCAGTGAGCGCTGAAAAATCTTCCCACTTATGAAAAAGAAATCTGATTCTACAGAAATATGCTGTGTATACAATGGACAGCACATATTTGTAACGAGAAAGTTTTAAGAAAAAAACAAAAGAGAAGCATATACATATAACATATTGTTCTCGAAGTGTTGTATTTTGAAAAGCTATTTTAACATAGTATTTGTAGAATTCAAATAAGTTACCTTCTAGGAAGGCTGCCTTCTTTTTGTCTACTTCATTTATAGGAGATTATCTCATAAAGCAGGTGGGTTAGTCCATTTTACTATACTGGACCTGCCCAAAACATTTGCATGAGCATGATTCTATTCACTTATATATATATATATATATATATATATATATATATATATATATTAGATCACTCAAGTGCTTGGTCTTTCATTTAGACTGACGACACCAATCTACTTGTGTGCCAAATCACTCGTTATTGAGCAATATCCAACATGGAGCTGCAAACAAGATTCGAACCTGTGAGGGCATTGTCCATTGGATTTCGAATCCAATTGGCAATGTGTGCCAAACCACTCCCTATTAACCAATATCCAACAGTATTCACAGTATATATTATTTGAAGATTAGTATACATAATAATAAATTTGTAATCTTCAAGGATCTTTATTTAATTTCAGGCAGTAATGTTCTTGAAGTATAAAAGCTCTTAATTATGAACCTAACAAAACATGATATTCGTTTCCTTTATTATATGAGTAAAAACTTGGGCACATTTCCGTCAAAACTTCTGCCAATATCAATAAAGCATGGGGGATCGGTCGACAAGTGATTGAACATTACGAAGGTATATATAGAAATTCCGTACTGGGGATGAGAGCCTTAATGATGAAAAAAAAGTAGAGGAAGCACATACAGTCTAGACAACGAACAACTGCAAGCAGTTGTTGAGTAAAACTCACGTGAAATTGTCAGAGAAATGACCCAGATGCTTGGTAACAGCACTTAAACATTTCCACTATTTGCAGAGTATAAAGCTCGCTAGATTAATTCCTCATGATCTCAATAAAAATTAAAATTTTAAGCGTTTTGCAGTTTCCTCGATGCTCTTTCTGAATAACGCCAATGATCCTTGTGATGAAAAGCGGGTACTTTATGATAATCGTAAACGATCAGTTCAATGGCTTGATCGTGATGAGTCCCCCAATTATTTCACAAATTCAAAGTTGCATCATCAAAAGATGATGGTAGCTTTCTGGTAGTCTGTAGTTGTTGGTATCCACTACAGGTTTCTACAAACCAATCAAAATAATAAGTCTGCTTGTTCCTTTCTTAGTTACTTAATTCCTCCGTCTGTTACACACTTACTCTCTACACGAGCTTTTCCTTCCCCTCTATCTTTTTAATCTCCTCAGCCTTTCTCTCACCTTTGCCAAACGGAAGGGTAGTAAAGAGTGATAAAGTGTAAGGAGAGAGCCTATAGCATTACTGTAGTAGCAGCAGCTTAAGCTGGTGGCTGTAGAAGAATTGTGTGTGTGTGTGTGTACTGTACAATATAGTAAAAATAGGTAGGTTTGTTGTCGTATCCCGTGACCTAATAACGAAATTTCTGGCCTCCATACCCTTGGCCATTACTCAATTAGTCTTTTTCTGTTTACAATGGACACAGAAGCCATGATCTTTCAATAATAAAAAAAAAAATTTCTTTTTCAAAATATCTCACAAATTAGCGTACACTATTTTGGTTATGGTCTGTGCATACGCCACTTAATATAATATAAGATTACAGTAACGTTGCTTCTATGGACATTACTTTTATAGATATTTTTAATAAAATTACACCGTATGCTATCGTTATTTTTTTATTCAATACCTTTATATTTAAAGACGTTACTATCATTTGCAGTATGACAAAGTAAAAATTTTTCCAGGAAATCATAATTATCCTTCCGTAGAAATTTCATTGGCTCCGCTAGTCATAGTATTAATGCAGAGCTTTACCCCAATCAAATTGCTGAAATGCATGCAACTGCAAAAAATGAGATCCACATTGGTGAATCAACGTGGTCCAATTCTGCACCACGATAATGTGCAGCTACATGTTGCATGAATGATGTTACAAAAATTCACAGACATGGGATAGGAAATTTTTCCCCATTCTCCATATTCTCCTGATTTTCCACCTACTGTTTATCATTTTTTTAAGCACTTAAGCACATTTTTAATGTTAAAACTTTTAGGACCTGTTATAGTAGAACATGCTGCCATCCCCGAAAATAGAATGCTCCACTTTATAAAAGACGGTAACGAGCGGTACGACGGTGGAAAAAGGTCTTAGGCGAAGGCATTGACTATTCGATAGTCGATTCCGCTCCAACCCCTTGCTTGCCTATATGTGTATTATTGTTAATTGTACCTTAGTACAATACATCTGTATTTCTTATTCCTGGTGTGGATTTCCATTCTTCAACAGATCTTTTTATATTGTATTTCTTTTCGGGAACAAACCAGAGGCGGTATCATCTTTCAAAGATTTTGTTGCATCACAGCCAATATCTTTTTATCAATGAAGAAAAAATAATTCTTTCGATCTATGGCGGAGGTCCATAGATGCTCAAAACTCGTATTTTGACTAATTTCAACATACCTAAATTAAATTTTTCAAGAATAAATTTGTTTCTGAAATCGGCCATTATTCTTGGAACAACCTAATAGATTTGGAAATGTAAAGTTGAGATTTTTAAGGAATATAATGAGAAAAGAGGGCTTAAAAATTTGACACTCACGGAGAAAAATTCTGGAGATCCATGTTAGCCAAATATCGAAAAGCCTTGGAAAATTGGAATGGTTAGTAATACAATATTAAATTGATAGATTAACTATGACTTACCAAGCTTGTAGGCCAGATGTTTAGTTTTATAATTATTTGTACACAAGTTCATAACTGAAAATATAGTGCACTATGCATAAAATGAGGAAAGAGCATTTGGAAAATTTGACACTCGCAGGACAAACTGAGTACAAGAGAGACAGGATAATCCTACTTAATGAAATTTTTAAATGCTTGGAAGAACAGGAATAAGTGAGTTATCAAAAAGACCAACAAGAAATTACAAAGCGAAATAAGGGGTTTAAAGCCATGATTGTTCATAACCAGAAAGGGTCACAGCATATGGAAACGAAGTATATTTTCTTGATATAAAATGTTTTTATGATTACTTTCTTTCAGCTCTTTCCATGTGATAAATAGCATTCAACAGTTTCGATCTGGTAGAATAGCTCAGACGCTATCACTTCTCTTTCGATTATCGTGACACGCGAGGAAGGGCTAACTCACTTTTCAAGATATATCGCCCGGTTCACACTCCACCCACGTCTACTGAACAGGTGAAGAGGCTCATCCCTTGTTCCCTGTTTAGGATGTGGTTTCCGGCTTTCTCTTTTCCAATCTTTTCCCTCTTACGTAGCCCCCTGCGCATCATTGGCGTTACCGCCTTGCTCGGGGTGATATGATTAAAAAAAAAAGAATATAACGATGTATCAAACGGCAGAGAAAGCGGTTACATGTATTTTCCCTAGAGTACAATTCAGACAAATAAATGACCTAAAGTGAAATTATATCTCTTTTCAGCGACCGATTTTCTTTTTTTAAACTTATAACTGCCACATCGCGTAAGTATTTTTTTATCATTTCACTGCACATGTTTTAATCTTTTCGGTGTGTATTTTCTGTTATCATTGAATTTGAAAACATGAAATTGAAAAAAAAACATCAGTAAAACTCATTCGTTTTGATGTGGTCACGAGCTGATGACCCAAACTTAATATCAGAGGTATTAATGCAAAACTTTGATATTTTTCTAAGCACTGCATCAAAATTGCAGTTCATAAAATTACCAGGTGATAATGAATTTTCGATCTTCTTCTGTTGAGAAATTTGCTATGAAAATAAATTTGTTTATGAATTTACTAACAAAGACTTAACTCCAGTAAGAACAATGATTTGAGGCTCTAATACTGAGAATCTCGGGAAGGATATTTGCTTCATTTAATTAACGCGGATTATATATAAAGTAAAGTTTTCGCGACACTTCCTAGTTGGAAGGACTTGCATGCCAAGAAACTATTAAAGTTTTAGTCATATATTTCGTATAACGGAGAGAAATATATTAACTAGACACAAAATGCTAGCCTCTACAATAAATCACAGGCACATATATATGACAAGACGCACACACTGTTTATATAGGGTGTGATTGATGAACTAACGTTTAAATTAAACAAATTGAAAATATTGTTATTATTTTAACAGATATATTTAAGAAAATTACACAAATATTTTACAATTTCTACGTTGAAAGGCACGGTACACGATTTTGATCTCGAAAAATTAATGAATAATAAATAGGTAATACCCAACACATTTATATCTTCCTTTATTTTACTAAACACATTGCTATAACCTTCAAGACCTACCCATACACTCACACACACACATATATATATGTATACTAGCTTTATAGCCCGGAATTGCTAGGGATTTTTAGTGGTTATGTTAAAATGGTAAGATAAAATGCTTATTCGAAACGCTTCCCTATAAGGTTGCCGTGATGAGTTAAAAAATGTGAAGTAAATATTGTTTTTGTAAAACGGGATTCATACTTGGTCAGTCTTACGAATAAAGAGGAATGATGTATGAACAAATGAAGGAGCCTGTAATTTGATGAGATGACATTCTGATGCAGAGGTGGTGTATGCATTGTTTTTGCAACGTCAGAGGAGTTGGCACCTTGTAGAAAACGTGAAATGTTTATGTCATATTAGAAGGTATACGTTTAAGATCCGATTTTTGTCGGAACACAATTAAACGTTTCGAAAATCAAAATTTTCCATTAATTTTCGCTGCACCCCGTGATACAACTGAATTCTTTTTTCGCATAAAAAGGCATCAGACTTTATATCTACAAGTGGCTCGATTTTGGTTGGGTTTGAGTGAAGCATCTGTCAGAAATGCATAAAAGTGCACAAAACACTGCCCGAAATAGTGTTTGTCTTTGATTTCTGACGAACCCTGTACATTGATTCGAAAATTTTTCTGTATATCAAAAAGTCGGATCTGGATTTTGGTGGAATTTTCATAAGGTGTCTCGCAAAAGAAGAGCTCGTATATTCATATCGTTTCGGTGATTTCTTCCGTACCTTTTAAATCGATTCCAAAAAGCTTGGTATACCTCAATGTCTCATATCATGATCGACATGTGACCGAGTATTAGTTGAAATCGGATTAAGGATTTCGGAGGATCAGGGTTCATTAGAACAAAGACACACAAACACACATATCTATTATATACTAGCATTATAGCCCAGCGTTGCTCGAGTATAGTGAAAGCTTTAAAACTAATCCATGGTCCTGGAGCTCAGACTCTTTGGACATTGGCACGAAAGACTAAAAAGCGATAATTGTTTCCAGTTAAAGCGAAACCGTAGCCTGAAAGAAAAATCAATGGATGTATGTCAAATTTTGAATTCCTGGTGTCGATATCAAGTAAGTTTTTTTTGTAGTACACTGGATTTTGAAGGCTAAATAAGTCCTCTGAGTAAATGGTATCATGGCTGAGACTAAGAACTACAATTATACCTACTTAGAACCAAACCCGAAGCAAAAACTAAAATTAAAGGGCTGAAAAAAAATACAGACATACAGGCAGATAAACAGACACACACACAAACATTTTGGCTTACATATATATATATATATATATATATATATATATATATATATATATTATCGATTTTCTGCACTATTGTAAAAACTGCAACCTTGAAACCTCTGAATATCTTTTCTTATATCTTTGTCTATGAGTGTATCAAATTTTATTAAAATCGGACCACTCCTTCTATAACCCGATTTTTTCGATTATCGAATTTTATCGGGGGTACCTCGACACAAAACCTAGCTAAGAACACTCGCAGACGCTTATACTACAACTGTGTAAATTTTCAAGAAAATCGGTTCAGCCGTTTCGGAGTCTATAGGTAACGGACACACACACACAGAGACAAAGTTCCATTTATAAAGAAGCTTATATATATATATATATAAGGGGGGACACAGTAGTTAGCACCGCAATTAACAGACTGTCGCCGCTCGAGATTACTCAGTGTCCTCTTTTTTATTTACATGCATTCTGTCCCTTATGGGGGGCATTTATACCTATAAATATAGTTTCCCTTATATGTGTACTTAAATGAAAGTACGTAACAGATTGATCCAAAATCTAATAAAATATCGAAAAAACATTAACATATGCGAAAATTTTTCTTATTCAAATATATATGCATCCAATAAAATGCCCTTAAAAAATATATTTTCAACGACTAAAATTTCTGAAAGAAACATGTATATTCATAAAAATATATTTATTTTTTGCCCAAAAAATGAAAAAAAATCGTTAATAATATTCATTCACGCAAAGGAAAAATTTCGAAGATACATTTGCATAAATATTTCTTCAAAGATGCAAGTAGAATAAAAAATATATCCAAAAATGAAAAAAACAATTGTCTTTAACGATATTAAGAGAGAAATTAAACTCATTTTAAGAAAGCATGTAGACAATTGATTCCCTTTAAAATATATATCAATATAAAAGTTAAATCCTTACATCGATATATATGCATTTAAAAAATGTATCTCCAGATACATGTACAGGAATCACTGAATGTATTATTAAAATACACAAGAGAAAGAATGTATCTTCACAGACATGCGAAAAAATGATAAATTATCAAATAGTATCATTTCAAAGTTACAAGAAAATTACTTGAAATTTAGATGCGATTAAAATAGAAAATTTTCGAACGTAAGAATAAAAAAATATGTACAGCTATATTATTTCAGAATTGCCTGAATCCAAAAAATGAATTCTCTTCAAAAATATATGTCCACATAATTAAAATTTCTTCAGTATTTCAAATCTATATTCTGTGAATAGAGACAGAAATAGAATAAATCTTCAAATATACACTGATACACAAAAACATTACTCAACTACATTTACACGAACACAATGAATGAGAACTCTTTGGATAATCGATGCATGCAAACAATTTTTCATCATATATACGGGTGTACAAAATATATTATCTTCAGCAATACTCGAACTGTTCAATAAATTCCTTTAAAGATTTAAAGACACATGCACAGAAATAAATTTGATCAAAGATACAGGAATAGTAATACAATATTGAAATATTATGGTAAATTGGATATTATAAAAAATTGTTATTAATGCATATAAATTGTGCTGAAATTATATATATATCGCCCCAAGCAAGGCATGTTACTGCCACTGTTTCGCAGAGGGTTACATTGGAAGAACAGTTAGGAGAAAAAGTGACAGGTTATAGGGTGAGTCAGGGTGTGCGTAAGAGAAGGATGAGAATACTGATGAAAGTGGTTTGGACGGAGAAAGTAGCATGAGAGAGAGGATGCAGGTTAGTGAGGTAGGAGATGACAATTGACTTTACATTTAAGTTTTTGGAGATCGTAGCTCTTGGGAAAGAAAGTAAACAGAAGGGAATTCCACAGGTAGGAAGTGCGTGAAAAGAAACTGAGGGAGTAGAATTTGCGTTTACAATTTATTGGTTTCACAGTAAAAGGGTGGGGACTTAGTTGCTAATCTTTTTGCTTGAGTAAATTTATAAATAGGGGTCACCACTGAGCTAAGTTCATCAAAGCAGAAGCCGTGAAATTATTTGTAGAAGAGACACAAGGAAGCCACACTGCACCGGTGAGAAAGCAACTGTATCCGAGCTGCCAGGTCGTGATCGATCACATTACAGATTCTCCGTTGGATTTTGTCAATGACACCTATGTGAATAGCAGGAGCACCCGAACAGATATGACAGCAGTATTCAATGCACGGGTGGATGGTAGATTTATATATGTGCAGGATTGTTTCAGGCGGAAAAAACTTCCTGGTCCTACACAGAGAAGCGACTTTCTTAGCAGCGGATATAGCTATGGATAATCATTCCACTTGTGGTCTGTTGTGAGACTTAAGCCGAGTGTTTTGCTTTCAGGGAGACTGTGATACATGCTAATGGGGAGTAGGCGAGATTGTCTGTGATAGTTAATAGATAGCAGCTTCGTTTTGGAAGCATTAAGATTCACGAACTATTTTTTTATCCCAATCCGCCACGGATCGGAGGTCCTTTTCAATCTCGGCTATGAGGTTTGCTTTGTTAGCCTCAGCAAATTTTTGATCGATGCGATATATATATATATATTTGTTCAGTAATCTTTTGTAAGGAAGTATCGTTTAAAATGACCGACAAGAAAAATTTTATGAAATTTTGTTTTAATGTATCCAGTTTCCTGTCTGATAGAGATAAGGAATGTAAAAATGTTCCATAATTATTATATTTTGAAGAGTTTTCAGCTGCTTTATTGGCCATTTTAAAGGGGGTATGCTTCCGGTGTAATGTTTTTCATTTTTTGATTTTAACAAAAAATTAAAACTAAAAAAATTAAATTAAAATTAAATTAACATCAGAAACATAACGCGTTTGGAAATGGCCAGTGAAGCGGGCGACAAAGCTTGCAAATATAATTATGGAACATATTCACATTCCTAATCTCCTGCAAATAGAATACTGGAAAAATTAAATCAAAAATTAATAAAACCCTCCTTGTCTGTCGTTTTAAAAGAAACTGTGTCTAACTAAACTGATGAACTGTAATACAGCGAAACAAGCTTGTGTGTAGATGTTATGCTCTCATTGCGATTGAACTCTCTAGAGAAGAAAGTTTTAAAAAGATTTTCCACGTCTTCGATATATGCATTACTCTTCAGAATTGTATTGAACTCTTTCAGTAACTGGAGTGTGTATTCACCACTTATATACACCAAGTTCAAAATTCCTTCCCTGATTCCATGCACTTAGGGGGTAGCGATACCGACTGACACCAAAAAGGTTGACTTTCGATCCCGGCCAGAAGTAAGTAGATGTTTCTAGCCACACATACAGCTAAACAGGCTTGTATGTGGATGATATATATAAGTCTGTTACTGCTGAAAGGAAAAGCAAGAAAAACAAAACACACTGTATAATGAAGGCATGCCATCACGAAACTTCGAAGGCTTACGGCCATATCACGTTGAATCACGTTAAGCAACACTGAGCGTGGACAGTACTTAGATGGGTGACCGCTTGGAAATACCAGGTGCTGTAAGCGTATAGTGACGGATGTGCGTTGTGGTGCAGTGGATATCGGATCGGAAAGAGAAATCGGTGAGCAGAGTTCGAATTCCAGTTGAATACCCTGCATTCACTTAAGCACTGGTACCCTTGGGAAAGGTATTAATCCGTTCTTTTCCTCCAGTTATGGGTTAAATAAAAAGTGTAGAACTTGGGGACTCTGCTCTTAAAGAAATCACAAAAATGTTGTAAAAATAAAATAACCTTACCCCAAAAATCATTGGTTTTGACCTTGAAAATGTTTCCATAAGAATTTATAGGTCATTAAACATCGAAACAAACAAACGCAACTTCGAAGTCGGTATGACTAAAATAAAACTGCTCTTTATGTGTGAAATTTCAGATTCATTCTCATACCGCTTTGTCCTTATCTTGCTATCGAGCAGTTTATGACAAAAATATGCTTTCCTAAAGATGCCTTTCCACCAGGAAACTAATGAAACAAAAATATCAGCAACTTTGTGCATTTAATATCCTTACGATTTTTTCTCTCTCTCACACACACATTTATATAAGTAAATAGTGAGGTGGGACGTTAGCAGACAGATGTGGTCAAAAAACAAAACAAGACCTACATAAAGGGCGGATGAACTCTGAACGAGTCAACGGCCAGATTACTCGAGTTGGTGTCCCGATAAATCACCGGGGAAAAGGAAACGGATACCACTCCACTATCCTTCCCCAGAACTATCATGCCGTTAAAAATAGACACATGAAACCCAACAGTGTGAAGGGGGTCTCTTCCTGATGAAGTAATTCTTTGGCTGGTAAGGACTGACATTGGCAACGGGTGTCACCTGACCGTCATTAGCACCAACGACGCAATACTTCCGTGTTTATTCCTCAGTCGGGAAGGAACAACATGAGCTACAGGTGTCTCTGGACCGTTACTCTGTGACTATGCGCAACGAACAAAGATTTACCTTGGCGTCATGGAACGTCAGGACGCTCAACAACTGCAGTCAACTCGAGAATATCAAGCAGTAGATGAATTGAATATCAATATTCTGGGAATATGGAAACTTCAGCAGCGAGAACTACAGGATAATATACGCAGGAAGCTAAAATAACGAGAACGGATTCGGTTTATTACTGGAAGAAGAAATAAAGAAATGCATTCTGGGATACTGCCAGCTTTCTTAGAGAGTCCTATTGATGAAACTGACAGGGAAACTCTTCAACATATCTATTTTAGTAGTTGATACACCAACAACGCAAAGCACTGCGGAAGAAATACAATCTTTCTACTCCATATTAGACAACGCCAAGTGTAAAAGTCAAGAAATTAGAATCATAATGGGCAACTTGAATGCCAAGGTAGGTAAAGGGAGGAAAGGGGAGTCGACCGGCACATTCGAATTACGAATACTCAACGAACGAGGAGAGAAATGGGTCCAATGTTGCACAGCAAATGACCAGTTATAACTAACACCTGATTTCAAGAACATCCACTACGTCTATGTAGATGGAGAAGTCCAGTGGGTGACACTAAAAAAACAAATAGACTACATCACCATAAACAGGCAATTCAGAAATGCAGTGATTTAATGCAAAACTTATCCAAGTGCCGACTGTGGAAGCGACCACGTCCAAGTCATCCGAAAACTAAGCGTGAGACTGAAGAAGCCAAGTGCAGCACCAATTGACCTTAAAAATGTTTCCATAAGGATTGATAGGTCATTAAACATCGAAACAAACAAACGAAACTGCGAAGTCGGTATGACTAAAATAAACCGCTCTGCTATGTGTGAAATTTCAGATTCATTCTCATACCGCTTTGCCCTTATCTTGCTATCGAGCAGTTTATGACAAAAATATGCTTTCCTAAAGATGCCTTTCCACCAGGAAACTAATGAAACAAAAATATCAGCAACTTTGTGCATTTAATATCATTACGATTTTTTCTCTCTCACTCTCACACACACATTTATATAAGAACGTTAGCAGACAATGCAGCACCAATACTGCAATACATCACAGTGGTGAATGACCTCAACCTGCAGAAGAAATACACTGACCGCGTGAAGACGAAATAAGAAGCAAACTTGGAAAAGGAAACTCACTAAAAGAAGCACTAGTGACATCGGCAAACAACATTGTCCCAAAGGAAATCAAGACGAAGAAGAAAAAACGAGTGGATGACTGAAGAGATTCTCGACATGATGCAAAGAAGACAGAAAACGATGCCAAGACATAGACTGGAATACAGGAAAATACACAAAGAAATAAGAAGCAAATGCAGACAGGCTAAAAAGGAATAACTGAACAACAAATGTGAAGAAGTAGAGAGATTCAGTAGGACTAATAAACCAGAAATGAGAGAACTGACTGGAAAAAATCCAGCTCCTCAACAGGACGAATGAAATCTAGTGATAGAACGATCATATTGAAGAAAGAGGAAATACTCCAGAGATGGGAAGTATACATAAAATATCTTTTCCACGACAATAGATAGCAACCGATAATACACAAAAATGAGGACGAAGTCCGAAGTGAAGCTGCAATGGCCAAATTGATTAGTAACAAAGGGTAAATTTTTGTTTTAAGTACCGAAGGCTTTTCCCCCGCAGATTTATCCAAAATAGCATTATTTCTGTACAAATGTATATGCTGAACTCAATACTTTCATTGCAGAAATAAACAGGCGGAAATTTCAGTAAAGCAAGTAAATAGGCCAAAAATTGTACCTACACCGAAAGTCATTCAGCAGTTCATTAAATGACTGCGTTAGAGTTACGGGAAACAAAATGAGCGAGATGTAGTTCGATTTTTTTCTGGACGTTCAGATCAATAAAGGTGGGTTTCTTCAATAACTAAAAGGAAAAGGTATATAGAAGCAGAAGAAGATATTACTAGTTGGTTACTGAAACTTGAAATAAAATGCTCAATACTAAGTTGATTCAATAAAATATACCAAACTCACAGAAACGAAATAAAAGAAGAGCTACACGAATTTCAACCAAGAATTGAATTATTGTCATGTCAGGTTAAATCTTTTTCTAACGTCAGCTTGTGTCAATGGCTTTAACTATGCAAAAATATATTTTCTTTTATATACCAGTAGTGAATCTCAACCGGGTTTCATATTTGTTATTTATATTTAAACCTGACCGGTAAATAAGGTATTACAAATTATGAAAATATGCTTACACGAAAAGTGATATAATATCTAATACGGAACCCGGAAGTGATACACTTCCGGTGAATAAAAAAATTACTTTCTCAAATTTAAGGCCTGTAACAAGATATACGTTAGACATAAATTGAACGTAACCTGTTGATACTTCAATTCGAAAATGATGCTCTAGTACCGATGGTTTTATTAAATTATTGTGTTTTTTTTATACGTAATAGAAGCTTACCACTCGCTGCTTGAGAAGAATAAGGAGAGAGATAAGGAAATATAACTTGTTAATATCTTTATGTTTTTATTTATATTTTAGGGTCAATATTTGTCCTTTCTTTTTCTTTCTCTTATAATTGTAACTTTAAGTAAGTAGGTTTGTATTGTAATTTTTATGTAGAAGCCAAGGTAACTTACCGGGAACTGGCTGCCTTGTAAACTATCATAGACTCCTCGCAATGGTGGGTGTCATGGCCTCCTCATGTTGGTATAATTTACTAAGCGCAGCTTAGATGTGGCACAAGGCCGAAATTATGGGGCACCCAGTGAGGATCGAACTCACTACTTAATTGCAATAGTGCTAGCGAGACAAGCTTGCTAACCATTACGCCACCTTGAGGTGCCCCCTCCTCATGTTGGTAAAAGAGTTAGACCCGGATAACCACTTTTATTAAATATCAAGCCAATGGCAGGCCAGCAAATCTAGCCAATGGCAGGCAAACAAATGGATTGCCCCACTCTGGGCAATGGACTGACCTATTCTACAGTAAATAATCTCAAGTCTCTTTCTGTTTTTTCTATTTTTTTTTTTTTGGATATTTGTCGCTGACACTGTCTAACCACTTATTCGTCAGTGAGTACAGAATTGTATCAAAATGCCGAAAACATTTAAATTGATATATTGATATCTACAAAAATATCCCAGCATATTACAACTAAGGGAATAAAAGCAAGGAACAAAGGTAAATGTTCCTTTTAGATGCCGACGGCTTTTCCCCCTTCAAATTTATCCAAAATAGTATTATTTCTGTGCAAATGTATATGCTGAACTCAAATCAACAATTGGTTATTGAAGAAACTTACATTTTTTGGTCTGAAAGTCCATAAAAATAACGAACTATATTTCGCATTTTTTCTCTCCCGTAACTGTCACGAAATCATGTAATTAACTACAGAATGGCGTTCTACGTAGGCAACAATTTTATGTGGAATTTTGATCAATTTTCTTCCGTTACTGAAATATCCGACGATGTACTTCCGGTAATGAAAATAATAAGCGTAGACATACAATAGCGCATTACTTTCATTACCTGAAGTACATCGCCGGAAGTATCAGTACATGAAGAAAAATCGACAAAAAATCTGCCAAAATTCGGTCACATACGCAGTACGTCATTCTGCAGTTAATTACATGACTTCGTGAGAGTTACGGGAGATAAAAAGTGCAAGATATAGTTCGTTTGTTTTATGGACATTTAGATTAAAAAAGGTAACTTTCTTCAATAACTAATTGTTGATTTGAGTTCAGCATATACATTTGCACAGAGATAATGCTATTTTGGATAAATTTGAAGGGGAAAAGCGTCGGGACTTACAACGAAAATTTATCGGAATAAAACTTACAAAATAAAATATACATGTTATCAAAAAATTAAGTCTCTCCAAAGATACAAGCTCCCAAATATAAAATATCTATGAGCATATATATTTTTTCGTCGGTGTTACTCCAAGTAAGGTAGAAAATTTTATAAAGCACACGGGTTACACGGTGTGGAAGGATTACGAAAAGAAACAATAATAGTGAGCGGTTAGAGAAAGAATAACCCGGAAGACAGGAGACAGTGATTGACATTGCATTTAAAGTTTTGCAGATTAAAGTTAGCGAGTAAGTATGAAACTGAAAAAGACTTACGCAAGAGAGAAGTGCGAGAAAAGAAACTGTTTGCATAGAACTTGCAGTTGTATCCAACCAGTATTTACACTTTTCGGAGTATTGTCCTAATCTTTGTGGCCGTTCGTACGACGTTTCGACCGTTGTATGCTCCGGCCTTTTTCAGGTGCTCGGAATTTCAAACCAAACCTTTTATTACGATCACTGGGGTATATAAACTTCATTTCTTGCTGGAAGCCACGATTGGAAGTCATAAGTCATCTCCTTTTAACTTTGCAAGTTATTTGTTCACCATTGTTGTAGCCTTCTATTGTAGCTTGGTATTGAACTCACAACTCTAAGAGTCAAGTCAGGAACTAATCAACGTCTATATTCACTGGGCCATGTGTTCTTAAGGACACTGGGACATGTGTCCGAAACGTCGTACAATTCTCAACAATGATGAGAACAATAGTCTGAATAATGTAAATACTGTAAATACTACCTTGTCTCAGAAATATAGACAAATTCATCTAACCAGTTCAACTCTAAAATGATGACATATCGTCCCCAGTCTATTATTGTACTTAAAGTCATAAATTCTAGGTCTCAAAGCGAAAAAGTCAACCGAAAAATGACTATAGAAGTATTTATATAAAAAGTTACAAGGACACAACGTTACGACAATGGGTAAATGTTCTGAAGACGAGTTGCTCGATGCGTACAAATATTAGTGCTGATTTTTATTTAGATGTTATCACGGAGTACAAGCTAAATAGCAGGGCACCATATTATCTGTGCCAGCAAAATTCTAAACGCGGACGAATGGTAGACTTATAGACATGTAAGATAGATTCGGACAGAAAAAAAAACTGTCTCGCACGACACAGTTTTCTTAGCAGCTGACCTATTTATTGCAATCTCTCCACTTTATGTAAGATGGGAACGGTTTCCCGAGAAGACGCCAGAAATCACTTTTTATAAGCTTCGTGTATGGAAAGCGGGTAGGGGTCTCTCAGATGATTAATGGAGAGAATTTAGTTTTGGAGACGTTAAAAGTGACACGCCATCTATTTTGAATTTGTCGGTCTGATCCGACTTACTCTCCGGGCAAGAGTAAATGAAGGTGTCGGTATTATATTTCATAAGGTACGCATTTACTAAACTTCGCCTCTAGTCATTGTCTCGCCACCGGGACAAAATTCACACACTTTTCGGTTTGGGAGATGGTGTGGAAGAAAGTTTCATATCAGATACGGTAACGCAACAGTGTAGAAAAAAGATACTTCATTCAAATTCTGGAAAGATGGTCAAGGAACATCCCGATGGTTCTTGGTTGAATAGACAGATGCATTATTTTTAGATAGAAGTGCTCATGTTTTTAAATATCTTATTCTTTAAAAAAATGAGCACTTCTATCTAAAATTAATGAATCTTCATTGAAATATCAAATCCTTTGAAATTGCGACACAGAGACCCGAAGGTGAATTGGCGTTGCGAAGGACGCGTTCCAGAAGCCGAGTAAAGTACTAAGATACAAGAAAATTTCACTAGAAACGAAGAAGAGAGAGTTAGATTTCTATGTGATGTCAGTTCTTCAATACGGCAGTGAATGTTGGACAATATCATCGAAGACGAAGGATGTCATGGATATCATGGACTGAGCATATGAGATGTTGGAAAGAATAGCACCGAAAAAGAAATTAATAGTGAGCATCAGGATGAGACAACTGAAATTCCTGGGACATGCAATGAGGTAGGAGGGCTTAGAGAACTTGATACTGACAGGCCAGATAGAAGGAAGAAGAGAAAAAGGAAAGGATTGGATAATATATTTGAAGGGCTTGAGCAGGTGGATGACGGAACGTGGGTTGCGTGGTATGACAGGAGAAAACGTACTAAGAGCCACTAGGGATAGAGAGACGTGGAAAGCCATGATCGCCTACGTCCTGAAAGGAAAGGGCACATGAAAGAAGAAGATCATATCCTTTAAGGATGGAGACAACTAAGTCTTATAAGATTTTTTTTTACTATAGAATTGTAATTATTCTATGTAAAGTTATCAAAATGTTGTCTCGTTGTCGATCCCCTAGTTTTGAATTTTTATGTTCTGGTGCTATTAAAAATGAAATATACTAAACGAAATAACACATGAAAGTTCAAATAGCAACAAATAGTCGCCACGTCCTGAAAAGACATGCCGCATTGATGACGACATATTAACTTGGAAGATTAGCTTGCTATCTTTTATTCTACTTTTATGTGCCATGTCATCTCAGGACGTAGGCGATCATGGCTTTCCATGTCTTTCTATCCGTGGTGGCTCTTAGCACGCTTTCTACTGTTGTATCATGCAACCCTCGTTCCGTCATCCACCTGATCATGTCCTTCAAATATGTTATCCGCTGCTTTCTCCTGTCACGTTTCTATCTGGCCTGTTAGTATCATGTTCTCCAAGCCATCCTTCCTCATTGCATGTCTTTGGAATTTTAGTTGTCTCTTCATGATGCCCAGTATTGCTTTTTCGTTTCCATCATTTCAAAAACCTTGTCATTGCTCACATGCTCACACGCTCGCTAAAAATGTTGAATAATTATCAAAATCAAAATGATGTTCTGACAAATATGATGCTGCACCCTTACAAGGATGAATGCCTTCATTTTCCCAGAGTTCTTTGTAGCAAAGCTTATTTTTCTTAATGAGTTTTCCACCCAGTCGTGTTTCACCTTCTCTTCCCATAATTAACAGCGACGTTTAACACGAAGAGTGAAACAAAACACTGGCCCATACGATTTTCAGTCAATGGGTTGGGGCGAACATCTGGAACCTAATTTGCTACAAACAAAAAATATCAACTCAATAAGCAAATTCGAAATCTAACGTTAAATTTCAATGCAGGCAAATATACGTATGCTACTGCAACCTTCCCATAAAAAATGATGGCAACTTTTGGAAAGTCTTAACCGTGAGTGGCAAAGAAACGAAAATATTGTAACAATTTATATAAGTTCAATAAAGTGAAGACAAAGAATTTACAATTAAAACAGATGTTACTGTGTAGGGAGGGTCAGCTATGCTTGCGAAATGGCCTTGTACCAAAGAAATTTAAACAAGGAAATTAAAAAGATATTTTTCTATATTATTAAATCTTAGATGTATTTATCGAAAAAATTCATTAATTTGTGTTGTTAATGAATAATGTAAATGTTTTAAAGTTCTTCATGAAGCTTTTCTTGAATATGTGTGTTTTAGAGTTCAGTTTTTCTTTAATCAAGCGAAATGTATTTATAAAGAAAAGACAAGTCTGTATTTCAGATGTGTGTGGACAATTATTGGACGCAAACAATGTGAATGAGAACGGAAATAATGTTTTTTGTTATTCATTCTTTTTAGTTGTCGACAAGTAAGTGAGAAAAGACGAGAATCAACTAATGCAACTTGGCGTCTAGTCAGACAACTTGTAGCTCTCTGTGATGGTCTTTCTTTGTTGACTGTAAAGAGAGAATCAATTAATGTAGCGCGATAGAGAAGGCGAGAGACAAAATGCATCTCGGTATCAATGTCGTCCTTTTGACGACCTTTGACTATTTGTAGAGAAAAGGAAGAATCACGCGGATATATGCGTTGTTGGAGAATACAAGGAACAACTTTAATTCTTTCTCTAATTCCTGATTCGTCAATAAATAAGATGTAAATATTTTGTTTTCACAGACGTCCGCATATATTAAAATTTAGTGAACCAACTAGCTTATCAAAAGAGCTTTTTTTTTGTGAATGTATAACTGTATATGCTTTTGTGTTGGTGAATGAAAATGTATAAGTGGGTGTAAGCTCGCATTTTCTGTACGATCACATCCTACGACATCTGACAATTGAACAGTTCAATTAATCTGTTTCCTTAATCATTTAGTATATTTGTCATTCATTGATTACTCCTGGTGTTATATGATACGCTTTTTTCTCAATATATTTCCACATTTAAAATTATGTGTGTTTATTCTAATAGTAAAAGGGAGGAATCTCTAAGATTAGCAGCAGGACGACAAAAAACAGCAACGACAAAACATTTTTCGAAACTAAGTTGAAGCAAAAAGTTCACTTAATAAACGAAAGTAACATGAATGGCTTGAACAAGCAAGACTGCAATTTAAGAAACGTAGAATAAAACAACTGGTTGGTTCATTTTACTTAGTAATGAATTTTGACTAAATGCAGAAAATATGTTAGTTGTTTTAATAGTTTATAGTACTAAGTGAATTATACGCGGATTAATTTGAGTTACATCTCTTCCTACTACAGATAGAACGGAAAATATGTAAATTAATACATATTGATAATTATTATATAATACACTTTGTGATTGGTTCTCTTTCCATGGTCTAATTTAACAGCAGTTAACCCCATAAACAGAACATTTTACTTATGGTTATCACAACGTAAGGAAGATGAGATAGAAAATCGCGTTGTTTAAGTGAAATGATGTAATTCCCAATTAATCAAGGAAGAAATATCGATTTTATTAATATGTATCCCTGTGTCTCTTCTATAAATACTTTCACGGCTTCTGATCCGATAAACTTAGATCACTGGTTCCACCCCCCCCCCTAGATTCGAATTTGCACGAGATACTAGATTAGTAACTAGATCCCACTCTTTTACAGTGAAACAGATAAAATGCAACTGCAACTTCTACTCCCACAGTTTCTTTTCTCGCACTTCCCGACTGTGGAATTCCCTTCCACATGACTGCATCCTCGACGGCTACAATCTCCAGGAGTTTAAATGTTAGGTCAATAGACACCTCCTAACAAACTAACTCGCTTCCATTCTTTCAAACACTCTTCCCACCCACCCAACTATCTATCACCCCACTTCTGACATTTCCTATATCTAACCACTTTTTCTATTTACCTCCACCTATGTAGCCCCAAGCACAATAGTGGCAGTGGAATGCCTTGCTTGGGGTGAAATGATTAAAAAAATGTTTATGTAGTGAGCTGACACACACAAACATACTTTAATACACACACTCGTTGGCTAAAACACACACATGCAACAGTAGCAGACTTTATGCTTCGGTTGAATCATACTTGTATGGGAGTTGATGACAAAACCGGCCAATCGCTGACCGTTGTCCTGCTGCCTCAACCGAAAATGTGAAGCTTTCATTTCATCCCTGTGAGGCTTACAGCCATATCACGTTGAATACACCGGTTCTCGCTCGATCACCGAAGTTAAGCAACCTTGAGCCTGGTCAGTACTTAGATGGGTGACCGCTTGGAAATACCAGGTGCTGTAAGCGTTTAGTAACGTATGTGCATTGTGGTGCAGTGGATATCGGCTCGGAAAGAGAAATCGGTGAGCCGGGTTCGAATTCCAGTTGAATACCCTGCATTCACTTAAGCACTGGTACCCTTGAGAAAGGTATTAATCGTCCCTTCCCTCCAGTTATGGGTAGGATTGGGGACCCTGCCCTTAAAAACAAATCCCAATGAATCTTGATATTCGAAAAAGAAAAAGTATTACTAAACACAAAACTTATATAAAAAAAAAATAAATTGTTGAAAGAAATAGGTATTACCTGCAATAAAAAAAATAGTTAGCAATAAATGACCCGCCGAGGTTGATATGCCATAAAACACAACTACATACCAAAAATCATCCCTGTGACATAGACAGGCAAAGGACTCATCTGTCTCTATTTTGATACCATATTTTCGAAAGGAGAACTTTCATCTTCCTCTTACTAAATATCTAAAAATATAAAGGTTTCGTAAATTGTTTCTCAATTTATATATTTTATTTGGTATATGTTTCGACTCTTCTTATTCTAAATGTCCAAATAATGAAATTACTATCTTTTTGAAAATAATTAAGCAATTGAATTTTATCTCACGAATAAACGGTATAAAACACGAGAGTTATATTTCAATTATCAGCATTTTAATGAAAACCCTATGAGTTTCTAATTATATGAGGCAACATTCGTCCGAAGATTGACTTTATTACAAATCATTTTAGATATGGGAGCATATCTAGATAGCAAATAAATTTTCAACAGAAATTATTTGAATTATTAAATATTTTATTTATTAAACAGTATTTTTTTAGTTTCCTCCGCCATGATTGGAACTTGTGTCTTCATGGGTAGACAGAACCGTTATATATATTTTTTTTTCAAAGTTTTCTCGAATAGTCAGGCCGGTATACAAAAATAATTCCATAGATATACTGTTTAATGAATAAATTGAGCGTAAGGGTATCCCCTAAAATTAAGTTTAAAGTAAAAACATTGGTCAGATTCATCTCAGAAAAATAAGAAAAACACAGCTACATATGCTTTTGACTCGTTCTTTCTGACATGGAACTGGTCATAATAATCGCAATAATTGTCGCATTCTTTTTAAAGAAATCTCAATGTCCTTGTCCTATTACAACTCTAATTCTTTTGTGTGCGTTTTTTTAACTTTGTTCATTCAGATGATTGTTAAATTGGAGTAGATAGATGTATCTATCGCCCGGTTCACACTCCACCCATGTCTATTGAACAGGTTAAGAGGCTCATCCCTTGTTCCTTGTTTAGGATGTGGTTTCCGGCTTTCTATTTTCTAATCTTTTTACTATTACGTAGCCCCCTGCACATCAGTGGCGTTACCGCCTTGCTTGCTTGCTGATACGATTAAAAGAAAATGGTGACACATTCGTTTCCTCCTTGCTTCTGTGGCAAAGTTATGAAAATGGATCTACTTATGTGTTCTGTTATATAACCACCTTTCTATAATTCATTTAACATATCTGTCATATAATCAAAGCTAAAATCAAATATATTTTTAATTCTCCGCATTCTGAAATCTAGTAATTAATTAAATATACTATGTTTACTGAAGAGAATTTCTTTTATTAATAAAGAAAATTAAATGTTCAACATCTATTTCATACTCGATGATTCGCGGATACGCTATCGCCTCATCAATGCATTTCCTAGTATAATATAAAAGTTTATTATCAACAATCTACAGGAGTGGATCTCAGTGTAGGGAAAGTCAAGCTCGCCATTTAATTTTATTTGTTACTGTAATGTTCCGTCTTTTAAGCACTTTAACTGCAAAAACGGGTTGGCTTAAAAACGTTATCTTCCTGCAATGTCACTGGTCAACATATTTCTTTGTACGAAACGAAAAAGCTTCATATAAATTAATAACTTGCGGCCAATATTTAGTCAATCAATTAAGTGCCATACGTGATACACGCTTGGGCGATCATGTCTCGAAACAAACATGACTGACTAGGCAGAAGATTATCCCGCAGTAGGTTGCCATTGCTTTCTGCGGTAGACTGGTTGCCAACCAAGGCTATAGAACCCAATCTGTCCTGTTATTTGACCCATAACTGGAAGGAAGAGACGGATTAATACCTTTCCCAAGGGTATTTGCGCGTAAGTGAATGCAGGTTGCCCAAAACAACATATTATAACGTTTCGACTGCTCCGTTCTACTCCATCTACAATGGTCATGAATTGATGATCGAATGAAGATTATGTGAACATCTTTCAAAAACAATTATTCGAATTGTAAATTGTTTGAATGGAAATTAATTTAAAGGAAAATATAAGTGATCATTCTTGGAAATTCAAAATTCTTTATTGTAATAAAAATGAAAACAAAAACAAGGAATACACAAATGATAATTATTCTGAACACAAATATTGTTAATAAAACAATTTAATAATATAATGTCCTTAAAATCTTGATTTATATGATACTGAACGTAAATAGTCAACAACTGAACAGTACTGGTTAAAGAATGGCAATAACTTGTTAAGTTTTTCATTTACGTCACGGTATTTCTTAGAGCTCTCTATATATTGGCAACCTGCTTTCATTTTAGCAATAGGAATTTCTTGCATGTCCTCTTCGTTTTTAAGAGCGTCTAAGAATTTCTATTTTGTCGGTTGATGATATGACTTCCTCAAACAAAATTTACCTTAAAAAGTATAGCTTTTTGTTGATTATGGAGTAGTTTTTCAACGTATTTGTAAAAGTTTTAAACTTCCGTAAAGTATTAAAAAATCCTAATTTTTAAAAAAATCTAAGTGTTTTCAATTTACACCAAGTGTTTTCATCATGTTTTAATAATTTTCATTAATCTAAAGGATAAATTAATTTTCTGAAAGTTTGAAAATTTCAAAATTTACGTTAAAAATTATAGCTTTTTGTTGATTTTTAAACTTGCGTAAAATAAATTATCTTGGAAATGTTCTAACTGCCAATTGAAAAGATTTTTATGTAATTAATATATGTAATATAACAGACATATTGAACAAGAGAAGAAAGGGAACTACCAACCTGGCGATCTTGTGTGAATGGATAGTTGAACGGGTGTGTGAGGATGTGGCAAAAAAGAAAAAAGAATTTGCTAAGGGATGAAAGGGATAAGCAGTTTGGGACAGCCATGATGGCCCACGTCCTGATGATGCATAGAAGATGAAGAAGATGATAGGTAAGACGTAATACATCCACGAGTTGATATAAAATACCGATTATGAACAGAACATTAATGTCATAGAAGTTACAACTGAACTGCTCTAGAGACATTAAAAGATAGACCAGAAAAGAGATAAAGCAGAATTTTCTTTACAATTCGCCAGCTAATGCGCAAAGAACATCGGCCCCAGATTCTAAAGATTATTGTTTGCTATGAAGAAAAGACCAAACGTCTAGCCAGAGGCGTCCCCGCCTCTCAAAGAGCAAAGGTCATTCTTCTAGAGAATGTGTGGAAGGTAATTCTAGGCAATTGTGAACATTACAGATGAAGAAAGCCAAACAAACAGAAAGAGAAATCTCTGAACGTTTTGTGCTTGATGTCTTTTCGGTCGAGTGAATTGAAAAAAAAAAGAACTAAAACCGAAAAAAAACAAAAGAAAAACAAATACCCAGGTCTGTGCTTCCCATGAAATTGAGTTAGTAGATGAAAGTTGTTGATAGGTCTCCTGAGAATGGGGGCGAATCTTGAAGATAGTTTAAAAAAAGAAAAACGAATATGAATGGACTAATGTTAAGGGAGGAAAAAATAAATGTTAATGTCGTTTCTTTGTAAGACTTCACTTCTAGTTTTGTGTAGCGACAGATAACTGAATAAATCCAAATTGCACACACAATTATGTATGCACAGAGACGTGCAAATATTTAGGTAACAAGTGCAAGAAAAAATACATGAGTGTATGGTCGTAGCTTGCTTTAATTCAAAAGGAAACTACATTAACAGTTGGCAAACATTTGAAATATTGGGTGAAATAGATACGATTGTGATATATTATTAGCTTTTCTTTCATTCACATATACACTGCTGGCCATAATTATTAGGCCATCCAAGTGTTTTAAAAAATATTACTTTTTAGTATTTATTGTCAAGTAAACAATTGTAAATGAAAACAGAATGGTCTTTTGTTAATACTGCATAATAACTTGTGTATCATGAATTTATAAATATCTAAACTTATTTAAAAATGGAACTTTGTGTGTGTGTGTGTTCCCGTTACCTATAGACTCCGAAACGGCTGAACCTATTTTCTTGAAAATTTACGCAGTTGTACTATAAGCGTCTGCGAGTGTTCGTAGCTAGGTTTTGTGTCGAAGTACCCCCGATAAATATCGAAAATCGATAATCGAAAAAATCGGGTTATAGAAGGAGTGGTTCGATTTTCATCAAACTTGATACACTCATAGACAAAGACATAAGAAACTATATTCAGAAGTTTCAAGGTTGCAGTTCTTACAATAGTGTAGAAAATCGATAATATATATATATATATATATATATATATATAAGGCAAGATGTTTGCGTGTGTGTCTGTTTATCTCTCTGTATGTCCTTTATACAAATCCACAATTTTTATCCGATTCTCACCAAATTTCACACAAATATTCTTTAGGTTGAGTCTGAGCTCCAGGATCATGGATTAGTTTTAAAGCTTTCATTACACCCGAGCAATGCCGTGCTATATTGCTAGTTTAATAATAATCTATATTGCAGCTTCATCAATGAAAGAATGAAAAAAGTTCATATTTGCCTTGTTGCCTTGTAAAATTTTGCAAAGTAATAATGACAAAAGAACCATTCTATTTTCATTTGGCTATAAATTCTGAAAATAGTATGAAATACATAATTTCTTTAAAAAAAGCTGGGGTTGCCTAATAATTATGGCCGGTGGTATACATATTTCTCGCTTTAACATTAATAAATCGCATATATACATCACTGGCTGCTCACATATCTATCTATCTATCTATCTATCTATCTATCTATCTATCTATCTATCTATCATGCATTACAACCAAATGTGGTAAATTGGAAAACCACTCATGAGTAATGAATGTAGAGTGCAGATTGTTCACTGCGTATGTGACTGCCCTTCCTGAGTAGTAACATTAGCGAGGTCAAGTGCTGCATATCGAATGATAAAAAGATCGATTCAAACTTAATATTTTAAAAAGTAATAGTTTCAGCACCAAGTTTCCAAAACATTGTCACAACAAGCACGCACGATGAACAATTACAATGCTTTCTTAGAAGTCTCAACACTAATCAAATAGAACATAAACAACTTCAACTAATCACAAAGATATTAATCTTCTATATCGTAATCAAATGCATACAAATTATAAACAAGATGAATATATACTAAAACAATTAGTAAATACTAATATATCTACAACAGATCCTAGCAAAAGAATTAAGTTAATCATATACTACTTTTTATCTAGTATATCCGGATCACTTATTCGCAATGAGTCTTCTCCCCCGGTTAGCAATATGGAAAAAAACAAAATAGTTTACAAATTCAAGTGCCCTTTGGGAAATTTTATCTCCAACGGATTTAATAATATTTATGTTGGTCACACCACAAACTGGCTTTCAGGACGCTTGACACTACATGATAATTCTAACATTTTTAGCCATTTTAAGCAGCATGCCTGGCCACAGACAAAATTCCGGAAAACCCTAGTTGAAAACACAACTATACTTAAACATAAAAGCAATAAACAAAAACAAAACATTCTCGAAGCTATATACATAAAACAATTGAAACTTAACCTGAACAAGATAAAATCTGAATTCTCCACAAATATCCTTAAATGTCTATAATTAATAACAGAAGCCATTGGTTTATTCCAATTGCTTCCCATACTTAATATTTCTTGTTTTCACTCTCGCTTGGTCATATATGACGTCACGATCAGTGATGCGACATTCACTCCCAGCGTCTTAAATGCACGAGTTTGTTGTTGCTTGGAGATCTTCCATGTAAACAAAAACAGTTTGTCATTATCATTTGACCGTGTTTTTATATATATATATATATATATGTGTGTGTGTGTGTGTGTGTGTGTGTGTGTGTGTGTGTGTGTGTGTATGTCAAAAAATTCAGAAATTTATATTCATTGAGTGACCGTTTCAGCAAGAAAATACACGATACATCAATAATGATCGAAATCAAAATATTATAAATTCAAATACACTCCCGATCAAAAACCTAAGACCACTTAAAAATCTCTAAAAAAAAATTTTTTTATGGATAGATTTTAAACTCCTCCCACTTAAGGTTACCAAGGTTACCAATACTACAATCTAAAAGGTTATGGAAACAAAAAGCTACATTCCAAACATTTTATTCAGAAATTTACATTTTTATAAAATGAGACGATTTGCACATGATCAAAAATTATAAGACCAGAGACAAAAATTCTACGAAATTGTACAAAAAGTGTATGAAAAGTGTATGAAAACATTCAACAACAAAATTTAATAATGAGTTCTACCTCCACTGCTTTTGATGACTTCAAAAATTCTGTCAGGCTTGCTAGAAATAAGTGTTTGTCCAGGGGATGTTGCTCCAGCTTCTTAAGATAGCTTTACAAAGTTCACTTTTTGTTGAATATTGTTTGCCATTTCGATAAACATCTCTTGCCATCCATCCCCAAACATTTTCAATTGGGTTCAAGTCCGGTGAGCATGCAGAATGTCCCAAGAGATGGACCCTATTTTCTTGTAGAAAGGTCAAGGCCCGTCTTGCAGCAGGGATTGCAGCATTATGCTGTTGGAATAACCATCCATCCCCACACAAACGATGGCCCTCCATCATCAAAGATGCTTTTTGTAGCATGCCAACATAACCAGCCGCTGTCTAACGACCCTGCACCACCTGGTGCTCCATCGTCTCTCTGTAAGAAAAGGCACCCCATACCATTAGGTACCCTCCACCACTATGACGTGTGGAGAAAATTTCAGGAGGCATGTTTTTCTTATGCCAATATCGTTGGAAGCCATCAGGACCATCTAGATTGAATTTTTTCTCATCAGAAAACAGGAATTTCTTCCACTTCTCATCGTCCCACGTTTGGTATTCACAACCAAACTTTAAGCGGCCCACCTTGTGACGTGAAAGCAGCCAAGGAATTTGTTTACGCTTTTTATTTACCATGCCTTTTTGTCGTAAGTGTCATCTGATGGTTACGGGACTGCAATCAGCATCTGTGACTGCCTTAATTTGACTAGAAGAAAGTCCCCCATCTTTCATAACAACCCGTCTTATTCTCCTACTCAGTGCAGGAGAAATTCTTTGAGGCCTACCAGAGGATTTTGCTTTTCCATCAATCTCACTGTTCTTTAGAAAGTTCCAAATCATAGTTTTACTGCGATTTACCTTAGCTCCGATCGCCCGCTGTGACAAACCTTACTTATGGAATTCTAGAATTTGAGAACGCTCAACTTCGGTAAGTTTGCTTACTTTAGGCATGGTAACACCTTTATGCAGTGATTGCTAATCTCTAACTGAACTAAAAACATTGCAATTACCATAGATCTAACAATTTATACCCCTGGTCTTATAATTTTGATCATGTGTAAATCGCCTCATTTTATAAAATGTAAATTTCTGAATAAAATGTTTGGAATGTAGATTTTTGTTTCCATAACCTTTTAGAATGTAGTATTGGTAACCTTAAGTGTATGGAGTTTCAAATCTATCCGTAAAAAATTTCTTTTTAAAGATTTTTAAGTGGTCTTAAGTTTTTGATCGGGAGTGTATATTGCAAAATTTCTGTATCGGAAGAAGCTCAAAAACATATCCATACACTGAAATTTAAAAAAAAACGTGGTGGGGGGGATTAAGAAAGAAAAAATAATTCGTCGATCAGACATGAGAAAAACGGAAAAACAGAAACAGAAATTCATGACTCGATATTACAAGAAGACTTTATATTATGTCTGTATAAAAGAATAAAAAATAAAAAATAAAAAAAATATACCCTGTCCCAGGAATAGAAGTGGTAGGGAGAAAGGAAAGAAAAGATTAGTGGGTGGGAAGCGGTAAGTTGAACGAAAAAATAAGATATAAGAAACTTTCTTAGTAACCAAAATAACGACTGACGACGATTTTGATGGTGAAAGAAAGGGAAATACATAAAAAAAGTGGATGGGAATTAAAAAAAGGGAGATGGAAGAGAAAAGAGATAATATAATATAATATTAGACAGTTAAGAATTTACAAAAAAAAATTGTTTGAATTAATAATAAGAAATCATATGACAGAACTATTTAGATAAAAAAGGTCTTTATTTTTAATCATGTCACCCCAAGCAAGGCATTCCACTGCCACTATAGCGCAGGGGGTCACACAGGGCGATAGACGAGTTAAGATGTACATAGGGGGAGAGTTGGAGAGAATGGGAGGGTTAGTGTGTTAGGAAGTGTCTATTAACCTTACATTTAAACTCCTGGAGGTTATAGCCGTCAGGGAAGCAAGCATGCAGAAGGGAATTCTACAGGCGGGGAAGTGCGAGAAAAGAAGCTGTTGGAGTAGAAATTGCGGTTACATTTCATCGGTTTCACTGTAAAAGAGTGGAACCTAGTTGCCAATCTAGTATTTCGTGCAAACTCACACCTAGGGGGCACCAGTGATTTAAGTTCATTAGAGCAGAAGCCATGAAAGTATTTATAGAAGAGGCACAGGGAAGCCACGTCACGCCGGTGAGAGAGTGACTGCAGGCGGTCAGCTAAGTCGGTATCAGTCACGTTACAGATTCTTCGCTGTACTTTGTCAAGAAGGCCCGAGGAGAATAGTAGGGGCACGCGACCAGATGTGGCAACAGTATTCAAAACACGGGCGGATGGTAGATTTGTATAAGTGCAGGATAGATTCAGGCGGAAAAAATTTCCGGGCCCTACACCGAGAGCCAACTTTCATAGCCTTAAAGAGAAATGGACAATTAATGATAAATATAGATGTAAGTATACATAAACAGCGACACACTAACACCCACACACCCTTATTCATATACACATAAGCTCTCGATAAGAACGGCGAAGCTTGAACTGACGGCTACAATCTCCAAGAATTTAAATGCAAAATCAATAGTTATTTATCTCTCTGACTCACATCCTTTATCTCTTGCTCTTTTCTTCATGCACTCCAATCTCGTTACTCCTTTATTCTCATCATTGTCTTATCCACTTCCTGACACCTATAACCTGTCCTTCTTTTTCATCACTTTCCTCCTATGTAGCCCCCTGCACACCAATGGCAGTAACATTGCCCTTGTTAGGGTGAAATTATATATATATATATATATATATATATATATATATATATATATATATAGTGTATCGAGGCAGGAGAAAATTTTCTAAGCATATACTCTTAAATATAAGAGATAATGAGTGCCTCTTATGTTTAATCATGAGCCGTTCTAAACATCGTATTTTGGCTTTAATTTCAGGTGAAAATAAAGAAAAAAATTCTCCAACATTTGGTTAATTTTTTATTAAGTTGGTTCTAAGCTTCCGGCTCACATGAGCCAACTTCGGAGAGGTTATTAATACGGCAACACAATAACATCCACCATCACCGACAATTTTATCTTGTGTTGACATAAAAATTTGCTAAGCAACAATAACAGTTACCAAAAATAGCAAACGTAAATTTGTAATGCGGTTCTATGACATCACACCACGTGAGAGCTCAAAATGATAACAGAACCATATATTTAAATGCAATGCAATGTGTTATGACCAGATTTAAACGTAATTTTATTAAGTGTGAGTTGTTTAGATTTAATGTAGATGGCCTCCAATATCTGAAGTTTCTTTTTACTGCGTGCATGAGTGAGGATTCTTGTACTGTTGACTAAGATCTGTCTGATATTAGCTACATGACTATGTTTTTCTAAGTAATGTTGTTTAATTGTACTCTGCTCTGAAAGTTGACAGGTAAGTCTACAGAAAGCGTGGTTGTAGTAAAACCCATATATGTAGTGGGTTTATTCATTTAGTATATATATATATATATATATATATATATATATATATATATATATATATACAAAAATAGCAGGTTACGCCACCATGGTTTCGAAATTTTGAGTAACATTATTATCATTTCATAACTGGAAGTTCAAACTAAGCTTGCTACTGGAAATTCCTTCATCCGGGTTTGCATGAGCCAAGAAAATAATTTTCTAATGTGTCTACACCCAGAGATTATTTCGGACCTTACATTTAGTAGCTTTTGTCGTTCTAGGAATAATTAACTTTTCTTCTTGGCACAGTCTTCAGATACCACCACTGTTGCAGGGTTTGGCTTTTTAAAAAATATTTTACACGTTACGTGGGTTTTTCTGCCATTCTTTTATTTTAATTTCCAAATATAGTTGGCGAATTTGTGGCTACTTTTCATTTTTCCGAGTTTGAATGTGAGCTTAAGCTTATTTAATGATGTTTATAACTGCCTTCAGTACATTGTAAGAATGTTTTATCATTTACTTTATGTCTGACGATGGCTCCTGTTTTACAAACTTCTCTTTTCCCGGTACAACTCTGAAAAAATATACAATAAATAATTCAAATTACCTTACTGAAAAACGTACCTATTCTCAGCAGACATAAATAAATGCTAAATTCATTAACCAAAATCGAAATATTCTGTCCCTCACTCAGGTATAAGCACTCACATGGGCAGACAACAACTTTATCTAATTAATGAGACTGCAGGATATCGCCTGTCTAGGTACACAGAATTGTAGCATATCTATCACGTCACTTTTGATGTTAGGAATTATCTGCATATGTAACAAGATGTCTTTCTGGTAAATATTAAACATTTACATTATCTAAAATTGAAAAATATTATCATCTTTGTTGTTATTATCGGCAGTTGTGTCACTGTCTTCTTCAGAATTTTGTTGATCTTAATGACATCCAGGGAATTTTGAACTGAAAACTTTATGTAATCTATGGGAGTAGAGTTTTCTTGTAAAGTTGTGCACGTCTTGCAAGGTTTTGTACTGTTTTGGGACTGAACACTCACAGCCTCATCATGAGACTATCATCAATAAAAATGTGATTTGATATCTAATCTTAAAGAGAAAAAAACTATAGCAGAAAAAGCAAAGATTCAGGAAAAGGATTAACCAGAATTAAACAAAAGATAAGCAGTAAGATAGGCGGTTAAGCTACACAGCACAACAACAGCAGCGGAGTCATTTACTGTGATTCAATATTAAAGCAAATGACAGTAGCGTAGTGTGTCATATACTACCTTGGACGGCGATGAACTGGTAGATGTTGACAGATACATCCGGCCTCATATCAAACTGACAACCGGAAAAACAAAAATTTATGTTTAAGCTGTGATCAATGGGAAAAAACAATGCGTGGGTTTAAACGGTGACAATTGAAAAACAAGCAATGTCAATAAAAAAATAAATATTGCGTAAGTGAAGAGGCGTGGCCATGTGGGTCACGTTGGAGTTTTAAGATACATAAAATCTAAAATTTTGCTGAGTGACACGCGCTGGATTCCGATTCCTGATAGCTCCTTCGTGTGCAAGAACACTCTCCGACTGCTCTCCTGCTCAACACTCGCGTCCTTGTCTAATAAAAAAAATATATTATTACATATTTTATATATATATATATATATATGTATTTTTTGTTGTCTGTCAAGATCTATTAGTATTATACTACAAGAGGATTGCTGGAATACTGCTGCCATATATGGTCAAGCGCACCCGCTGTTCATCTCAGTGTTCTTGACAGGCTCCAAAGAAGAATCAGTAATGTGATATTTACTGACTTGGCGGCTCAACTCCAGCCACTTTCCTCCCGACGTTCTATAAATATTTTCATGGCTTCTGCTCTAACGAATTTAAGTCACTGGTGCCGCTGCAACAGGTATTTACTCATGCAACCAGACTGGCAACTGGGTCCCAGCAATTCACAGTTAGATCAACCAAATGCAAACGACAATTCTACTCACGCAGCTTCTTTCTTCGCACTTCTCGCCTGTGGAAATCTCTCCCATATGTTTGCTTTCCTGGTGGCTACAACCTCTAGGAATTTAAATGCAATGCCAATACCCATCTCTTAACCACTTAGCTCTAGTTCTTTCTACATCACCCTGTATATTCTTTTCATTTCTCTCCATCTTTGCAACTGTCATCACACCTGTCTTACCATCCTTAACTGGTTCGTCTTTCTCTTTACTCTCTTCCTATCTATTTTTTTTACTCTTATGTAGCCCCCCCCCTGCACATCAGTGGCGTTATTGCCTTGCTCGGGGTGATACGATTAAAATTATTTATATTCAAAACCATTCCTAAACGATAACAAACGACTAAGTTAAACAAATGCTCAAAATTATTTGGGTCGACAAACAGCTGGAATAAAAACAAGCCAGATTGCACAACGACTACAAAGTTTTGATAATAGCAATAACAAATGAGAAAATTTGTTTAACAGCAAATAAGGAAAACACAACATCCCAGACATTCAGGCAATAAGTAATCATACCTCACTATCCTGAGTCTACAAGAATTCCATGCATAAAATATGGGTCTGCCAACAATTTAATCATTTCCCGAGTTTAAGGCATCTACTTTGTTCCGTGTTGTTAACTAGAATAGTAGGATAACATAAATCAAATTTATAACCAATTTTCTTTACACAATACCTACAATGTTTGCTGTTTGCTCGAAGGCTGACGAGAAAATGGAGTCCGATGCATAAATTCAAATGTAGGTGGAGCAAACAGTTTCTGATTTATTAGACTGATATTTACTTAGGCAACATTAAAATATCTTATCTATGGATGAAATCCGATTCAATTATCAGTTGTCACGTTGGGATGTGATGATGGATCATTCAAAACAGATTTCGGATCATCATGCTTTCTTGGCTGTAGCCCGTAAAATGCGACAGGTAATATTTAGTTAATAGGTACCAGGAGCAAGAAAGACGAGAATGGCTTGCCAGAAGGTATCAATATTACTGAACAAAAAAGTCTCCATCAGGAAAAATAATGTACCTAAACATATAAAATTAAATTAAATTAAATTTATATTTTAAAGAGCATATAACTGTGGAGGGTATAATAACAATACACAACATTCTCCTGCTGTTATAAACCTAATAATAGTTGACCCATGACTTGAAAATATCAAAGTCGCTGCCTCTTTTCTTCACGCTGTTCTAAAGATTCGAGAAACGAGTCTGAGTCGGTCTTATTCATTCTTCTTCTATGTGCCCTGTCCCTTCAGGACGTAGGCGATCATGGCTCTCCACGTTTCCCTATCCCTTGTGGCTCTTAGTATGTTTGCTCCTGGCAACCCCCGTTCCGTCATCCACCTGATCAGACCCTGCAAATATGTTATCCGCTGCCTTTCTCTGTCTCTACTTCCTTCTATCTGACCAGTCAGTATCAGGTTCTCCAGTCTCTCCTTCCTCATTGCATGTCCCAGGAGCTTCAGTTGTCTCTTTCTGATGCTCAGCATCAATTTCCTTTTTGTTGCCATTCTTTCTAACACTTCGTCGTTGCTTGTATGCTCAGTCCACGATATCCGTAGCATCCTTCTGTAGAACCACATTTCGGTCGCTTCCAGTTTTGTCCTCATTTTCGATGATATTGTCCAGCATTCACAGCCGTATTGAAGAACTGACATCACGTAGCAGTCTAGCACTCTTTTCTTCGTTTCTTTTGAGATTCATTACTAACAGAATAACAAAAAATAAGGATGGGTGGATTCTATGTACGTAACATGGCGATTTTGAACTCTGAAGGTGGTTTGGTTGGTACTTCTTCGTTCCATTGTTAGTTTTCATTTCAGCAAGCATCTATCAGTGTATTCTAGCCCACGTTGTGTTGTTTAGACACTAGAAAATATGTATCTGATGATCTGCCTGACTTATGAAACAATACGGCATCGACCGTATTCTTCAGATTATTGTAACATTATAAATAAAACCGACCGAGGCATAAGTCAATGCTCCTCTTATAAACAATAATGAAATGTTACAGCGAGAGTAAATATTCGCTATAACAATAAGGAACCACTATTTCCGGTAATTTTCGGTACTTCTGTCTCGCTATGAGATACGGCGACTATTCCGGGCAACTATTCGGATGACTGTTACTTGATGCGTGTTCCTAGCTTCTGGCACACGATTCGCTATGACTGATTGGCCTATTTAATGATGTAGTTGTCTCTCAAATAATTTCTGAATAAGTTGACGTCTTTGCACACATGGATAAGTAGGTTTTCTGCTAAATCTCCACCGCCAAAGTATGATTAATCCCGAATGATTAAGTCACAGAATGTTGTCATCCGTAGTCAGGCATAGCTCGAGCTGATCATCGAGCAATTTCTGCACACACAGTTTGAAGATTCACAGTTTCAGACACACACGCACTTACCATGTCTTGGAATAGTAATAACATAGACTTTTTAGTTTTGATGATACTGAAAATGTTGAATCTTTTAAATGCTTTTAAATACATAATTTCAAATGCTGATTCTCGCATTCGGGAATATCTTGACTTCACATCTGTGAGTTAATACACATATCTTGCCGTGTGAATTTATATCATCCTACAGTATGTTTTTAAAATCCTTAAAACATATTCGTTGCTGAAACGTTCATTTAAACGATATCATACCATTATTACGTGGAGGCAAATCTCTGTAGCATCAATTCGACATCGACAAGGTGTTTGTTAAACTTCCCTGTCAGAAGGAGTGAATGAAATTCAGCATTGTTTCTTAGTAATTCTTAAAGATTTCTGTTGAGAAAATTTTCTATTAAAATGCTCATTCGGTATTCGGTGAATTATTTTGCTTCTGTTTTGACAAATAAAATTCTGTATTTTTTGAATTTTACATATCCAATACGCAGTACAAGCCGGGAAATTTTGACTTTCTAGGCAAGAATATATTAGGTGTGGTTGAAAATTATACTTCAAGCACTCGTCTCACTCATCTTCTAAAAATTCTATACAATTCATTGTGTGTTTACAAACAACACAGAGTCACCAGAGTAAATTGAAAAACGACATTTCGAAGGGCTATAATATATATATATATATATATATATATATAAAGAATACCTTGAGAGCCAGACAACCTACATAAACGTAGGTATACTTTTCTTATTCCGCTCTACCTAAGTATTGAGCGTTTTTTGTTACTTTATTGCTCGTGCAGGGTTTTTTTCTTTGGGCTACGTGCTGACTCGGTCTAAACCCTTGTGACTGATGTTCATGTACTTAGCTCTTTCTTTTTTAAAACCATTTTCCCTTCTTCGCAGATACCTGTAAGTTTTTTCGAAAGTAGTATATATATATATATATATATATATCGTGTTGAATACACTGGTACTTGTCCGATGACAGAAGTTAAGCAACATTGGGCCTGTTCAGTACTTAGATGGGTGACCGTTTGGGAATACCAGGTGCTGTAAACGTAAGTATCAAGGATGGTCCATCTGTCCACCAGTTTTGGGGGTTTGGCGCAGGACTAAACAACCTGCCCCATAAAAAACAGTTTGTTACCGAAACAGTAACAAAATGTTGCTGCCCTACACACCATTGGGAGTAATGGAGGAGATGTTGATGATGATGATGATGATGATGATGATATAATATATATATATATATATATATATATATATAAAATAGATATATATGGGGTTATATAGGGTCATGTATATATGTATATGTATGTATGTACATATATATATATGTACGTATTTATACATACATATGTGCATATATATATATATTATTAATATTAATTGCTTTTTACATGCTATATAAGTATCCATAATATATATATATATATATATATATATATATATATTCCTTATAAAATCTTCCTTTTCTGTCGTTTTAAAGAAACATGTTTTCAAAAAGATTTCATACTATATATATATATATATATATATATATATAATATGTATATATGTATGTATATATATCTATACATATATATATAGTCATCCGCAGACAGATCTGTTTCGCTGTATCACAGCTCATCAGTACGTTTAGACTCCGATTGCTTTTTAACCCAGGATTGAAACCCAACCGAATTGGCGTCAGTCAGCGTTTCTACCTCTGTGCTATGAACGCTCGGTAGTAGAAGGCAGACTTTTTAGCGTGTATATTATCATTATACGCGCCCAATAGCTAGAGTGTTCTAATTCATTACTGAATGAGCAATGCGTACTCATATATATATATATATATATATATATATATATGAATGAGAGAAGGAGAGAGAGAATGTCTATATGCTTCAAGGGAAACATGTTTCATGAAAATTAATTTTGTAAAGAACTTGTATTCTTGTCAAAACAACAGCTTCAACGAACGTGGATGGGAGGGTGCATGAAAATAACAACTTTCAGGAAAAACCCTCGGTCTGCCTGTCCTATGTGATGAGATTATCGGAACAGATACAAAGGTTCTAGACAACGCAGACATCTTTCTCAAGTAAAAGAAATAGAAGAAAATATTATTAAGAACTGCGCGTACGCTATTTCATGAAATTCTGGTGAATACGGCTAGTGGGGTAGGACTTCCTATTTAAGCATTTCCTAGTAGGTTTTCACTGTTTTGCATCATGTGTCCTAGCGTTGTCATGTTAGAAAATCCCTTTGTCGTATCTCTGCTTGTAGCGCCCGGTTTTTCTTTAATGCTCGGTTCAAGACCATCATTTGTAGTCGATAGCGATCTCCTGTCATAATTTCGGTTGGTTTGAGCAGCTGATCCCACAAATTGCAGAGTAGAAGTTTCGAATCATGGATATTCATCTTTGCGGCCGATTTTGATGCATGGCCTCTTTTATCTACGACCTTCTTCGCTTAGAGTTATCGAAGTGTATAGATTTTTTTGTGTCGCTAAAGCTTACGTGACAGTACGCCGTTCGACATTTATGGGTTTCCACTCGAACGGCTTCCCAATGATCTTTCTTTTGAATCATTCCTGATACTTTCAAAAGTTTCGAAAATTTGTGATCAACTTCTCATGATTTTTCAAGTTCTGCTTGTGTCTTCATGAAGTATTGGTTCCGACCGATTCTTCGTATTCAAACTTGTTCGGTGTGTCAGAAAGTTCGTTATCTTTAACATTAAAATCATTTTTGAAGCGTCTAAGCCAATCTCTGGAAGTTATTTTTTTCCGACAGAGCATGGTCCTCGTAACAGTAACATTACTCTCAAATACACATACTTTGGTACGAAATACGAGATGTTTAACGCTGTGAAAAACTAAGTTTGTTACACTTCGTCAAATTGACAAACTAAATTTCAAGCTCGCTTATAGTAATTTACTCTAGTGAGTTAGGTTAACACCATACAAGCTTGGGTGATCATTTCTCGTTTTATCAATGACTGTATATCCTGAAAATTCTTCGGCTATTTCTTTCTACGATAGGCTGTTTATCTACCAGCCTACCGCAGGACAATCTGCCCTGCTAATTGCCAATTGTTGGAGAAAGAAGGGATAAATAATACCTTCCCAAGACGTATTTGCGCGTAAATGAATACAGTGAATTCAACTAGAATTCGAACTTGAGTCTCTGATTGCCAATCGATATCCATTGCACTACGATGCACATCCGAACATATATATATATATATATATATATATATATATATATACTGGCGTGTGATTACATTGTACAACACACACTAAAGTCCGCATTCTTCTACCGAGCGTCCATCGCTGACGGATCTGTCTGCGGATATATATATACACTTTGTATGTAATCCGAGTAAATTCCAAAAGGGACGAACTCCAGAGAACTCAATGTTAAATTCATATAATTTAACAGAGTAATATTTTATAAAGGATTTTCGATTATTAGCTTGGATGTCATATATTTAACCGCTTTGATGTTCTTAACTTGGCTCGTTATTTGATTCTCCGTAGACGCCCACATGTCCATATTAGGACGGATATTTGTGACCGTTATATACGAAAAGGTTCTCGTTCATTCGAAAAAGAGCCCCAAAGAAATGGGTAGGCGAGGATATGGGAGGTTATTTGATTCTCCGTAGACGCCCATATATATATATATATATATATATATATATATATATATATGTAATATAACAATCTGGTCCCACCCGAGGAAGTGATGCAAGCGGGGGTGTTTTCCGGTCGTTGAAAGGAACGGATGTTTGTTTGACCTTATTTCCGGCAGTAGCGGAAATGGCTACAAGAGGCAAACAGAACAGGTGTCTCTGAGAATTACGTGGGCGTGCATGGGCGAAGCAAAAATCGGAAGTCCCGGTTTGGAGATTATAAAAAGACCTCGGCGCACGGATTTCACGAGACGAGGACAGACAGTCCAGACAGACCAGAACAGAGTAGAGAGAGAGAGACACAACAGATCCGACGACACTCCCGTCAACCCTTGGAAGCGCGCTCTCACTCTCTGTTCACTAGGCTACACGGTTCATCGTCATTAATAAAAATATAACTTATATTTTTATATATATGCGTGTTTGTTGTTTGTCGATATACAACATATATATATATGTGTGTGTGTGTGAAAAACTGTCACCTCGTTGTCAGTTATGGTCATCACAACATTGAATGCTACGGTTGTGCTTTGAACGGATGTGGTCCTTTAAACCGGAGAAACTTGTAACAACCTTGACACTAAGTTCGCTGATATCTGATACATGCAATTGGTTGTAATCCGGTCTGTCCTTTTTTCTGCCCATTATCCAACCCTTTCCGCAAAAGTACCGTAAATTATCCGTACTTTATGACATTATGTAGCTGGTCGCTATTGCGTTACGTTCACTCATTAGTGATAGTTCTTCCTCCATGCTTTTATACCTGAGGGTGTATACCATCCAACCAACATGCCTATCCGCTAATAATTTATTGTTTACCTCAGCTTATGTCTCATATAGTGACTGAAAAGCGCCATTTCGTCGTTAACAAGTCTGTTAAGAACGCTAGTGAAAAACATTCCCACCCACTATAGTTGGTCATTTCAACAGCGCATTAAAATATTCTAGATATCATTTCAGAATGACATCGGGGTCACAAATAAGAGCGTACTCAACTTTTGCTTGAAAAGGTTACAACGTAAAGGACAGTAGCCCATAATCATCCCGAATAAATATATATATATATATATATATATATATATATATATATATATTTTACAAAAAGTGAAAAAAACACGTAGATTGAAATCCACTGTTCAAGCATATACTTTAACAAAGAGTGCTCGATGCAGAGTAGAACTTAATATTGTGATTTTGTTATTAAAATGTTTTATAAAAGCATAATATCCCTACAAAAAATATTCTTGTTTCAGAACAAAAATGTTCCTCTTCAGGTGATATTTTAACATAAATGGTGAAAACGATTTAATTCCAAAATTAAATCGTTATCACGATTTTATTTAAATTTTTATTCTTTATTTTTGCATTACTATTGTTCTTATATATCTGACAGTGGGTTAATAGAAAGTCTGCCAAGAAATGTCAAATATTGTAAGAATCTGAGAGTAAATACTCTGTGGAAGATCTATTAACAAAATCATTTTCCTCTTAGTAAATTATTTTAAATTTTAATTAGAGCAGAATTATTTCAATCAAAATAAGTTTCATTAATAGGAGCAGATAATGCCACTTGTGTGTTCTTTTGTGAAATAACCCTTTTGTGTTGATATAATTTTATATAAATTCCTTGAAGTTATAGACATGTAATAGAGTAAATTCATTCTTCAACTTTGATAAGTTGACTGGTTTGTTCACCTGGATGTAATGTGAGGAAATCTTCTCTGGGAGAAAACTTACATGGCAAAGTAGGAATTTTCCAGCCAAGCAACGCGTTAATATGCGACAGTTTATTATAGAGTTTTGTTTAAAATGAAAAAGAAACTAGTATTTAACACTTGATTCTTTGTAAAATTCAATTCTGACATTAAGTATTCATTCTAATTTGATGTCTTAAACATCGTTTTTATTAAAATGCCAGATTTTCAACATTTTGTTTCAAAATTTCCTTTGTTAATTCTTTGCTTGTTCCATAATGAAATCTTCATGTTTCTAGAGATTTTATAATCTTGTCACACCGAAAGAATGTGACGTAATCTTCTACAATTCATACATACTATGTGATATATAGTGTGTAATAACAGTTCATATGTCTCCCTTAATATTGGGTACGATGATAAATTACAGCTGGCAGCAAGGTATCTGACTGGGAAATCGGTAGCTTTGAAAAACCTGGAATCACCTCTTAACAGATACTCTTCCCAGGACCATTCCGACTGTGGTGTTAGCTGATGTTAGGATCGCACTTATGGACAAATATTGAACGCCACCAAATGTAATATATTACCTTGAACGGCGGATGTAAATACAAATACATACAGTCGTAGATAACATCAACAAAAGTGACAACAAGCTTGAAGGTGATGACCCGGCCAGGCGTTACTGAAAGATACATCCGGCCGTAAATGAAGTGAACAAACTGATAACCCGAAAAAGAAAATTGCATGGGTGAAGAGGCGTAGCTATGTAGGTCAGGTGGGAGTTTTAAGACTATGTAAATTCGAGAATTTTGGCTAAAAAAAAGTTTTTTTCTAGTTTCCGACAGCTCCATCGATTTCTCTCCGGCTGCTCTTCTGCTTTATATAAGCGTCAACGAGGAAGAACTATATAATTTTATATTTTTATATACGCGTGTTACTTGTTGTTAGTCATGATCCAGCGAAATACACTACACAAGCAAATTATGATGAAAGTATAAAAATCTCTTTTTATAATAAGATTATCAGCAATAATTTTTACATGAAAAATAGCAAAAACAAAATTTATAGAAAAATGCACGATAGCTTTTACAGCAAAATGTCATATAAAATTTATTATAGCAACATTACTAACATTAAAAATTATGTGTAGTTGAAGTCATAATTCTTTTTTCAAAATATTTAGCGTTAGGCATTAAATAACCCATGAATGTGCTGATATGCCGCTAAAAAATCAGCCAAGCAACCAACAAGAAATATCTCTCATAAGATTTATCCATATAATATCCAACAATTTATTAAAGAATCAAACAACAATTCCAAAATATGACTTCAACAAAAAAATATATTATAAACGCATCTCCGCTTTTAGTAACCATGTCCACAAAAAATATGTGAAAAAGCTGAGTATCATCTACCATGTATTCAACTGTGAACGCAGAATAACATCTAAACTTATTTACAAATGGAACTTTGTATGTGTGTGTGTGTGTCTGTCTGTGTATGTGTCCGTAACCTATAGATTCAGAAACAACTGAACGGATTTTCTTCAAAATTTACACAGTTGTACTATAAGCGTCTGGGCGAGTGTTCTTGGCTAGGTTTTGTGTCGAGATACCACCCCCGATAATTATCGAAAATCCATATTCGAAAAAATCGTGTTATAGAAGGAGTAGTCTGATTTTAATCAAATCTGATACAGTCAGTCAGTTATGTGCCATACGTGATACACGCTTGGGCAGAAGATTCTGACTGGGCAGAAGATTATCCCGCAGTAGGTTGCCATTGCTTTCGGCGGTAGACTGGTTGTCGACCAAGGCTATAGAACCCAGTCTGTCCTGCTATTTAACCCATAACTGAAAGGAAGAGACGGATTAATACTTTTTCCCAAGGGTATTTGTGCGTAAGTGAATGCAATGGAATTCGGCTGGAATTCGAACTCGGCTCCCCGATTTCTCGCTCCGAGTCGATATCCACTGTACCACAACGCAAAAGATATAAGAAACGATATTCAGAAGTTTCAAGGTTGCAGTTCTTACAACAGTTCAGAAAATCGATAATATATATATATATATATATATATATATATATATATATATATATATAAAGCAAGATGTTTGTGTGTGTGTCTGTTTATCTGCCTGTATGTCTGTATTTTTTCAGCCCTTTTATTTTAGTTATTGCTTTGGATTTGGCTCTAAGTATGTATAATTGTAGTTCTTAGTCTCAGTCATGATACCATTTACTCAGAGGACTTATTTAGCCTTCAAATTCAGTTTAAAACTTATTTGATATCGATATCAGAAAATCAAAATTTGACTTACATCCATTCATTTAACTTTCAGTCTACGGTTTCGCTTTAACTGGAAACAACTATTGCTTTTTAGTCTTTGGTGCCAACGTCCAAAGAGTCTGAGCTCCAGGACCATGGATTAATTTTAAAGCTTTCATTACACCCGAGCAACGCCAGGCTACACTGCTAGTATATCATAATTTTATTACTTCGCAGCTTCCACGAAAATTAAATTTCGGCTTCGAACAGCCCATAAAATAGTTGATATGCCGCTAAATAAGCAATGCAAAAAATAATGTTTACCTGAGTCTGTCTTCATTTCTGGTACTGAAAGTTATCTTTATTTACTCGCAGTTGATTTTCGGCATCTTTGTTGTTTATAGCACAAACTGTCAGTCGTTTTTCCCTCGGAACTTAATTAAGAATTGACGCCTTTATTTAATCAATATCGGTATATTTTTTTCTTATTCCGCCATACATGTTCAGGGATAACTCTTAATTCGGTAATGTTCAGTTAGTGCTCACCTCCTTTACACAGCGATTCAAATACTATGTCAGCAAATTCACGAAACGACACTTTAACAATATATCCCTGTCGATTAAAAAAGAGTTCAGTTCCAACTTCAACTGCACACGTTGATTCGAAAACACTAGGAAAAATTAAAAGTGACTAGTAATGAGAGATGCAGTGTAACTTACTTCGACTTGTGGTAACATTCACCCAGGTTGAGTTGAGCCGGCTTCGTCTCTAGAAAATATTTCATGGGATTTTTGGTTTCATAAGTGGTACCCAACCGCATCTGGCCTGAAGATTTTCTCGCAGTACATAGGTTGCAAACCGATGCTATAGAACCCAACCTGTCATGCTATTTATCCATAGAGAGAGGGAATAGATTCATACTCTTTATAATCAGATATGTCTACTTCGAGATGTAATGAATTAGTCTAGAAATCCGAGTCGCTATCATTACTCCCGTATTTACTAGCCTTCCCACGCAAGGCCAGATGTGACACATGGTCATTTTATAGTTGGTATTCCCGTCCATATAGCCGGGCCAAAAAATGTCTGTCTATTTTTCTAACCTTCGGCGGAACCACGACTGGGTTTGTGCTCTCTGATCATTACTCCACTGTTAATCCAAAGACTAGCATTACTTTATTGAAGATTTCTAAGAAACAAATTATTATTAATCCAATAGATTTTATTACGTAAACGAAACGAAAATATGTCTATTTCGTAAGTCAGAGAAAAATATATATTCAAAAGCACTATTCAAATTTTCTTGGACTGTCGACACTCTGAGTGGCTGAGCGCTTAAAAGCACAACAATTTCTCCTATGGAACACAGTTCCGAATCCTAGCGAAATATCCATATCTTTAACGTCTACTCAAATTCCGAGTATATATTAAAATAACGTTAAAAAATTGTTTTTAAGATAACATATTAATTGTTATGAAACTTCAATAAGAAAAAAAAACTCTTGTAATTTTTTTTAAAGCACTATTCTCTTCTGTAGAGAATATTTTACCTTTGCAAATGTTTGTAAGGAGACAGAAGACCAGAATTTAATAAATTTCGAAAGATTTCTTTTTTTAGTTTATTTATTTGCGATTCAGATTTCTGTAAATTTTAAACGAAAATATCAAATGACCGAATGGAAGCTGTAAACATTTGAGTATTACTCAATTCAATGTAGTTGTTTTTACATGTCCTTTCGTTTTCCAATGTTAATATTTATTATATTAATAGCCGCTTAGTTTTTAATCTTGAACTTTTGGGTATTTTTCGATATGTATGTGAATATTCAGGACTGGAAATATTTTGTTTTTTTAATATTTCAGGTCGAGTGGGAAATTATGAGTATAAAATAAATTGATTACATTTTTCTTTCAAATATTACGCATGAAGCATAGATTTTATATGGCGATAATGGGATGATTCACTGAAGCATATTTACTTCCTTGTCAATACGAGAAATTTACATAAAGCTTGATATTTAATGCACAGATGTTACAGAGTAATTCTATCTATTTATCTATCTATCTATCTATCTATCTATCTATCTATCTATCTATCTATCTCGTTCTATTCATATTTTTATCTCCGAAAACAAAACGCAGTCTAAAGTATGTTAATTATTTGGTAACACGTTAGTAATAAAAACTATCTATATCAATCTTTATTCTCTCATTTTTTTTTATGTTTTGACTGACTGATTCGTTTTCTATGCCTTCTCAAATCTTTTCAGGTTATTTGAAGCAAGAAAATATTTTTTAAATTGTTAAATTTTTTCAAGATAATGATAATGAGACAAATTTTACTAATTACCGCATACCAGCGGAGAGAAGAGATGGATTTATACTTTTCCTAGATTGTTTGCGTGTATCAAACCCAAGTAGAATCGGAACACGGCTTAACAATTCCGAAACATTATAAATTACACCACTCGCACATCCATGTTTATAGGACCAGGTATTCCCAAGTGGTCATCTATCTAGTTAATTACTCAACTCGACGTTGCTTAAATTTGGTGACAATACGGGAACCTGTGTTTCAAAGTGATGTGGCCATAAGCAACAATATATAATAAACGTATCTCCGCTTTTAGTAACCATGTCCACAAACATTATGTGAAAAAGTTGAGTATCATCTACCATGTATTCAATTGTGAATGCAGAATAACATCTAAATTTATTTATAAATGGAACTTTGTATGTGTGTGTGTGTCTGTGTCTGTGTCCGTTTCCGAAACAGCTGAACGGATTTTCTTAAAAATTTACACAGTTGTACTTGAATATATATAAACGGGGGCGCACATGCAGAACAAAAACATACACACACATTATATATATATATATATATATAAAGAAAGGGGTTTATACGCACTTTGTTGAACATTAAATATATTTGAATTTGAAAGTAATTTCCTTCCAACCATTTCATATCATTCAATAATTCAGCAACCCCGGTAAGATGCATGATGAAAAAAGTTATTCATTATACAGATATGATTAAGTGGACTTCTGAGATCCTTTATAAACGGCTATTCCTCAAATATAAGTTATTGAATTTACATATGAAATGAATATCTACTCCTTAAATTAATTTTACATCGAATGCTCTGTTGGATCAGTGTTAATATGTTATCTAATATTACTAGGATCCATTGGGATTATTTAATAAATCTTTTCCTGGATTTAATACGGCTATATATATGATGTATTGATAACTTTTTTGAAGTACTTCATTAGTACATATTAGTATAAATGTTATATTTAATGCATATAATTGTTTAAGAATTGCATCTATCTTTTTTAAGCAGTATAATTGATGTTTGGGTTTTTGAGAGTTCTTAATAAAGTTTATGTTCTCTTCTACAAAATTATAACAAGCTTACCTCTTATATAAAGCAAGCCAACGCATAACCCACCGTATTTTAGACTGCGCAGATATTTAATTCGTTGTGAAAATCCTTCATGACTCTTTGTATTCCTTTATATTGGGGATAAGAATGTTCAAAAGCTGCCAAATGCCATAATTACTTTAGTAAATATATTCGGGAACCCAGGTCAAATATATGTTAATTACACTCTTTATAAACGTAGATACCTACTTAAATAGCTCTATCCGTTAGATATAATATTTATAGTAACTATCATTGTAAGTGGTTGCCTACACGCCACACACACAAACACATTATATATATATATATAATTATTTAATTATTAACGTTGTTAGAATCACTTGCAATGAAAAGAATGATAACAATTTAATTGCAAAAACAAAGTAAATGCACTAACAAGCGAAAAAAACAAAAAAAACAAAAAAAAACAAATGCAATTAACTCTTATATATATATATATATATAGATATATATATATGTTTGTTTGTAAGATGACCTTCCCAACCCTCAGGTGCAATCGGGTCTAGTCTGATGATTATCCTAACTCAAACCCTGACATCAGTACCATTTTGACATATATTCTAATTGAGACAAATCCTACTACTACGACTACAACTACGGCAATAACAGTAATACCAATAATAATAATATTAATGTTAATCATCATCAGCAGCTTGTATTATTTACATTGTTTGAACTGTTGTTCTCATCTTTATTACCATATGCATGGCACATCGGCTCTTGTAAGCACCAGCCTTTTTCAACCGCTTGGAATTGTGTACCTTAATACTCTGGTCACACCGGGACCATGTTAACTCTATAAGATCGTCGATAGATGTAAACAGAATGTGTTCAAGACATGCATTTATCGTAAGACAATATTCGCCGGACAAAAACTCAACTATAACTCTCACCACTTGTTGTTGGTTTCTTTTTCAAACAAATAATAATAATAATAATAATAATAATGTTGACAAAGTTAATACTCATCGATGGTTACGTGCATCTGGATTAAAGTCTGAAACTGAAGGATTTATACTTGCAGCACAAGACCAAAGTCTTTTCACGAGAAACTTTCAGGCAAATATTATGCATAATAATATGGATCCAAAATGCAGGTTTTGTGATAAACACCAAGAAACAATAGACCACCTAATCTCAGGCTGTTCTGTGCTTGCCCCAAATGAATATAAAAATCGCCACGATAGAGTTGGGCAATATTTACATTGGACAATGTGCAAACATTATGGAAAAGCTGTAAACAAACACTGGTATGAACATCATCCAGCACCGGTTACAGAAATCGAAGATGTAACCATTCTATGGGATTACACCATCTACACAGACAGAAAAATTGAAGCAAACAGGCCAGACATTATTGTTAAAAACCAGAAGGAGAAAACTTGTCTATTAATTGATATGGCTTGTCCAGCGGATTGTAACATAGCAATCAAGGAATTTGAAAAACTGTCAAAATATAAAGACCTGGAAATTGAAATAGAAAAAATGTGGAAATTGAAAACAAGAGTTGTGCCAGTGATAGTAGGTGCACTTGGAATGATAAAAAATGGAACAAAACAACACATTGAAAGAATCCCTGGAAACCCCAGCTTAAGAGATATACAAAAAATTGTCTTATTAAGTACAGCCCACACACTAAGGAAAACTTTATCTATGTAATGCTGAGGATGATAGGGAAGATAGAAAAACATGAAATGGAGCCATAACAACACGCCACTACCTGCCTTAGGTCTCCCCGCAGACTTGGTTGGTAGTGAGACCAAAGCAGAAATCGAAATATGATGAAAAATGACATAATAATAATAATAATAATCAAAAACAAGAAAAAGATTTAACAGACAGTATTCTGGAATATTGTTTGGGCTTTTTTTGGTTTTTTTTTAATCGTGTCACCCCAAGCAAGGCATTCCACTACCACTATAGCGCAGGGGGTTACATAGAAGGATTGGGTATAGGAAATGTCAGAAGGAGGGTGATAGACGACTTAGGATGTACATAGGGAGAGAGTTGGAGAGAGTGGGTGTGAGTTAGTGTGTTAGGAGTTGTCTATTGACCTTACATTTAAACTCCTGGAGGTTGTAGTCGTCGGGAAAACAAGCATGCGGTAGGGAATTCCACAGGCGGGAAGTGCGAGGAAAGAAGCTGTTGGAGTAGAAATTGCGGTTACATTTCATCGGTTTCACTGTAAAAGTGTGGGACCTAGTTGCCAATCTAGTATCTCGTGCAAATTCACATCTGGGGGGCATCAGTGATTTCAGTTCGTCAAAGCAGATGCCATGAAAGTATTTATAGTAGAGGCACAGGGATGCCACGTCACGCCGGTGAGAGAGATACTGCAGGCGGTCAGCCAAGTCGGTATCAATCACATTACAGATTCTTCGCTGTATTTTGTCAAGAACCCCGAGGAGAATAGAAGGGGCACCCGACCAGATGTACGTGTCATGTGTAATAAAAGCAATACACGATTATTATGCACGCATACATTTAAGCAGACAAGCGTTACTATACATACATTCTTCATGTGCCGTGTCTCTTCAGAAAGTAGGTGATCATGGCCTTCTACATCTCCTTATCCCTAGTGGCTCTTAGCATGCTTTCTCCTGTCACCACTCAAACACCACTCTGCCATCTAGTTGCTTAAGCTCGTCAATTATGTTATAAGCTGCTTTTCCCTGTCTTTCTTTTCATCTATCTAACCTGTGAGTATCAGAGCCTCCAAGCCCACCTTTCTCATGATATGTTAGAGAAACTTTAAATGTCTTTTCCTAATGTTAATATTAGTCACTTTTTCGTTTCCATCCTCTCCAAAACCTCATCATTGCTGACATGATCGGTTCATGGTATCCTCAGCATCTTTCTATAGAACGATATTTCCCTTGTTTCAAGTCTTTCTATCAACTTTGATGAGATTGTCAAGCATTGACTGCCATAGTGAAAAACACACATCACAGAGCAATCCAGTACTGTCTTCTTTGATTCTAGCGAAACGTTCCTTTCTCACAATACTTTACTGAGCTTCTGGAATGCATCCTTGGCCATGTCAAATCGCCTTCGGTTCTTAGTGTCGCACTTTGTGGGTTCTGTTAAAACAATTGTTAGGTATTTAAATTTTTTACCTGCTTCATTCTGGTATCTTCATCCTGTTTTTGGCATTCTGGGCTCCTCTTTTTATTGATAAGTATGCATTCAGTTTTTTGTAGCTTATCTGTCGTCATTTCCTTTAGCTTTCTTCAACTAACTTCTAGACCTCATTACATATCTTTTGTTTTGTACCTCATTATGCAGATGTTTCGCTGCAGATTTTTTACATTCGTTTGCACCTGACTTAGGCAGTGCTGTGATAATCGGTCTAATTAAGTCGTCTGTTACATCACCAGTTACAGATTTCATTTATTATTTTTATAGTTTACTCTACGCCGAATTCGTCTTAAGGCTGTCAGCATCTTTATTACAATGTCGTCTGGTTCAGCTGCTTTGTTTCTATTCAATTTAACCATTGCGGTTCTCGCTCTCAATTTTAATATACATATACATTTAAAATAACCGTCTGTTGCTTTATTACACGTGACAGATATCTGAACAATAAGAATCAATCCCTAAACAGCATTCCAGTTTATTGTCTCTGAAGGAGCTAAATAAAAATGAAATATAATATATTAGGACACATTTCCTACTTTGTTCCTTATATATATATATATATATATATATATAAATATATATATATATGAGTGTTTCAAAAATAGAAGCACTTTGTTCCTTATATCTAAATACTGAAAAGAACTCTCTGTGAACATGTGTACGGAAAAGCTTGGTTTCCGAGTTATATGCTTTTAAAACATTGTGCTGGCCAGAATACGTTTATCTCCCACAGGTGACATCTAACACGCTGAACAGCGGACGAGAAAACCAGTCAGATCGATTTTTTGACTCCAAGCGGAGAGGACTTACCTCTTGTTTGTCGCTTGTGAAGTGTTGCTGGGCGACTGTTAGTGTTGCATATTGATTGGATATGTACTCAAATCAAAAGGTAGATATTCACTTCGGTTATGGTTGGACCGACGGTAATGCTGTAGAAGATTGTAGTCCCTAGCAGTAAATGTTCCCAAAACGACAATGTCACGATTGTAAATAATTTTTTGAATATCTATCACCACCTCTGTGAACATGAGACCTTCGAACTTTAGCTAGTGGCAGATGACAACCAAGGGCGAAGACACGTGATGCAGAAGACTAGATACTGGATATTGTGCATTATACTACTGAAATCAGCACACGACAGTTGACAAGGCAAGAGGTTATTCGCTATTCGAATACCTAGAAAGTATTGCGTGAACACCAGGACATTACTTTGCACGATTTGCATTCTCTCAATGGTTTTACAGCAATACAATGCAATGCCAAACTTTCCTGCTTTCGTTATCATCACAGATGAAACACGGTTTACACGGGATGGAAAAACCAACTTACACAATCAGCATGCATGGGCAGAGAAAAATTCACACGCAACTGTTCTATCATGACACCAACAGCGGTTCTCAGTCAAAAACTAGGCTGGTGAAGTTGGTGATCGGTTATTAAGACCTCGTGTACTTTCAAATATACTTACACGCGCTTCCTCGAAAACAACATGCCCGATTTAAACCATATTCCACTAAGCATTCGTCAACAAATGCGCTAAATGAACGATGGTGCTCCCGTACATTTCAGTCACACAGATTGAAGGTTCACTGATCGGTAGTTAAGAAGAGGTGGACCAATTCCATGGCCTCCACGATAACTGGACCTTAACACCTTATATTTTTACTGAAGGGCTTTTTGAAAGGATAGGTGAATTTTTCATCGTTTGATGATGTCGACTCTCTCAACAACTGAATTGTATCAGGTTGCAGGACAAGAAGAAACGCGACAGAAATTTGGGAGGGTGTTTGCGAGTTCATGAGACATCGACATGACGCCTGCATTAGAGCACATTTTAATCACTTGATCTCGGGCACTCGAAAACACTGTGTCTGATGTCAAAAATAAAGTTCCTTGGGAGTTTTTTCATTATTTAGATATAGGTAACATAGTCCTGAAGTTATGCCATCTATTTTTATGACACCCTATGCACACACAGACATATATATATATATATAAACTTATTTATAAATGGAACTTTGTCTGTGTGTGTGTCCGTTACCTATAGACTCCGAAAATGCTGAACTGATGTTCTTGAAAATTTACACAGTTGTACTAAAAGCGTCTGCGAGTATTCTTAGCTAGGTTTTATGTCGAGGTACCATCGATAAATATAAAAACGATAATCGAAAAAATCACGTTATAGAAGGAGTGGTCCAATTATAATCAAATTGGATACACTCATAGACAAAGACATAAAAAATGATATTCAGAAGTTTCAAGGTTGCAATTCTTACAATAGTCCAGAAAATCAATTATATATATATATATATATATATATATATATATATATATATATATATATATAAGGCAAGATGTTTGTGTGTGTGTTTGTTTATCTGCCTGTATGTCTGTAATTTTTCAGCCCTTTTATTTTAGTTTTTACTTCATGTTTGGCTCTAAGTAGGTATAATTGTATTTCTTAGTCTCAGTCATGATGCCATTTACTCGGAGGACTTATTTAGCCTTCAAAATTCAGTTTTCAACGAAAAAAATTATTTTATATCAATACCAGGAAATCAAAATTTGACTTACATCCATTCATTTTTCTTTCAGTCTACCGTTTCACTTTAACTGGAAAGAACTATTGCTTTTTGGTCTTTCGTGCCAACGTCCAAAGAGTCCGATCTCCAGGACCTTGGATTAGTTTTAAAGCTTTCATTACACCCGAGCAACGCTGGGCTATACTGCTAGTATATATATATATATATATATTAAACCCTTAATAAATCTGTGTCTTTCAATCGGCACATATTATATTTACTCATTAACTGGCAATTCAAATTCCCATGATTAGTCAAGGAGTTTTTTGAATATCGCATTCCAGCAACTACTGGTTTTTTTTTAATCATCTCACCCCAAGCAAGGCATTCCACTGCCACTATTGCGCATGGGGCTACATAGGGGAAGGTAAAGAGAAGGAGTGGATAGACATAGGGAATGTCAGGAGAAAGGTGACAGATGAGTAAGGATAGCGAGGATGAGGGTCGGGTAGATGGGAAGAGTGCTTGATAGAATGGGAGCAGGTTAGTGTGTTAGGAGGTGCCTATTGACCTTACATTTAAACTCCTGGAGATTGTAGCCGTCGGGGAAGCAATCGTGTGGAAGAGAATTCCACAGTCGGGAAGTGCGAGGAAAGAAACTGTTGGAGTAGAAGTTACGGCTGAATGGTTTTAGTCATAATGTCTGTGTGACTTAAAAGCACCTGACAGAAATGTAAAAATTTTTCTAATAAATTCAGTAGAAACGTATTCAAAGGTCACAGTAACCTTTTTGCAATTTGCCTGGTATTTGCAAAATATTGAAACCAAAATCATTATAACTGATTAAAATGGTCATACTGAAAACAAAACGATTCTTTTCTGTGTAATTTAATTTTTTCATCTCACAAAACAATTTTAATATTGTCTTTATTAATTCGGCTTCTCAAACATGTTGCTTACTTTCATTTATACAATAATAATCAGAAAGCACACCAATGACAATATAAATAAAGAAATCAACTAAGTGAAATACATATAATATTTTAAACGTAGTTGTTGAAAAATCTGGGTTGTAACCCTTGGGTAACGCCGCACAATAGGGTAAAAATATTTTTATGTTTATTGAAACTATTTTTAAAATATAGCGTTATTAGTTGTAAGCATAAAATGGAATATTTTCAAATACGTATTCATTTTGCCACAATTTCATATTGTCAGGTTAATATAAATATATGATACATACATTAAAAATATATTTTATCATCATATATATATATATATAGAGAGAGAGAGAGACAGAGAGAGAGAAATAGAGAGAGATCAAAATATATATTTTATCATTATATATAATATATATATATATATATATTAATATATATATATATATGTATATATATATGTATTATAAAAGGTTTTAGATTATTACAATAGGTAGTACATATTTCACCGCGTCTTGATGTTATTATCGCGGCTCGCCAGACCCAAAATTATATAAATTTACATTAGTTTAATTTTATTAAATTTATATTAGTTTAATTAAATTATATTAATTTACATTAGTATAATTTTAAAAAAATGTTATAAATAAGATGAATTTATATTATATTATAAATTATATTGTTTTACATTAAACTATATTAATTTACATAAGTATATTATATTAAATTATATTATTAAATTATATTAATTTAATTTTAAAAAGTGTTTATTTTGAAAATTTCTGGAATGTGCTGTGAATATCATTTTACAGCAAATGTTTTTTTTATTTTTTTTATTTTTAATTTTAATGTTTGAAATTTTTTATGTTTAATATTTTTAGTTTTATAATTATATTTATAGGTATTTTTTATGTTTCTTTTTTCTCGTTTTTTATAGAATGAGTATTATTATTATTATTATTATTATTATCATTATTATTATTATTAGTAGTAGTAGTATTAAATATTCCCTATAGTCGGTATATTTTATATAAGAGTAAAAATTCATTTTCACGTTCCTAGGAATGAATTCTAAGATGTCGGTTTCGATCTAATGTTTTTTTAAATTTTTTTAATTATTTTAAAATCCGTTTCATCGTAATTTCTTTTTTTTTCTTTCCTTCTTTTTGTATATTTCCCCCTTCTGTTAGGTTTATCAATTCTTTTCTTTTTCTATATTAATTTTGGTATTTTTAATTATTTTAACAATATTTTTTAAAATTAGCATTAATTTTTAAAATAATAGTAAGAGTAGTTAGTTTTTCAAATTGTATTAAAATTATGATGTACAATTTTTTTGTACTGTAAATATATCCCAGTATATTTGAAATTAAATTTCATAGTTAAATTTTTTCAATGTTTTTCTAAGAGAACAGTTAGGTGGTAACGTATCACAGTTTTTCAGGCAAAATCATTGATGTGCCATTGATTCAAACTGCACGCCCAGATCATGTATGTCTCATTTTTTAAACCGAAAGCGGTTTAAATATCCTCAGTATAGAATATTCTCTGCTCTGTTTGTCAACATAATCCAGGGAGGAATACATTCGGAAATGCAAATAAGGTAAGCTAGGAAATTACATTTTGGTTGCGATAATCATGAATATTATAACACATCTACTTCGAATTGCTGGAAGGATTACGGCTCCATTCCTGGTCAAGGGTTTCTTCGCTATGTCTACATGTTTGTTTTATGTTGTATAAGGTTCGGCGGATTTAATGTAATACGATGGTTATTAATATTCATGATACACAGGACCATCACAATTGGCTCGTCTAACCTTGGCTATTTTCTTTGCATTTATATCTCTTCAGTTGGTCAGGATGTATCAGAATCATTTGTTAATAATTATTACTATGATTCAAGTATCGACTATTCATTTGTTAATAATCATTACAATGATTCAAGTATCGACTATTCGTTTGTTAATAATCCTTACTATGATTCAAGTATCGACTATTCATTTGTTAATAATCATTACTATGATTCAAGTATCGACTATTCATTTGTTAATATTATTACTATGATTCAAGTATCGACTATTCATTTGTTAATAATTATTACGATGATTCAAGTATCGACTATTCATTTGTTAAGCATTGGCCGATGATTCAAGTATCGACTATTCATTTGTTAATAATTACGATGATTCAAGTATCGACTATTCATTTGTTAATAATTATTACAATGATTCAAGTATCGACTATTCATTTGTTAATAATTATTACTATGATTTAGGTATCGACTATTCATTTGTTAATAATTATTACGATGATTCAAGTATCGACTATTCATTTGTTAATATAATTATTACTATGATTCAAGTATCGACTATTCATTTGTTAATAATCGTACGATAATTCAAGTATCGACTATTCATTTGTTAATAATTATTACGATGATTCAAGTATCGACTATTCATTTGTTAATAATTATTACTATGATTCAAGTATCGACTATTCATTTGTTAATAATCATTACGATGATTCAAGTATCGACTATTCATTTGTTAATATTATTACGATGATTCCAAGTATCGACTATTCATTTGTTAATAATTATTACTATGGATCAAATATCGACTATTCTTTTGTTAATAATCATTACAATGATTCAAGTATCGTCTATTCATTTGTTAATAATCATTACTATGATTCAAGTATCGACTATTCATTTGTTAATAATTATTACTATGATACAAGTATCGACTATTCATTTGTTATTAATCATTACAATGATTCAAGTATCGTCTATTCATTTGTTAATAATTATTACTATGATACAAGTATCGACTATTGTTGTTAATAATTATTACAGTGATTCAAGTATCGACTATTCATTTGTTATTAATCATTACAATGATTCAAGTATCGTCTATTCATTTGTTAATAATCATTACGATGATTCAAGTATCGACTATTCATTTGTTAATAATTATTACGATGATTCAAGTATCGACTATTCATTTGTTAATAATTATTACTATGATTCAAGTATCGACTATTCATTTGTTAATAATCGACACGATGATTCAAGTATCGACTATTCATTTGTTAATATAATTATTACGATGATTCAAGTATCGACTATTCATTTGTTAATAATTATTACTATGATTCAAGTATCGACTATTCTTTTGTTAATAATCATTACAATGATTCAAGTATCGTCTATTCATTTGTTAATAATCATTACTATGATTCAAGTATCGACTATTCATTTGTTAATAATTATTACTATGATACAAATATCAAATATTCATTTGTTATTAATCATTACAATGATTCCAAGTATATCTATTCATTTGTTAATAATTATTACTATGATACAAGTATCGACTATTCATTTGTTAATAATTATTACGATGATTCAAGTATCGACTATTCATTTGTTAATAATTATTACTATGATTCAAGTATCGACTATTCTTTTGTTAATAATCATTACAATGATTCAAGTGTCTATTCATTTGTTAATAATCATTACTATGATTCAAGTATCGACTATTCATTTGTTAATAATTATTACTATGATACAAGTATCGACTATTCATTTGTTATTAATCATTACAATGATTCAAGTATCGTCTATTCATTTGTTAATAATTATTACTATGATACAAGTATCGACTATTCATTTGTTAATAATTATTACGATGATTCAAGTATCGACTATTCATTTGTTAATAATTATTACTATGATTCAAGTATCGACTATTCTTTTGTTAATAATCATTACAATGATTCAAGTATCGTCTATTCATTTGTTAATAATCATTACTATGATTCAAGTATCGACTATTCATTTGTTAATAATTATTACTATGATACAAGTATCGACTATTCATTTGTTATTAATCATTACAATGATTCAAGTATCGTCTATTCATTTGTTAATAATTATTACTATGATACAAATATCATTATTCATTTTATTTAATAATTATTACGATGATTCAAGTATCGACTATTCATTTGTTAATAATTATTACTATCGTTAGTATCGACTATTCTTTTGTTAATAATCATTACAATGATTCAAGTATCATCTATTGTTGTTAATAATCATTACAGTTCAATTATCGACTATTGTTTGTTAAACTCATTATTACTATGATACAAGTATCGACTATTCATTTGTTATTAATCATTACAATGATTCAAGTATCGTCTATTCATTTTGTTAATAATTATTGCTATGATACAAGTATCGACTATTCATTTGTTAATAATTATTACGATGATTCAAGTATCGACTATTCATTTGTTAATAATTATTACTATGATTCAGTATCATTATTCTTTTGTTAATAATCATTACAATGATTCAAGTATCATCTATTCATTTGTTAATAATCATTACTACTAGTTCAAGTATCGACTATTCATTTGTTAATAATTATTACTATGATTCAAGTATCGACTATTCTTTTGTTAATAATCATTACAATGATTCAAGTATCGTCTATTGTTTGATAATATAATCATTACTATGATTCAAGTATCGACTATTCATTTGTTAATAATTATTACGATGATTCAAGTATCGTCTATTCATTTGTTAATAATCATTACTATGATTCAAGTATCGTCTATTCATTTGTTAATAATTATTACGATGATTCAAGTATCGTCTATTTGTTTGTTAATAAACATTACTATGATTCAAGTATCGACTATTCATTTAATATCTCTCCCTATTCGGGTGTATTATTTTGATCGACAACCCCAGAAAAAGAAAAGAACGTGTTAAAATGTGTCGAATGATGCGTCAGATTATGTAAGTTTTTCTTTTATTCGTGACTGGCTAAAATATGTGTTTTTCAATAACAAGCAACCTGTCTACCTATATCTAGCTTGCTTGAGTAAAGTTACTTGGGAAAAAGACTTAAGGTGCTTTATTCTGTTTATATATCTGTACAAATATGTTAACAGACACTTGTTGACAGACAAATAGATCAATTAATTTTATAACTTTCTACCAATCAAGCGTATAATGTAATAAACAAACTTTTCGCTGACATAGACTTGATCAAAAAGCCCGAGATTGATTTTCTCCTCCCATATATCTAATCTTATTTATAAATGGAACTTTGTCTGTGTTTGTATGTGTCTGTATTGGTTACTTATAGATTCCGAAACGGCTGAACCGATTTTCTTGAAAATTTACACTGTTGTAATATGAGCGTCTGCGAGTGTTCTTAGCTAGGATTTGTGTCTAGGTACCCCAGATAAATATCGAAAATCAATAATCGAGAAAATCGGATTATAGTAGGAGTGGTCCGATTTTAATCAAATTTGATACACTCATAGACAAAGACATAAGAAACGATATTCAGAAGTTTCAAGGTTGCAATTCTTACAATAGTGCAAAAAGCTTTATATTGATACAAGGAAATCAAAATTTGACTTACATCCATTCAGTTTTCTTTCAGTCAACTGGAAACAACTATTTCCTTTTAGTCTTTCGTGCCAACGTCAAAAGAGTTTGAGCCCCAGGACCATGGATTAGTTTTAAAGCTTTCATTACACCCGAGCAACGCCGGTCTATACTGCTAGTTCTCAGATAAGCAGGGAAGGAAAATTATATTTTGAAGCTATTCTTTTGGGATCTACAGTCAAATCTAACAACGCAATATAATAGGCACGTGAAACTAACCAAGAAAACAAAATAAGGGGAGCAAAAACTTATTCGGGCCACTACACACCATGGGTTTGTTTCAGTAGTTTGGAATAGTAGATGAGAAATCGAATTGATGTATGTGCGATGTTGCCCACGTTTTGATAGGAACTTGGTTCTTTTTTTAACAATGCCAAATGAAGCTATGAAACGCTAATTGGTTCCAACGTCTTAAAGCAAAATATATTTCTTATTTCTCATACGTTTATCCATGTGACAGAGTGTTTTCTTCTATATATTTCTTTAATATATTGTGGGTTTACTCCGTTAATAATACTTGTATTAATTTCTGACAACTGATAATTAGAGTTTGTTTTGTTTTATTTAACGCTATATTAAAAACACTTTTTACAAATATACGTCAATGAAACCTGACCTACGAACTGATGTATTACAAAGAATACATCAGTTCGTAGGTCAGGTTTCATTGACGTATATTTGTAAAAAGTGTTTTTTCGAGGATCAAATGCATTGTTGCTAATATGGCTATTATTTCTTTAAAAATGTATGACTGGTAACATTTTTCTTCAGAAATGTATTGTTCGTAACAGTTTTTTCTACAAAAGGTTAGTGTTGGTAAAAGTTTCTTCTTCAAAAGACATTGTTGGCAACATTTTTTCATAAATATATTGTTAGTATTTTTACAATAAAATATATTTTTATATCTTTATAGTGTTTTGACTCCAGTATAATGTTTAAATATTTGCTCATAGCTGGGACCTTAACAGGTACTACGATTTTGGGTCAGAGTGGAACTGGGAATAACAACTATTAAGAGGTGGTCTCACGTTCCTTTAAGCATCACAAAATAAGGTATTGCTGCTGGATGTATTCCATTGATAATTAATTTTCCAGAAAAATAATTATTATTAAATTGATATAGTCAATATTTTGATAAAAACATTTTTATCAAAATCATTCACTAAAATATCCAATATGCGCAAGAAACTTATTCTCTCAATACGGCTTGTTGTAATTCCTGGCCACTGATAGTTTAAGTCGAAGAGTACAATACATGAAGGCGCAAATATCTTTCAAGAACACGCCGTGAGATTAACATTAAGCAAGCAGCTAGGAAAGGGGAAATTCATTGATCCAGCTATGCTTTAAATTACATGTGCTGACTGTGTCTTAGTATGTCTCTCATGTGCAAGACTCGTTGGTCCCAAGAAGTGTCATACTTGTGTAGGTTCGATAAAATTACGATCAGTATTACCCAGAGGAAAGTTTACGTTGCTATTATGGTTTCTACAGCATCTTCCGTGATAGATTTGTTAGAACCACGTGCAATTGATATTTGAATTCAGAAATCATGAAAGGAATACAGACACTAAAACATGAGGTTATGGCAACAATGGCCAAGGTTATAAGAAAAAGAGCTTGTCGCAGAGATTGTCATGAAACAGGTAAATGATTTTGAGGTTATTCTGGGAAGTGTTCTAACAGAAGACGGAAAGTGCGACACAGAGATCCGAAGGCGAATTGGCATGGCGAAGGAAGCATTCTAGAAGTTAAGTAAAGTATTAAGAAACAGGACAATTTATTATTATTTAACACATTTTAAATTAATAAAATAATTTTATAAAAATGTATATATTTAATTTGGCCATTTAAATTTTATGGTATACCAAACACCCCGGGTTATCTGAAGCCAAATCCGGCCTACATACATTATATATATATATATATATATATATATATATATATATATATATATATATATATATAAGATTTGCAAACGCACATTCGGTAGAACAAAGTTTTGGTATATATAGCAGGTTGGAAGAAATACATATATCTATGTGTGCGTGAGATAGTATTCAACCAGTCATATTTTTCAGTACATTCCGATTTCTTTTAAGAATTCGAGTATCCTGCATGGTTTCGTTTCCATAAATACATTTTTCAAACTACTTGTTTAGTAATACTTCAAATGCACTCTATTTAAGTTTGTACTCTCTAAAAGTATGTTTTATGCATAATCTTTTTTGACAGCTGGTACATATTGGGGTTTTGTGACCTCCAGTAATCGATGTAGCTTGATGTAGCTATGACCTATGTAAGACCGGGTCAGCAAAAACTGTTCAATTCTATATTTGTATTGAATGTTTCATTCTCCAATAGTGTTTTATGTTTTGGAGTTTGTTGTTAGTGAATCTATTCCAATAATTTTACCACTTTTTAAAGATTATTCTCTTCACTACAGCTTTAAAATCAGTATAAAAAATTTTGATTTTTGCTATTTTATCTTTCATTGCTTTTTTTGCTTCTGAGTCTGCTCTGCCATTTCCTTGAATACATTCGGATCCAATAAAAGATTATTTATTTGATTTTATTTAAATTATACACTCTGTTTAATACTTGTGCTATAAAAGGATAGAAAGGTTTTTGTTTTTTAAAGCAGTAAGCACAGATCACGAGTCTGTGAAGATTATGAATTTGTTGCTATGGATTGTAGTTATTATATCAAGCGTCAAATTAATAGCTATTATTTCAGCACTATATATGGAAGCTGTATTTAGTAATCTTTTACGTTTCTTCTGAGCTTTAATTATGGCAGCAGATCCGACTTTATTTTCGTTTTTACTCCATCTGTATATACATAAAGGTAGTCTGGATGGTTATTTTTTATGTCAAGTATTTCTGATTAGTATATGATTGGGTTAGTTTTGTATTTTGGGTATTTTGTCAAATCAAGAATAACCTTTGGTGGATATATTATCCAGGGTGGTGTTGAAGATATATTTGATTCGTGAATATGCGTTGTATCTATTTGGTTCTCTTGTAGGATTTATTTAATCCGTAAACTGAAAGGCCGTTTCTTTTTGCTGAAAAAGCTCTGTGTATTGCGGTTGGAAAATAGTACTGAAAGCTGGATTTAGAGGGCATGATGAAAGTTTAAGGTAATATTGCAGAGCTAGTTTTCCGGCTCAAGTTGGTGGTTCATTTCCTTCTCTGTACAAGATTTGATCTGATTAATGTGCCATACAATTTTATTAATATTTCTTTGCTTCTTCCCCAATCAGTATGTGCTATAGTTCTGAGTAATTGTATAGTTTTATTGCATTTCATTCTCAAGTATTTAATATGGGGAATGAAGGAGAATTTGCGGTCAAAAATGACCCTCAGGTATTTGTAATGATCTACTACTGGGATTTCGGTATTATCGATTTTCAGTACTACGTCAAGCTTGCAGAAGTGGACACATTTCGTTTTTTCTTTTGAATATGTTAGTCCATTCTCTGTGATTCATTTGTTTAGCTTATCGAGTAAGATTTGAAGTTGTCTTTCAATGTGGTCCATCCTTTTTGCTTTATAACATATCAGGAAATCATCCACATATAAAACACAGTTTGTTCCTCTGTTTAGGTTTTTTACAATATTGCTTATTTTTATATGAAATAACGTAACAGACAATTTATTACCTTGACATACAGCCATTTCTTGTTCCTTTTCTTCAGAGAAGATATTTCCTGTTCGATGTTTAAATTTTCTCTCTTCTAGAAAGTATTTTTTATAAATACCGGCATTCTACCCTCTAGCCGAAAGTTTTTGGGGTCTCTTACTATATCGTATTTCCAGGTTGTACCATATGATTTTTCTAGATCGAAGAAGAGAGCCACTAGATGTTCTTTTTTAATAGAAGCCTCTCTGATAAATGTTTCTAATCTGATCAGATAATCTATTGGGCTTCTTCGGCTTCTAAAACACGATTGATATTTGGTTATTAATTTGTTCTTTTCTAAGTACCATGTCAATCTGGCATTGGTCATTCACTTCAGTGTTTTGCATACGCAACTGCTAAGAGCAATGATCCTGTAATTTTTTGCATTTGTTGCATCTTTGAACGGTTTCTGTATCGCTATAACTGTGCTATGTTTCCATATTTTAGGAATGTTCCCGCTGTTCCATATATTATTGTATATTTATAGGAGATGTTTTTGTGAATTTTGTGGAAATTCTTTTTGAAATTGATAATAAATCTTATCTAGTCTAACTGCAGTATTGTGAACCCTGTTAAGAGATTCTTTTAGTTATATTTTAGAAAAAAACTGGTTATAGGTTTCTGTATTTTTGTTTTGAAATTTTATTTTTGTTTTTTCTGCTCTGCTGTTGATGGTCTGGAAGTTTTTACTTCGATTCTTAGCAGATGCGTTTTGCGAGAACGTTTCGGCAAGATGATTTGCTATATCTTTCGTGTCAGTTATTTTCAGATTATTTGGAATGAGGTGTTTTGTGGAAGTATTGTTATTTTTGCCTGTTATTTTTAGAATCATCTGCCATGTCTTTTGGTTTCGTGTTATTGTTTATTTTGGCCACGTAACTTTTTCATGAATTTCATTTGGAGTCTTTAATGATCTTTCAGGTTTTAGCTTAGCTATTTTTGAATAAGTTTAAGTTTTCCGTTGTTGGATTTATTTTGAATTTCTTTAATGCTGCTCTGCGTAGTCTTAAAGCTTTTTGGCATTCTTTGTTGAACCATGGCCTATGGTATTCTAATGATGTGGAGGTTTTTAGTATATATCTTTCAGCTATATTTAGTAGTGTGTTCGTAGAATATAAAATGTCGTCTGGGGTTAATTCAGTAAGGCATGATATCTTAAAACCATCCCAATTCGACTTTTTCAGATTCCAGTTCGGAATTCTTTTATTTCATTTGTTAATCTTGTTTTCTCATAGAATTGGAAAGTGGTCACTTCCACATGTATCATCATGCACTTTCCAGTTATAATTTAAAAACAGGTTAGAGTCACATATTGTTAAATCACTTGTAGAGTATGTGCCTGTTGTTGGGTGCAAATATGTATTTGTGTTGATATTATAATATATATGCTTATTTAATATTGATCTATTATTTTGCGCTTTTTATCTGTTTTCTTGCTTCCCCAGATCTCATTGTGGCTATTGAAGTCACCCATTATAATGAAGGTTCTTGGTAATTGTCCTATTAAATTATGTAACTCCGATTCTTTTAGTTCTTGGCTTGGAGAAATATACAATGAACACACTGTTATTGTTTTATGTAGAGTTGCTGATATAGCTGCTGCTTGTAAACTTGTATTATTTTGATTTCCCTGTGTGGGATATTATTGTTTAGGATAACTGATGACCCGCCATAACGTGATGTTTGATATAACTGTATGAAAGATAGTTTTTAATTTTAATGGTATATCTACTTTTGAGTTGAGTCTCTTGAAGGTATATGATTGCCGGGCATTATTTAGTGATTATCAATAACAATTCTGAATAATTGGCCTTTAATCCTCTGATATTCCATTGGATGAAATTATTTTCCATTTAGATTTAATTCATGCGTTTTTTTTTTGTTTTGCTCATTTGTGGATTTTTATTTTCAATGTCCATTTCTTCAGGTTCCTCGGATTTGTTTGATGCAATTATCGAGGCGGATTGTGTTATTCTTTAAGTTGAGGACTTCTTTTTAATAGTATTATCTTTTGTTTTATTTTCAATCATGTCTTTGTTAAAATCCGGAGGTCGGCTTGGTGATCTTTTCAGTCTTTCACTTGTACATTCAGCCGCCCAGGAAGTCTTTTTGGGCAGTTCTACATTGTTATCAATATTTAATTTTGTTTTCGTACTAGACTCGTTTGGTTTTATTTCTGTTGAATACATTTTTTTAGGTTTTCTTGGAATGTTGGCCATTCTCTTGTATTCAAAATTACTAACTTTTCAATGAGTTTTTTGTAGTTATCTATTGAAGTGGTGTCCTGAGGTTTTTGATTTGGCTTTTGTACAACATTGGCATATGTTTTTGTTCCCATATAGCTTTTAACAATTTTTCTAGCTTCTGGGAAAGGTAATGTTTTGGTTTGTTTTACGTACATTAATACCTTTCCTTTCTTGTAGACATCACAGTTCATTGAAAAGGTAGCATGTCCTTCTTGGCAGTTTGCACATTTTATATTTTTGCACTCACACTGTGTGGTTTGGGTCACATTTACCACACACTTGGCGTTCTCTGCAAATGTCTTTGTGATGACCAAATTTTTGACATTTGAAACATCGGAGGGGAGATGGTATAAATTGCTCTACTCTTTCTATTGTATAGCCAATCCTGATATCTTTTGGTAAGGATGGTTTATCAAGAGTGAGTATATACGTGTGTGCCTATGTAATGCCATCGTTTCGCCTGATGGTAATTCTGTTATGTTTCTTCACACACTGATTTTTAATGTTGTTTCGATTCTCTCTGGCGTTGCTAATGAAAACTCTCTGCTTCTTATACCTTCTTTTGAAGTATTTAATCTAGCGTGTGCATACGCTTTGCATTTGATGCAGGGAAATGTATCCATTTTGAGCAAATTATCTGCGTGTTTCTTCATTTGAACTTTCATTACCAGGTTACCATTTCTAAGTTTTTTTAACATTTTTCGGTTTTAACTTCCTGGATATAACTTTTTCAATTGAAAAACGAGACAATTAGTCTAATTTAATTTCACTCAGTGATTCAATGATAACGAATCTTGAAAATTCTACGTCAGTTTCAGAATCCGAGTCGGATAAACATCTTTTAGATTTTTAAAGGAAGAAGCCATAACTGCGCTTTGATTTTCGTTGGTCCAATGCTCCATCACCCATCACGGAATCAAACTAGAGTTGGGAATGAACCAAGGATGAAACCCATTCGCCTTGGCTGAGACGGGGATACATTACCAATATACTCGTGCCAAGAATAACATTCCGATCCTCTGCCAAATTCTCAGGTTTATTACTCAATATTATAACAAGAGTCAACAGTCTTTTTCTCTTAACACAACTGACCCTCAGCTCCCACCTTCTAGCAAATATAAGATGAAGGGTTGGGAAGTGTTCTGCAAATGTAGATTGTATAATAGTCGGGACAAAAAGAAATATATATGAGCTAGGGCATGTCGGGACCAGCCGATTGATAGGATCGGGCCCAATCCGACCGCCTGTTTAGCCCAAGTAAGGGCCAAAGTGGTGTGTTGGATATCATCATTTTTCACCTGGGTCTTGACCTGCTTAACCACTAGGATCCCGTCCCCAGACATTACGGGTCGCTACCCACGGCCAACAGGCGGTCTCCTTGGGGGATTTTTACCCTCTGCAGAGGTGGAGTCCCGCCAACAGGGCGAAATATATATGTGTTAATAATATAAATTGAAGCTCATTATTTTACATCGGGCACTTTTATATTAGGTAGATTTTAGGAATGGATTTAGTAATCAGAGAACATTGTTCTAATTCCAATCGGAGTTAATTAGATTCATTTACGTACTAATTTGGAAATATATGAATCTATCTCTTCTCCTTCCAGGTATGGATAAATAGGATAACAGTTTGGATCTCATAACCATGATTGTAAACTAATCTAAGGGAAGGAAATCTGAATTGAAAACAGCTTAGAGCCGGTTAGGACTCATCAAGCGATCTTATCCAAGATACAACACTGATACTACTTCTGAAGTACATGTGGTGTCCCTACGATCTTTATGTTTATTACGTCCAATATTACACGAGCCAAACTTTTACATACAATATATTTTTTTCATCAAATTTTACATTTTTTACTATTTTAATCAATGAACATAGGAATCAGTACATTAAAGAGATAGTTCCCTGAAGGCGTCACTTTTTCAAGATAATCGTGACCACTCTTCAATATCCACACGATCCTCACTGTGGACATTTTTTTCGTATCACAACGAATGTAACAATCTATCTTGAGTGGATATTAACCGTGTATTCAGAGGGCATCAATAAAATTTTTTGTGAATTTTCTGTACATTTACCGCGTATTTATAGTTTGAAATTTCTAAATAGGTTTTGTTAATTTTTCTATAGGACGTTAACTTCGTCATAATACACTTCATAAATACATTTTTGATGCTTAACGAAGCTCTTCATTGATGTCTTGCCTTCATTGCCGATTTTGGGTTTTTAGACATCATATCGGCTCTGGCAGTAATCCCGACTTTCGGTCAAGAAGTACCAGGCCGGCTCCTTCTTTTTGTACTACTCGTCTAGATTTGTTTTCGGTAGATTTCATACTTTTTATTGTTAACTAGGGCCAAAGGGAAGAGTTCATTTTCACTAATATACAAGAAACTTATTTTGTGAAGTACTGTTTAGGAATATATTTTTTTATGTACTACAAGGTGTTTTAAGATTTATGTGGTAACTTCATTGCGTTTTAAAGCTAATTAAGTAAATATCCATTAATATATTTATTATTTTACACAGACTTGAGGTTTGATAGAGACAAACTATGAAATCCCAACCCACCTTCTTTTTCTGTGTGTGTGGCGCCCCATTTGCCGTGATCTGACAAGTGGTTATGTCCGACTTTAGCTAAAATGTGTTACATCCAACTAACATTTTATTCTTCCTTGTGCCTTGTTTGTTGGAAGTTTTCATGTCTATTACTTATTATAAAATATCTATTCACCAAATGACTTTTGATAAACAAAACCGACACTGTCCTATTTAAAATGTTATTAATAGGAATAGTTCTTCCTAGTTCTGAAACATCTAAAAACACACACAAACGTGTGTGTGTGTGTACAAAGAGGGAGAGAGATAGAAAGAAATGAGTGAAGAGTTAAATATATTATATTCATGAAGACAGAGAACTCAGTGCCGGAGATGGACATTTGAAATTTAAACTAACTAAATAAAAGACTGAATTAAATATAACCTTAATATAGAACAATAGACAAAAGAAAAGGAATCTTAATTTACTCCATTCAAACACTATGGCTCCAGTGAAGTATAAACAAGGCCCGGACAAGGAACAATGACACACACACAGAGACATATATATATATATATATATATATATATATATATATATATATATCATAGTCTGTTCATATCTATCTAAATCCATTCACGCGTGCGTGCGTAAAAAAAAGTGCAGCATTTTAATTTTGAGAAATCGATCAAACCGGGAAGGTATGAGCAATTATTTTACCGCCATTCTGTGGATATAGCTTTCATATTCTTGCCTTCCTGACGGCTACAACCTCCAGGAATATAAATGCAATGTCAATACCCATCGCTTAACCACTTGACTCTAGTTCTTTCTACATCACCCTGTATACATTTTCCTTTCTCTCTACTTTTGCAACTGTCATCACACGTGTATTCCCATCCTTCACTTGCTCCTTTATCTGACACCCACTGTAATTGGTTCGTCTTTCTCTTTATTCTCCTCTAATCTAATCTTTAACTCTTATGTAGCCCGCTGCGAATTAGTGTCGTCATCGCCTTGCTTGGGGTGAAACGATTAAAAAATATGTACAGGCTGATCCAAATGCAGGTGGAGAGTAAATGATAAAATTTATTTTGAGATTGCATATACAAACATATTTATTAATATATTAATTACTTTAACAAATGTCTGTATAAAACAATGCAAAAACGATTAAATTTTATCAACCCCGGTAGTCAAACGGTTGTACATCACAATTTACACAGATCTGAACTCACGATTCGACAAGCGTTTATGAACAATTCTCTTTGTGCATTAATTTCTTTAAATGCATGACATGTAATTTTGCCAATAACCAACACTTGGTCGTTTTAGTTAGCATTGTAATAATACTAGTGTCATTCAGTAAACAAGGTGAAATTTTCTGTATAATTACTTCTATGAGGGTCATTGAATAAATAAGGCGAATTTTTCGGTATAAGGTTTCTACGAGGGTCATTCAGTAAATAAGGTGAATTTTTCGGTTTCAGGACTTCCAATGAAAGATACACGTAGAAGTCGTTATACCGAAAAATTCACCTTATTTATTGAATGACCCTCGTAGAAGTCGTTATATCGAAAAATTCACCTCATTTATTGAATGACCCTCGTAGAAGTCGTTATATCGAAAAATTCACCTAATTTATTGAATGACCCTCGTAGAAGTCCTTTTGCCGAACAATTCACCTTGTTTATTGAATGACCCTCGTAGAAGTCCTATTTACCGAAAAATTCACCTTATTTATTGAATGACCCTCGTAGAAGTCGTTATACCGAAAAATTAACATTATTTTTTGAATGACCCTCGTAGAGGTCGTTATACCGAAAAATTCAACTTATTTTTTGAATGATCCTCGTAGAAGTCGTTATATCGAAAAATTCACCTCATTTATTGAATGACCCTCGTAGAAGTCGTTATATCGAAAAATTCACCTAATTTATTGAATGACCCTCGTAGAAGTCCTTTTGCCGAACAATTCACCTTGTTTATTGAATGACCCTCGTAGAAGTCCTTATACTGAACAATTCACCTTATTTATTGAATGACGCTCGTAGAAGTCGTTATATCGAAAAATTCACCTCATTTATTGAATGACCCTCGTAGAAGTCGTTATATCGAAAAATTCACCTAATTTATTGAATGACCCTCGTAGAAGTCCTTAAACTGAAAAATTCACCTTATTTATTGAATGACCCTCGTAGAAGTCCTTTTGCCGAACAATTCACCTTGTTTGTTGAATGATCCTCGTAGAAGTCCTATTTACCGAAAAATTCACCTTATTTATTGAATGACCCTCGTAGAAGTCGTTATATCGAAAAATTCACCTAATTTATTGAATGACCCTCGTAGAAGTCCTTATACCGAAAAATCACCTTGTTTATTGAATGAACTTCCATTAAAGTCCTTATACCAAAAAATTTACCTCATTTATTGAATGACCGTCGTATAATCAATACACAAACCAATTTCACCTATTCTCCACCTACTTTTGGACTACCCTGTATATCATAGTTTCATGTTTCTCTTTCCATTAATACCTACATTCATAGATACTAGATTGAGATACATATACACATATCACTAAAAATATAATAAATCTCGATATAATTTATATAAGTGCACTAAGAATAATTTACTTTGCGAAGAAATATTTATTGAAAATACTTTTAAATATTTTCATCTTGTTATAATCTCGTACACAATGTTTAATGACAAGTAAATACACTCTTTCTTCTAACATTATTGAGTATTACTATTTTTAGTGGGTAAATGTGCTTGATTTGCCATCAAAAATAACATTTATACTAATAAGAAATAATGTCGGATAAAAATATCCCTTCAGAAATGAGTGATGTTTGAAGTTGAAGCTAGCAAATTTATATTCCCAGAAGTTACAAGAAAAACGGTCTTTCGTGAAGCGATATTCAAATCTTGCTCTGTCAGACAGGCTCCGTGACCGAACTGGCAGAATCGCACTAAGATGACTATAAATTTCGTTTCTCTGATAGAAAAAATGTGATGCAGGATCGATGCCGGTCGGAGTCACCATATTCTTTAGTAATGATTCTCAATTTAGGTTGGTGACTATTAATTTGTGCATTGTGTTGTGATGGATATAGGCTCAGAACGAGAAAATGGAGAGCCCAGTTGGAATTCCAGCTGAATATCATGCATTCACTTACGCACAAATACCTTTGGGGAAAGTATTAAATCATCTTTTCTCTCTTTAGCTATCGGTCAAATAACATAACAAATTGCGTTCTAAAACCTTTCTTAGCATTCAGTCTGCCGGAGAAAATAATGAAACCGATCGCGGGAAATTTTTTGGCCCGGTCAGTCATGTCACTTTTGAGACATGCTCGTCTAAGCGTGTATCACGTTTGACACTTAACTGACTGTTATTTATTTCATAGTTTAATGAAATAAAATATAAAACATGAATAGCAACTCAAATTTTGTGCCCGCTAAAAATAATATATATTTTAATAAAAAAATAATTGCTTTATATATATAACTGGATCTGCAAGGTATTTATAATCCATATTCAGGGCGGCGTGACCGGAAGACAACGTCATCAAACATTAGGCTTAATACGCCAAAGTTTCCATTAACCATAAAAGTTTTTCCATGAGAGGTTTCAATCTCAAGCAGAAAATGGAAAGGTGCATCGTACTCATTGCTCCAAAGCAACATCATCTTGGAGGTGTTCTCTCGAATAGGAAGAATGTCATTTACGTATGCGAGTACCTAGGAATACAAAGACGGTGATGTTTATTGTCTGAGACATTCCTGAATGTTATAAAAAAAGAATGGTCACACGCTACTGTGCTACATCTTGCCACAATTCCGCCGCCTAGATTGAGACACTAGACATCCTGTTGAAGACTCCGAGCGAGCAGATATATGAATATATTGCAAAAGACTTTTGCTTACTCATATATATCCAAGGAATGTCGAGCAGAGAATTTTCTTAGCTACAATATTTAGCTTTTTATTTCCTATGAAGTGAATATGTTGAACAGATAAAAGTGGCCCTATAATATCCAAAATTGCAAAATCGCTATTATGCCTATAAAAAGGACAGCCTAACATCCAATTTACAAACTAAATTTGGCAAAAGGAAAGATGTACATTTAATATATAGTATGTGTTTTAACAAAGAAAAAAATTGCTACATCAAGCTTCAATAAATCAAGGTGCCTTCTAAAGCTAAGCCAAATACTGAGATAAAGAAAAATTTCATTAGAAAGGAATAAGTGAGTACTGGACTGCTATCTAATATTTACTTCCTATTAAAGAGTGAATGCTTTTCACACAGATAAAAAATTATTGAGGTAACAAAAATATTGTTCTACAGAATGATGCTGAGAATAAGAAACTGAACGTTTGAACAATGAAGTTTCAGAGAAAATGGAAACCAATAGAACAACTTATACTTATCAGAAGCATTTGAAATTTCTAGGACTGATAATGAGTAGAAATATATTGAAAAATTAGATACTTACAAGACATATAAAAAGTAAGAGGAAGAGAGAAAAACAATACATAATCTATGTAACAATATTTTGTAACTAAATGGCATAACAGGGTTTATTAGAGCAAGCAGACAAAAATTACTAAGTGCCACAAGGAGAATCAATTACGGAAAGCCATGATCGCCAAAGTTCTGAATGTGTCTGTCAGATAGATGAAAAAGAACACATCATTTATAAATCCTTAGGCTTCCGAAATTAAATTCAGGTTTATTGAATTGCCTTTTCTGAACTGAATATATTTACTAGGTTTTTCTTTTTTTTTTAATATATATACTAATTTTCTCTTTTGATTATTTTTCTCTTCATAATTTATTCTCGATTAAATGATACGCTTTTTATATATACACGTGTGTGTGTGCATATGTTTGTGTAATGGGAATTGCTTATTTCTCTAAACGACAGGTTTCTAAGAAATTGTTGATTAGTTTTTTGGCAAAACTTAGCCTACTACCATGCGCGTCTCGAGCCTTCTGGACATCACATACAAACAGCGCAATGACATTTTCAGCAAGAACATCGGAGATCAATAAAAGAAAAGAAAGGAAGGTATATCTCGACCGAATTTTTTTGTTAATTATGCGATTTTAGAAGGCCTGAATGATCATGAGCACAAAAGTAGTGACTCCCCCCAGTGACTCATATTGAGTTTCCTAGTTGTGGTTTCAGCGTCTCTCGATGGGATTCCGTCCATGAATGCCAAATCAGTTCTTAATCTCCAGAGCAATATCACAAGTGATGATCTATTCTGGTCTATAAATCAATGCTATGTATATATGTTTTTGTTTATGCATTCGTTAGTAGTTTCTATTTTTGAGATAATGAACTATTCATATGAGTGAAATGAATTCGTGTTAGTAGCATAAAAAATTCTATATAATTATATTAGTACATAGGTATGATTTGGTAAGCCTTTTTTTAGTCTTTTGCACTATTTTTATGCATCGAATAGAGTACAAAATACATATGTTCGTTTTGGAGATTCATAATTAGAATTCTGTATTTGTCTATACTTCTTAGCTGAGGCACTATTTATAATATTCGGAGTATTGTCATCATTTTTATTGTCATATTTACGACGTTTTGGCCGTTGTATGCTCTCGCGTTCTTTTAGGTGCTAAACATTTCGAACTGAACTCCTTAATTCGATCAGTGGAGTATATCATTCTAATTTCATGAGCGATTCCACTTATGGAAGCTTTGTAGATATATCCCTTTAACTACACTCTGTAAGTTATTTGTAGCCTGATATTGAACTCACACGCTTTGGGTTGTAACCTGAACTAACCAACTTCAATATCGACTGGGTCATGTGTTCATAAGGATTTGAATTTGGGTTTTCTATATTTTGAATTCAATGTATCTAATGCAAATATATCAATTTTATTTGGATTTATTCTAGAAATAAAATCTGAAAGGAAATTAGGTATTTTTCTACTTTTTCAGGCGCTATTTAATATTAAAATTTTAAAGATTGGTAAAATGTATGAATCAATTTTTTTTGTTACAGTACTTATCGCATCTAACATACCCTATCGTTAGAAATCTACAATCAGAAATGTTTCGGCTTACATAATCGACAAAGGGGTGATTAGAACCCAGGTTACATGTCACAAATGCTAATACACTGATTCTGCTTCTTTTATTATATGAATCACTTAAATAATTTTACTGCTTCTGACTTAAAAGCAATATATATATATGCATATATATTCAGTTATTAAAATACAGTATATCTGAAATCTGAAGATAATAAACGACCATCGCAAGCGCTGTTTTCATAACACATTAAAATGGATAATAGTTAAGAGAAGAGCCGGGAATATAGCAACGAAGATGAGGACGACACTCAAAATAGAGGAAATAATTTTTCCATTTTGTCTTACATTTTTACTCAGTATTGTTCCTGATTTCCCGTGTATATTAATTATATACAAAAAATTCAAATTTTCTAAAATTGGATGGCCATTTCCACAAGTAAATTTCACACCCATCTTATCAGCGCGACCAAATTTTATCAATAATATATATCAATTATATATAACACTGATCCAGTCAGAAAGCTCAATGGAATTAATCTTATTTATTTACAGAGCCAATATTTATTACATATAAAAAACGTCCACTTTCTATGAATCAGATGACCATTTCAACGAGTAAGTTTAATGATTTGTTCTCTTGATGGGATGGGTGTTAAATTACTATCTAAAAGCTTTTTTAAAAGAGGAAGGAATTACGTGACATTGAAATAGCGAAAGATGCCTTCTAAAGGCTAAGTAAATATTAATTGGAACAATTCATTAGTAACAACAAAACTGTACTGAACCTTTATGTAAAATCAGTTCTATGTCCCGGTGAATGCTGGACAATCTCCAGGCATCTGACCCAAGGCAAGGTAAGTGTGCTTTTGCAGAAAGATATTGAGAATACAATTACAGAACTTGTGAGCCACGACGAAAGTTTAGAGAAAATAGAAATAGACGTAATTAGAATGAGAAGGGACAGTATAAATTCCTAGGGTGCATAAAGTGGAAAAAGGCTTAGAAAGTCTGACACTCACATGAAATAATGAAACCAAAATAGGCAGAAGAAATATAGTATAATATGCCAAAAATTTTGGAATAACTAGGATTAGAAGAGACGGCAAAATTAATAATTTTCCTAAGAGCTACAAAGTACAGGATATTGTGGAGAGCCATGATCGACCACATCCTGGATGTTCATGGGACACAGGAGAAAGCGAACCTTTTGACAATGATATATATGATAGATGCTGACTGGTTGAACGAGTACGACTATTGTTGATAAGTTTAAATCATGGTTTTTGTTTTTTAGCGTACAAAAATGTTTCTTGAAGCAAGCAAGGACTGAAAATTGTTACGGCAGATGTGGCAAACTATTTTTTTTCTTTTTACAGGTCATGGAAATATTTGTAAAGTCCTTTTAGAGTTTGTGATTTTTCCTGTGACGTGTGATTTTGACTCACCTTTTATGTTATAATTTGTGCAAGATGTGGTTCTTTTCCTTGCCAACAAGGCCTGCATAAGAGAAGCATTCTCTACCACATTTTTTTTAAAATCATTTCACCCCGAGCAAGGCGAAACGCCACTGATGTGCAGGGGGTTACATAAATGTAACAAGATTAATTATAAAAGAGTGAGGAGTACAAACTAGTTAGAAAGGAACAATAGAAAGCTGAGAAAGCAGGTGCGATGACAGATACATAGGTGGAGAAAGGGAATGTTATACAAGGGAGGGGAGAGAGCTAGAGGCCAGTGGTTAATAGATGAGTATTGACTTTGCATTTAAATTTCTGGAGGTTGTAGCCGTCAGGAAAGCAAGAATACGGGAGTGAGTTCCACAGGCGGGAAGTGCGAGAGAGGAAGCTGCAGGAGTAGAATTGTCGTCTGCATTTGGCTAACTTGACTGTGAATGGGTGGGACCCAGTTGCCAGTCTGGTTGCACGAGTAAACACCTGTTGAGAAGGCATCAGTGACTTAAGCTCATCCGAGCAGAAGCCATGAAAGTATTTGTAGAAGAGACAAAGGGAGGCCACATTTCGACGATGGTGAAGTGGCTGCAGTCGAGTCGCCAGATCAGTACCTATCACATTACAGACTCTCCTTTGGAGCTTGTCAAGAACACTGAGGAGAATGGCAGCAGTACTCGATGCACGGACGGATGGTTGACTTGTATATATGCAGGATGGATTCAGGTGGAAAAAACATCCTGGATCGACATAGTGACCCAATCTTCTTAGCAGTAGATTTTGCTATGGATTAAATATAGTGGTTCCATTTGAGGTCTGAGGACATGGTAAGGGTAATTCGCTATATGTAAACTTCTGGATTAATAATATTCTCTTTCTTAGCTGTACGCTTGACATGTGCAAACTATGTATACATGAATCTATATTTGACCGACCACCTTTCTTTTTAACAGGCTTCGTTGAATTCGACAGATAAAGAAAATGAAATATTTTTATTTTGGTAGCTGAAAAGAGTGACACGAAAGGACTACAAATCAACTGCAAGAAAACCGAATGCACGGTCATCAGCAAAAGGGGCAACCCAAAATATCAATTACAGGTGAGGGACTCTAAAATTAAGCAGGTACTGAAATTTAAATACCTAGAGAGTGTTCTAACAGGAGACGGAAAGTGCGACACTGAGATCCGAAGGTGAAAGAAGCATTCCAGAAGTTGAGTAAAGTATTAAGAAACAGGACAATTTCACAAGAAACAAAGAGGAGAGTATTGGATTGCTAAGTGATGTCGATTCTTCAATATGGCAGTGAATGTTGGACAATATCTTCGAAGATAAAGGAAAACTTGTAGCAGCTGAAATGTGGTTCTAGAGAAGGATGCTGCGAATATCATAGACTGAGCATGTGAGCAATTACGAAGTTTTGGAAAAGATGGAAACGAAAAGGAGGGAGGGTTTGGTTTTATGGCACATCAAACACAGTGGGCTAATCAATGCCAAAAGGTTTACACGTGTATACAACATGTATAATTTGAAAACAAACTGTGACAAGATTCCGTTCAATGAAGCACATTTAGTGGTAATGTAGTCAAATCGATATCAAGCAGTTTCTCTTTGTTCCATAGGAGTTGGAAGTAGTCTGTTTCTTTTTTAGATACTCTATTATTTGAGAAGCAGATACCTCTTTGAATAGCAGGGCACAGGTTTTTGTGTGGTAGCTTTTCTTTCGAATGTTTTTATATTTTTTGCAGTCAACCAATATGTGACTGACTGTGAGTAGTTAAATACAGTAAGTACATCAAGGTGCAGTTTCTCCCTTTAGCAGATAGGCATATGTTAAGTATGTATGTCCAATTCCAATTCTGCTTAATATTATATCTTGTCTTCGGTTAGGTAATGGTTCTGTGATTTCCAGTTTAATTGTAGGTTGGTGTTTATAGAGTTTGTTATTTGAGAACATATCCCATATTGTTTGCCATTTTCTTTTTATGTATTTTTTAATTTTGGTTTTGAAGTCAGTGAATGGAAGTTTGGGCGTTGTGATTATCATTTTAGTTGAATTTTTGCGAGTGTGTTGGCCATTTGGTTTCCACTAATGCCCACATGGCTAGGAACCCATACCACGACCATTGTTTTGCCATCGTCTGATAGTGATATTTTTCTAAAATCTCTTGTAAGTATGGGTGGTTTTGGTTTTCATTCTTGGATTGCTATCAGGCTGGATAAAGGGTCTGAGAAAATTATGTATTTACCCATCTTTAAGCTCTTGATCATGCCCAGTGCCATTTTAAATGCTTGTAGTTCGGCTGAATAGATAGAAGCATGATCGGGTATTTTGATTTGTTAGTAGTTCTTTATATTAGTAGCTGCTGTTCCTATTCCGTATACGGTTTTTGATTCATCAGTAAAAAGACAATATGGTCTGAATACTTGTCTTTAAGTTCATTGAATTTGTTTTAGGCAGACAAGGTTGATGGTTGTGTTTTTATGTTAAATCTACATGACGTTATATGATTATCTGTGGGAGCAAATTGCTTATTATGAGTGGTTATATATAGTTGGCCTTTTGGCTTATATATTGTTTTACTTTTTTGATGCGTAGGCCAAATGGTTTACTGCTGCAGGAATGGTTGAATTGGGAGTTATTTTTTTAATGTGTTGGATTGAAGTTTCAATGCATATTGGAGAGATAATTTTTCCCATCTGAGGGTTAATGAAGGTTCATTGGATTCGGTATATAGACTTTGAGTTGGTGAGGTATGGAAGGCAGCCGGGCTTACTCTGAGGCATTGGTTATGTACAGTTTGAAGGGTAGGACGTACGTGTGACTCTGTGTATGGAATTTTGGTTCTGATATGTTATCTGTAAATTCTAAACTTGAACTTGCGGTCAGCACCCCAGTTTATTTTTTATATTACTTTTTAAATTTTTTATGTCTTTTAGGCATTTTTGTTGTAGATATTCTGTATTTGATTTGAAATTTAGTTTGTTTTCAAATATTATACCTAGATATTTTGTTTGCTGAATAACAGGTATTATATGTCCGTCAATACTTAGTTCTGGATCTAAGTGATATGTACGTTTTTACAAAAGTGTATATAGACAGTTTTTGTTTTTGAAAATTGGGAGCCAATTCATTGGTTCAATTCCCTATCTTGTTAAAACAGTATGGCAGTTGTCATTCAACTTTAGGCATGTTTGGTGGTGAGTATGCTATGGCAAAGTCATCTACATACAAGAAATTTTTGATTCCTGTACAGACAGATTCTGTGATACTATTGATTTTAAGGATGAATAATGTGACAGATAGAATATTGCCTTGAGGAACTTCTGTTTCTTGTTTGTTTATGTCTGAATTTGTATTTCCATGTCTTACTGTTAAATGGTCTCTGTGAAACACTTTTTTTAAAATAAATACAGCCATATTTCCTTTGATTCCAGTTTTATGAAGGTATTTTAGGATTCCGTACCTCCATATTGTAAGCTTTTTCAATGTCAAAGAAAATTGAAACTACATATGTTTCAAGCCTTATGAGTTGGTCAGTGGTACCTTGATTTTGTCAGTGTTTAAGGAAATTGTTTGGTCACCATATCTCATTGTAAATTTGCAAAAGAATTAAAAGGGGTGTTTCTGGTAAGTGTTTCAAAAACTCATAGCGAGTCACATCTGTGCCAGTAGGTGTTTTGCCTTTGTTTATTGAGGCTTTTAGTTCTGTGATAGTGAAGTAAGAGTGGTAGTTTTCCTTATTATTTGATGTAAAATTGGGGTTTTTCTTCTCGAAAATGTTTATATATTTTTTAGAATTTAGGGAGTAATGTTTCAATGAAAATTTTGGCTGAATTCTACTGCTATTTGGTTGGCTATTTCTTATTTATCAGTTGTTTTTCTTCTGTTTTGTGTGTTTAGATAGATTATAATTGTTTGGTGTTTTCTCCCACTTATTGAACCTATGATTTTCCAGGTTTTATTTTTTAGTTTGGCGATGTAATTTCTCCAGGTTTCTTTTTTGATGATATAGCGTACTTTTGCACAGGCTTGTTGGTATTTTTGAAGATTGATTCTGGTAAGGTTGTGTTTAAAAAACGTAAGCATTTTTTTGTATTTTTTAATGCTTCTCTGCAATCTACTGTGAACCATTGTTTTAATTTGGGGTGTGGTTTGGTGGAGAATTTAGAGATTGTTCTACTATTTTGATTAGTATGTTAGTGAAGACTGATATTGCGTCTAGTTTATTGATAATTTCTTCATCAATCAGAGTTGAGCAGAGCCTGTTGAATTTGACCCAATCAGCTTTATAGATTTTCCATTTAGGATTTGTTTCATCTAGTGTAGACTTCTTTGATTTAAGGAATATTAGTGAGTAGTCGCAGGCACAATAATCATAGTGGACTCCCCAGTGGAAGTCCATGAAGATTGAGAAAGAGCATAAAGTTAGATCTATAGCTTATGTTGTTACATTGCTAGGATGAAAGTAAGTATGGGTTTTATAATTAAGGATACACAATTCAGGTGATTCTAATATGGATTTAAGGATTTTTACATTTAAGTTAGTGTCGTTGCATTTCCACATGTTTTTGTGGACATTAAATCCCCCATTAGTATGATAGGGGTAGGGAGTTCAATGAAGTTTTCAATTTCATTTCTGTTTTGGTTGTATGTAAATTGAGCAAATGCTTATTGTTCAAAGTAGGGAGGCTTTTATTGCTATTGCCTTGAGGTTTGTTTGTAGTGGTAGTACTGTATGGGGTATTTGGTTTTTGATTATAATTGAAGTACCTCCAATAGGTCGGTTGTCTTTTGCTGTTCTGTTTTGTTATAGCTGTTGTATCCTTTAAAAGTAATGCCTTTTTCTTTGTGAAGAGATTTTATTGTAAGCAAATTATGTCAGGATTGTCGTTTGTCATTATGCATTTTATATACTCGAAATTTAGTTTTATGCCTCTGCGGTCCATTAAATTAAATTTTGTTTTTCCATGTTCCATTTAATCCGATATTTTCTATTTTAGGGGATTTGTTTGTGGTAGTTTGGGGGCTTTCTTCCAATACCATTTTTCTAGTGTACTATATTTGTTGTTAAATTCAGGTGTTTCATTCAGAATTTAATTTCTTATTTGTGCTTGGGATCGTTGACGTGGTTTATTTTGATGTTTTTATTTGGGTGATGTCTGCTTTATGTGTTGGCGTGGTTTCCATACAGCAAGGTTGTTTTCTTGGAGATCTTGATGATCTTAATTTTAGACGGGCTTGGATATTTTGAGATAGTTTTTTTCCTCCTGAAAACATTGTGGTGGTGTTAATTATTGTTCTTCAGTATCTTTTGTTGTGCATGTAGGGTTTTGGGGTGAAATTTCTTTAGATTGTTGTGTGGAAGTCTGTAGCTCTTTTATGAAGGTTAAAAGTTTACTTGAGTTCAAATCATATTTTTCATGAGGAAGTAACCTTTTTGGCATAAAAAGGAGGTTTGCATTGATTGTGTTACTCTTGAGTAAGACCAGGCTGGATAAGTAATCTCGACAATTTTTCAGATTACTGGGAAGGCGATGTTTTGGGTGTACTTAATTTTTGTTATCTCGTTTTCTTTCTTCCATTCTTTGGAGAATCTTGAGTATTACGTATGTTCTCCTTAGCAGTTTACGTATTTCAGCCACTGACAAGTGCTTTCCTGGTGGACAGATCGGTTCATGCTACAATTTTTTTACTGGTGCACAGGCTCTCATGGTACCCAAACTTTTGACAGTTATAGCATCGGAGTGGATTATGTCAATAGATATCCACACTCAATATTATATATCTTAAGTTTTGGTGGTAGTTTGGGAGAATTGAATGTGAAAATGTAGGTGTTGGTATTGATTATTTGATCATTTCTTTTTATTGAGATTCTTTTAACCTCTATTTCTAGTTGCTCTTTTAAGTTTTGTTTTATTTTTTTCTATTATGCAAGTAGCTAGTTCGGGGCTTCTCACCACACACTTAGAAAGTGTTGAGGAATTTGTGAGGATATACTTTTATTTTCATGTTATGCAAACTAGTGGTTCTTAATAGTAGTTCAACATATTTCTTATTTTTAACTTCTACTATCAGGGTGTTATTGCGTTTTGCTTTTACTGATTTAGGAGCCATGTTTGCAGAATTTTTTGTTTCTATTAAAATAGGAGAAAGTTGTGTAATAGGTTTTTCTTCCGCCGATTTTAGAATTATGTAAGTTGGGAAGAAGATGTTTGACTATTTCATTGTCAAGGTTTGATTGTGTATCTGAATGTGGTCTCATGTGGATGAGGGCTTTATAATTTTACTTGAATTTGTTTAGGTTTGATTTTCAGGTGCCATAAATATAGTTTATGAGTTTCATTGACCAGGCTCCACACCCGCTCCGGAGCCTCATATGGGAATGCGCCTAAGAGAAAACCCATTCGCCCAGTAACGTCAGGGCTACATGGTCAGTATACTCATGCTGATGAAAGTTTAAATTTCAGCCCCAGGATTTCATTTCCAAGAGAATTACTCTTGGTGGATAGGTTTTTTTTCTCAGCATGACTGACCCTACAGCCATCGTCCTAATTCAGATTTTTACAAACATCTGAAGAAGGACTGACACGACCAGCCGATTGAACGGATCGGGCTCAATCCGACCGCCCATCTAGCACAGGTGAGGGCCAAAGTGGTGTGTTGCAGATCATGACCACTTTTCACCTGGCTCACGACCTGTTCAACCACCAGGATCCCTTCCCTAGGCATTACGAGCCGCCACAAGTTGGTCTCCTTGGGGGATTTTATCCCCTGAAGAGGTACAGTCGACGTATTCTAAAGCCCCGCCAAAAGCGTCGGGAAACGAAAAGGAAATTAATATTGATCATCAGGAAGAGGTACTGAAGTTCCTGGGACATGCAATGAGGAAGAAGGGCTTGGAGTACCTGATACTAACAGGCGAGATAGAAGGGAAAAGAAACAGAGGAAAGCAGCGGATAATATATTTGAAGTGCTTGAGCAGAACAGAACGGGTGTTGCGTGGTGTTATAGGAGAAAATGTGCTAAGAGCCACCAGCGAAGGCCAGGATCGCCTACATCCTGAAAGGACAAGGCACATAAAAGAAAAATTTGTTACGAAACGAAATATTTATATTTTAATATATCCAATTATATTGGATGACGCTATATGAATGTATTATATATCAATACCCATTTTCGGGAAAAGGATTATGACAAAGTGGGAAAAGTTTTCGAGTGACGCGTTTAGACTTTTAGAAGATAATCAGAATAACTGCTTGCGTTGATGTGATTACGCATGCGCAGGAACGAAAGAAACGCAAAACATTTAAAATGTAAAATATATATTTTTCAAAGTTTTGCATTTATAACCTAGCTGATTACTTTTACACATTTTGTTTATGTTTCCGATAAAATGATAAAAACAATTTGTGTGCCTTGTCCCTTCAGAACGAAGGCGATCATAACCATCCAAATCTTCCTGTTCTTTTTAAATATGTATTTTCTTTTTATTTCCCGCAAAACCTGCTCGGCTATCTACTTGTTTCAGCCAATCAAATGTACCAATCGCTAGTTTCCATCTCGCTCTGTGAGTATCATATTCTCCAAGCCCTCTTTCTTCATTCCTTCAGTTAGTTCAGTGATACACGCTTAGGCGATCATGTTTCTTCAGAGATATGACCGACTGGGCAGAAGATTATCTCTCAGTAGGTTACCATTGCTTTCTGCGGTAGACTGATTGCCAGCCAATGCTATAGAACAATTTATTCTGTTATTTGACTCACAACTAGAGAGGGAAGAAATGTATTATATTATTGTAGTACTTAGTGGGAGATTAGTTTATTACTTCATAACAATAGTAAACTGATCTCCGACTTTATGCCCAGTAGAAGCCTTAATCTTAGTTTCACTTATTTGGGATAATGTAAAAAAATTTCAGAGAATAGTCAGTCAAATCAGTTAAGTGCCATACGTGATACACGCTTGGGCGATCATGTCTCAAAATGATATGACTGACCAGACAGAAGATTATCCCACAGTCGGTTGCCAGCCAAGGATATAGAACCCAATCTGTTCTTTTACCCATAACTGGAAGGAAGAGACGGATTAATACCTTTTCCATGGAAATTTGTGCGTAAGTGAATGCAAGGAATACAACTGTAATTCGAACTCTGCAACCCGATTTGCCGTTTCATGTCGATGTCCACTGCACCACAAGGTATATTCTTCATGACATGTCCGAAAAATTTCAACTTTCTCTTCCTGATGTTAAGTATAAGTTTCCTTTTTGTTTCCATACTTATCAAAATCTCGTCGTTTATCACATGATCGGTGCATCCGCAAAGATAAAATCTATTTAATTTTTCCTTGAAACTACTTATCACTAATAGTGGTGTTATTCGAGAAGCATTCAATTAAAGTGAATATAGACCTGTCTTTCCCATCACTGTATAATTGATTGTTCAGTGACGGTGTTGAAAGTTAAAAGCTTTTTTTTACTACCAGTGAAATAGGGAGATTTGAATGTTTACCTCCAATGCACACGCACCCACTCTTTCCCATCAAATAAGCTGACATGCTTGTGACGAGGCAAATAATCTGGCGATGAAACAGAGCGTGTAGAATGTTGGATTCAGACGTATCTCAAGGCTGTTAGTTGAAAGAGAATATGAACAACTTCAACTGACAGTCGACAGAAGAGGGTTGTGTTTTTAATCAGTAACGTTTGCAACACGAAAACAGACAGCTTAAAAACATTACTTATTTATTTATTTTTCTGGCTCTCACAATAAGCGCTTGCTTCATGGAACGCGTGGTAAGGAGTATCATTAAAACTGTATAGCAAAACGTATTCCATTAGTGTTTGAGCTGAAATCCAAGAGGCGTTTCCCACTTAACTACATACACTCTATGATAGGTATTATGTTATTTAATGAAGCTGGGTTATTTTTGGAGTTAGTGAGAAAAAGGCTGATATTCGGTAAAGATGAAGAGCAAAATGTCTGATATAAACAGAGAAAACTACTAATCACTGTGTATACGCACAAACACACAAAAAATATACTTGATTAAATAAATGTATAAATGGAGACATACTCTCATCAACCTATTAATTATATCAGACCGTGTATGTGAGATATTTATTGCTATTGTATATTAATATATTTGAGAATAAACTTTATATATATATTTATATATTATAAATTATGTTTTAGAACATGTACATAATTTCTTCTATATATGTCCTCTTCCCTACAATCATATGGTTGTTTCAGTGTTTGAATTTAAACCTCTTCGGAGGAATATTCACTGCTCTATACATCATATATCGAGCATTGTTTTAAATTAATGTTTTGGACAGAAAAAACATTTTTTCTCTCCTCATTCCTCACTCGGATATATATATAACTAACCCCTAGAACAGCACATTCATTATATATATATATGTGTATATATAATGAATGTGCTGTTCTAGGGGTTAGTTATAGGAAATGTCAGGAGGAGGTAATAGACGGATGAGAATACAAAGAATGGCGGTGGAGTAGATGGAGAAAAATGCTTGAGAAATTGGATGCGAGTTAGTGAGATAGAAGTTGTCTATTGACCTTATATTTAAATTCCTGGAGATTGTAGCTGTATATCGAAGTAAATTCCACAGGCGGGAAGTGCGTGAAAAAAAGCTGTTAGAGTAGAAATTAAAGTTACATTTTATCGGTTTCACGGTAATTATATATATATATATAATGTGTGTGAGAAAGACATAGATGCTTGTGTGTGTTTGCAAATAGTACTTCTAACCATTTATTAGGCTCTTACTACAATATCTTCCACATGTATCTCAAGTGACTCCTGGGCTATGTACTTCGTCTATATTAGTATATAAGAAAAATAAAAACATCCTAGGTTACAAAATCTCCTACGCCGACAAAGAGTAGAAATGAATACAATATGGAAACCAGTAATACGGAATGCTAGAGAAAATAACTAGCATCCACGATTGTAATATGAGCTGTAGTAAAAAGAAAATCTAGAGAAAATCATTAGCATCGAAAGATTGCAATATAAATTCTGGTAAAGAATTTTGTTACTGGGACATTAGTTATATAAGTCCAAGAAATTCACATGTCCCAGTGGATATAGACCTTGATTATTTCCAGTGACATGACCTAAAGAGTAGTGAGTTCAATACTAGGCTACAGTAGTATTAAAATAACTTAGAAGAGTTAAATTAAAGGGAGATAACTACATGGCAACCAGACGTTTCATCGCACATGGAATGAGAAAGATATACGCCCGAAATGTAAGGTTTGGTTCGAAATTCCTAGCATCTAAAAAAGCCGGTGCGTACAACAGCCGAAATATCGTCAACTTAGCAGCAAAGACGAAGACAATAATACAAATAGTGTAAAAAATCAGCCATTGGCTAGTTTTAACTTGTGAAAATTTCATGTTTTTCTTAGTTTCATTTTGTGATTAATCTTAATTCGTTACCTAATGATTAAATATATATATTTTTTTTTTTAATCATCTCACCCCAAGCAAGGCATTCCACTGCCACTATTGCGCATGGGGCTACATAGGGAATGTCAGGAGAAAGGTGACAGATGAGTAAGGATAGCGAGGATGAGGGTCGGGCAGATGGGAAGAGTGCTTGATAGAATGGGAGCAGGTTAGTGTGTTAGGAGGTGTGTATTGACCTTACATTTAAACTCCTGGAGATTGTAGCCGTCGGGGAAGCAATCGTTTGGAAGAGAATTCCACAGTCGGGAAGTGCGAGGAAAGAAACTCTTGGAGTAGAAGTTACGGCTGCATTTTATCGGTTTCACTGTAAAAGGGTGGGATCTAGTTGCTAATCTAGTATCTCGTGCAAATTCGTATTTAGGGGGCACCGGTGATCTAAGTAATATGATTAAAGGTTTATAAATATATGATTAAATAAGCACATGGCAAATTCTATGACAAAATAACCGTAGAATTTACCCTGTTGCATCATTAAATATTTGAATTTAAATACTTTAACAAAATGTTGCAATAGAAAACATAGATATAAATTTCTCTTCTTCGTTCATGTTATTCCTTCTTGTTTGCATTCGTTCTCTGTTATGTTTACGGATTGCTTGTCTTTCTTTTGCTCGTAATCGTTCTCGTCTTCTTCTCTGCCGTTCTCTTACTGCCTGTTTTTGTTGTCTTATTCTTTCTTCCATTACAATGATTTTCTCAGGGAATATAATTGATTTGCAAAATACATTTAATTTCATTATTTACAGCAAAAGCGTGATAAACGTAGGTACCTAAGTAGGTAATACTACGATTTGCTATGATGTTCTATCTAGAAAATATGCTTCTTATTTAAAGATGAATCAAGATGAAGGGCTTAAAATTATTATTTAAAGCACAAAAACACTGTAAGTAAAATAATAATCTCTCTCACTTTTTTTTATAATAGATTATATGTATATTTTACAGTAATTCTCTATTCGTTTCATATTTCCTGTTTGACGTTTTCTTTATTATGCTGTTTGCGTACGTCATGTCTGTGTTTAATCTGTTGTGTTTTTGTGTGTGTCCATATCTCTTTCTAGAACGTGACACATGTACGTACTACGGTATTAATACATAGATCGTTTACCCGCAGATTTCCATCCAATATAAAGTGTTTTTTGTTTTTTTTTGCGAAACCAAGAAATTGTGATTAACCCTCTAGGGCCATTCGTATCATATTTGATACAGTATGAAAACAAGCCTTGAAAGAAATATTTTCCTGAAAAATTTTTTAAGAGAAATATTTTATAAATTTCAAATGAAAGCAGTACTGACTGCTCAGTCAATGAATACCAAATGTTTCCTTATAGGGAAATACTGTATCAAATATGATACGAATGGCTCTAGAGGGTTAAAACGTAATTCTTTTATTTTCTTTTATATTCAACGTAATGCAATAGAATTGTTTATACTTAAACATTCTCGAATATATATATATATATATAGGATCAACTGCTAAGAAGTTGTAAGTTTAAAAATGTATTTTTAACAGTATTTGTTTATTTCTATTATTATATTTCAGACCGTCCTCGGTCCTTCATCAGAAACAAATGATTTTTTCATCATTTGTTTCTGATGAAGGACCGAAGACTGTCTGGAATATAAAATATAATAATAGAAATAAACAAATACTGTCAAAAAAATACATTTTTAAACTTACAACTTTTTAGAAGTTTTTCCTATACATATTAAGACAGTATACGTGGATCATCACTATGTTATATATATATATATATATATATATATATATATATATAGTTAGTCATCCGCAGACATATTTCTTTCGCTATATCACACATCATCAGTACGGTTAGGCATCATATTAAAACCAGACTGAATTGACATCAGTCGGCGATTCTACCGCTGAGATATGGGCGCTCGGTAGGCGAACTTTAGTGTGCTATATACAATGTAAACACACGCCAGTAGCCGAAATGTTAAAATTAATTACTGAATGAACCATACGTAGATGCGTGAGTAGCTACTTTTTTTCACAGTCTACAATTCCTCCATCGTGCTCAATCGGGGCGTGAGCGCGTAAATAGATATATAGACAGAGAAAGAGAGATATGCAGACTGGATAATTAAATGACAAAAGAAAAAAGCTCTCATGTTATAAGAGGGGTCTTCTTCAGCTGGGGTACATAATGTAGAAGATGGGAGAGAAAACGCAAAACATACTTAATGTGCTTGTATAAATGAATGACGTCAATAGGCTTAGAAGAAATAACAAATACACATTTTCTTTACAGCTTTAAGGAACTGAAAGTAGAGGAGAGTCATTCTCACATAGGTCACGGAAGACAAAAGATGTTTTATCAATAGTTAGTGTCATATATCAATGTATAAGACCCATCTTGTTTTTTTAATATATATCTTTAAATAAACAATTTCTGCATATTATATATATATATATATATATATATATATATATATATATAATTGGGATGTTACAGTTATTCCAGAAAGAGAAAAAAATATATATTTTAAATAAAAAGAGAAACCGCAAGTGTTATTTTATAGAATACATTGTATTTCATTTTTTATATTCTGCTACACTTGTTTCTGGTCTTCCGAACTTTTTCAGGCAGAGAATGGTTGTTTCCACAAATTAAAAGAAATTGATGATCGTTATAGTCCCTGTGTTCAGTCATCATCTTGTTTGTGCGTGGTAATAGTTCTCACTTTCTTGTATTGATATATATATATATATATATATATATATATGTGTGTGTGTGTGTGTGTGTATTTTGATTTGCAAAATTAATTTGAAATTAAAATATAATTATAATTCAGGCAATGCTGTATGCGACGGGCTGAGTAACGCATTTGCAGATATCGAATGCGGAAAAAATGAAAATCAAATTAAAAGCAAAACGCCTCTGTAACTTCAGCGTAAGGCGGTAACTCCACTGATGTCCTGGAAAAGCAAAAATATGGAAGCGAGTTCCACAGGCGGGAAGTGCGAGAAACGAAGCTGCAGGTGGAGAATTGACGTCTGCATTTGGTTGATCTAACTGTGAATGTGTAGGACCCAGTTGTCAGTCTATTTTCACGAGTAAACACCTGTTGCAGAGGCACCAGTGACTTAAGTTCTTCGGAGCAGAAGCCATGAAAATATTTATAGAAAATATAGAGGAAAGCCACATCCCGCCGGTGTGGAAGTGGCTGAAGTCGAGCCGCCAAGTCGGTATCTTTCACATTATGTGTGTGTGTGTGTGACCACTAATACAAGTTTTATACTAGTTCGCAATCAACAATCTGTTTGCATTTGGGCGAAAATAGGAACTAGACATTAACCAAAATCAGTTGGATGGAATGATAGCACCAACGCCATCAGGAACAATTAACGCCGTGAACACACAAGTGTCCTTCCCCATATACAATAAATAGATAAACAACACGCCAGAAATATCTTGCCAATGAGGCAAAAACATTGCAAATGCTATAAGAACCAATATAGCCGCGGTCTACATATCTAATGCTTTCAATCAAAAATGCGCAACAGAACAGAGCCTCTTCAAATGTTCTCATCGGAGAGTCTTCTAAAAAAACGTTCTACCGTAAAAAAAAAACACTTTATTTTCGATGTGCACTAACGATAGCCTCATATAGTGAAACGCTTATTGCCACGATGTCTTACCGAGTGCCCATGGCTCAGAGTTAGAATAACCGACTAACGCCAATTCGGTCGGGTTTCAATCCTGGGTAAAAACAATCAGATGTCTTACCGTACCGATGAGCTACGAAACAGATCTCTCATATATATAATGTCTGTGTGTATTAATACAGCATGTATTTAAATATATTCTTGAAACACATTTCTTTTCTAATAATTTTACCCAAAGCAAGATAGAAGTACTACTGGTAAGCCCGTGGTTTACGTAAGTGGTGTGTGATGAGAAAAAGGGAAAAGTCACAGGGGTGTCAGAGAATGAGTAAGAAAAGATCATCATCATCATTATTATTAGCATTTTTTAAAATTAGCAGATATTTCGTACAAATGACTGCTGTATAATCTTGTGTTTCATTTTTATATTCACGTCATTCATCATCAAGGCTTATGTGGAAAGTGAATTCATGACAGTTATAAACAAGAAGCACATAAGTCAAATAACACGACGATAATAATCCTTAATGTTACACTTAATGTATCGTTACATTTTAAATTAGATCGAGTAAATGCGAAGCGAAAGAAATCATATCCACGTCGCATCAGTCAGGTGTGAGTAGAGATTTTTTTTTCAATATAAACCCAGCATAGTCCAATTCATAAAAGAAAACTTCAATCATCGCTGATGCACGATGCCACGGATAAGACGTTCATATATGACGCAAATATTATTTCCTTTTCTTAATGAGGTTATTGTATTGCTTCAAGGTCTATCTGTTGATACTAGACGCGTTAATTTCAAAGACAGATTGAAAAGTATTATCTGCTAGGTATACACTGATCAATCGATGCTTGAACTAAAACTCATTTTAAACACACACACACACTCTCTCTCTCTCTATATATATATATTTCCATTTGTAAACGAGTTATTACGCGACCTAGGTTTCTACCATGAGTAGTGTCTTCAGGCGATTTTTATAAACTGATTTTACTGTTCACCGTTTTCCTTTTTAAGAACGCTCACGTAACGGTGTTTTCTTAATGCTCACGTGGCAATGAATTTTTGAATTGTGGTCTTTTTATCCATGGTTGTATGGACCTAAGAGGTATCTCTTAGTATGGTTACAGTTAGTCATAATTTCTGTTCTTTCATTCAACAGATCGTTTTTGTTTGGAAATAGCATAATCTCTAACTTTTCTTCTTGGCACAGTCAACATATCTTGCCACCGTTGTAAGGCTTTTTTTTAATATACACCATGTTATGTCTGGGTATTTTCTATATTTTGATTTTAATTTCCACACGTGGCTAGCCAATTTTGTACATTTTTTTTTAGTTTTTCTATTTTCAATGTAAACCTGTGATTAAACCACCTGGTCTTAAAGCTGTCTTTTTTTTGGCCATTTGGGTCATGTACTTTTGCCTTGGATGTGCGTTGTGGTACAGTGGATATCGGCTCGGAACGAGAAACCGGGGAGCCGAGTTCGAATTCCAGTAGAATCCATTGTATTCACTTACGCGCAAATACGCTTGGGAAAGGTATTAATCCGTCTCTTCCTTCCAGTTATGGGTTAAATAGCAGGACAGACTGGGTTTTTTAGCCTTGGTCGGCAACCAGTCTATCGCAGAAAGCAATGGCAACCTACTGCGGGATAATCTTCTGCCCAGTCAGTCGTGTCTCCTTCGAGACATGATCGCCCAAGCGTGTATCACGTATGACACTTAACTGACTGACCTTTGCCTTGTAAATGGTTTCTTTTGTGTTGCGAAGTCCTGGAAGTGGACATTTTTTTGTCCCTGCAGTTGCATTGTTTATTAGTGGTTTTATTTTGTACACTGCTATCTAAGTTTTTTGCGTTTTTTTTTATGAAACTATCTAAATTACTAATACAACTATAGTTTAGCTTGATTGTGATTCTGTTGAAAACTTTGTTTAGTTCTGATTCTTTTGATAAAAACTTATTGAGTCTTACGATCACCTGAACAGAATTAGAAACAAAAACTCTGACATTCAAGTTTGTATGTTTTTTTGTTGGCTAGAAATTTATTAAGCGGACATTTGACTTTCTTTCTGGAGTTACATTTGTTCGTATTGTGTTGTTTTTATTGGATATTTTTAATTTTTGTTTATTATTTTTTCCATGTTTTTATTATGCAGTTGTAACTGATTTTGATTGAATTTTTGATATACGAGTCTCTGTGTGATTATTTATGTAAGTTTTTATGCATATTATTTTTTGTTATTTCGAAATATAAACCTTTTGATATTAACATTCGAAGTTAATTTCATTGAGTCCCACAGTCGCTCCAATTGAATTAGAAACAAAAGCTTTATGACATTTATGTTTATTGAATCTTAATACCTGTTTCTTGATTTCTATCTCCCTCATCAGCCAAACATTTGCGTTAATTTGATTTTTAAGTTCAGATGATAACTGAAGTCAATAGACTTCAAAAGAAATAATTCAATAATTAAAGTTTAGAGAAGAAGAATAAAAGAATGGTGAGCGCAATATGTAGTTGTTATAATCAGACATAATTAGATTTGCATCCTGAAGAATGTCAAGAATAATTTCTTTATTTAAATAAGACTAACCATTTATCAATTCAAGACCTTTTTTATAGCCAATTTGAAGAGTATGTCCGTCCAGTGTATGGCAGATATACAATTAAAATGATATTTTGTTTACGTCAATCGTTATTTGACGTATGTTAGAGAGATATTTATGAAATAAAAAGCTGTTCAATATATCACATTTTACGTTATTTTAAATGGTTGTTCGTATTTGAATAGGAGCCCTGTTTATATATTAAACAATATTTTTTTTATATTTTCCCTTTTCTGGACAGTCATTTCGAAAAATCATATTAAGGAAAAATTCATGATCTTCAGCAGAAATCGAACCTGCGTCTTTTAGTTAAATAATATTTTTTTATTAATAAACGGAGCGCCTACACAAATACGAGTATCAACTTATAATGTTTTATATGATACAAATCTGTTGGATTGAAAAATTTATTTAAGAATTGTTCTATCGGTGAGCAAAAACGCATAATTTTTATTAATGCATATATGTGGTTATATATATATGTGTGTGTGTGATATCAAATTGAAATGGAAAACCAGGGAGCAATTTTGAATTCGATTATAGTTCAATACATTCACTTTTGCCATCTACTCTTATGAACTGTAAGAATTAATCTCTTCGTCTCCCTCGAACTATGGGTGAAATATTAAGACAAATTGCATTTTAGACTCATTTGCCAACAAGTCAATTAGATTGATGACTGAATGCAAATCCTGAGGATATTCGTTTGAAGAACTTGTGGAACACTATGCGTACCTATTCTGTGTGTGCACTTCTTCAGAAAATGTGTGAATGTTTTTGAACAAGCCTTAGCCGCGAGAACCAAATTACGTGTGTTGCTAGTCTGGTTGTTGGGTTTTAAGCACTGATCTAATGAAACATCCTGCATCGGAAACGACCGCAGAATATTATTATTATAATTATATTGTGGTTGTTTGAAGGTGAACGCTTAAGGTGATTATCTAGGCATTGATTAGCTGTGATACGAGACCCAAACTATGGGGCACACAGTGAGGATCGAAATAAATTCTCATTTGTAGTTATTCTGGCGAGACTAGCCATTACACTACGCTGAGGATTTTAACGTTTAAGATTAGATTGTAGATGTCATATTCTCCATGTAATAGTCCTGGGCATGACGGTAAACTGCATTCAGCAGCAAGGCCTCTGATTGGGAGGTTGTGAGGAGCATGAAACCACTTCTTAATTGCTGTTGTTCTCAGGTCCATCCTGATCTGGAGTGGTAGTACCTGTGAGGGTCCCAGCTATGGGCAAATAGTTAACCCCCAAACTGGAGTCAAAACATTATGAAAGTACAAATATACACTTTTATAAAAAGATTTACATAAAAATAGATTTTTTATAGAACAATATACATTTTCGAAGGAAAAATATTACCAAAATATATTTTTGAAGGAAAAAATATTATTCTTATTTCTGAATTCAAAACAAGACATTTTCAGTTTACTAAAATAAAAAAGAAAAAAAAGATTCTTTAAAATATGACTAAATCAACCTTCTCACTATAACTGAACATTATAAAAAAATACAAAAATACCTTAAAACCAGACCTTTTTGTCATTAAATAACCCACAGATGCTGATATGCCGTTACACAAAACTCAAACACTCCGTGTAATATTTCAAAGTTTTCGTCGTGTTACAGCAAGTAACTTAGAGGCCGTCTTATACATCGTCATCTGATACAAAAGTACGAAGACTTCGTGCTTCATTAAATTTCTCCTCGCAAGAAATTTGCACCCAGCAACATGCATTATTATTTTTTCTGAATGACGATAGAGATCTAACATTTGCAGAGTTCACGGGTAGGCGGCACGTACGAGGTTTTTACTGAGGCGGTAGTGATGTAGGCGAAAAAAGAATTACCTTCATCACAGACAGGTGGTGTGTACAGATGAATAATGAAAATACTATACATAACGCATCTGACAAATATGTAGATTCTAAAGATTATAGGAAGAATCAGATCGAACCAGCTGGAATTCTGGGACGCATTATGAGGTAGCAATTCATAGAGAATTTAACACTCACAGGATAAATCAAACATAAGAAAAGTGCCTTCCGTATACTTGCTTCCTTGATAGATATGATCTCCAAAAGTTTAAATGCAACTTCAATTGTTAATCTCATATTTTCCTATATTCCATCCAACTCACTGTCATTCACTTTTTATGCTTTCTTAAGCATCCTCCATATCCTGTTCTTTTCTCTTACTGTAATCTCCTGTGAACAAGCGGTGATCCTGCCTTGGTTGAGTTGGAATAATTATATTGTCATCGCACCTTCTTTCTCAGCTTTCTATTGTTCCTTTCTAACTAGCTTGTACTCCTCACTTTTTTCTAATTAATCTTTTTACATTTATGTAACCCCCTGCACATCAGTGGCGTTTCCGCCTTGCTCGGGGTGAAATGATTAAAAAACAAAAAATATATAAAAAATTTTTTTATTGTTGCATAAAATGTACACCTTATTAATAAAAATACGAATAAGTAAATAATAATGCTTTACTCGATTATATTTTGCCTAATTTTGCGATACGATCAAACATATTTTTTAATTTTGAAATTAACCAATGAAATGTAACGGGTTTTATCGCTGAAAATTACTTATATTTTGAGTTTAGCAACAAAGAAGATAATATTTTAGATGAGTGTTTTGAAAAGACTCACAATTAATTAAGAATGCAAGAACAGGAGTCATGTGTCTTAACGGTTTTAAAATTTCTTCTGGAAATCTTACACAAATACACTGGACGTCACAACTGCTTGTTGCAAATGTTAAACAGAGAGAGGGATAAAAAATTCTCAATAAAGATTAAAACAAATTAAGAAAATATTTTATAAATTATTTGAAAGTCAAGAGCTTTACTCAAATGAACATTTGAGAAATATTACATGATATTATATATCATGTCAATTAATTAAATATCTATCTTTGATGATAATGCACAACAGACATAATTATGACAATATTAATGAAATAGTCCTACCGCATTTTAGTTTAAGCTGCTAGCAATTTAATATCTAGAAAAAATAGATCACTTGACCATTTCTGTTGCGAAATCTTTAGTTAGTTTTCACATTATGTAAAAATAAAGTCCCCCAACAGGTCTGATATATTACGGAATTGTAAATATTATTTTCATGTGTAGGAATGATTGAACGGGTGTTCTTTTCTAGGCTTACAAACAATGCTTTCAGATTATACATATTTTTATTTACTGAAAAACCTCTTTATTCTCCACTACCCAATTATATAAAATCTGATCAGTTTTTTCCTAAGCATGAGAAAAATCTTGCGAAGGATTTAATACTCCAGTGGTAAGAGCGATGTTCTATTGTTCTTCCTAAGAGTCTTTGGGAAAGACTCCAGAAGGGATGCTTCTTCGAACGCTAACATCTTGAACTCTTCAAGCTTAGAATCAAAAGTTAATCATTCTAAAGATATGCGTAACTAACACTCCTCCATACACCGTCCAGAAAAAAAAAGCCCCGAGAGAAAATCTATATCAAAAGTTGCTCACCTGTGCATTGAGAGAAAAATGGTGAAAGTAGACTAATATATATATTAGTACTCTACAGAGGAAGTTCCGGTAACCGTCTGTATCAAAAGAAACAAGATGAGGACAACAGTCGGAACAAGGTAAATTCTACCTCATGTCTAAATTATAGGCAAATAATTTTCGTTCGTTTGCATTTATTTTCTGTAATAAAACCTAATTCCTTTCTCTATATTTAAGACATATATTAAAAATTTAAGAGCTTCTTCTCTTGTGTACTGCTTACTTCCAAGACATTGGCTATCTTTATCTACCAGTCCCTCGTTACAGTTTTTCTCTCTTTGCTAAAGGTCATTCCCCTTTCACACAAGAACGTTACGCGATTGGGTTGCTGTCATTTACTCTTTGTCTTGCTTTCTATACACACCGTCAAGGTTAAATTATCTAAGTCCACTCTCCTTATAATATCCAAGGAATTTCAGAATCTAAATCTGATTCGCATTATAAGTGTTCTTCATTTTGACATCATCTTTCAAACTTCTTTGTTGCTTATTTGCCTTGTCTGATTTATTTGATAATGAATGGTAGTAATGACTTTAGACAAATGATCCTATTCAGCTCAAAAGCATTGTCATAAATTGATGTCAAGAGGACAAATATATTATTCTCTTTATTTATGTTTCAGAAAAATGACAGGGATAAATACATCAAGTTCCTCTTCATGACGTCGTGAATAATATGAATATGAATGATATATAGAAAAGAAAATTTGCCAGCATTTAGAACTGACATCGATGTCTGAGCTCAGATTAGAAGGATTTTCGGGTTTATTTAAAAAAAAATATTTCATCATGGGCGTAAAAAATTCATTTTATGTGAAGTTTCGTCCTTAATACATACCTTTCTTATAAATTAAAAACTTTTCTATAAAACTTTCGCTACATTCACCTCATACGTATTGATCGAGCCAGCCCTAGATATATAGATCTTTTTCCGTTTTCAAACAAATTTTTTTATGAGTATAGAATACAGAATTGTAGTTTGAGAGAATTCATTCCTAAATCAATTTGTATTTTAAATATATGTATGATTCTTTAAAACAGAATTGAAGCTACAGCGAGCTAAAATATAGACGCCTAAGGCTGTATTGTAGACATCTTTCATATTCATAAGTGTAGAAGACGTATTATAATAAGGAAAGGAAATAAATCAAAGATATTTAATGACCACATTACACACTATTTTAATTTATTCATAGGTAATGTCTTTGAAATAACCGGTGATATTGCTGATCTTTGATGATAACCCGGAAGCGGGTACCACTGTTCATTTTTTTACCTGTACTGTTGCAAGTACTGATTTATTTTTTTACCGTAGTCTGGCCTTTTATAAAGACAACATATTACCTTCCATTTGAATATCGAACTCGTGAAAACTGAGTCTTCCTAGTTAATGTGAGTAGGACTGTTCCCGGCTTCTTGTATGATCCAGGCCGAGATTTCCAACCTCCCCCAGTTTTTTTTTAATCCCGTTGATTTTTTATCTCGACTGTGTCATTATTTTTATTTCCCAAGTCGTACTTAATTTTTCTCCTCCCCATTTCTGTTAGCAAGAGAGCTTCTTAATTTTGTCATAAAAATCAGTATACAGTGGCTTCTTTATTTTTGTGGTTTGGACGGGTTCAATTAACATCAATTTATTATGTTATTTTTTATTTGTATTTTTGGTTTCATGTTACACCCATTTCATTGCATATCATGCATAAATTGTTATTTTTTTTATGTATATCGTATATAAAGAAAGTTTGAAAATTCTTTTTTTAGGCTGCCTAAAAATATGCGGGATTTTGGTATATGACGGTTTGCTTGTTTTATGCCCCCTAAACACTGGCCTTGTGCCAAAATTGTATTTTCTACATATAAATCCTGTGCAAACTGAGTGTTCATCTTCATGTTAGTAAATGTTTTAAAATATAATTTTTATTACCATGGGGTTTTACCCCTTTTTAGGTGCCCCTTGCAAATATGTGGTATTGTGGTGCGTGAAGGATTGGGAGATGATGGATGGGTTCTTGTGGTGAATGCGCAAAACTTATGAGTGATTGGGTTGTGATAGTGTTGGCTCGGTATAGGATGGTTAAGTGAGTACCACCCTCTACCCCCCCCCTTTTCGGCTTTGTGCCACAATTCTTGTATTTTTTACAAAAATAAGTATTGTTCATCATTATCTCTACTTAGTTCACAAGTACATTATGCTTGATGTGAAGTTTCAGCAGCGCGGTTCTAGATTGAGAAAGCCCTGATTGAGCTTCATCGCGGGAGTGAGAACATCTTGTGTGGCGTGGCATGGCATGGCATTACTTGATTTGCACAGCGGCATTCTAATAGTATCACGGGGATGGGACTTTCCTAACGGTCGACTGAACACCAATGATTAGCAGCTGCCAAACGTATTGTCTTCCAGATTATGACGTATCTTTCGCATTGTCTTTGACGGATATACGGAGTTTCCTGCTTACGGTTACTCAGTTCTAACAAGAACTGTTTGAAGCGTTCAGACAAAGTCGGCCAGAATTAATATACGCAGTTAATCCGAAGACGGCAAATAAACAAATCGGAGAGTATAAAAATCATAGCTGTAATTGTTATATCTAGACAGTGGGTGGCGAATGGAAAACGGAAGTCTTCGTTGATAACCGTTAATATGTACTTATTTTTAGTTTTCGAAATAAGCATTTCCTTAAAATCCACAGTAAACTTTCAAAAGTTTTTTTTTTTTGTATCTGTTTAGCCTATAAAACCTAGGTTCGACCTCCCTACTGAAAAGGCTGTTTCAAATTCGAAGGATATGGAGCGTTATCGTCACGCCGGTTGGCACAGTTGCATATGTAGATTGAGATCTTATCTGCTCTTGTACACACTTAGAAGAGCGACAACCTCAATATTTTTTTTTGCCGGTGTGATATGTTACATCGAAAAAGAAGCAAGAAAATGGTCCATCTTCCACCTTTCATTTTTGTTTTTTTTCTTTTGATTGTTGTGTGAAGTTTGAACATAAACTATACTGATTTATGGTCGGTAAATTTATCTGTAATGACGTTCTATCAAGCAGCTCAGGCATTTTTTTTTCTACAACTAAGAGTCACCGCTCGGACCGTAAAAGTGTTTTCGAAAAAAAAAAAAATATTGGCCGACCAGATTGTCTTAACGAGGTGTTTATGGCGCACACCATAAATTTGCCCCAACCACCAAGGATATGGAAGGGTTTACCAATGTGACAGCGACTTGAATAATGCCACTTTACAGATCCCTGAATATTGATGGTGTAAGGAGGCAGGAATATTGTAGAATCCGTTGTTAATGCATACACTTTATGCGAAAACAAAAGGTATCCAGTGGATGTAAGGTTCAAATATCGCCTGTCGAAAGTGGTTTTTAATGCACTAGGTCTGTCTTCATGACACATTTATACACAACATATCTATTCAGTTTGCTATACAAGATATATTCCATCGTCTTATCGCGATCTGGTGGCAGGGACTCCGAATATCTAACATGGTATTTAGCAATCTTGGTGACAATGTCGTCGATACGAAGTAATAGATTTTTCCAACAGGGTGAAATCGTTAATGGTCTCAGTAGTCGACAGCTATTCTTTGTCATTTTCCGATGTCGTTACAAGGACTTGCTACTCGTGGAGATGGCTCGGTTTTGTGAATTTCTTTTAAACATTCTAGTATTTTCAGTAAAAACGTACATAGTTTTAATTTATATTGTTTCGATTTTATAGTTATTGGTTTTTAATCAGTGGTTAAGTTAATAAATAGTACCCTGTAAGTCGTTTTAACTGGTTGTAGACTACAATTTTTACGCTGATCCGGGTTCGCTAAATGTTCCCTTGACACAGAAGATGCTTAAAGAACCGATGTTGCTTTGCAACATATTTTTCAGAACTTTATACAAGACCCCTTCAAATTTCACATTAACTAAAAAGTATCACATTCCGTGAGATATGCACGTCCGACATGGCTATTCGGTTAGAACAAGTTCTCTATCTGTTTGACTTCACGATACCGGCGTCGATAAAAATATTCCGTGCTGCCTGTCAATCAAAGAATTGATAGGAATTTTGCCGATTAATTCTCATACTTGTTATTGAAAAGCACCTAAATGATGCCACCGTGAATATACAAGAGAATGATACTTTCTTACATTTATATTTACATACCATAGACCAGTGACCCTGTTGTACACACGAAGAACACTCACTGTCTTTTGCTGGGTATAGCGATCGGGAATGTAATGTGAGGCTGCAGGAAAAGTAACACGTAGGTGTAACTGAGACAGCGTTTATTGGCGCTCCGAGAGAATCCTTGTTCCTAATTTTTCTGCATTACATTGGTAAAGATTTAAGATCCTCACTTGATCGTAGGAGAGAGAGAAATTTTTAACTGAACCAGTAAGCTCTACCGAACGTTTGCCGACAGTAACTCATTAAAGAATACATCCCATACTAGAGCAGCGTGAATAGCAGTCATGAATGGGCAATTCTCGCTGTAGGTCGCGGAGAAGATCGTCTGTTGTCTTCGAAGGCGGTTGGCGTCTCGTTGCGAGCATATGACAGGCTTTCATTTCTATTTAATATATGCCTTCTCAAGAGATTTTAGAGCTTCAACATATGGGACATCGTCAGACAAATACTGAAAAAAAAATCCACAAGAGATATTTTTACAACGTAACTAGTCTCAAAATGTTTTTAAACTTTTTCAGGCATATTTCAGTATCTATTGAAATGGAGTCCGTTATAAGTTTATCCGGGTAGAAAACTCGTTCCACATTGACGGAGTGGATATTTTAATTAAGAACAGTTAGTTGGGTATACTGAAGATTTACTTAGCTAATTCAGGGAGCCGTGTAGTTGGCTTTTATAGTAATAAGTGTAGAAATGTTACAATAATAAACAGGAGCTAACTCGAACAGATTTTTCACCACATCTACTTAAACTTCTTTTTTTTGCCTCTTCTGGCGTTAATTAGGCTCATGTGTTTTGAATTCTGCAAATCTTTCCTCATTATGCGTCATTTTCAGAAGTCTTCTTTCAATTCTCATCTCACTTATAAACGTTCTCTTTTGCACTTGTTCCATCCTTGCTGTCATAATATCGTTCTGTACGACTGCCATCTTTTTATATTTTGAATATTTTTATTTCTTAAAAATTTGGGTATTATTCAAACTAATTTCTGGAAAATTGCCATCGGTTATTCAAATGCACCTTTGGATTTCTGTTTCATATCTTACACCGTTTTTAATCAACATAATTAAATATCTATACTAGCGTAATGCTGACCTATCTACTACGTATTGTCTCTCTGGCTGACAGCCATTCTTTCTGTCTTATTACTATTAACATATACTTCTTCTATGTGCCCTGTCCCTTCAGGATGTAGACGATCATGGCTTTCTACGTTTCCCAATCCGTGGTGGCTCTGAGCACGCCATTTGTTACACCATGCAGTCCTCGTTCCGTCATCCACCTGATTAGGTCCTTCAAATACGTTATCCGTTACTTTTCCCTGTCTCTTTTTCTCCTCTATCTCGCCTGTTAGTATCAGGTTCTCTAAGCCCTTCTTCCTCATTGCATGTCCCAGGAACATCAGCTATCTCTTTCTGATGCTCAGTATTAACTTCTTTTTTTTCCATCATTTCCAAGACCTCATCATTGCTCACATGCTCGATCCATGATATTCGCAGCATCCTTCTGTAGAACCATATTTCAGTTATTTTAAGTTTTTCCTTCATCTTTGATGTACTACAAATTCTAGAATTTTTACCATTGTTTTCTGTGTCTGCCATCAATACAGTTTCATAAATGTGGTTCTACAGAAGAATTATAAAAATGCCATGATCCAAATATGCAAGCAAAAATGATTTGGAGAAAAGAGAATAAGAAAAAGAATTGTAATTAACACAAGGAAGAGATTGTTGGGTTTTTTAGAGTGCATAATGAAGACAGAGGGCTTGGGAAATAAGATACCTAGCCTACTCAGTGATTTTGAATAAATAGATGGTGAAACAAGGTTTAAGAAAAAATAACAAAAAGGCATTTTAAGAGAAGCAAATACAGGAAGTTTGGAGAGACATGATCGGCTCCGTCCTAATGGGAAACGACACATGAAAAAGACGTCTACAAAAAATACTAGTATGTCTTCTCCCAGAATCGCTTCGTTGTAGAGATTAAAAAAATCAATTTTTTTTTCAGTATTCTATTTTTATAATAATTGTAATTCTATGAATGTGCGTTGTGGTGAAGTGGACATCGGTTCAGAACGAGAGATCGGGAAGCAGAGTTCGAATTCCAGTTGTATTTCTTGCATTTACTTATGCGCAAATACCCTTGGGAAAGGTATTAATCCCTCTCTTTCCAGTCATGGGTCAAGTAACAAGACAGTTTGGGGTCAATTGCCTTGATTGGCAACCAGTCTACTGCAGAAAGTAATGCCAACCTACTGCAAGAAAATTTTCTGCCTAGTCAATCATTTCTCTTTCAAGACATGATCACTCAAGCGTGTATCACGTATGGCACTTAACTGACTGTAATTGTATGTTTTATCTTGTAAAATAATCTGAGAGTTTAGATGAGGGATGTTGAGAAACGGTATTACGAAAACAAAACGATTTAATTCAGGAGGGTCAAATAATGAGTTATCTCCACAAATAGGAACGAAGAATGGAAACAACTCAAGTAGGTTGAATAAAAAAGTTTGATAGGAATTCACGAGTATCTAAAGACTGTTCTGTGTATGACGATAAAATACATCTAGCAGCAAGGCTTGCGATTGGAATATTGTGAGTAGCGTGAAACCATCTTTTAACTGGTGTTGTTCACAGATCTTCCTTGACCTGGAATGATAGCACCAATTTGATTCCCACTTATGAGTAAATAGTTAAACACCAAACTGCAGTCAAAACACTATGAAAGTATTACAAAATTATAGTAAAAATACAAGTAATATATTTTCGGATGTGCATTGGATATCGGCTCGGAACGAGAAATCGGGGAGCCGAGTTCGAATTTCAGCTGAATTCATTGCCTTCACTTATGCGCAAATACCCTTGGGAAAGGTATTAATCCGTCTATTTCTTCCAGTTATAGGTTAAATAACAGGACAGATTGGGTTCTATAGCCTTGGTCAGCAACCAGTCTACCGCAGAAAGCAATAGCAACCTACTGCCCAGTCAGTCATGTCTCTTTCGAGACATGATCGCCCAAGCGTGTATCACATATGGCACTTAACTGAATATATTTTCATAGAAAATAAAACAATACATTTTATTAAAATCAGTCGGTCAGTTAAGTGTCATACGTGATACACGATTTGGGTGATCATGTCTCGAAAGGGACATTACTGACTGGGCAGAAGATTGTTTCGCGGTAGGTTGCCATTGCCTTCTGCAGTAGACTGGTTGCCAGCCAAGGCTATGGAACCCAATCTGTCCTATTATTTAAACCATAACTGCAGGGAAGAGATGGATTAATACTTTTCAACTGGAATTTGAACTGGACCCACGATTTGTCGTTCCGAGTCGGTATCCACTGTACCACAAGGCACATCCCAATAATCAGTTACTAACACCATTTTTGCTTGGTCTATTTTTTGAGTTTGAATTCCTGAAATGAAGAATTACCATTATTTGCATTCGGTCTAATATATTTTTTTTTTAATAGCACATTTCAGCAACATACACACAAAATTAAAATGGTCACAAGACAAACTGATTTAATAAAAATTATAAAGATAAATATTTTAAATCCCTCCAGAATGGGACAATTTCGATAGCATCTTCACGTGAAGATTGGCCGATAAGATTTTGAGAATTTACTGCTACTATAATTTTGAGGTATTAGCAAAACTCTTTCAGAAAACTAAATTCGTTTTACAAATATCTACAAGTTTACACGGAAATTATTAATTTTAAAAAATTTACTTAATCAGCGATAGAATTTCTATTCGTTATTGATGCATAGTAGGCGAGTGTTCAGGGAGTTATTGAAATACTTTAAGTTCTAGGAGAAAACAAACAGAAAAATCAGTGTGTTAGAATGTAGTTGTCGATTTGAAAATTTATAGTTTACATCAAGGATATTTTTTCTATTTGATTTGATCTGTATATATTGAATTATACTTCATTAAAAAGTGCAGGATGACACCAACTTTAGACAACAAGCAATGTCAGAGATTTTCTAAACTTTTTTACAGATGCCTTACCATAGTGGTTAATTTAGTGATTCCTAAAATAACGGCACTCTAAAAATATGTCGTATATAAATAAATAGGTAAAATATACGTAGACAAGTGAAATAATGAGGGGAGAAGAAACAGGGTGTTAGAAAAAAAACTTTAAATGAGAAGATAGACAGAAGTGGCAAAGCAAGAGGAAAATAAGATAAAATATAATTAAGAGTGGCAGTAACTTGCAAGACAAGGAAGTAAAACAAACAAACCAACGACTGAAATATAGATTTGGAATAGGAACAGTAATGGAGATCGCAGAAGAGAAAGACTCTGGGGTTATATATATATCTATATATATATTTAAAGCCATACAAACCAAAGTAAATGCGAATTAAGATTCAAAAGGCTGGAAAGATGTCGGTTAATTAAAAGAGGAAAACGGATGATGGAATTCAGTGCCCACCCAATTTGGCTTACAACAAAGCGATGAATATTCAAGCGGTCTGGTGGCAATCTAATTCCGAGATAAACGGGTAATTACACAAATTTTCTCGGGTTAAAATACTTTTATTATTAACGTTTAATAACGGGAGAAAAACAAAAAAAAACGGGAGAGCCCGCTTGTCAAAGGCAAAAGGAAAAGCTGTTGTATTTACGGTACCTCTAGGCGTACACTGTGAATCTAATTATTCACGGTCGTAAATGTTCGTTGTCAGAAAGAAACTATTCAACGTTCAACATTTCTCTTTTAATAGTATTTATTAGAGTGATAAAATATTCTAAGCGCTATATCTGGTATAAGGATCGGGAATTTTTTAAGTTTACTCAACTATTTCTCGGTGCTACTATAGCGAGATGCCTACCGCATCATCGAAATATTTGTGTATGCATATTTATTTAAACCTTATATCTATATATCTATATAGTATTTATATTAAAGATCAGTCAGTTAAATGCGAGAAGTGTTACACGCTTGGGCGATCATGTCTCAAAAGCGACATGACTGAATTTGCAGAATATTTTCCCGTAATAAATTGCCATTACTTTCTGCGGTAGACCGGTTGCCAACTAATCTGTTCTGTGATTTAACCAATAACTGGAAAAAGAAGAGACGGATTAAAACCTTTCTCATGGTTATTTGCGTGTATGTAAATGCAACGAATTCAACTGGAATTCGAACGCAGCTCTCCGATTTCTCGTTCCTAGCCGATATCCTCTCGGACAAGCAATATGGTTTCCGCTTCACCAGGTCTACTGCTGATATGCTAACGACCATCACCGAGTACATATACCAGGCACTCGACAGGAATGGCGAAGCTCGAACCGTTGCATTGGATATATCTAAGGCGTTCGACAGAGTTTGGCATGCTGGCCTTCTATGTAAACTGCGGAGCTATGGTATAACTGGACATTTGTTTGAACTAATCCAGTCATTCCTCTCTCACCGCACAATGAAGGTGGTATTAAACGGACATGCCTCTCAGAACTACCATACAAACGCAGGTGTCCCCCAAGGCTCCATCTTAGGTCCTACACTCTTCCTGATATATATTAATGATCTCCCTGATTCCATAAGAACCCAAATAGGTTTGTACGCCGATGACACCACAGTTTACTCTCGCCTCCAACAAAAATCTGGTGTAGGCGTCAAAGCTAAACTTGCAGCCGAGATTGAAAAAGACCTCCAATCCATATTGGACTGGGGTAAGAAATGGCTAGTTTTATTTATCTTTTATTTTACAAAAAGATTATGGCACAAGGCCGAAAAATGGGAGGGGGAACAAAACTTGGGGTGGTCTTCAGTACTCTATCTTATACCTAGCTAATCGGATTCACGACCCATACATACGTTACAATTTTCTCAATCACCATAAGAATTTGTCCATCAACACTCATACATATCGTACACCAAAATACCGCAAAAACCATACCAGGGACCTACAAAACGCCCCAAATGTACATAAAAATTTGTGACTATTTATAAATATAATACAAAAATAGATTTAAAAATTTGTGCATGAAATGACATGATGGGAAGGGGGAATGAAGAAACAAAAAACCCCAAACTAAAAACAATTTCAAATGAACATCATATACATGGTGTTAGTAAGACCCAAACACACCCACATAATTAAAGAGGCCGCTGTATTCTGTCTTAAAAGACAAAATCAAGAAGCACTCTTTCTAAGGGGAATGGAGCAGCAGGGAACAAAAATAAATTGGACTGGGGAATATATAAGGCTGACCCAGCCGAGAATGAAACGGGACAAAATAACAAAGGACAAAGGGGATCTCGAACTGGATCATAACAAAAGTATTGGAGCCGGGAACAGGCTAGGACAACCCATACACTCACATTAACTAGGTACACAAAAGAATTTCTACCTTAACCACGGGAAGGGTTCCAAAGGAATCCCCCCCGATGTGATTAGCAGATCTAAAAAAGAAAATCAAGGCTAGCCCCGGTCACACGAACCAGGCTCGCTGCATGTATCCACCTTTCGCAAAAGTCTGTCGGGTGCAGCCGTTTCCGTTCAGTTCTAATCTTCATTTTGAGCTGGTGCTCAAAATATCGGATTAGATCCTGATCCGAAAGACGACCGCCCCGCAAGACTTCCTCCAGTCGCGTCGTCCATATCACCATTCTAGCCGAGGCCAGCAGCGTCAGAAACACCATCCGCTTCACTCCAGAGTACGGGGGCAACACATTGTCCACAGCGTATGCGCGATCAATGAGCACGAGCTCCCGCGGCGCGATACGAGCAGTCAACTCGCCGACACGCGCCCACAACGGGCGAACGCGCGAACAATGGAAGAAGGCGTGCGCAGACGTCTCCTTAATTCCAAGGTTGCAACGTTCACAATCTGGCAAATCCGCCAGGCCCATTGCGAAACGCTTGTCATTGAGAGACAAACCATTCCGAGCCAATCGCCAGGTCAGAGAAAACTCAGAGTTGCTGAGCCAATCTGCACCTGGCGCCCAAGACCAATGAGAGCGGTACTCCACTCTCGACATGCCGAGCTTACTCCACAGCTTATCCTTCACGGCACCCTCCACTAATCCCCGATAGAAGATTTTCCTAGGCTGTGAAAGGTCACTGGACCGTGGAATGGCCTGTAAAGCCGCCAGACATTCGAGGAGGAATTTCGGTCGCACCCAAGGCCTGACGGTCAGCCATAGGGTCGGGGGCGTGATGGTAAGGCAAGGGAACATGTCCCTCACTACCCCCGCAAGCAACCGATCTTCCTCTAACGCGCGCCTGAGGAATGCCAACCTTGAAGCGAGCACGTGGCTCCTCAAGTGTGGCATCCCCAGACCCCCTTGACACGGACGGAGGCAACAGACTCCTTTGTCGACCATGTGTTTGCGTCCTCTCCACAGACAGGAGAATAGCAAACGCTCGAGCGCCTTCTCATGATCGTCACAAAGGGGAAGTACTGACAGCCGGTAAAGGATCATGGGAAAGAGGTATGTGTTACACACCTCCGCCAAGCCCTTCACGGAGAGACTCCGTCGACGCCAAGTCTTGACCGACGCGCCGACCTTTGCCAGTATTTCTGACCAGTTTTTCTCCAGCTGTAAGTCCGGACCGAACCAAATTCCGAGGATTTTGACCGGCCCGTCCGTCCAGCTGAAGGGCCCCAGGAGGGAAACTCCCTTCCAGGCACCTAACCGCAAGCCGGATGACTTGTCGCGGTTAATTCTGGCCCCTGTCACCTTCTCGTACCGTTCAAGCGCCTGTTGTACCGCCTCTATGTCCCTGCGGGAGGACACAAAGGTCGTTACGTCATCGGCGTACGCGGAAACCCTGGCTCGAGCTCCACCAGGGACTTCAATTCCACGCAGGACCGGACTGCCCGTCTCGTCCCTTAGCCGGCGAAGGAGGGGCTCCAACGCCAAGACATAAAGGAGAGAAGACAGTGGACAACCCTGTCGGACCGACCTAGACAGCGCGAAAGCGCCCGACAGCTTCCCGTTCACCTGTACCACAGCCTGGGGGGAGCGATACAGAAGGCTAATCCAGCGGCTGAAGTCGGGTTTGAATCCGGCGGCCTGCAGGACTGATCTAAATTGATCAGCGCGGCCTCATCGTCGTCTTCTACACCCTCTACGATCGTGCGAATCAAGTGCAGGTTGCTCTGAATTGTTCTCCCCTTCACAGAACAAGTCTGATCCGGTTCCAACAGAGACTCGGCAACTAGCTGCAAGCGATTCGTCAGGATCTTGGCCAAAATCTTTAACTCTGTGTTTAGCAGAGTTATGGGCCTGTAATCATCTAGTTCCCTCCCAACCTTCTTGCCTTTTCTCAACAGCGTGATCACGCCCCTGGTGATCCGACCGGGGAAGGACCCCTGCCGAAACCAGTGGTTGAACACGACAGCCAAGAGCGGGACAAAAAGGTGCGACATCCTCAAGTACAATTCATAGGGCAAACCATCCAAACCTGGCGACTTGCCACTGCCGACCTTCTTCAAAGCCACGTAGATTTCGTCCTCCGTAATCTCCCCTTCGCAGCTAGCCGCTTCAGCCGGCGAAAGCCGGGGAAAGTCAGCCAAATAGCTGCGAAACTCCTCGTCACGGAGACCAGGCTCCTTGGTAAATCGGTGTTCGAAATGCTGCCGGAACGCCCCGCACATGTCGTCAGTGGACCTAAGGAGATGTCCCTCCGGGTCGCGTACCTCTCGAATGTACCGGTCGCCGGCTCGGCGAATTTCTTCCTTGCGCAGTTCCGCGCCCATTTTCACAGCTTCGGAAGACATCTTGCTTAACTTAGCCCTAATTACCTGGCCCATGTAGCGCCCGCTAGTCGAACGCTCCAGGGCCTCCCTGGCTAAGGCTATTTCTAGGGAATCCCCACCAGCCTCCGCAGCCTTATCTAGGTTGAGCCGTTGGCTATATCTGGTGGCGAAAGACCTAATGGAGTCCTTAAGACTAACCCACCACTTACTCCCAATGACTCGCCCAATTAACGCCCGCTGAACTAGTTTTGTCAGCTGGTCACGAAAGTCCCGCCTGTCCAGTAAGGACTGGTTGAACTTCCAATAACCAGCCAACCTAGGCCTAAAATCTAACACCACACGGGCACAAACGAGTTTGTGATCCGTGTAGCCTAACCAGTGGAACGTTGGACATTCTAAGAAGTCTATGTCGGCTTCTCTCACTAACACCCTATCCAGGTACGCTGATACCCGGGTAGAGGGCCAACTACGCGTCCACGTCCACATGCTCCCTTCCGGATGATCGACCCGGTATCTGTCGACGAGACCAAAATCGCCGACCAGATTGACCAGGCTACGATCACCACTCCACCCGCTAGCGCCCCTCCCTCTATCCCACTTGGGGGTTAGGATGGCATTCCAGTCCCCAACTAAGATTAGCCGTGTTGAATGCACCATGAAGGGCTCCAACAGCCGAAAGAAAGAGACACGCTCACCTTGAACATTGGGCGCATAAACCGCAATCAGCCGGAACGACTTGCTTTTCACTGCAATATCGGCCACGATCAGCCGGCCCTCGGCACCGACATGGACAAGGTCAACCCTCGCGTCCAGGGTACGCTTAACCAGCAAAGAAACACCTCTGGCCCGCCGGCTCCCATATGCTGAATAAACGACAAAGTCGTCATCCAGCACACACGAGTCGACTTCGCAAACAAAGTGAGTCTCTTGGATCGCGGCCACATCCACGCCGTACGACAAGAGGTCACGAAGCAGGCGAGCCGCCTTGCCCCGATCCCTCAGGCCATACGCATTCAAACTGGCTATCTTGATAGACATTTCTTAGGCCTGAAAAAGAGAAACAGAAAAAACATGCAACAACGGCTCTAATCACATACGGGGAAGAAATCTCTGGTAGATGGGACCCCGACGGACTGTCCTAGGGACCCTGTACCTATATCGGACGTAATCCGTCCGTCTAGGACAATACCGCCGACGTCCGTTGGATAAATAAGTTTTACCACCCTATATAAGCAGGGGGTGGAGTAATACGGGGAACCTCCCCGAACAATTCTTAGCCATTTTTCTCAACTCGGGTGTGTTTTCTTTTACCATTGTTAGCTTCGAGAAATGTTTTTGCGCCTCTGCAATATGGTCCCAGACCCGCAGGTTCCCACCGGTGTTTCTTACCAGGGTGATGATGCCTGGGGCCTGGGTAAAGTTCCTCGGGTCTTCCGTGGAGAGACCCTTTACCGAGGTCAAATTTAGCAGAGGCTTGAGCAGCCTTCGTCTGTGGGAAGACCACTCTTCTGCGATGTTCTCCTTGATCTTCAACAGGGCATCCCCTCGAGGGAGGGCATTTTTTTTCTTAGCCCGAGAGGGAGTGGGAGTAGGAGAAGGGGAGGGAGTGGGAGTTGATGTGCTAGATTTAGCCAGGGGGGTCAGTTTAAAGACAGGGGACTGGGAAGCTTTACGCGGGGACGAGGGGAGACTCCTAGCTTTTTGGGCGTAAGAACACCTTACGGGGGAGGCCGGCAGCGAGGAGCATTTGCTTACTGGCTGCCTTCTTTCCACGCTCCTACTCTTGCGACGGCTTTTTTGGTTGATGTCGTTCTCCTCTTCCTCGTCTCTCCCCCGCTTTAAGGACGCCGCCCTTTCAATTTCCATGGGGGATGCACTTCTTTTTTCTTCCTGTTCGCCAAGCGATTTCTGCTTTGGGGACTCCTTCTGCTTGGTTGGTGTTTTGCCAGGAGGTGGTACCTTTTCCGGCACCTTGACCGGCGAGGGCGTTTTGGCCTTCTTCCTTGTTACTACTTGCCACTCACCCTCTTTATTGGTTGCCGGTGCTGGTGAAACAGGTTTCGTTACTGCTTTTTGTACTGCTTGCTGATGTTGTGGTTGGTTAGCTGGTTGGGCCTTTGGGGTCGGATTCTTAGTCGGACACGCCTTTGCGACGTGCTCCGCCGCCCCGCAGACCCAACAGCACGGCTTTCTTCCTTCGACAATCACAAAAATTTTGCGCTCCCTGCAGGTGAGTATGTTGGGGATCTTTTCGATGTTTTCTTTGGACATCGTCACCTGCAGGGTCATGTCACCTGTTATAAAGCCCGCCTTGGACCGCAGCGAGGAGACTGCGGCCACCTTTCCATATCCTGCAAAAAAGGCGCCAACATGGTCCTCCTCAATGTCCATGGGGACGCCATGTAAAGTAACTTTCACCTTTCGGGCACCCATATATTCGGTGCTGAACTGGAGAGTTTTCGTCTCCAGCACAGCACCGACCAAACGCTTGGCTTCTTCCATGGTGCCCATCAGGACGTCCCACATGGCATTGGACCTCCTCGCCACGGCCCTGGCTTTAATATTTAGTGCCTTGATTGCTTCCTCCAGGGTGTCTCTGGGCACTCCAATCATCTTATGTGTTTTGATGTCCTTAGAGATCAGAGTGATGATTCTGGTTTCTATGTCTGCTAGCTTGTCTGGCACAGAGACCAGCTCTGTGCCCTTAATATAGTCCGCATATTTATCCTTCATATTGTCATAATAATCCTCGTCTTTGGATGTGATATTAATTTTCCCCCCTGTCCACCCAGAAGTGGACGGTATGGGGGAACCTGCTGCTGCTACGGAGGGTGACTCCCGTGGCGGAAGTTGCCAGTCACCCTCCTTTCCTCCCACCGACGCCGTGGTGGGGGGAACACTCTCAACCGGCCCATTTGAGGCCATTGCCACCAAAGTGGCCGAACACCGGACAACTTTTTTCCGGTGTTTCGCGTCCAAAAACACTACTTTACCGTGGCCCGAGCTATAAACTCGGGCTGGAAATCAGTACGTCCAAGAAACACACTGTCAGCAAATATCACGATGGAACAGATGCTGCAGCCTGCTCTTATGCCAAACACCACACAAACAAAAGTCTGGGTAAGAAATGGCTAGTAAATTTTAATGCTTCTAAAACGAAGCTACTGTCAATTAACCATCATCGACAATCTCACCTACCTCCCATTAGCATGGACCAGGCTTGCCTCTTAGAGAGTAAAACACTACGCCTCCTTGGTCTCACACTTTCAGCGGACCTCAAATGGAATGACTATATCGAATCCATTGCTAAATCCGCTGCTATGAAAGTCGGTTCTCTGTGTAGGGCCCGGAAGTTTTTTCCGTCTAAATCTATCCTGCACATTTACAAATCTACCATCCGCCCGTGCATTGAATACTGCTGCCATATCTGGTCGGGTGCCCCTGCTGTTCTCCTCGGGCTTCTCGATAAGGTTCAGAGGAGGGTCTGTAATGTGATAGATACCGACTTGGCAGACCGCCTGCAGTCTCTCTCCCACCGGCGAGACGTGGCTTCGCTGTGTCTCTTCTATAAATACTTTCACGGCTTCTGCTCCGATGAACTTAGATCACTGGTGCCCCCTAAATACGAATTTGCACGAGATACTAGATTAGCAACTAGATCCCACCCTTTTACAGTGAAATCGATAAAATGCAGCCGTAACTTCTACTCCAACAGTTTCTTTCCTCGCACTTCCCGACTGTGGAATTCTCTTCCAAACGATTGCTTCCCCGACGGCTACAATCTCCAGGAGTTTAAATGTAAGGTCAATAGACACCTCCTAACACACTAACCTGCTCCCATTCTATCAAACACTCTTCCCATCTGCCCGACACTCATCCTCGCTATCCTTACTCATCTATCACCTTTCTCCTGACATTCCCTATGTCTATCCACTTCTTCTCTTTACCTTCCCCTATGTAGCCCCATGCGCAATAGTGGCAGTGGAATGCCTTGCTTGGGGTGAGATGATTAAAAAAAAAAAATATCCACTGCAGCAAAACGCACCTAGAGAGATAAAAATAAACAGGCTATCAAATAAATTACATTTATTTTAGCGATAAGCAGTTTGCATATCTTCTAGGTATGTCAAGAATAGATCATTGTAATTTTTTCTCATCATCTAGTAAATGTTGCTCGAACAGCTGACTACGAACACTTCGCATTTTAGCATCCAACCACGATTGCTCAATTGCCTGAATATGCGTTCTTGTCGCTGGTAAAAATTGGTAACCCATGGTATTTAAATTAATAAAATGTCCACATTTTATATAGGTTTAATTAATCACAGTCTCTCTCAAGAGTATGTGGTCTCCGGCTTTCTCTTTTCCAATCTTTTCACTCTTACGTAGCCCCCTGCACATCAGTGGCGTTACCGCCTTGCTCGGGGTGATATGATTAAAAAAAAATAAATGTAAGTTACAAAAAGAAAATACATTATCTTACAAACGGCATTGGGGTCGTTTCCTTATTTTTATTAAATATCTTAAAAAGTAACGTACACTTTATTAATATGAGACAGAAATTATATGCGGGTATGTGTGTGTATGTCAGTCTGTTAAGTGCCATACGTGAAACACGCTTGGGCGATCATGTCTCGAAAGAGACATGACTGACTGGGCAGAAGATTATCCCGCAGTTGTTTGCCATTGCTTTCTGCGGTAGACTGGTTGCCGATAGAGAGATAGAACCCAATCTCTCCTGTTATTTAACCCATAACTGGATGGAATAGACGGATTAATAACTTTCCCAGTGGTATTTGCGCGTAAGTGAATGTAATGAATTCGAACTCTGCTCCCCGATATCCACTGCACCACAACGCACATGGGTATGTATGTGTGTAAAAACACACTACAGAATATGTAAATTTTATTGTCATGCATACGCATAAAAAATAGTACCTTATCATCATATATTTTCTCCAGTCTTTCTGCGATTTCATTATTTCTGTAAGTGTGTGATTAAATTGTATAGAAATTCCAGCTGTATTTTCTTTTAAAGGTAAGATATGGAGGAGACAGATGGCAAAGTAGCCATTCATTAAGATTTTTTCACCTTCAAATATCGTGACAAATTTATGACTGGCCTGAAAGTAGTTGATGAGAAAATAGCTTTGTTCCATTTCAACAGTACATGAAAAAAAGGAATGCCTTTATTAATAAAAATTAAATCACTAATCAATACAAAATATCAAAGACATTTATTCAACGACTAAACATCACTAATATATATCATATGGACGATTATGCTATTCCCAAACAATGACGAACTGTTGAATGAAAAAACGGAAAGCATACTAAGAAATACCGCTTGAGTTCATACAACCATGGATAAAAACGTCATAATTTGCGGACAACCTCCCGAGTGAACACGCTGGCGCTTGACGAACTACTGGACCAGGCTCGAACTATCCTTAAGATTTCCTCAGCTCCAGAGAAATCTTTCGTAGCGGCTGCACAAGCGAGACAAAGTAGTGTCAGTGCTTACCCTGAGTCGGGTTCGCCCGCTGGTATACTTTGCTACAAGTGCGATGTTTCCGATGCAATAAAGCCGGAAACATTGCTCGAAATTGCCCCGGGAACGAGGTGGCGCCGATCTCTTCCCCAGACAACATCTAAACAAGGCGCTGTCGATTATCCAAGTCCGCGTTGACAAAACGCCATGTTTGGCCCTCCTCGATTCTGGCTGTTCACGAACTATAGTAACTGCAGAACTCTGCCGCACCTGAAAGAAAAAGAGCGTCAAAGTAACCACCATAAACGGTGAAACACGTGCGTGTCGTGGTATAGAGGCGGTGAAGATCCGTACTGACACTGAGAACTTCGCTGATATCGAAGTGCTGGTGGTGCCCGAGAAGCCATTGAACTTTGACCTGCTGCTATCAAAGCTTTGGGGGGGGGTGTTCCCTGCCAACCCTAACCCCAACCCCTGCCGAGAAATTTTTATAACAGTTTTGTATGAACAGAGTGTACTTTCAATGTAATGTTTTCTGTTGAGAGTGATATGTATTGGTAGTAATTTTTTTCCCTTGGAAAAAGTTTTGTAGGTCAAACTTTTTCATAGCATCTTACATGAAGTCGGGTTCTCTTTCTTAAATTTTAAATTTAAGAAAATTTGCTAACCATTTAAAATACTAAGTAGATTAATCTGTAAAAATGTTCTTACGAAGACATTCTAAAATTATTTCAGTCAATTATGAGTAAGTCCACAAATTTTCATCAAAATAAGACAAGTATTTAATTTTTAAAGAGATGTGTAAAAAATAGTACAATCCAAAAAAAACTCAATCATCATAGTAATACTAATTGAAATATCGTAAACTGTTATATTATTCAGTTTTTAGTCGTGTGAAGCATATATTTTCCAGTTTTTTCATTAAAAAAAATGGGCTAAACATAATTTCCAATGGCAGATAAATAAATTCCAAACAATATAATTTCTATTTTAAATATAGTAGTGTATTTTGCTTACTGGAACTATTAAATTTAATCAAATGTTTTTCGTTGTCATTTGTCCGTTAAAAAAAAATTTCATGGTAAGCTACATACAAGATCATTCTCCAAATTTAATAAAAACAAACTTTTATCGCGAAAATTTTGAAGTGCAATTATAAAGATTAGTTTCATACTTTTTGTAAAACTTATCATGATTTTCAGCACCTACTTTCACACTTAATTAAATTGAGGAACCGAAGACAAAAAATACTTCATTGTAAAACTATATTTTTTATCAATTTCAGAAATTTTTTCTTTCTTCAAACCATGCTGCTCCTTCAGCGATTTAGTTGACGTTTAACATATCAATCAGTTTAAACTCCACAATTTTAATTTTGTTAAAACAATATAGTAGTTATGTCGCGTGAAAATGCAAAGGACTTACCATAACGCTGGTGCAAGAAAGACAAAAATGGAAAGCTCGCGCCACACACAGACAAACTAAGTCTGATTGGCTAATGCAATTCTAGACGCCATTTTGATTTTATTATGTATTTGAGGTATTAGGCATCTCATAGTATTTTTCACAATTGCATGCCTTTCTTCGGGCATAGAATATGTGATATTATGGATAAAGTCATTCTAATAAACGTTAAGTAATATACTTTCGAAAAGTATTTCGAGTGCTAAAACCTGAGTAAAAGGGGCCTGCCTCTTGGTCAACACTAGAATCTTTAAGCACGCCCGCTTAAGGGGGCGAAGACTATTCATTAATGGATTCGGAAAAAAACCCGAATCCATTAATCAATGAGCCCCCACCACCCTAAACGTTGTACCTAATAATCTGTGCTCTTAGCATCCGACCTATAGAACGGACTCTTACAGTATTCGAACGCTTACTGCTTGAAACCATTCGCATAGGTCTTACCGCTACCCCACCAGGGGACTGCCCACTGGATGCGGTCATTTTATGCGCTTATAAACTGAAGATTATTTGTAATAATAAAATAAAAGAGCAATCTTCCAAGATCTGGAATCGAAACTGCATTGAAATAGTGGCATGCTAATAGATAACTTCTAACGACGAACGGTGATATTAAGTAAATTTAATGACTTGCTTAATGATTCACGTTTCTTTTAAAATAATCTTTCAAAAACCACAATGCATCGAGTGTTATACCAGATAAATTTTGATTTCTTTTATTTTTGAAAATAAAAATAATGATAGTTATTTTTTGCTGTTGTTTTTTAGCTAGATTTTTTGATTATTTGAGAATATGAGTCGAGATAAATAATTGTCGGAAAATATTGATTTTCATATGAGAAAAATATAAAAAATGATGCGTGAAAAAGTATTGTGTGAGAAATTTTCCTTTCTTTCTTCACATCTTTTTCTCCGACCCTAAAAGAATTTATTTCATGTTTCAACGGTTAACAATATGACAGAATATATCCATGGAGAGAAAGACTCCCTGATACTCCTCTCCAAAATAGAATCCTCTGTCAAGTTGCGACGTAAGAAAGCCAACCTCAAAGCGTGTCGGTGACACTTCGGGTATGACATCTACAGTTTCCCTTTGAACGTTTGGCGCAAACAAAGAGGGATTAAAAGGCAAAAGATGTATGTAACACACACCTCAGCCTTGCCGAAGCCAAGTCGAGATCAACTATCCGACCTTTGCCAGTACGGCCGACCAATTTTTCTCCAGCTGGAGATCCTGCCCGAACCACACTCCAAGAATGCGGATTGGACCGTCAGTCCAACTGAAGGGCAGCGCTCTTCCAGGCACCTAACCTCAAGCCTGAAGAATTGTCGCGGTTACCTTTTTGTACCGTCCAAGCGCCTACTGTACCACCACAAGGTCGTCCCGGGACGACATGAAAATGGATAGGTCATCGGCGTACGCAGAAATCTTGGCTCGAGCCCCACTAGGAACGGCGATTCCGCATAGGGCCGGAATGCATGCCCCGTCCTGATCGTGTCCCAACAGAATCTCGGCAAATGTCTGAAAGCGCTCCGTCAGGATCTTGGTCTAAATCTTTAACTCTGTATTTAGCAGAGAGAGTTATGGGCCTGTAATCGTCTAAACACCCCACAACCGTCACCTTTTTCTACAGCGTGATCACATCCCTGGAAACCCGGTCGGGAAAAGAACCTTGACGGAACCAGTTGTTGTAGACCTATGTCAAAATCTATACAAGGATATGCCACAGACTCAAATACAATTCAGAGGATAGATTAAGTCCTGGAGACTTGCCTCTGCCGAACCTCTTCAATGCCAAGTGAACTTCTCCCTCCCGCAACTAGCTGCTTCAGAAGGCACAAGTCGAGGAAAGTGAGCTAAATAGGTAAGAAACTCCTTGCGAGATGCAGTTTCAAATGAGGGTATTTAAACTAACGATTTTGCCATCTTCATATACAGGCAATACCCACAGGAAAGGTCAGATTCTTAACCCAGTTATGGGTTAAATAAGAGGACAGTTTGGAAACCAGTCAACCACTGCGGGATAATCTTCTTTTTCGAGACATGCCCGCCCAAGCATCTCTCATGTATGGCACTTAACTGACTGAATGATAAATAGGATAAACCGATCCCCGACTTTATGTACAAATTAACCTTTTTTGTATTTTGAACGACTCTTAAATTCCAAGTAAATTTTAGTGGTTGTTTTCTTGAATATATCCTTTTTTCATTCTTTTTAACATTTCTGTTTTTTCTATTTTATTCTTCTTTGTCTCTTCCTCGTTGCTCTCTATCTCCTCTCAATTATTTTTAATTTCCACTTTTCTTTCTACCCTCATTTTTCTTTCTTCCTATCACATATCTTAATTATCTTTTAATTTTTCCAATTTTTTATCTTAACCCTAACCTAAAGTTATGTCTAGGGTCAGAGCTTGGGTTAGTAATCAGTGACTATGGCTAGAGCTAATGTTAAGGCTAGAATTATGGGACTAGGGCTAAAACTAAAGTTAAGACTAGCTTTACGGCTAGGGTTAAGGAGCTAGAGCTAGAACTAAGCATAGGATTCGGGTTAGGGCAAGGGCTACAGTTAAGTGGATTGGGCTACTGCTAAGGTTTAGACTAGTACTGAGTGGCTAGGACAAGTTCTTTGTTAAACACTAGGGTTAGACCTAGGGCTATAGCTAAGGTTAAGTTGGTATTGCTAGATCTAAGTTTAGGAATAGATTTTGGTCTAGGGTTAAAGCTAAGGTAAAGGCTATTATTAGGGGCAAGAGCTAATTTTAATGCTATGGTCAGGGATAGAGCTTAGGTTAAGGACAGGGTTAAGTGGCTAGGGCAAGAGCTAAGGTTGTATACAGTTAGCACTAGTGCTATGTGGCTAGGGCTAGAGCTAAGTTTAAGGCTAGGGTTAAGGGAGTCGGGCTAGAACTAAGTTTGTCTAGTGTTAAGACTATGGCTAGTGTTCAGTAGCTAGGTCTAGAGCTAAAATTACGGTCAGTGTTAGAGCTAGGGCTCAGGATAAGTGGCTATTTTTTAAGTGTAGGTTAGGGCTAGGGTTCAGGTGACTAGCACTAAAATCTAAGCTAAGGCTAAGGCAAAAGCTATGATTAAGCAGTGTTAGGGCTAGGCTTAAGGGGCTAGTGCTGGATATAAGGTTAAGTCTAGGGTTAAGGCTAGTTTAAGAGCTAAGTTTAGGTCCAGCATTCAGGCTAGGGCCACGTTAAATTGCTAGAGCTGGAGCAAAGTTTAATGATACTGTCTGGGCTAGGGTTAAGTAACTAGAGCTAGAGCTGAGGTTAAGAATAGGGTTAGTGCTAGGACTAGAGTTGTGGCTAAGGCTAGACCTAAGGTTGTCTAGGGTTAAGTGGCTAGTGCTAGATCTAAGTTTAAGGCTAGGGTTAGAGCTAGGGCCAGTGTATAGCTGAGGTTAGGTTTAGCGTTAGGTCTTGGGCTAGGATTAAGTTGCTGGGTTAGGGTTTAAAAATTGCACGTTCAAAAATGATCTTCCACGTGAGCATTATGAAAAACACAGTTACATGAGCGTTCTTAAAAAGAAAAACTGTAAACGGTAAAATCAGTTATTAAAAATCGCTTGAAGACACCACTCATGACAGAAATCCAGGTCGCGTAATAACTCGTTGACAAATGGAAAATATTCAAAAGTTCAACAATATAAGTGTATTGAGCACTTTTCAATACAAATGTGCACTGGTCAGACTTTATTATGACCAGAAACTAAGTATTAAACAATATATATATATATATATATATATGAAATTATCTGTTTGAACATTATTTTTAATCGATAGCAGTATTTGAGTAGATATTCTGTTTTTCATCTAACAGTATATTTATATATTTATTTCAACCGATTAGATTTCGTATCCTTCGTGGCCGACACACTAGATCAGTTGTTGGCTTCCCCCATTTTCCTACGAAATTTATCGTAAATAATCAGTCTGATAAATATATAAATACATTGCTTGATTGAAAACAGAATATCTACACAAATACGAGTATCGATTAAAAATAATTTTCAAACAAATAATTTCAATATGTCGGTTGTTAAAACCATTTCATCAATCTTCAGAACTTTCCGTAATATATATATATATATATATATATTGATCAAGAAATTCAAAATGAAAAATGCCATCCTATTTGGTGAATGTGATAGAGTGGGAGGTTGTTATAACTTCAGAAGTTTGAGAGTATAGACCAATGAATATTTAGACATTAAAGTGAAGCAATCTATTGTTTTGACAGGAGAAAAAACTGCCAGTTTAAATAAGTATGGAAGAAATATATAGCCAATATATTATTTGAGATGAAACGAGATTGAAATTAAAACAATAAAATATTAGTCACAAATGGTGTTGGTAATATAAAAACACTATTTTAATGTAAGAAAATGGATGTAAAGACATACTAATTATTAAATGCTGAATTGCTCAATTTTAGAATTAACTAATAGCGATTATAAGTGGAAACAGCAATGTAACAGTTATATTTAGTGTATACTAGCAGTATAGCCCGGCGTTGCTCGGGTGTAATGAAAGCTTTAAAACTAATCCATGGTCCTGGAGCTCAGACACTCTGGACGTTGGCACGAAAGACTAAAAAGCAATAGTTGTTTCCAGTTAAAGCGAAACCGTAGACTGAAAGAAAAATGAATGGATGTAAGTCAATTTTTGATTTCCTGATATTGATATCAAATTTTCTGCACTATTGTAAGAACTACAACCTTGAAACTTTTGAATATCGTTTCTTATGTCTTTGTCTCTGACTGTATCAAATTTGTTTAAAATCGGACCACTCCTTCTATAACCAGATTTTTTCGATTATCGATTTTCAAAATTTAACGGCGGTTACTAGACACAAAACCTAGCTAAGAACACTCGCAGACGCTTATAATACAACTGTGTAAATTTTCAAGAAAATTGGTTCAGCCGTTTCGGAGTCTATAGATAACAGACACACACACAAAGTTCCATTTGTAAATAAGTTTATATATACTTAACTAAAAGGAGTAGGATTACAGATTATAGCATATGTCAAACTGAGATAATTTTAGATATATTTAAGAGTGTGAATTATCTTGTGGTGTTAGTAAGTAGTCATTTTATGAATTAGTTTTCGGTAAGTTAATTATTTCGATATATTTCTTGTAAGTGAAGAAAACAAACTGTTTATATTTTATATAATATTGACTGTTTAGTGACTGTCTTAATAAACTCAGTCAATATCACAAAAAAGTGACTATAAATGCAATGAAATTTAATATTAAAGGCAACATTTATAATACCAAACATAATACAAAGAGAAAATAAATTTGTTACACATCATTATTAAAACAAATGATTAGTATTAGATTAGGTATTAAATTCATTAACCTACTGCAGAAACACTTCCTCAATAATAACCCCTTTAGCAAAAAAATTTAATGATACACTTAAACTATATATAGCTGTACTAATAATCTTGAAATGATAATGAAAATACGTAACAATAAAATCCTAAAAAATAAAAGAATAACAATCAAGACCATTATTATGAATAACAACAATAATATTAATACTTTCAATCATCGTAACCTAATCGAATGTCTTCTGCAAAATAGATGCCTTACAGATTCTGTAGTTTGGCAAGCTACCATTTCCACTGCAGAAATGTTATCTTTTATCAAATAATTATATTGGAAGTACTACAAACGCATTCAAGTCACAATTGTATAAGCATAAGCTACCCTTTAATAATAAAATCTATATTAACTCAACATCACTGACCAAATAATACTGACAATTAAAAAACACAAATGAAACACCGACAGTAAAATTGAAGAAATTAACAAAAGCTAGAAGATATAAATTGATACATGAAAACTGATATTTTTCTTACCAGAACAAACCCAAATAATTAAATTCACGAAAATGTATTAAAGCAACGTAATGAAAGAGCTATTTACTGCCACCACAAGATAACCCACACTCTTAAATATATCTAAAATGATATCAAACTTCTTACTACAAGCTACAGACCATAAAACTAATCTTAACTCCAACATTGATGTTTACGCTTGAATTCCTTACCAGTTTTAATCGTGTAAATTCGGCTTTAATAATTAGCCTCATGTTTCAACGTCATTCCCTCACATTAAAATTCTGATTTTTGTATTAATATCACATCTCAATTCCCAATCTCACACCCTTCCACACTGCAAATCCATTCATATTGCTGTGTGATAGATAGATAGATAGATCTGTTTCGCTGTATCATAGCTCATCAGTACGATTAGACATCCGATTGCTTTTACCCAGGATTGAAAACCGCCTGTATTGGCACCGGTTGGTGATTCTATTTCTGAGCTATGGGCGCTCGGTAGGAGGTAGACGATTTAGTGTATGATGTATAATACGCCAGTAGTTAGAGTTTTCTCGTTGATTACTGAATGAGCGATGTGTAGATACTAGAGTAGCTACTGCTTTTGCAAAGTCTACCAATCTTCCAGAGTGCTCAATCAGGGTATGTGACCGTAAATATTCTTCCGCAGACAGATCTGTCTCGCAGCTCATCATTATATATATATATATATATATATATATATATATATATATATGAAATAATTTCACAAATTTTGATAGAGGCTCCCGCACATAAAAACAAGATAAAAAGGCATTATTCACATAGCCACTATTCATTTTAAGCAAATTTTGCAGTAGATGTTTTTTGTGTAGCCATCTAGCGAAAGTTACATTTGAAATTTGTCTATATTTGTGGCTCGTCTGTCTTCAATGTTTAACGAGTGTAGTCGTGTTAACTGAGAATTGTTGCATATAAAAAAGGCAGGATGATGATTATGAGCAGACATACGATTTCTTTATGGCCACTTGAATGGCATGGATTAGAGCCTGTATGGCAGAATCTGATTGCATTTTTAGACAGAATGCATCCGAATCATCTAACCTTTGCCGCTGCTTATCTTCGTGCTGACGAGACAGAATCAGTAGTAACACAAACTACGGATCTAGGAAGAAAGAGATCAGCTCATAACCCTGAACACATTAAGGTATCAGCACACGTCAAGTGATCCTAACATGTCATACATTTCATTGTGAAACCTGGTGGATACTTCGAGAGAAGTTATTGCATCTGTATCATTTTATCACATATACCAAGTCGGGATCTATCACATTATAGATTCTAGGAGAATTTGTAATCTGATAGATCCTGACTTGGCAGCTCGGATACAGTCACAATGTGGCGGCTTCCCTTTGTCTTTTCTACAAACACTTTTACGGCTTCTGCTCCGATGAACTTAGCTCACTGGTGCCCCCTATATATAAATTTAATCGAGCCACAAGATTAACAACTAGGTCCCACCCTGTTACTGTGAAACCAATAAAATGTAAACCCAAATTCTCCTCCATCAGCTATTTTTCTCACTATTCCAGCCTGTGGAATACCTTTCCATTTACTTGCCTTCCCGACAGCTATAATCTCTAAGAATTTAAAATCAACGCCAATAGTCATCTATCTCACTAACCTTTATCCTCACTCTCATGCTCTTTTCTCCGTCCACTCCACTCTCATCAGTATTCTCCTCCTTCTCTTACCCACTTCCTGACACCCCCTATAACCAGTCACTCTTTCTCATAAATTTCCTCCTATGTAACCCCATGCAAAACAGTGGTAATAAATGGCCTTGCTTTGGGCGATATGATTATAAAAAAAAATGACAACGCGTGCAGTACTTTTCATCCTCCTATCATTCACAATGGGAGAACATTTGCTGATTTATATTACACAAACTGCCGACCGTTGATTGTAATTTTAGTTTTATTTACGGATGAGGTAACATTTGGAATCTATAGAAGAACACATTTACCAAAATTTGTGAGCGAATGAGAATAATTATGGTACAGTAAAGACGAGACATCATCATCAGTTTAAAGTTAATCTGTGGCGCTAATTGTAGGTCAATCTCGAATAGGTTCCATGGTTTGCACGATCTCAATCCTATGGATTTTTATCTAGGGGGACACCTAACTGATTTATGTAACAGACAATAACGCAGAAACTCTTCATCAACAGGTCATCATGGTCTGCGAAACCATTCGATGCCCTGTACGAGTAACTGAAAGGTTCCGCCAGATCCGATGTTTGCATGCGTGGGTAGAAGCAAACAGACGACATTTTGAACATATTAGTTGAGGTACAGCGATGAGCTTTCTGACATGATGATATTGAGATTTCACCTTGTTTTGGTTTGAGGAACCTGCCTCCAAGTTTTATGAAATTTTTAATAATATATATTATTATGGACTCACCTGTCTAATTCCAACGTATGAGTGTCTAACTCAGACTGCCACACAGAATTGTTTAGAGTGGTACGCTGTGCGGTATTTTGATGTACGATAGGTATGTGTGTTGATGGACAAGTTTTTATGGTGATTGAGAAAAATTGTAACGTATGTCTGGGTCGTGAATCGGATTAGCTAGGTATAAGTTAGAGTACTGTATGACCAACCTCAGTTTTGTTCCCCCTCCCTTTTTCGGCCTTGTGCCATAAGATTTGTAATATAATCTGAATAAAAATAATCGTTTAGAGTGGTGACGGCTTGTGTAGCACCATCCACACATTTTGGAACCGTTGATAAACAATCGGTGCAGAAGTTCGCCACAGATGTTTTGAACAGCAGATTTCAGTTATTTAACCATAACTGGAGAGAGTGGACGGATTAATACCTTTCCCAAGGGTACCAGTGTGTAAGTGAATGCAGAGTGTTCGACAGAAATTGAAACTCGGTTCATTGATTTCCATTTTCAAGCCGACATCCACCGCACCACAATGCAGATCCGTTTACAAACGCTTACAGCACCTGGTATTCCCAACCGGTCACCCATCTAAGTACTGACCAGGCTCAACATTGCTTAAGTTCGGTGATCGATCAGGAACCTGTGTATTCAACGTGATTATATATATATATATAAAGTAGTGGCAAAATCAGGCAACATAGGGATTAATACTAATGTGGTAATATAGCGGAGGAAAATATCCGACGTGTTAATGAATCATTATTTTTGAAAAAGGACTTTTTAACAACACAACAATTAAAAACTTCATTTGTAATTATGCATGTAATGAATTGAATATTGCACTATATATATATATATATATATATACACAGAACCTAATGAACAGACGAATCTACCTAGCTGCCTCCTAAGCGGATCCTCATGGAAAGCTGGTTAAAGAGGAAAAGAACAAAAGACATAAATAGGTAATTAAGACAATCTCCCACGTGACCAGGAAATTAAAGAACACAAGGGAGGGTGTTAACAAATTTATTACTTTAATATTTAATTTATAATTATCAGGGGAAGGAGTAAAAGACAAAAACAAAAAGGTAATATACCACGATAGATGGGCCTAATCTAATAACCAGGGCTTACTATGCCTACATTTATTCAGGATTTCAGTCTTAAAATTCAGTAAGTTTGTCGGTTGCTTATACGAGGCTATAGCTAGTTTCTCTTCAGTACATAGCCTGCAAAATTCTTGGCCAGCTTTGTATATAGGACATCTGTTCAGTATCTCCCATTTCAAGATTGGGTCTTTATTCATTTTTTGCTTAATAGTCCATACGTAAGTGGATAATGTCGTACTATGCTTAGTCTTTTTGTTATTGAAACTACTTGTATGATTATAAATTCTTTTTTAAATTTATCCCGTGTTGCTCCTAGATATATTTTGGGATCAGTATCCTCCGTATTCTTCTAGATTTTAACTTGATAGACCACGCTGTTGACATCTATCCTTTAAGGGACAACTACTTTTATTCCTACAATTAATACTCCGAGTGTCTATGCGTGGATCATCGCTAACTTTTTTCTTATTGAGTCCACTAATTAGCTTTTTTTAAATTTGTCATGCAACAGTAACTAAGTTTAACATTGTTTTTGTTAAATATTTTATGTAACTTAGTACTTTTGCTAAAATTTTGTTCCGACAGATTAAAAAAAACATTTTACCGATTTTTGTTTTCACCGTTAAGTTAAACGGGAAATTGGACCATAAAATATTTCTACCTCTATTTTTACGTTTATTTTCACTTCTGAAGTGTTCGTAGTATCCATATATTCTATATGAACACAATACATACTCACATATATATATATATATATATATATATATATATATATATATATATGTGTGTGTGTGTGTAATCACGATAAGGAAGTTTTCTAAAGAGTCTTATTTTTTAAACGTCTTTAAATTTTAGCGATTCGTCAGATTTTGATATTTTGTTGAAAGACTTTAAATGTCACGTGATAACATTTTTCTTAGCTGAGAAAATATTTAAAATTTGTCTGGAATCTGACTACTGTTGTTTATATAATGAATTTGACATATCTTTATGAATTCAATAGGGAAATTGGATCCTTCAAGTGATTAGCCTATGAGACTCGAATCTCGACCGGTGAGAAGTCGTTTGAACGTGTCTTTAACTTGACTGCTGTGGCTTATCGTTTAATATTAAGCAATTTCGTAACAAAAATTTGATCCCATTTAAACGCATTATAATACATATATGTCTCATTTTGTGATCATAGAAAAATAATAAGTATGTGATATTTTTTGCATTTTTTATATCACTTTTTGTGTGAGCAATAAATAAAAATGTTGTTACTTTGAGAGGAGATAGGTTCTAACAGTTCCCCTTTGTCTCATTGATTCACTGAATGATCATCTTGATCTTAGGTGCATTGCTATATACTGTTAAAATATCATTAATATAACATAAAATTGCACTACCTAATTGTTGTGTTTATTACGTAATTGCATCACGTGGTATTTGAAGCGTATAAAGCATTGACTAATTCATCAAATGCCTAATTGATGACAATGATCTAAATTCCTTTGCAAAAAATAAAGATGCAATAGAAAAGCTTAGCAAATGAGCTAGAATGGAATTACGGTTTGGGAAATGTTCAAAATTCGTCATATATATATGAGGACAGGAAGAACCAAAAGTAATTTAACTTCCCAGAAAGGAAAATAAAAAAAACAAAAAAATGCTGAATAAAAAAAAAAAAAAATCTTTGGAAGCATAGAAGGCATCAGTTTATGTTGGTCAAGGATTCTTCTTCCTACTGTTACGCGGTGACTCGTAGCTATATCCTATGTGATATACAGGGTGGGCCATAAATCGCACACTAAAGAATTACGTGATATGAAACAATGTGAAATGAGTGGGGTAAAATATATTTTCCTTTCCTTTTTAGAAAATAAATGTTCTTTTATCAAAGTTTTTTCAGTTATGATTTGCCTTTAAAAAAGTTTTTATTTTAATTTTCAGATATGCCCTTAACAATTGACGAACGATTTAAACTAGTGTTTACGTCTGGTGCTGATGGCGCCACTTATCGATCTGTTGCTGAGAAATTTAATCGAATTTATCCTGATCGTGAGCCCATCGACAGTAGGACGTTTGATGATGAAATTTCGTGAAATTGTTTTAAAATGCTTTGGTGCGCGACTTATAGCCCACCCTGTATATTCTTTGCATTATTCTTTAACCAGAAGAGGTTGGTGTCAGTGAAAGCAGACATTTATTACAGTTATAATTACCCCTTTGTTGCATATTGGTTACAATTGTAACCAACATGCAACAACGGTTAGAGAAAGCTACAATTGTAACGAATATGCAACAAAGCGTTAAGTAGAGTTGCGCGTTGTGGTGCAGTGGATATCCGCTCAGAAAGTAAAATCGCAGAACCGAGTTCAAATTCCAGTTGAAATGGTTTCACTAACTTACGGGAAAATATCCGTAAAAAAGGTAGTAATCTTCGTTCAGATATGGGTTAAACAGCTTTGGTTTTATAGCCAAATTTTCTACCGCAGAAAGTGATGGCAACTGACAGCGGGAAAATATTCTGCCCAGTCATTCATGTCTCTTTTGAGACATGATCATCCAAAGCGAGTATCACGTATTGCACTTAACTGACTGAACGAAATACACAACATGCGTCTCCAACGATCTCAGTATTCATAGAGACAGCTAATTTGAAGTTCAAAAAGAACAAGTGTTTCAGATGAACGGTAAAATGACGTGTTGCATAAATAGACACACACATACACAAGCATGGAGAGAAAATAAGAGAGAGGGGAGACAAAAGAAAGATCGAAGGGATATTCATGGAAAAGAAGTTGCAAGAAAAGATATGAAAGTCGCTTGAAGTATTAAACAGAGTTACCTTGCTTTGCTGATTCTTGTATCTGAATTGTCTATATTTAATCTTTCCGTAGAATCACATCTCCGTCTCATGTAATCTCTTCATCTGTAAGGAAAGTGTTCAACATTCACTGCCAACCAGAACTTACTAAATCTCCAAATAACCAAAATCTGAATATATAAATAACGGAATTCTATATTGAATATATTTTGTATTAGAAGCTTGCATCGCATAAGGCTTGGGTTTTAACATAAACCCTATTCCACTGACGGTCGTCCATCAGTTCTATTCACGGAACGTTTTTAAATAATTTGTATGGGTGTGAGTTATATTCAATCATAGTGTAAAACTGAATGTTTTCACTGTACGAATTACGCTTAGAACATGTTTGTTAAATTTGCTTGCTTAAATTTGTGTCACATATATATAGACAATTTTATATAATTAATATATATATATATATATACATATATATATATACATATATATATATATACATATATATATATATATACATATACATATATATATATACATATACATATATATATAAGCAATCGGATGCCTAACCGTACTAATGAGCTGTTACACAGCGAAACAGATCTGTCTGCGGATGACTATTTACTCTTTCACATCCTGATTGAGCACTCTGGAAGAATGGTAGACTTTGAGAAAACAGTAGCTACTCAAGCATCTACGCATCGTTCATTTAGTAATAAATTAGAAGACACTCAGCTACAGGTGTATTTATATAACACGCTAAAAGTCTGCTGCCTTCTACCGAGCGCCCATAGCTCAGAGGTAGAATCGCCGATTGATGTCAATTTTATCGGGTTACAATCCTGTCTAACCGTACTGATGAGCAGTGATACAGCGAAAAAGATCTGTCTGGTGATGACTATATATATATATAATGTGCGTAGAAACAATAGACTTTCTTTTATATATGTTCCACTGAATGCGACACACAAGTGTAATCTTATATTTAAAAAAAAATAATTTGCTTACATTCTCTCTTACAAATTACAACTGATTCTGCTACTACACAATACTCCATAAAAGGCAGGCATTATATGATTTAACAACGAGTTGTTTAGTTTAATTTTGTTACTAAAATATTTGTTTTACGCCATTAAACAATAGTAATTCTTTTATTTTATGATCTTTTGTGAAACTATAATTACAATTTTTAATAATTTTATGTAAACTAAAATGCATTGTCCAATTTTTTAGCTTATACAAAACAAAATCTTAAAGTTGCTGAAAATAAATTTGCCTTTATATTCAGCCTGAATTTGATTAATGATCATTGTCACTGTTGGACGCGTAAGAGATGACATCTGTCCGGCTTTCATTCTCAAAAGAGTTTCAGTTAGAAAAGAAATGTACCAAATTTCGGCAGTTTGCCTCAGTATTTGGAACTTTGGCTTTTGCATCACATTGAAAAATGGGTCAGTCAGTTAAGTGCCATACGTGATACACGTTTGGGCGATCATGTCTCGAAAGAGATATGACTAGCTGGGCAGAAGATTATCCCGCAGTAAGTTGTCATTGCTTTCTGCGGTAGATTGGTTGCCGACCAAGGCTATAGAACCCAATCTGTCCTGTTATTTGACTTATAGCTAGAGAGGGAAAAGATATATTATATTGTTAAGTAGTAATTAGTGGGGGATCAGTTTTATATTGTTATGAAGTAATAAACTGATCCCCCACTATTACTACTGCAGGATAAACTTCTGCCCAGTCAGTCATGTCTCTTTGGAGACATGATCGCCCAAGCCTGTATCACGTATGGCACTTAACTGGCTGACTGAATATAATAGTCAAAATCATGATTGAGGTTTCTATTGGGCATAAAGTGGGGGATCAGTTTTATATTGTTATGAAGTAATAAACTGATCCCACTTTATGCCCAGTAGAAACCTCAATCATGATTTCGACTATTATATTCAGTCAGCCAGTTAAGTGCCATACGTGATACAGGCTTGGGCGATCATGTCTCCAAAGAGACATGACTGACTGGGCAGAAGATTATCCCGCAGTAGGTTGCCATTGCTTTCTGCGGTAGACTGGTTGCCGACCAAGGCTATAGAACCCAATCTGTCCTGCTATTTAACCAATAAATGGAGACGGATTAATACCTTTCCCAAGGGTATTTGCGCGTAAGTGAAAGCGAGATGGGAGAAAAATACATAACTTTCCAGCTAAACAACTCTGGTGAGAACAAAATGAGTTTCAAGATTAATAAATGTTAAATACTCCCGCTTTTTATATTAACACTTATAAATAAAAGATATTAACTATTTATGTTCTGTAATTGTTAAGCACTTATTTAGCTGAGATTCCCAGTGGACGAGAGGAAAACCCAGAGTCGAATTAATATTGAAGCTATTATATTTACCCGGTGGAAATGACAACAAAGACACCACCATTTATTTACTGAATATTTAATAAACTTAACAATCCACTACTTATATAACTTAAACGCAGTTCTAGATTGTCAGAAAGAGCTCAGCTCATATTTGAGTTGGCAGGATGTAAGAATAAATTCTATGTTACATTTTCTCTTTTCGCAATTGTCGCTTGTAGAACTCCCATGCTTTCCAGTCAAATTTAACCTTCAGAAATTTAAGTAAAATTTCAATCGCTCTCTTCTATGCGGATTTCTTTAAATTATAAGGTTTCTGATTCACATTTTTCCACATTCAATAATCCTTTTTGTGTTAGTGGCTTCCATGACAAACTAGATTAAATGCCCAAACACACACGTTCGCCTAAATACAATGATACTCGAAATTTGAATAAAAGGAAAAAGAAGAAAAAAAGGGGAAAAGAAGAAGAAGCAGGGAAGGAAAAAGAAAGAAGAAAGAGGAGAAGAGGGATATATATATATATATATATATATGCATATATTCATTTTTCCGTAAAAATCTAAATTGGAAAGAAAATACACCCCACCCCTATCACGTCTATGAAAACCTAGACACAGGATCAAAATAAATACATGAATTAGGTCCACTAACAGGAGACAACAACCAATTAAATGATAGCCAACCATAAAAATGACCATTCAACAGTGCCCTCTTAGAAATCCTAACCAAAAGATACACCCAACCGATAAAAAGATAAAGCATACATTCCAACAGATAATACCATTAATCAAGAATTTCACACTTACACACCAAATTCCTCAAAAGTCTAACGATCAAAACGAGACATTCACTTAATTACCAATAACCCCAACCAACCCCCACGACAACAACGAACCAAATATAAACAGAGAATGATTCCAAAGCTTTATTTCCCCTGAGGAAGTGTTTAAATCCAAACACTGAAACAAACATATGATTGTAAGGAAAAGGACATATATAGAAGAAATTATGTACATGTTCTAAAACATAATTAATAATAAATATATATATATATATATATATATGTGTGTGTGTGTGTGTGTGTCTGTGTGTTATCCGCAGACATTCCTATTTCGCTGCATTGCTTTTAGTCAAGGTCGAAAAAAAGAACAAATTGACATTAGTTGCTGATTCTACCGCTGAGCTATGGGCACTCGGTTGAGGAAGGCGAACTTTAGTGTGATATATACACAATATAAACACACACCAATAGCCGAGAGTGTTCAAATTCATTACTGAATGAACGATTCGGAAATGCCTGAGTAGCTACTGTTTTTAAAGTATATCATTTCTCCATAGTGCTCAATCGGAGTGCGAGAGCATATACACTAAATATTTATAGGTCAAACTCAAATTAAATTCGACCAGTAAACAGTTGTTTTCAAATATGACTAAAATTATTGACCATTTAATAGATTGCATCAACAATATATATATATCTTTTGTTTATGAAAAGTAGCCTGTAATTTTGCAACTGGGCTGATTTTAAATAAACTTTTCTGTCGATCATTTAAACATTTGACCATGGTGATATATTCTGTTTTGAATCTCTCATAATTTTAAAACAAACTAAATAAATTTCCTCATTGATATCATAGAGCAACGTTGACATACATTTCATCAGTTAACAGAATACACTTTTTCAGGTTTTTGGAGGTTGTTCTAAAAATATCCCAAAGAAATTTGAAGTTGTCTAATTTTATAACTTTTAAAGGCAAAGCGGATAATGTTCTCACACAGTCACTTAAAATCATTTTCAAGACTGTTATATAATAACAGAGATATAGCAAAACATTCAAATGCCCTGATAAGAATATCAGAATCATAATGTTTCTTCGCAATAATTTTTGTAGACTTTTAATTTTTGTAGACTTTAGTATTTTAATTGTTTTATTATTATCATTTTTAAAATAAGTTAACGAATTGCATCACTGATTGTGACCGGTGCTGAAACACTGATATTGGACTGTTTGAAAGAAAAAAAAATTGATGTACACAACCGGCCATAATTATTAGGCAACACCGGTTTTTAAAAGAAATGATGTATTTCATACTATTTTTAGTATTTATTGCCAAAGGAAAATCGAATAGTTCTTTTGTTATTACTACTTTGCAAAATTTTACAAAGCAAGTAAGCAAAGATGAACTCATCTAAATCACCCTAAACTTTCTTCATTCTTTCATTGATAAAACTGCAATATAGGTAATTCTTAAATATTTATAAATTCATTTGATGCACATGTTATTGTGCAATATTAACTAAAGAATCATTCTATTTTGATTTACAATTATTTGTGTGGCAATGAATAATAAAAAATAGTATGAAATACATCATTTTTTCAACACTGGAGTTGATTAATAATTATGGCCGTTAGTGTATATATACCAGCAGCGTAACAGCAAAATCTAAAGTTTAAAAAAGCATTTGATTAATTCAGGGGGCAAAAGTCAATAGATATGATGAACACATGATTGTTTAATTTAAAACAATTTTTTTCTAAAGTGTGGATTTTGTCTTTTTCTGGAAATTGTGCCAAATTTTCATTTACACATTCCGCACTGAATCAGATGATTTATTTTTAGCTCCTTGTTTTGTGATGCATTTGAGGTCAAATAATAAAATACTGATGGTGTATTTCTGGTTCGAACTTAGTCTCAAATAATCAGATTAGGGACGTTGTATCAGTTTATTGACTATAACAATTGTTTTTAGTTTAAACATTTTGATATTAGTGAAGACGAAATATACAAACACTTACGTTGTTAATCACGGTTAGTACGACAAACAGTTACTCAGCTCTGATCATTTTGAGAAATATTTTGGGTTACTGAAATAGAAAAAAACGACTAAACTATTTTTTCATAGAAAATACATTTTACTTCTAAAGTATATCAGTCAATTAAGTGTCACCCGTGATAAACACTGGGGCGATAATGTCTCAATGAGACATCACTGACTGGGGAGATGATTTTCCCCGCAGTAGGTGGCCATTATTTTCTGAGACAAATTAATTACCAACCATGGCTACGGAACCAAATATTTCCTGCTATTTAACCCACAGGTTGAGTGAGAAGTGACTGAATCATATCTTTTCGAAAATTTGCGGGTAAATGAATGCAAGGAATTCAATTGGAATTCGAACTTAGCTCACTGATTTCTCGTTCGGAACGGATAGCCACTGCACTGAAATGAATTCTAAGCTCTAATGGGTTTAGACTTCGAAATTTAGAATTCAGAATTGATAATTATGAATGTGGGAATTTATCTTTTAAATGCTAACATGGATTAAGAGGTTTCAGGACAAAAGAATATAGGATTCAAACATGAGGAATTTAGAGTTAGCGCGCTAGATTTTCTATGTCTCCACGATGTCGAAATCTTACACAAGTTCACAAGTGCCACGTATATTTACAAAGGGTAAGAGGCCTGAAATCGCTCTTTTACTCTCAGTATATTATTTGGGAAACACATGCTTTCCCGTTAATTGCAATACAGAGCTGCTCCCTGCGTAAGATGATTCTCACCCCGAGAGATTTGTTGCTTTTCTTAATATGACATCGGATACAAATGACAATAAATCTGGTTGGATAAAATCTCTCTCTCTCTCTCTCAAAAATATGCAGTTGCATGCATTCTGATGAATACATTAATGTTGAAGGTGACATTTTAAGAATTAAAATTTTGGCGTCCTGAAGCAGACTGCCACCACGTTTAATTTCGTTGGTTTTTTTTTGTTGTTGATCTTTTTAACATTTTCCAGAGTAGTAAGATCGATAACCCCCTTAGCTTTACGACTGACAAAAAAAATTTGAAAAATTTCAGTATTAAAACATTTTCTGAAGGTGATCAATTTCTCATACACCGTTATAGGAAATCGAGCCTCCATTTTGAAACCAGTCGCCGGTACGACATTAATGCCACCTGTAAATTTGTTCATTATCAAATCTTTGGGACTTTTTTCAGTGCACATTATCTTTCACACCTTAAACTTTACGAATGACAAAAACATTTGCAAAAAATTCAATATTAAAACAATTGTATGGGGGGGGGGGAACATATTCTCATGCAACCTTATAGTGGATTGAAAATGGAGGATTGATTTACTTTGACGTTGTATGAGAAATTGACCGCCACCCACAAATTTATTTAAATATTTCAAAATGTTTTTTGATAATCGGAAGGTTTAAGTAACAGTCGATAGAACTGCGCTGAAAAAAGTAAAAAACATGAAAAACAATGAAAAACAGCGAAATTAAGATAAACAAAGCGACCCCAACGCGAGTGGATGAAAATGAAGGACCGGTTTAATTTAACATTGTATGAGAAACTGACCCCACTCCAAATTTGTTTAAATAAAATAATTTTTCAAAATCTTTTTTAATAATCGGAAATTTTACGTAACAATGGATAGGACTGCTCTGAAAAAAGTAAAAAGAAAAAAAAAGAAAATTAAACGTGGTGGTAATCTGTTTCAGGTCCACCAAATTTTGGAATATATCGATAAAATGCAAACATCAACTTTACTGCTTAATAAATAAAAAATAATAATACTCAAACTAGTTTATCTTTTTTTTTTTATATAAGCGTTTCACCCCGAGCAAGGCATGTCACTGTCACTACTGTGCAGGGGGCTACGTAGAGTGGAGAAAGGCTGATTAAATATAGGAAATGTCAGAGGGTGGGTGATAGGCGGGTAAGGATACCGAGAATGAGGGTTGGGTAGATGAGAGTGTTCTGAGAATAATTGGGAGTTAGAGTGATAGGAGGTGTCTATTGACCCTACATTTAAACACCTGGAGATTGTAACTGTCGGGAAAGCAGACTTGTGGAAGGGAGTTCCACAGGCGGGAAGCGCGAGAAAAGAAGCTGTTGGAGTAGAATTTACGGTTACATCTTATTTGTTTAACTGTAAAAGGGTGGGACCTAGTTGCTAATCTAGTATCTTGTGTAAATTCCTGCTTAGGCGGCACCAGTGATCTAAGCTCATCGGAGCAGAAACCATGAAAGTACTTGTAGAAGAGGCACAGGGAAGCCACATCACGCCGGTGAGAGAGCGGCTGCAGCCGGTCTGCCAAGTCAGTATCAGCCACGTTACAGATCCTCCTTTGTATTTTGTCAAGAAGCCCAAGGAGAGCAGCAGGGGCACCCGACCAGATATGGCAGCAATATTCAATATACGGGCGGATGGTAGATTTGTATATGTGCAGAATAGATTCAGGTGGGAAAAATTTCCGGGGCCTGCACAGGGAGCCCACTTTCATAGCAGCAGATTTGGCAATGGATTCAATATAGTCATTCCATTTGAGGTCCGCCGAGAGTGTAAGGCCAAGGAGGCGTAGTATTTTACTCTCTGGGAGGCTAGCATGTCCCATGCTAATGGGAGGTAGATGCGATAGTAAGCATAACGTCTTGTAGTCATAAAAATAGTATTAAATAATCGATGAATATAATGGAGAAAAATGAAATCAAGCTTGTTTGACATTTTTTACACGTTTATTGAAAATCCTCTTTTATTTAAATTTGTTGAAATATATCTCATTTCATAAATGTGTTTTACTGAGACTAACTTCAAGCAAATAATTGGATTCTTTATTTTAATGTACTTTATTTATCGGGTATGCTGTTTACTTAGTAAAACATGGAGATGAAATTATAGATGTAATCAATATATTTCCCCTCGCATTTTTTTTATTTTTAGGCAAAAACACAAATATCTTAAAATAAGTTCGCTGATGGACATATAACGTTGAAACAGTTTTTTTTTTCGTACAATCACCGAAGTTAACCAACCTCATAACTGGTAAGTTCCTTATTGGCTGACCGTTTAGAAATATCTGTTGCTAAATGCATATATGTGTATTGTGTATCTGATGTCATGGATCAGTCAGTCAGTTAAGTGCCATACGTTATACACGCTTTGGGCGATCATGTCTCGAAAGAGATATGACTGACTGGGCAGAAGATTATCCCGCAGTAGATTGTCATTGCTTTCTGCGGTAGACTGGTTGCCGACCAAGAATATAGAACCCAATCTGTCCTGTTATTTGATTTATAGCTAGATGGGGAAAAGATGTATTATATTGTTAAGTAGTAATTAGTGGGAGATCAGTTTATTACTTCATAACAATATAAAACTGATCCCCCACTTTATGCCCTGTAAAAACCTCAATCATGATTTCCACGATTATATTCAGTCAGCCAGTTAAGTGCCATACGTGATACACGTTTGGGCGATCATGTCTCGAAAGAGACATGACTGACTGGGCAGAAGATTATCCCGCAGTATGTTGCCATTTCTTTCTACGGTAGATTGGTTGCCGACCAAGGCTATAGAACCCAATCTGTCCTGTTATTTAATCTATAACTGGAAGGAATAGACGGATTAATACCAAGGGTATTTGCGCGTAAGTGAATACAATGGATTCGGCTGGAATTCGGACTCGGTTCCCCGATTTCTCGTTCCGAGCCGATATCCAATGTACCACAACGCACATGTAATGGGTACTGGCTCGAAATTCTTAGTCTGAGAGCCGAGTTCCAATTCCCTTTGATTTCTTTTTATTTAGTTACGTGTAAATAAATTTGAAAAAATTAAAATGCCTCTCTTCTTCCTCAGTTATGGATTAGTAAGTAGTTTTTTTTCTACATCATTTTTATCCTAAAACAATTCATACAATGTTAAAATAATTTTCGTTTTTATATAATCTGCAATGGATGGATCAGCCGTAGAAAAAGAATAAAACAATCATTTTAATCAGTTCGGTTCTGGGGACATTTATTCAAATTAAAAAATATCTTCAGCATACTTAAAGTAAACGTTTCTCTATTTAGTAAAATAATTCAGAAAGAGGCATGCATGAAAATTCCGATGTGTTAATACACATTCACACCTACAAAAAATATACATGCACAAATGAAACACACACACACACACACATTCAGCCATACATACAGACACACGTACATAAAACTACACATCCAAATGCACATAAACGAAAGTCGAGGCAAACACGCATATAGCAACGCAACCTCTAACAAACACGTACACACACGCTCACACCTACTCTAAGCACAGTCAACAACTTACAGCTTTGCATATGCACCCCTACACACAGAGAAACTCACGTATAGAGAAAGACGCCAAACACAGGCGCACATACTGATACATAAAATCACAGGCACGAATATATAGCTATACACACACACACTGATTACGATCGCATTATGTTAAAACACCAATTCCAGTACGACCACCGAATCAAGATGGGTGACCACTCGGGTATACCAGGCACTGCAAGTTTTTGATGTACTGGTGGTAAAATGGGTAACAGTTAGGAAATGTTAATCAGAGATCCGACTTCTAATTCCAGTTTTTTCCGATATATTTACTTACGAGAAAATATCCTCGAGAAATGTGTGAATCTAACTTTTCTCCCTCAGCTATAGGCTATTTAGTAAGAATTGTATTAACTTATTATTATCTCTAAAAATATAAGTAAATTCTACGTACAAAATATTTGGATATCTGCATTAAATAATCCATAGATTATGAGATGCTGTTAAAGAAAAACAAAGCAAATCACAGTGAGCTATGTATATGTTTGTAGAGGCGCGCTCACACACACAAGCAAATACGCATGGTGTTACGCATACATAAAGAAGCACATTCGCGCTTAAATACACATATTGACACACAAGTATACAGCACACACACACATATAACCAGAAGCAGAGAGGCACATTGAAACCAATGTGAAGAAAACACCCACAGGCAGAATAACTGAAAAGCGAAATCTAGTATTACTTATTGCACATACGAATGAAGAAAATGTCATTTTAGAAGCGAGCGTCACGTGGGCTGAGTGGAATGCACAGCAGGATGGAGGGCGGGACTGTAGATGGGAAGGAAAGTAGTCGAGGTTTATATGTCAGCTCAATCCATCGGTGTATTTATAACCGCCTCTCTGTTACTATATATATTATATTTCTGGTAAAAATACATTCTGATCTCACATGACAAAAATACGCAACTATTTATAAGAGCACTTTCATGCGCGTTTACAAACACGCGAGATGTGTGGAAATGCGTTTACCACTGACTCTTTCTCTCTTTTCTTTACTCCTATCGCTATTTCTTTGTATGAGAGAAAGAAAGTGATGAAGAATGAAAGACTACTTACAAATGGGTTTTTTTCTTGTGAAATATATAACAGTTTCCTCACTAAATTGATTAGAACGTTAGTACTAAAGATTACATGTTGATAACATTTATAGGAACATTTTAAATATTATTAAGTATGGTTGAGGACTAAAATACTCGCTGTTATAATACAGAACTAGGGCCGGAGTTGAAGGGTATCCAGTGTGAATAAAGCACATGACAATGACAAGTCTGCAAAATTCGACTACTAAACATTGCTTTTCCAGGAGCGTCTTGGGTAAACGATAAAATGTTTTCTTATGAGAATAAATACGCTTTTGGTAGAGCAACACTGCAAATTGCGTTTACGAGGCTCAGGAGGATGCAACTGAATTTGCAAGTAGGCGCTCCATAATAAATGTACTCTGTCAGACTTGGCACAAACAAATATATTCCTAAACATGTCACACGCGTCTCTCCAAACATAGTTACGCAAATTTATTTCTATGAAAAACAATCAAAGTTTTATTATTTATAATTTCGATACATTTTGCATACTAAATTTCCCTCTTTCTTTCTCTCTCTCTCTCTCTCTCTCTCTATATATATATATATATATATATATATAGATAGATAGATAGATCTCAAGGTTAAGAGGATAAATGTTTTTACGATTTTGAGTTCTCTGGCATCTATTATTTAAATACAATAAATATGGTAGTACTTCACCACATACACACACACACACACATCTTTGTCTAACTCAGTCAGCCAGTTAAGTGCCATACGTGAGACACGCTTGGGCGATCATGTCTTGAAAGATACATGACTGACTGGGTAGAAGATTATCCCTCATTAGGTTGTCATTACTTTCTGCGGTAGAGTGAAATCCAATCTGTCCTGTTATTTAACCCATAACTGGAAGGAAGAGACGGATTAATACCTTTCCTAAGGGTATTTGCGCGTAAGTGAATGCAATGAATTCAACTGGAATTCGAACTCGGCTCCCCTATTTCTCGTTCTGAGCCGATACCCACTGCACCACAACGCACATCCTTTGTCTAATTAGCATGGTTATAAACGTTTTAGAGAGAAAAAATGTCAGATTTATTATTTAATTAATTAAACATTTTAAATGATATATATATAATTTAAAATGTTTAATCATATATACGCGAGAAACTTAAGATTTAGATAGGTGTGTGTGTGAATTGGGATGAAATACAGACCGAAATCCGACACAATTATGAGATAAAGTACAAACGTTTATAAATTTAATTTTATTAAAACTTAATCAGAGAATGAGATATCTTGAAATTATGAAAAAAATTCTGTTATTTTTGTGTGGTTTGATTTTGATTGGCTAAACAGGCTTCATCTGCATTTTACTTGCCATATATATATATATATATATATATATATATATATATATATGTTAATACTCGTTATGACGTTCGGAAATCAAGGAGAGATTATGCGTCCTTTCGAAGTTCACAAAAATTCTCTGAAGTTTTAATAAAACTAAACCATGTTAAATTTATGATAGCTTTCTTATTTATTTCATCATACACGCACATTATATATATATATATATAGCATAATGATGACCCACGTATACTGTCTTAATATGTATAAGAAAAACTACTAAAAAGTTGTAAGTTAAAATGTACTTTTTTGACAGTATTTATTTATTTCCATTATTATATATATATATATATATTTGATATTTGAAATCGGCCTCGGCCTTTCATCAGAAACAAATGATTTTAAAATCATTTGTTTCTGAGGAAAAGCCGAAGTCGGTCTGAAATATCAAATATATATATATATATATATATATATATATATATATATATATATATATATATAATAAAAATAGAAATAAATAAATACTGTCAGAAAAATACATTTTCAAACTTACAACTTTTTAGTAGTTTTTCTATATATATATATATATATATATATATATGCGTGTGTGTCAGATTAAACAAATTGTAAACAATATGTTTGCTTATTTTAAAAATAAATCCGTTCATACTCACGGATAATCTTTCGCATAATATATCAATATATGTCAGAAATGAACTGTAACGTTAACAGATGCTATTTTCATTCATTTCTTAATGTACCCAAGTACTTTCAACCTCTTTCGGAGTTCATCTTCATCAGTGTGAGTTATGGTAACAAATGTAACCGGAAAAACTGTGTTGCTAAAAATTACTGTACATTTTTTCGTGCTTCAAATATAACGGTTGAGAAATTGCTTAGCGTTCATTAGAACCTGAAAATTATCCACAATGGAAATTTTTATATGTTGCAATGTCATGATCGTGCACGTGTTAAAGCATGAAAAACTGTTGTTTTTACAAAAATTTTAGAACATTACTATAGTATTCATTGCTGATTCTATTAATTAAAGGCTTAAGTGTTTTTATGAATATGATTAAATTTAACTGAGCAGATTAAGAATAGTTTTTTTTTCTCTCTCTCTCTCTCTCTTTTATTTTTGTTTTATAATTTTATTCCATACAAACCAACTCTATACTTGGATATATATATATATATATATATTTACACACATACGTACACTAATAATAAACTAGAATTAACACCAGAAACATGATTAAAGCAATATATACCTAAGCAGAATTTATCAGAGTATTTTAATATCCTTTCCTAATATATGACTCTGAAACTAGGACATTTGAATAGAAGAAAATATTCGTTAATGCCCATATCTTAAGCCTTACAATTCAAAAATGAAATTGATATTTTGGGAACTCTGAATACGACTTGCATTTGTCTATTTGAACAACTTGAGTGAAAACTAAACCGAAAAAAGCGAACTGTTTTAAAATCATTTCATAACAAGCAAGGCAACGAAGCCAATGAAACGCAGAAGCGGTACTGATTGTGAAAATATAAGAAAATTTTAAGGAGAGAGAACAATAAAAACAACTGGTAATTAAAAACAGAAGATAACGATTAACATTGCATTTGATCTGGTTCCTCAGCCCAATCCTAATATTGGCCATTGCTAAAAGCAAAAGAAATTATTTCTCCCCACCTCTTAAAATCCCCACTTTTTTTCGCATGTCAGGTGGGCTAGATTTTATTCAGGCTTGAATTCTTTAAATGTAAGTCCTCATTTGTTTTTGCATTTCTCTATGCCTATATTTATTTAGCTCTGCTCAATTGAACGTATCTCTCGTTGGTTTATATTTTTTTAACTTGTTCTATCCACTTAGGTGTCCTTGAAAAAATCCAACGGAGAATCTGTAATGTGATTGATCCAGACATGGCAGCTAGGATACAGTCGCTTTCTCACCGATGCAGGGTGGCTTCCCTGTGTCTCTTCTACAAATAATTTCACGGCTTCTGCTTTAATGAAATTAGTTCACTGGTACCCATTATATATATGAATTTACTCGAACCACAAGATTAGCAACTAGATTCCACCCTTTTACTGTGAAACCAATAAAATATAAACTCAACTTCTACAATACAGTTTCTTTTCCCGCACTTCCCACCTGTGGAATTCCCTTCCACTTACTTGCTTGCTTGCTTTCCAGACAGCTACAATCTTCAGGAATTCAAATGTAAAGTCGATAGTCATCTCCTGTCTCACTAACTTGCATCCTCTCTCTCACTCATGCTCCTTTCTCCGCCCACCCCACTCTCATCAGTATTCTCATCCTTCACTTACCCCTTTGCTGAACTTCACTGTAACCTGTCACTTTCATATCATTCCTTCTACGTAAGTTCCTGCACAAATGTGGCAGTAAAATGCATTGCTTTCGGCGACATAATTAAAAAGAAAAATGTTACGATTCTTTCTTTTTTTTCTTTTTCTCTTTCTTTCCTTCTTTCTTTATCCTCTCTATCATGCTCCTTTCTCCGTCCACTCCACTTTCATCAGTATTCGCATCGTTCTCTTACGTACTTCCTGACAAGCCCTGTAACCTGTCACTCTACGATTTTTCTGATCTACATTAATGATCTCCCGGATGCTATAAGATCCCAAGTAGGCATGTACGCCAACGACACCACCGTGTACACTCGCCTCAATCAAAAATATGCTGAGGTTGACAATGCAACCCTCGCTGCCGAGCTTGAGAAGGACCTCCAATCCGTGATGGACTGGGAAAAAAATTGGCTCGTAAATGTTAATGCTTCGAAAAGGAAGCTGCTATCTATTAACCATCATAGACAATCGCTCCTACCCACTATTAGCATGGAACAGGCTAGCCTCCCTGAGTGTAAAACACTACGCCTACTTGGCCTCACACTCTCAGCGGACCTCAAGTGGATGGACTATATCGAATCCATTGCTAAATCCGCTGCCAAGAAAGTCGGTTACATATGCAGGGCCAGGAAGTTTTTTCCCTCCTGAGTCTATCCTACACATATATAAATCTACCACCCGCCCGTGTATTGAATACTGCTGCCACACATGGTCCGGTGCCCCTGCTATTAACCTCGGGGTTCCTGAAAAAATCCAACGTGGAATCTGCAATGTGATCGATACCGATTTAGCAGCTCGGCTGCAGTCACTCTCACTGGAGGGACGTGGCTTCCCTGTACCAATTCTAAAAATACTTTCACGGCTTCTGCTCCGATGAACTTAGATCACTGGGGCCCCATAGGTATGAATCTACACGAGCTACTAGATTAGCAATTTTTTCCCACCCTTTTACAGTAAACAAATAAAATGTAACCGCAATTTCTTCTCTAACAGATTCTTTTCATACACTTCCCACCTGTAAAATTCCCTTCCATATACTTGCTTCCCCGACAGCCACAATCTCCAGAAATTTAAATGTAAGTTCTATGGACATCTATCACACTAAGTTGCATCCATTCTCACAAGCTCTTTTTCTATCTATTCCAACCACATCCTAGGTATCCTCATCCGTCTGACTTTTCCTATAACTAACCCCTCTTTCTCATCACTTTAACTTATGTAATCCCCTGAGCAACAGTGGCAGTAGAATACCTGGCTTGGGGTAAGATGATTTAAAAAAACATTGGCAGTAAAATACCTTGCTTGGGGCGATATGATTAAAAAATGAATCCTACGATTTTTGCTTTTTTATTTCGTTTTCTTTCTTTCTTTCTCTTTCTTTTCTTTCTTTCTTTCTCTAACTTTTTCTTTTCTTTCTTTCTTTCTTTCTTTCTTTCTCTAACTTTCTCTTTTTCTTTTCTTTCTTCTTTCTTTCTCTAACTTTCTCTTTTTCTTTCTTTCTTTCTTTCTCTAACTTTCTCTTTATTTAATTCTTTATCCTCTGTCATGCTCTTTTCTTCGTCCGCTCCACTCTCATCACTATTTTCATCCTTCTCTTGCCCACTTCCAGACACCCACTGCCCTGTAACCTGTCACCCTTTCTCATACCTTCCTCCTATGTAACCCCCTGCACAACAGTGGCAGTAAAATGCATTGCTTGGGGCGACACGATTATAAAAAAAAGGAAAAAAAAATCTTTCAAGATAAAAATTATTCTGGAAGTAGCAGAAACATGAAGAGGCTCATTTGACTTGAAGTGCGAGAAAAGAAATTGCTACCATAGGAATTAATGCCTGCCTAGTCTAGTCATCACAGAAGAGTGCAGTAGATATCGGCTCGGAACGACAAATCGGGTAGCCGAGTTCGAATTCCAGTTGAATTTCTTACATTCACTTACGCCCAAATACCCTTGGGGAAAGGTATTAATCCGTCTCCTCCCTTCAGTTATGGGTTAAATAATGGAACAGATTGGGTTCTATAGCCTTGGCTGGAAACCAGTATACCGCAGAAAGCAATGGCAACCTACTACGGGATAATCCTCTTCCCAGTCAGACATGTAATTTCCAGACATTATCGACCAAAGCGTGTATCACGCATGGCACGTAACTGAGTGACTGAATATAATAGTTGTAAACATGATTAGGGCATTTACTGGGCATAAAGTGGGGGATCTGTTTGAGATTGTTATGAAATAATTAACTGATTCCCAAATAATTACTGCTTAATAATATAATGCATCTCTTTCCCCATCTAGCTATGAGTCAATAGAACAAATTGGGTTCTATAGCCTTGGCTAGCAACCAATATACTGCAGAAAGCGATGCTAACCTACTACGGGATAATCTTATGTCTAGTCAGTCATAGCTCGAAAGAGACATGATCACCCAAAGCGTGTATCACTTATGGCACTTAACTGACTGACTGATTTAAAGAAATGTCAAAGTGAAGCTACTTTATGTTGATAAGAAAATGAGTGAAGTAGATGCCAGTTAATGACTAATAACGTTGCAGACTTTTCTTTGGATTTATCAAGGATATTTAAATACGAGTATATAGCAAAGGCCCCAGGCCATATATGGCAGTATTTTCCTAAGTGTGGACACATGGTAGTTTGGTATATATGCAAGATAGATTTGAGTAAGAAAAATTGTTTAGCACGACACAGTGAATCAAATGTCCTAGCAATTGATTCCATATATTTTACTTCATGCCAGTGAAAAGCATTCACCCAGAAAAGCGCAACGCGTGACTCACCACGTTTAGCCTTAAAATAAAAATTAAAATACACTGTATTTGCCAGTCCAGACAGACCCTTCCAGGCTACAATTCACGAGAAAGACAATGTTGGTTATTTCGTAAACAAGGTTGCCTAGGGAAAAAGAAAATGCCAAGTTGAACAATGTCAGAAGTTTGAATGAAGTGAGTTGGCTGAGGAACTATGAAAGTTCTCACGCACTGCTTATTTTCTTTTTTAAGGGTTTAATCCTGGATCTTTACTTGAAATACTGTTCTTGAAAACACACATAGATTTGTTGTCTTTGTTTTATTTTTAGAAATTCTAATTGGCTTTTATCTCTATAGAATTCTTAGACATGCAGGTAATTGAGATTAATAATTACCACATTCCATTTGCCCATTTCGATTCTCAGAATTCACACGGACCGTTAATTGGCCGAATCTTGAAAGACAAGGTAGACAGCTTACCAGACAGCGAAAAGCTAAACAAAAAAATGAAAAAGAGATATTGGGTAATGGGAAGAGGTGCAAATATAGGAGAATTAGTTTAGTTGATTCTTGGATTTTTTGTCAGTTCGTCCCGATTAACTTTCGAACACAGCAGATTTTCTTTTATCATAAGTTACTCAGTATAAATTTACTGATCAATATGTACTTTTTTTTTGTTATATTTTTCAATGATATTGATTTTTGAAATATTGTCAGTGGGGAAAATGTAAAAATAATATAATTCGGCTAAAATTAAATCTGAAGGAAACAACTTCCCAGTGAATTTGCATTCAATTTTAGATCTAAATCAGAGTTTCTAAACCAATTGTCATTGGAATAGATATACCATGATTCTTTTGAAGACGTTATATATACGCACATATATAAACCATTTTTCTCAATTCTTGCCTTAAAAACTTCTTAGCAAAAGCTTCACTCTCTACCCCAGACACTTCAAACTATTCCATTATTAGTGTCCAGATTGATACCAGACTTAAGGCATCGCCTATTGTACCGTTACATAGAACGGTTATTCACTATCTGAAGGCAGACAGACTGGGACAGCTCTTAAGCTTACATGGTGGTAATTCCCCTTTTCAACATTCTACGAGCATGCTGTTCCCAAAACTACTACCCTTGTCACTGATAGGACTCTATAGGACTTTATACCTTCCCTAATATTCAATCAAAATCAATTTCAACCATAGTTCATTCTGAATTCGCTACAGGCATAACTCACCAAAACTACTACCTCAATATCTTTCGCAAGGAGCGATCCAGTTGGGGCCATCACTGCATTCAGACTCGCCCGAAATCGCTACAAAAAAGTTCTAGAAAACGCCCAATGTTGTTACGCACGAGCAGTCCAGGCCAATATTGAAAAGAAAAAGAAGTGAATCCTGTAAGATTACTAATCAAATGATAAACAGATATAAAACGTCTGTGTCCGCAATTATAAATGTCACTGAGGTCATATCTTCATCAACAGACATTGCGAACCACTTCGCCTCACCCTTTCTCTCTAACCTAATATTAGACGGCAAAGATCGTCCCCTCCACAACTACCCACTTCACACTGAAAACAATCTCAGTAATATTACCATTAAAACACGAGAAGTCTCTAGGTTTATCAATGACCTTGACCCTAATAAAGTCTCTCATCCAGATAAAATTCCACTGGTTGACCTTAAAATCAATACGGAATTATCCCCAATCCTAGCGAATTCATTCACCGCAGTTTGAAGAGGAAAATCCTCTCAAGCGAATGCCTCGTTTTAAAGAACGCAGACGTGCAATCCTCTCCCTCTCGGTGCAGGATCATAATAATCAGAAAGCTTTTTGAAGCCATGTGGTCTTTGCTCACTTGAAAGGAACATCCTCTTCAGTGACGAGAAGTATAGTTTTTTTCGGCCAGATCCAAATCCAATGTCTTAACTACCATCAATCACCGAATCATTGACGACTAACACACATCGAGGACTAAAGAAGTTGATACCCGAAACCCATTTTACTACCCAACCTCCTGGAATCACTGGAAGGTGCTTCTCGATTTTCAAATACTCAATAGGTCGATATCCTGAAGGTAGTTATTAAAGACCAGCCCTTCGGAGACCTAGCGTCGACCCTAATGGTCAACATAGACGTTTTTCAGAGTTAACTCTTCAGACTATACCTCTTTTTGATCTACATAGATGATCTATCTAACAATATACACTTATCATTTGTAAACGCTTATGCCGATGATGCGACTAGATATGGGTGCAAATCCTAACTCTCGAGGGTCAGAGTTTCGTGGTATCTTTCTTTTAATGTTACCCAAACCACCCAATTTTTTTTTAATCATTTCACCCCGATCAAGGCGGAAACGCTACTGATGTGGAGGGGGCTACATAAATGTGAAAAGATTAATTAGAAAAGAGTGAGGAGTACAAACTAGTTAGAAAGGAACAATAGAAAGCTGAGAAAGCAGGTGCGATGACAGATACATAGGTGGAGAGAAAGGGAAGTTTATACGGGGGTGGGGAGAGAGCTAGAGTCCAGTGGTTAGTAGATGAGTATTGACTTTGCATTTAAATTTCTGGAGGTTGTAGCCGTCAGGAAAGTAAGAATACGGGCGCGAGTTCAACAGGCGGGAAGTGCGAGAGAAGAAGCTGCAGGAGTAGAATTGTCGTCTGCATTTGGCTAACCTGACTGTGAATAGGTGGGACCCAGTTGCCAGTCTAGTTGCACGAGTAAACACCTGTTGAGGAGGCATCAGTGACTTAAGTTCGTCTGAGCCATGAAAGTATTTATAGAACAGACAAAGGGAGGCCACATTTCGACGATGGGGAAGTGGCTGCAGTCAAGCCGCCAGATCAGTACAGACCCTCCTTTGGAGCCTGTCAAGAACACTGAGGAGAACGGCAGGGGCACCTGACCATAAATGGCAGCAGATGGTTGACTTGTATATATGCAGGATGGATTCAGGTGGAAAAAACATCCTGGATCGACATAGTGACCCAACCTTCTTAGCAGTAGATTTTGCTATGGATTCAATATAGTGGTTCCATTTGAGGTCTGAGGACAGGGTAAGTCCGAGGAGGCGTAGTGTATTACTCTCCGGGAGAATCGCTTGGTCCATGCTTATGGGAGGCAGGAGAGGTTGCCTGTAATGGTTGAAAAAAGGCTGGTTACATTCAATGTCTTCAATATCCAACTAGATACCTTCTATAATCACCGACTTGATCCCTGTAAGTACTTGAATCCTGTTGCTATTTTTTTAAGTTTACAAGAGCAAGATCAGGCCAAGAAATGAAGTACTGCTATCATATTTCGGCGGGAGCTGCCCAGACCTCACCTTCCAGAGTTGATAGAGTACAAAAGCGTCTTTAAATTCTCGTGGGTGGCGAACTATTTTCAAGCCTACAAAATCCCTCTCAGATGAGGAATGTAGTAAGCTTCTTATTGGTCCTTTCCACAGAAAGTGCTCTGACGAAAAACGTTCCATATTCTTAAGTTAAATGTTTACGGCAAAAAGCATACAATGTCACTGATAGTTTAGGAAAAGAAGTAAGTTCTATTCGAACAGATTCTTCCTGCGAACCACACACACATGCATACACACGTGAGATTAAAAGAAAAACCAAGAGAGCAAAATAAACTGTACAGATGATATATTAAACATTAGGTATGGAAAATTGTTTATCATGCAATGCCTGTGTTAACACAGACACAGGGATGTGCGCGCACACGTGTACACACATATGCATGTGTACAGAAAATATTATTTTTAGTGGATGCCATGTTTTAAAGAGAAAACCCCGTCTGAATTACGTCTACGAGTCTGCGCAGTTGACAGAATAACTAAAGGTAATGTGACCGCTTGGAGGATCCGAACAATTACCTCCTTTTACTATACGGAAATGTGTGTGTGCCAACACGTAACAGAAACATTAGATGTTTAGTATAAATGCAAATATATGCAATCGAAAATAATGTAGGTTAAGCGCAAGGTTTTTCTTCTACATGTAATATTCATCCATTGCTTTATCACACGTGACACGTATCTGACCAATGAAATTATACCTCAATCAACACTGTCTCTTCTATTTTTAAATCATTCGTTTTTAAAAAAATCTCTGAAGTAGCTTGGTAAAGTGAAACATGTTAGATTAACGACATTTTCCAAATTTGTTGTTTACTTATCCTATTCATCTTGTCGGATTCCGATCCATATATATATATATATATATATATATATATGGATCGGATATATATATATGTGTGTCTGTGAGTGTGTGTGTTTTAGGCAGCATTTTTTCATTAAATAATATAGACAAGTGCAGTGTACTTATTTTATGTAATTTTTTTTCATATTCTCTGAAAAGCTTAATAGCATTATCATTAAATGAAGAAAGAAAAATACAATACTAATACATAATTTTTAAAAATCTAATCTAAGCTTTCGGCTTATATAAGCCATTTTCAAAATTGTCAAATTACATTATATATTATAACCACGGACAAACCATAATGACAAACTGTTTTTATTTACACGGAAGATCTCCAAACAAGAACAAACTCGTGCATTTAAGACGCTGGAAGCGAATGTCGCATCACTGCTCGTGACGTCACACATAACCAAGCGTGAGTGAAAACAAGAAATATTAAGTATGGGGAGCCATTGGAATAAATCAATGTCTTCTGTTATTATTTATATTATATCTCCAACGGATTAAGTAATATTTATGTTGGTCACACCACAAACTCGCTTTCAAGATGTTTGACACTACACTTGAACGATAATTCTAACATTTTTAGGCATTTAAAATAACATGTCTGGCCACATACACAGTCCCGGAAAGCCCTAGTAGAAAACACGACTATACTTAAACATGAAAACAAGCAAAAACTTAAATTCTCGAAGCTACATACATAAAATAGTTGAAACCTTATGTGAACAACAAATATCCTTAAATGTCTATAATTAATAACAGAAGGCATATAATTTTAGTGTAATTTGACATTTTCGAAAATGGTTTATGTAAGCCGAAAGCTTAGATTGGATTTATAAAAAAAATATGTAGAATATTGAAGTTTTTTTTCTTAATTTAATGATAATGCTATTAATCTTATAAGATAATATGAAAAACTGTACATAAAATAAGTAAACAACACTTGTCTATAATATTTAATGAAACATGCATTTTTACCTGAAAAACATAAACATGTAGGTAATATCAGAGAGATTTTGGTCAACAATACGGTGATCCTTACTCATACACACAGTAAGAGGAACCTGCAGATATTGGAGGCCATGTACATCAAATCAAAACAACCAACACTCAATAAAATCAACTTTAAAACAGGAAATAACATATTACATTGCATTTGACTAGATGGTTTTGTTGTCATTTTGCGCTATCCCGCGGTGTGACGTCATAAAACCGCATCGCAAACTTAAGAACTGCGTTTATTATTTTTGGTAACTATTGCCAAGCGGAGTTTTATGTCAACACAAAATAAAATCGTCGGTGATGGTGGATTTTATAATATTTCAGTTTAAACTACCTCTCTGAAGATGGCTCAGGTGAGCCGAAAGCTTAGAAGAAAACCAATAAATAATTATCCAAATGTTGGAGAATTTTTGTCTTTATTTTCAACTGAAATTAAAGCAAAAATACGACGTTTAGAACGGCTCATGATTAAACATAATAGACATTCATTGTCTCTTATATTTTATATATATATATATATATATATATATATATATATATATATATATATATATATATATGTGCATGTGTGTGACATTAATTGAATTTATTTTGATGTTCCTATAAATGTTTCAGGATATAGGTAACAAATTCATGAGTGCGCTAGTGTAAACATTTAGTTACTGATAATGTAGAGGCATTGATTATGTTTGTCAAATTAGCCTTGTGCCAAAGATAAGCGAAGTCCCCACAATTTAAAATATCAGAAGGTTGCATGAATGGAAAAATGAAAGCATTTTGTTTGTGAAATAAATATAATTTTATTGATAAAACTAAATAAGAAATTTGTAAGACGTAAAATACTCGAATAGAAAATGCATGTAGTTAATTATTTCGTATGAGTGAAATGTTCAAATAGGAAAATGCACGTGATTAAATGTTAAAGAGGTCACGACATAGGCTACTTAATAAGTAGCCAAGGGTCTCGTGGTGTATACTGATAGTAGCAGAATGTATGTATGTAAAATGATTAAAAGTCTTATGTCCCCCCCCCCCAACTTTTTTTGGTAGGTTGGCGACAGTGTGAGAAAGAAGGTAAAAGAAATAAAGAAATTGTACTGAATGGTCTTTAGTTTTACGAGTCAATTGAAGATATTCTGTTGTTTGTTGTTGTTTTCATTGGCGACATTGAGTGAAAACGAAGAAAGGAAAACTGAAAGTAAAGGCAGAATGAATGTATGTCGGCGAGACATGACCTCGGCTTGTAGTTTCTTCCTTACATTGCGACATGGTGTTTCATATAACGATCACATTCTGACTGATTTTGACCGACCAGGAAACGCCCTTAAGTAGTGAATCTCGTCATGTGACAGGCTCCGAACGGCATTTTCATTTTTTAGGTGTGAAATACAAATTGACAAGCTTCATAGATTAATTTGCTATCCAATCAGCATCCAGAATTTTTCTTTTCACACCAACTTTTGAAATTTGTCCTGGTCTGGGTTTTCCCAAAACGTTTTAATCGTTTGGAGCCGATTCTTCGGGTGAACAATTTCGCTTTTTTCGTTTGCTTTAATCGTTAGATGATAAAGGTTTTATATTCTATAATAAAGAATGCAAAAGTAAAATTCTTTTAAGTAATTTGTCACACGGAAAAATGCAAAAAAGCTTAAAACACATATTCTGTCGGTTGAAATCGATGCAATAATACATTATGCTTAACTGAATTGGTTATATATATATATATATATATATATATATATATATATACACTAACTGCCATAATTATTAGGCCACCCCAGTTTTAAATAAATGATATATTTCATACCAATTTTAGTATTTATTGCCAAATTGATAATTCTAAATGATAATAGAATGGTTCTTTTACAAAATTTTAGAAGGCAGCCAGGAAGCCTTTGTTTCGGCCAGCCAACAGGAAGAGACTACCACGGGGAAGAGATCACAAAAACTGAACACCAGAACAGTTCATTTGATGACCATGTTATTGTGCAATATTAACAAAAGTACCATTCTATTTTCATTTGTAATTATCCACTTGGCAGTAAATACTAAAAATAGTATGAAATGCATCATTTTTTGAAACTGAGGAGGCCTAATAATTATGGCCGGTAGTATATATATATATATATATATATATATATATTAGAAATAATAGAAATAAACAAATACTGTCAAAAAATACATTTTTAAACTTACAACTTTTTAATAATGTTATATTTTAGAGATATACACACTAGGCATGTCAAAATATTTTACAAAATTTAGGAGAAGCTTCCTGACATTAAAACAAGTCTAAATGTCCATATAAACATATGGACAAAAGCCCATAACTGTACCTCAACACCGCGTCTCAAAAATAATGTTCAAAATGTTCTCCACTTACACATATCGGATCATTGACTGGCGAACCCTTTCAAATACTCATGCACGGAGTCGAATGTTTTCGCAGACTGCGTTGGACACGTTGATAAAACGGCTCTGCATTTTTAATGACTGTTGCATGAAACGATTGTTTTAGATGGCCCACTCGTTAAATTCCAAAGGATTGATGTTGGAAGAACGCGCAGGCTATGGAATTGGCTGGCACTATTTATCTTTCATGCTAACAATGTGACTAAACTGTGATGGAACCCCATCCTGCAAGAACAACATGACTCTCAGTATTAGCAGTATTATATCCTCTAGCAGATCGGAAAATGTTTTAGAAATAAAGTCTTTGTATACTGTTCCTGTATGGTGTGCTAAGAGAATATATGAACCTAGCAGGCATTCAACTAAAATTCCAGCCCACACATTAATCGTGATCTGATCCTGGTGTCTAGCCTGTATTGTACCATGGAAATCCGCCCAAATATTTGTGTAAATTTTTTTATTTCATCTATTCCAAATGTGGCCTCATCCGCAAACAAGTCTGAAGAATTGATCGGATGTGTATGCCATCAAACATCGGCAAATTTTCTCCCGTAGTGAGTGTTCAGGTGACGAAAGACTTTGCACAATCTGAAGTTGATTTGTGCAAATGATCTTTATTTATAAACAGAATATTTAATTATTTCCATCTACTTGTCTTAACATTCGACAAAACTTATTAGAAGAATATACGTTCTCCAGAAGAACTCGAACTTGCGTTAATCTTCTAGAAACCGCCATTATATCTGACTTGCTTTAACTGGTAGGATACAAAGAACCACCTGACAAAAAAGCTTCAATAGTGTTTTTGAACACAAACGTTTCCGGATTCTCGAAATATACATCTCTGTAAAGTTTGGTAACCTAACGTAAACAAAGACAATTTTAGGAATTAACTCATTTATTAATCCAGCATATTTTTAATTTAATGTTTAAATGTAATTTTTTATGGATACACATATTTGATGAGACAACCTGTTTTTATTTATTAAACAGTATATTTAATTTTTTCCATATACAAATTATTTGTAGCTGAATGTAAGGCCGGTATACCATGTACCCACGGATGAACCGTCCTTATTCCTTTTGTATTCCAAAGATAAGAAGGACGTTCCATACTGAGAACATCTTCCCAAGAAACATTGTTTTGTAGAATTGAATCCCGAGAAAATGCTTCCCAACCACTTCAATATAAATATCTTCAAGTTCGCAGTTAACTATTATCAATTGTACATATCCACACAATCTATAAATGTTAGCCTCTACTTATGTCCCTACGGAAAGCTCATTCAGTAAGCATTTACATTGAGTGGCTCTTGGGCCACTATTGGGCGAAAAATAACGTAAAGAAATTCTGCTAGTAAAGATCGAACTATTGTCGTCATGCTCATAGATCTTATCACCCTTAATATTATTTCACGTACAAATTGTTACGCAGTGTTGTGTATGCAAAATGTACTTAATGACACTTGGTTAGCTTGAATAATGTTGGAAGATTATTTTGTTATTGTCATGATCATATGTGCTTATGCGAAGATAGCATGAGAGATTTTTGATAAATTTGAAAAGTGAAGATATGTCTCGCGTTCGTTACAGAGAAAATCATTTTATAAGAAGACATCACTACCATAATCTGATAAAGATGTAGGAGAAAACGGTTGGAAAGGATTAGGCGTGGATAGTATAAAATTGTGTTCTTTCTTGGTTAGGATATACGTCAATAATGAAACATACAATATTATGTATATCAGGTCTATCGGCATGCATACTGGGGAAAATGAATAAAGAAACCCCGCTTCCCGGTAGTGTCAAACCTGCTTTTCCCTTACAATAAAGATTCACCGCTTTATTCGTATATTAGCAGTATAGCCCAGAGTTGCTCGGGTGTAATGTAAGCTTATATATATATTATCGATTTTCTGCACTATTGTAAGAGCTGCAACCTTGAAACTTCTGAATATAGTTTCTTATGTTTTTGTCTATGAGTGTATCAAATTTGATTAAAATCGGACCACTCCTTCTGTAACCCGAGTTTTTCGATTATCGATTTTCGATATTTATCGAGGGTACCTCGACACAAATCCTAGCTAAGAACACTCGCAGACGCTTATAGTACAACTGTGTAAATTTTCAAGAAAATCGGTTCAGCCGTTTCAGAGTCTATAGGTAACGGAAACACACACAGACAAATTTCCATTTATAAATAAGTATAGATTTAGATTTTACACTTGGCCAGATAGAATATAACTGGGTGTCTAATTCAAACAAGGGTAACCATTAAAAACAACGACTGGGGAAAAAATTCTCATGTCGGAAGATGGGATTATAAAGGAAGTTGGGGAATGTTGGTTATTATAAGGTTAAGCCAGGGAAATTTTAGTAGTAAATTCTCTTTTGATAGTGGGAAGCATGTGGCTTGATCATAGGATTAGTAGTGGTAGGTAGAAGGGAAAAAATTCACCAAATTTTAAAATTTAGTTTATGAAAAAGACTCTATTGTTCAATGTAAGAAAGAGATAATTATTGAAATTTATTTATATTTTTGAAATTTAAATTTATTCCGGTGTGTGTTCAGCCATTTTATAAGAGTCTCTTAGATGATGGTAAATACGCAAAGAGCCAAAAGATTTGTGGCACAATGTATGGAGCACCCAGTGCGGATCGAACACACTACTTAATTGTAATTAATTTAGCACGAAAAGTTTATTAACCATCCTAATATCGAAATGCCCACACATATTCTGTTTTTCTAAGCGAAGTTTTGATCTAGCTCAAGGCCAAAAGAATAGGGCGCCTAGTGGGAATCAACATTACTACTCAGTCAATTTTGTGCTGTCAAGGCAAACTTGTTAAAGATTACATCACCTCAAAGTCCTCAGGCCCACACACACATATATATATGTCTATCTGATTATGTATACGAAGTAGTGTTGAAAATATCATGGCTAGCCAGGTTGCTAAAATATGAAGAAATAAGCATTACAATTCATTTTACAATCACGTCTTAGGTGATCTGAGAATTATGAAATGCTACAATTGTAAATTTTTCATCGATGAAGGGACTGGTCGTGAGAACTCATCATTAAAATATTCCCGGTCGCGTCCACAAATCTTTCCAATTCATGCTAACATTGTTAAATATTAACTTTTACTAAATTACTCCGATGAACTTAGCTTAGTGGTTCCCCCTACATATGAATTTACTCGAGCCACAAGATTAGCAACTAGGTTCCACCCTTTTACTGTGAAACCAATAAAATGTAAACGCAAACTCTACTCCATCAGCTTCTTTTCTCGCACTTCCCGCCTGTGGAATTCCCTTTCCATTTACTTGCTTTCCCGACAACTACAATCTCCAAGAATTTAAATGTAAAGTCATTAGTCATCTCCTTTCTCACTAACCTGTATTCTCTTTCTCGTGCTCATTTCTCCGTTCACTCCACTCTCATCAGTATTCTCCTTCTTTTACCTACTTCCTGACAACCCCTATAACCTGTCACTCTTTCTCATAACTTTCCTCCTATGTAACCACCTGCAAAACAATGGCCGTAAAATGCCTTGCTTGGGGCGGTATGTTTATTAAAAAAAAAGAAAAAGAGATAGATAGAACAACAGCATTTAAATGTAAACTCAATAGTCATTTCCTATGTCACTAACCTGTATCCTCTCTCTCATTTTCCTTTCTCTGTCTACTCCACTCTCATCAATATTCTCATCCTTCTCTTACCCACTTCCTGACAGCCCTATAACCTGTCACTCTTTCTCGTAACTTTCTCTCATGCTCCTTTCTCCGTCCACTCCACTCTCATCAATATTCTCATCCTTCTCTTACCCACTTCCTGACACCCCCTATAACCTGTCACTCTTTCTCGTAACTTTCTCTCATGCTCCTTTCTCCGTCCACTCCACTCTCATCAATATTCTCATCCTTCTCTTACCCACTTCCTGACACCCCCTATAACCTGTCACTCTTTCTCATTATTTTCCTATGTTACCCCCTGCAAACCTGGCAGTAAAATGACTTGCTTGGGCCGATATGATTATAAAAAAAAATTATGCTAATTATTCACAACGTTTTCTAGATATTTTGGAGCAATGATTTTGCGTGAATCGAATAGTAACCACTAACGACTGTTTTGTCCTCTGGTAGACATCATCATGCCCAATGCAGAGGATGTTTTTCTTGCAACAAGTATGTGACACTATTTGGATAAGGCGAGAGTACGCTAAAGAAAAAAACAACTAAGACAGAAAACATTAATATTTGTTCGACTATAAGATATTCTGATGAGCAGGCGAAACAAGATAGAAACACAAATGGTGATTAAATTTTCTCTATCTGGTTTAGTTCTAGACTGAGATAAGAGAAAACAGGTTTTAAGGACACCACAGGAAGAAACAAAGGATTTCGCATTCCTGACCACAAAAGTCAGTCAATTGATAAAAAACTAACTGTTAATATTCTGATGACCCGACGAAGGGAAATAAGGGAAGGAAAATGAGAAAGTTTTAAAAACAAAGAAACCATCTGGTTTTGCTCAAAGACTGATATGAGGTATTCTAATAACCTCCGAAAAGAAATTAGATAAACATTTTACGATAATTGAATACAAAGGGTGAGACCTGGATAATATCTTTTCGATCAATTTTCAATTAATAATCATTTATGACCAGACTATCTTACAAACTAAAATAAGAAAAAAATAAGAATTAAATTTTCTTGTCTTCAAAAAATGCGATAAATGTCTCAAATGAAGCCCTTGTAACCTTTTTGTTTTCAGTCAGTCAGTCGTGTTATATGTGATACACGCTTGGGCGATCATGTCTCAGAATTGACATAACTAACTGGGAAGAAGATTAGCCTGCGGTAGGTTGTCATTAGACTGGTTGCCGAGTAAGGCTATAAAACCAAATCTGTCCTGTTATTTAACCAGTAACTAGAGGGAAGACACTTATTAATAACTTTCCGAAAGGTATTTGCGCGTAAATGAATGCAAGGAATATCAACTGGAATTCGAACTCGGGGGTGGGGGGTTGGCGATATTAAATGATAAATTCCAGATTCGATAAACGAACACACACGGAAGCACGAGAAGTGAATTTTGGATCGGTAATTAACATTTGGCATCAGGCGGTTATGGTGAGAGTCATTCACACAATGCTTGAAGGAAGTAATAGATCAGATGACAAAAACAGTGATTAGGAAAGGCACGAACACAAAGCAGGAAGGAGACGAGATTGACCAATGTTAGATCCCTTATTAAATGTTTAGGAAAAGATATCGTTCCCAAAGTATATCATAGCCCACTCCTGCTGGATGCAAGACAAAGCTGGCGGTTTTGAACAACAGAGACAGTTTCAACGGGATAGATGATGAGACATCGCCTGAACTTATGTGATTTACCACCTTGAAGAACAACCTTCGATTTAAGGGCTTGTTCTAGAAGTGTTGTTAAAACGCAAGACAATACTGTCACGATAATCTGGAAGGGTCGATAGTCATTGCATGCATAATATAGACCTCCTTGAGCCATCAATAATTGTATTAACAACTTTGTAACCAAGATTTGTATGTTAATATTTTCTTTAATCAACGTTTACTTGTACTCATATGACTTCTCTCTTATCGGACCAAAGTAAGTCATCGATTCCAGTCGACCATTCGCAACAAGTCGGTCTAATGAGCCATCAACACAACGTGGGGGCAAGACAGGGCTTGAACTGAAGCGGTCAACTCTACGATCAGCCGAGGGGATCAATGTTGAGAACCGACATATTGGGTGGACGTCATAATTAAAACCAAAAGTTAAATTTTCGTTATTTCAAATTATATATATATATATATATATATATATATATATATATATATGTGTGTGTGTGTGTTGTAAATCATTATAATAAACTTAAGAAAGACCATTATTAAAGGAATTGTAACTACTTTAAAAATGTTTTTTATCAAGCTTAAATTTAAAAAGTTTAGAGGAAACTCCTTAAATTAAAAAAGTTTAGAGGAAACTCCTTAAATTAAAAAAAATTAGAGGAAACTCCTTAAATTCAAAAAGTTTAGAGAAAACTCCTTAAATTCAAAAAGTTTAGAGGAAACTCCTTAAATTTAAAAAGTTTAGAGAAAACTCCTTAAATTCAAAAAGTTTAGAGGAAACTCCTTAAATTTAAAAAGTTTAGAGGAAACTCCTTAAATTCAAAAAGTTTAGAGGGAACTCCTTAAATTTAAAAAGTTTAGAGGAAACTCCTCAAATTTAAAAAGTTTAGAGGAAACTCCTCAAATTCAAAAAGTTTAGAGGAAACTCCTAATAATTACACCCCGTATTTTTTGATTAAATCGTGGTCAGTGTAAGCAATCGTTTCTCGCGCATAAAAAAACGACACGTTTATTACTTTTTGGTCATTTTTATTTATTTACTGCATCAACCAATTTAAATCATTTTGTATGCTAATTAGTACAGTTAGGGAGTAGATTTCAAAATCCATATGTAATGATAAAAAAAAAATAATCAAGCTTTAACATATAGCCTGATTAAGACCTATAATTTTAGAGAAGGCTAAAAAACTGTCAACGCTATTAAAAATATTAAATGCATGTCTCCACCGTACGAAAAACTATTTACAAACGGAACACCTTTCGTATGAGGACATCCAAATCAAGAAGTGATTATCTGCAAAAGACAACTGCAAATGTAAGTAGATATCTACGTCGAAAAGTCAACAGGAATATTACTGTGGATTCTGTTGTTCTCTACGGCTCCCTGCCTAATATTGGAATCAATGTCAAGACATCTACTGTGTGAGGAAATCTGAATAAATCCTGTTTTCATGTCAGAATGCCTAGAAATAACCCACTGTTATATATGACAAAGCTCTTGCCACAAAGCTCTTGTCACAACATTTATAGCTTATAAATATATAAGCTAGAAAAGTGATGGCAAAAAGTTTTATGATCGGATGAAAACGAACTAAGATTTTTGTGAAGAACAATAAACGATATGATTGGCAATTTCTTAATACGGCATTTGAAAAAAAAATGGTGCAAACAGTTAAAGATGGTGGCAGCAGCATTATAACTTGAAGTGGGTGCTTTACCGCAGCTGTAACAGGCAAAATAATGTGTAATGGAAACTAAAAGATAGCAAGAAATTTGGAACCTATGTCACATACCGTCGGTTCATCTGGGTTTCGGTCTGTGTGTGATTTTCCAACAGGACAACGAGCCGAAGCAAAAAAGTTTTTCTTTTTTGTAATTCTTTAATCATTTCATTCCAAGCAAGTCATTTCACTGTTGCGGAGGGAGTTATATAGGGGAAAGTCATGAGAAAGAGTGGTTAGGGGAAAGTCATGAGAAATGTCAGAAGGAGGGTGATAGACGGGTAAGGATACCGAGGATGAGGGTTGCGTGAATGGGAAGAGTTTAAGAGAATGTGTGCGAGTTACTATGTTAGGAAGTGTCTATTGACCTCACATTTAAACTCCTGGAGATTGTAGCTGTCGGAGAAGCAAGTACACGGAAGGGAATTCCACAGGCGGGAAGTGCGAGAAAAGAAGCTGTTGGAGTAGAAATTGTGATTACATCTTGCCTGTTTCACTATAAAAATGTGTGACCTAGTTGACAATCTATTATCTCGTGCAAATCCATACCTAAGGGGCACCAGTGATCTCAGTTTATCGGAGCAGAAGCCTTGAAAATATTTATAGTAGAGGCACAGGGATACTACGTAACGCCGGTGACGCCGGTCTGCCAATTAGGTATCGATCACATGACAGATTATCCGTTGTATTTTATCAAGAACCACGAAGAGAATAGCAGGGGCACCTTACCAGATATGGCAGCAGTAAAAAAAAATGTTAAGACTAGTCAGAGTGAAAGCCCAGGTGAAAACCTGTGACTCAGTGTAAAACGCAGCATCCTATACAAGAAACGCAGGTAATATTGAGAAATTGTGGGAGATTTGTTAAAAAGAATGATCCATTTTTCATCATCTCTACCGCTAGATACTAATTAAAAATTATTCAGAAACGTAAGCCGATGTCCTGGCCACGAAAATATGAGTCACCGAATAACAAACATAAGAGTTCATTTGCTTTCGCATATTTTAATCTTTAATTAATAATTTTATTCCAGTTAATTAGTATTTTTCAGAGTCGTTTTAATTTGTTTAATAAATGTTTTTTTCTTAATATATTTCAGTTATGTTCAATTGATTATCTGGAAAAAAAACAATTTTTTAAAAATACTTTACAGATTTACAGTACTTTTGCGCATCACTGTATTTATAATAAAAAATCGAATTTTAAAATAAAATATACAGATCATTGAATTCGCAGATGAAAAATGTTTCTTACCTAGAAGGTATCTTTTTAATAATATATCTCTCATGAACTGAATTGTATAAACACGTGGCGATCAGATAATATCTGCCGAAGCTGAATCGGGAAGGTAAAGTTTTGGAAATTTTGTATATGTTTAACAAACACACAATAAGTTGTTTATTTATTTACTAGCATTATAGCCCGCCGTTGCTCGGGTGTAATGAAAGCTTTAAAACTAATCCATGGTCCTGGAGCTCAGACTCTTTGGACGTTGGAACGAAAGACTAAAAAGCAATAGTTGTTTCCAGTTAAGGCGAAACCGTAGATTGAAAGAAAAATGAATGGATGTAAATCAAATTTTGATTTCCTGGTATCGATATCAAATAAGTTTTTTTCGTCGAAAACTGAATTTTGAAGGCTAAATAAGACTAAGAACTACAATTATACCTACTTAGAGCCAAACCAGAAGCAAAAACTAAAACAAAAGGGCCGAAAAAAAAAAAACAGTAAAAAAATACAGGCAGATAAACAGATACACACACAAACATTTGCCTTATATATATATATATATATATATATATATATATATATATATTATCAATGTTCTGCACTATTGTAAGAACTACAAACCTTGAAACTTCTGAATATCGTTTCTTATGTCTATCAGTGTATCAAATTTGATTAAAATCGAACGACTCCAATAACCCGAATGTTTTTCGATTATCGATTTTCGATATTTATCGTGGGTACCTCGACACAAAACCTAGCTAAGAACACTCGTAGACGTAGTACAACTGTAAATTTTCAAGAAAATCAGTTCAGCCGTTTCGGAGTCTATAGGTAACGGACACACACAGAGACAAAGTTCCATTTATAAATAAGTTTAGATTTGCATTAGATAGATCTATCTATCTTATGGATAACTTAATTCATAGATTGACATCAATTAAAAATAAAATAAATATCAATAAAAAGAGTTCTTTTTATTCTGTTAATTCAAATTAATACCAATCATTCACCAACAACCATCTCAACAGTTCCAACCTCGCTATAAATGCTGATGGCTCAACTATTTATCCATGTTCTAATACTCAAACTTATGGATCTGATACAGAAGCACTGGCAGTTGATCTATATAATTTCATCTAATTTAACTGAGCCAAGAAAATGCTTGTAAATTTTAACGCCTCTCGAAAGAAAACTGCTAAAACTTATCATAGAGAACAATTTTTGCCCTCCAACATGGCTGATGCTAACCTTCAGAAAAGCAAATCATTGCGCTTTATTTGTCTGACGCTTTCCAGTCCTAAGAAGCGATTGTATTGAAATGCTAGGACTGCTGCTATGAAGTTTAACAGACACTGTTTATCCCCAGAAAGCATCTTTCACGTGTAAAAATCTAACATTCGTTCATACATTGAATATTGCTTCCAATGTCTGATTTGAGTCTTCTGTATACATCTCGAGATTCTCGGTGAAAACTTAAAGGTCTTGAAACTTGTCGGTCTTGACATAGCATCTCGACATCACTCATTTTCCCACTGTCATACATATGAATATTTTCACCGAGATTCTTCCAATAAACTCTCATCCTTTGTACATCGACTGCATACATTTATGCACAGTACTAGATTTTCCACTTGGTCTCATGGTTCTATTGTTAAAATGCCTAGATGTAACCTAACATTCTATGCTAATAGTTCCTTTTCTAACAATTCTCACCTGTATATTTCTCTTCCCGTTTCCTTCCTTCTATTCTACCTCGATGTTCCAAAAATGTAAATCATTCTACCTGCACTATTATTTACCTTTGATATAATTAAATTTCTTCATTCTCTTTCAGGTTTAGTAACCCCTGAAGTCTGGTAACAAAGAATGTGAACTCTACCCAATAATCAGCTTAAAGAGCGACATAACAAAAATATTTATACGGATTCTGATGAACAGAGGACACAGCAGTATCGGCCCAGAAATGGATCAAAAACAGTGCGACTTCATTGAAAACGCAGAAACAAGGAACGCTATATTCATGCTCAGAATTACTGAGAGCAATACAGATGCAAAAAGACTTTTACGTGTGCTTTACAGACTACGCAAAGGCGTTTGAGAAAATACACCGTAAAGACATTTTGGAGATGCTCGGCAACCTCAACATTTTCGGGAACAACATTAGGATATTTAAGAACCTACACTGGCAGCAAATTGCTTACGCACGGATCAGCAGGTATACAGAAATAGAAATGGGCGTAAGACAAGGATGTGTTTTCTCGCCGGATTTATTCAAATTATACCGCGAAACTATTCTGAACGAAATAAAATCTTTGCCAGGATTCGTCATTGGCGGCTACAATCTCAATATAAGGTGCGCAAATGATACAGTGCTGATAACAGACACGGAAAAGAAAACTGCAAGAACTCTACAGAAGGTAGCAACCTAAAGTAAACATCAACCCGGTTTGTAAGTGTTGCAGTGGATATCGTCTCGGAACGGGAAAATCGGAATGCCGAGTTCGAATTCCAGTTGAAATCCTTGAATTCACTTACGCGCAAATACCCTTGGGAAAGGTATTAATCTATATCTCCAGTAATGGGTTAAATAACAGGACAGATTGGGTCCTGTAGTCTTGGCTGGCAACCAGTCTAGCGCAGATTTTAATGGCAACCTAATGCGGGATAATCTTCTGCCCAGTCAGTCATGTATATTTCGAGACATGATAGCCTCAGCTTGTTTCAAGTATGTTACTTAACTGACTGACAAAACAATTACCATGATAAGCAATTTTATCATAACGTAATTTTTAAAGAGTTAATCTGGTTGACGATTACTACTAAATAATGCATTGATTTGCCTCCTCATTAGGAACTGTGTTGTGGCCTTATGCCAAACTAGTTGAGCTTGTTTTGTAATAACAAATTCACAGAGTGGAGTCGAAGGGACAAGCAGAGGTTGAAATTTAGATGAAATATCTTGGGAAAAGCACTAATACGCTTGTCTTTTTGCTCTCTCTCCTACTGCGTGATGTATTGATATATTCCTAGTAACATAGACAGGTGAGAAAGAAAGAGATATTAATTAGCATTCAAATTGCTATTGCATATATATTCAAACTTTACCGGGACAAAACTCTGTTAATACAAGAGTGATCATTTAAAAGATTTATGCTATGATTCTCTCATCAGCGTCAACACCTTTGGCTCTTTTTAGACCACCCGCAAAGGTATAGCGCAAAAGCTAGCTTTCAGTTGATTGATTCTTTTGTATATAATCCATGCAAATTGCATAATAACTTCAAATTACATGTCAGCGTCAAATAATAGCGAAAATGATTGGTCTGTATGTCGTCATATTTCGTAGCATTTCACAACTTTGTGGATTGCCAAAATGTCCACAGTATTTTCATTTGCTTTAAAGAAAGCTATTTGTTTTCTTTTTTTCTTCACAGTCCGATTTGTCGCGTCATTTCACGTGAACTAAACGGGCTTAAATCTTATTGATTGAGCGTTAATATTTTACTGCTTGAAATCACAAGAGTTGAATAGAATGCTATAGACGGAGGGATTTTAATTTAAAGTACTAGCTGGTTATTCTGTTCCTGAAAGTAATATGTCAACTTTCAGAAGTTGGCAAGAATTTCGAGAAATACACACACACACATACATACATACATACATATATATATATATTATATTATTTGTATGTTATATATGTGCGGTACTTAATTGAAAGCGCTCAATATCAGTGATAAGGCTGACATATTCATATAGATATACGGTTCGCATAAAGTTATGTCTGTGTTAGCCCTGGTGGGCGGGAGTGCGCGTGTATGTGTCTTTGCCCACATCAATCGGTATACAAGTGTGTATATATGTCTGCGTTTGTCACGACGACAAACTTTCCTCCCAAACTCACATATATCTATATGTATGTGTGTGTATTTTTCTATACTTCTGAGATCAGGGAATATTTTTTTAAAAATGTTTCACCTCAAGCAAGGTGCTACCTACACTGGTGCGCAAGGGGCCATATAAGAGAAGAGTGAACGTTTAATCAGGGGGAGAGTGAAGAGGAAGAAGGACCGGTTACAGCGGGTGTCACAGAAAGAGCAAGAGAAGCATGGGAATACCGGGGTGAAGATAGTTGCGAGGGTCGAGTGAGAAAGAAAGAAAGATACACGGGGAGATGGGGAATAGACCAGCAAAAGACTGGAGTCAATTGGTTAAGAGATAGCACTTGACATTGCATTTAAATTCTTAGATATTGTAGCCATCAGGGAAGCAAGTATATGGAAGTGAGTTTGACAGTGGGGAGTGTGAGAATAAAAGATAATTGAGTAGAAGTTGAGACTGGATTTGTTTGATTTAACTGTAAAACACACACACACACACAGACGAAATTCCATTTATAAATAATTTTAGATTTTGAAATATGTGTGAGGGACTTTTGTTTTTGAGATATTCATTCTTAGTGATTTTTTAACAGTTTTATCTGCCTTTCCATTTCTCTGAATGTATATATGTTTATGAATTCAGGAGAAGATGATGTATCTTTGGTTATAAACTATATTGATTTTTTTTTTAAGTTTAGTTTTTAGAAAATTGATATAAGAACAGATAAGGAGATGAAGAACATAATGAATCTGACTTATCCAAGGCTATTGCCAGAGATTCTGCACTAAATCTTGAGGATTTGACAGGGACATTGTTTCTAGTCTGGTTTCTCGAGTAAATTCTTGTGGAGGAGCCACTAGTGAGCTACGCTTGTCGGAGTAGAAGGCATGAAAATATTTGGAGAAGAGACAGAGGAAAACCACATCCCACCGGTGAGAAAGTGGCAGGAGTTGAGCTCCCAGGTCGGGACCGATTATATTACAAATTTTCCTTTGCAGCCTGAAACGAATAGCTGGGGCGCCCGACCAGATACGACAAGAGTATTCAATACACGGTCGGATGGTGGATTTGTATATGTGCAAGATGAACTCGGGCGGAAAAATCTTCCAGGCCCGACACAGTGACCTAGCAATGGATTTAGCTATTGATTCAATGTTTTGGTTCCACTTGAGTTTGGAGGAGATCAAGGAGACGCAGGGTAATGCTTTCAGGAAGACTCGCTTCGTCTATGCTGATGGGAGATAGGATCGTTTTAGAAGCATTAAAATTTACAAGCCATTTCTTACCCCAGTTAACCACAGGGTGGAGGTCCTTCTTAAAATCAGGCCAGATTTCTTACTGAGGCGGAGGTAAATGGTAGTGTCATCAGCGTAGAAATCTACATGGGATTCTATCACGTCAGGGAGATCATTTATGAAGATCAGAAAGTTGATTGAAAGAGGGTAAAGCCCTGGGGAACACTTGCGGCCGTGTGGTAGTATGTGGAGGTACCCCCGTTCAATTAAACCTTCATTATGCGATTTGATAGAAAAGATTATTCAAACTAAACAAACGTGATACCATAACTATGTAGCTTACTCACAAGGCCAGCGTGCCAGACCCTATCAAATGCTTAGGAGATACCCACTGCAACAGATCGAGCTTCTCCGGAAATATCGACGGCCTGTTATATACACTCGGTGATGGTCGTTAACATATCAGCAGTAGACCTAGCAAAGAGAAAGCCATATTCTCTGTCTGAGAATTAGTTATGTACGGTGAGGTGTTGAACTATTTATGTAAGCATCTCTCAGTTGAGCCTCAGTTTTCAGAGGGAAGTCGTGTTGGGATACTCCAGACGAGTCAAATGTAGTGTTGGATGAGAATCTGCGAGCGAAGCACTCGGTCTTTTACACAGATATCTTTAGAACCTCAAATTTATTGATTAAAGGAGGGATGGAGAATTACGAGCAGAGGCCAATTGGCGCCTATTATCGTCAGACGTATAGCTCCGAAATAGCCGGAAAAAGTGGTTCATGTGGGTAATGGTAGCCAAACAGGAAGGATAGAACCAGGAGGAAGAATGAGGTTTTGGATGGAACTTCCTGATTGGTATGAGAGCATCGATGCCAGCTTTCACACAAGGAGAGACATCAAAGACGCAGTCCTCAACAGGGAGACTAACCACCTTTTCACAAGGAACGTCGCATAAAAAATGGCGAAAATATTCCCAGTCTGCTCCTGGGGGTAGTGAGAGTGAAGAGAGATATTAATAAAAACGACAGCATAATCTACAGAGAGGGCAAAGCTGTGATGTTTGACAGGAGTCAGGGACAGAGGTAAAGCAGAAATCTTGCAAGGAAACGTATTCTGAAGTGATATGGGAAGCGCGTGGCGAAATCCAACACTTGCGTATGGTATTGAGAAATAGCAATGTTCATGGTATGAATGTCTGCAGAATCAGTTTTCTAGTCACTTGCCATGAAGATCTCCGGACACAAATATTTTAGCAAGTGGGTGAGAAGAAGGGGCTTTATCTATATTTTCAGAGATACTGTTTAACAAGCAGAAGTCGGGAGAGGAATGGGAACGGTACAAAAAGAAAAGATTTGAGCAATGAACGACGGAGACATGTATGGGTGTTCAGAGGATTCGATAGATGTCACACTTGCTAGCGGGAGATGTTCACTGGCGTAAACTCGCAGAACAAGCATAGGAACGGCGGATACCTTCATTAAGATGGGAAGGCAGTCAGTAATTGACAAGTCAGAGGTAGGGGTTAAGCAGCTAAGATTAGTCTCACAGGGAATTTTCGTGAAGGAAAGATTCCATGCTACAAAAGTTGTTACCAATACCACGGATGTTCGTAAAAATGTTGAAAGGCTTAGGTGGTTTGTGTCTTCTTGGTTTGGTTTTGTTTGTTGAGATACGGTTGTTCGTGTTTGTTGTTGGTGGCAGACGGTCATTGACTGCGACATGAACTGGAAAGAAACTAGTGCGTATTGCAGCAAAATGTGGCCTCGGTTTGCCCACCGGAAACACTTGCAGGGACACCTATCCATGCTCGACATAGGACTGTAGGAACTCCAATATTATACAACTGTTGATCAGAGCAGCCACTCTCGACAATACGCAAGAGTTAGGGATCCTAAATACCAGTCGGAAGCAGCAACCGGAAAACTGCCAACTCTGTACCCTAAAAAGGAAGAGACGTTACCAACGACTACGTACATTATAACACCCCAGTGGACGGACCGAACAATTTCTCTGGCGGTCGTTCTCCACGCTGTGATTTTGCCGAGAGTTTGTTGAAAAAGTCGGAGTATAATAAGGAACGAACTTCCACAACATGCATGAATATAAACGATGCTTTATTTCGTTTAGAGTTAGTCTTTTCGTTTGGGGCAGGCGATGTGACACACAGCTCTAACTCTAATTAATGGAGATCAATTACCGAACTGACCGACTCAAGACGAACGGAGTTTCTACTTCAAGCACACGCTCAGCTGACTAACTAAACTCCACTCAGTCAACTTAACTGAGCGGCTCGGAAAAATCACTTGTGTTTATTTAAATTAATCCGGAAATGCTTAGACCCCCAGGACTATAAGCATTGGCGACTGTAAGTCTAAAATTTCAAGGTACTTAAATTTTACTTCTTTTGATGTGTAAACGTCCCGGCAGACATCCGGTATTTTCCAGGATTTGTTTGTCTTTTTATCTTAATAGAGCGTCCTGTGAAGACCGCGGGATGTTTTTATAGCCCTGACACTTTGTAATCAGGCGTTTCTTTATTGGCTGGAGAAAGCGAAAATTCTATTATCGTTTCTTTATTTTCTTAATGTGTGGTCAAGATACAATAAAGACACTCAAAAATCTATTTACTAAACTTTATCTTTTATCACATCAAATCACTTAGTCAAATATTTACCGGAAGACTGGTAGGATTTAACAGTAATCTGATACCCTTTTCCCTTCCACAAATTTGCTTTAAAAGAAAAAGCGTTTATTTTTTTCTCTTCTTTTACACTTTTGTTAAACGAAACACATGTTTTTAACCTATTTTCTACTTTTAACAATTTTCTATTTTAATCTATTATAATAAAATACATATTTTACAAATCCAGCTTAATATACGCCTAGTTATCGTGTCACAACATCACAGTACTGGGGTCTGATAAGAGGCAGAGAATTGGGAACCACTTCCTTAACAAAGAGCCCGAGATGAACTGCTATTCCTGTTCACTAAAAATGTAAAACCGGGCGATAGTTGATTCTATCTACTACAATTAAAAAGAAAAAAAAAACAAAAAAAAACAAGAAAAAGAAAACAAGAAAAATAAAACAAGAAAAAACAAAACAAGGAAAAGAAAACAAGAAAAAACAAGAAAAAATAACAATTTTAACTTAATTAAAGACCGAATGCAAAAGTATTTTCTAAAAATTTGAAAGAAAATAGAGCATGTGACGTAAACGTTCAATTATGGGTAACAGATTCATGAGAACAGTTTTAAAGATTAAACACATGAAATTGAATTACATTGTAAGAATTCAAGAATAAATCAAATCTAGCGCTAGTTCAGATTGGACACGAACGAAATGGTAGGATTTTTAGAAAAATGAGAGAAAAAGAAATCTCACAGCCCATAATTGGAATGGTTAGTAAGGAAAAAAAGCAGAACATTTCGACTGAATCACGTTTTTGACAAAAAAATCAGGTAGGGAAAGGTAAGTTCCGATTAGTACGACCTACCATATATATGACCCACTCGCTGTGGTTAATAGTGTTCGTATTGTTGTCCTCATTTATGTTGCCACAGCTATAGCAGTGATGAACAAATAACTTAACGAAATGAGTTAAAAGGAAGATAACGATATCGGGAAGTATCATCGTACGTTGAATGAGAAAGGTATAACCCAGTGATTAAAAAAACAAAAGAGTTTAGTTAAAAACATCTTAGCACCTATATAAAGCCGGAGCGGAAAATGATTGAAACGTCGTAAACATAGTAAAAAAGAACAACAGCCTGAAAAATGTAAATACGTTGTGTGTGAGTGAGTGGGTAAGTAAGTGAGTGACTGAAAGAGAGAGATAGATAGATAGATAGAGAGAACATCGATCAAGTATTTGCGTATTAAATTGCATAAGTAAAACTCACTCTAAAGATTTGAATCTTTGAACATTGGTTTAGTTGATAACGTTACTGTACTATCTTGACTTAACTTCAGGAGGCATTGAGCACATTTGGTTTTGTGTATGTTGAGGTTTATCCTTTTGATCATCTTTTGTCTTTTTACGATAATTCCTTCTTGGTTTCCCTCAAATTTTCTTAGTTAACCAGTGGGCCCGAGCCATCAGAAATGACGGCAAAATGATATATCGACATGCCGTCTGAAATGACGGCAACATATACATTAATGTTCCTATCACTGCGTATCTTACATTAAAGTTTAAAGAAATTCAAACATCTGAGCGTGACAGCAGGGAAATATTTATTTTATAATCATTTCACCATAATCAAGGCGGGACCGCCACCGGTGTGCAGGGTGATACGGCGAGAGAAAATGTTGGAGGGAAAGACAAGGTACTAGGGATGTCGATGAAAGAATGGCAGAAAGATGAGAATAAGAGACAGAAAATGGCAATTGACGTTGAATTCAAAAATTTCGGAAATGGTAGCTATTAGGAAAGAAAGTATACGGAAGGGAGTTTCATCGCCGTGAAGTGATGACAGAGTAGAAATGGCGGTTAATCTGTTATGACAGTAAAAAGGGTCGGATCTAGAAACCAATGTAGTAGCACGAGTAAGTTCATACGCTTGGAGCACCGAGGAAATATTATCATCAGAGCAGATATTTGTAGAAAAACCGGAGGGAAGCCACAATCAGACGGTGACAAATCTAACTAAAATCAAGCTGCCAAATATGGATAGGTTTCCTTGCAGATCTTATTTTGGATTTGTCAAGAACCCGACCAGCTATGGCAACAGTCAGTCAGTTAAGTGCCATACGTGATACAAGCTTGGGCGATCACGTCTCGAAGGAGACATGACTGAATGGGCAGAAGATTACCAAAACACATACACAAACATACATACTAAATTCAAATACACGCTAAATTAAAAAGAAATTCATGACCCATTGCAAAAAATAGTAATTCTGGATTCCAAAAACAAGAAACAGAACTTGATGATCTGTATCATATTTCTTATCACTAAAAATTAAAGTTGCACATACACAAAATTAGATCAAAATTACTGAAAACAATCTTGAAGAAAAAAAGACAAAATAAAATTTTGCGAGTCAGTGTAAAAAGATTTTCTGGCCAATGAAAAGTAAATGATTCTAAAACTGGAAAAGCATTTACCAATCCACTGTGAAAAAGCCAAAGTATCCAATCCATAGTTGAAAGGTTGATTTTAAATGTGAAAGATGAATTCTGTTGACGAAACCTTCTGGGCCGACACTGTGACTCGTCGTTCTTAGCGGCAGATAGAGCTATTCATTCGATATAGTCGTTCAATTTGAGTCCTGTTAAAAGAGTGAGGTCAAGGAATCGCAGTGTGTGGTTTTCCAGGTGACTAGCGTTATTCATACTGATGAAATCTGTGGACCATTCTTAGAGGAACGATTCTACACTGCAAAAGTTGGTAATTACACCACCAGTTGAAGAAAGAAATACTGAGATATTCAGGTGTTTTTAGCTTAGCTGATTTAGTTTTACATTTTTGGTTGTGGATTGTGACGAATTCTGTATGTCCCCGTTTTTCCTTATCAAATTCAGTTAATAAATGAAAAAAAAAAGTTCTTTAAAGAGAAATAACTGTTAGTGAGTGAATTCATACATGTTGGGAGTTAAAAAGAAAAAAAATCATTCTTGTTGTCTATGTGATTAAAATTGTCGCCCACCAAACTGTCTCGACATATATACATCGGTATTTTTCTAGCTTCTCTCATTTTTAACTAATTGTCAGATATCTGTGCTTCATTATCACCAAAGACACAAGTAGCATGACGCCAAGAACAGATCGTTCTTACGACTTCTGTCTGATCGAGATTTACAGGAAGACCGTTAAAAACTAATCTGCTGCTCAAAACCGCCTCACATATGTAATCTGGCGTTTGAAGTGAAATAGTTCGAAATTCCAATTATTGGTTAAGAGCATTTAGTGAGATATTCAAAGAGCGAACATAAACACCAAATATTATATATATATATATATATATATATATATTGATTGTTTAATTACTTACTTTTTAGTCGTAATAAAATTACACAACTACATATTTGTATTAAAAAGTGTTCAATACAATTATATTGTAAGACATTTAAATATTCTTCATATTTAAACGAGTTATTACGCGACCCAGGTTTCTACCATGTGGTGTCTTCAGGCGATTTTATCTTTTTATATATTTTATCGTACCGGTGTTTTTTTTTCGTAGAGGGTAAATTTTGAACGCGCACTTTTTAAATTATAAGAAATTATGACGTTTTCATCTATGGTTGTATGAACCTAATAGGAATTTAGGTATGGTTAAATTTAGTCATAATTTCTGTTTTTCATTTAACAATTCATTTATGTTTGAGAATAGCATAATCATTAATTCTCTTTCCTAGCACAGTCTACATATTTCGCCACCTTTAGGATATGTTTCACATACACAGTTGTGACAAAAATATGTAAAGCTAATGATATGCGGAGTCACCGTACTAGTTTGGCATCATAACGATTCTTAGACATACGTGTGATACGAGATCTGATGTGTCGGTATGAAAAACGGCTAGACTGAATTTATCACAAGTTGATTTCATCCTGATTCGAACGTTGAATGACAGCACCTATCAGGAGGATAGAACATTCAGCTTCTAGATACGGACAGGAACGTTTAACATCCTTGATGATCGTTGTCAAAGGATTAAACAAAACAACCGACACTTGTTCAAATCACATCGACAATCAATTCAAGGTGTATAAGCTGCATATTAGTCTGATAAATTCAGTGAACTTTAGTTTCCATTGTAGCAGAAGACTCATCAGCAAGATATTGTTAAAGTAAACCAATGGAAATAAAGCTTCATTTGTACTTGTGACTTTGCTACTTATACTCTCGAGGACTGTCAATATGTGAAGTGATCGAAGGTGGACCCAGTTACTCGGCAGTGATGGCAAGAAACGTGTGTGGCGCATACACAAGGTGCTCGACTTAAATACAAGAACATGTTCAAGCTGATTCAGTCAGTTAAGTGCCATACGTGAAACACGCTTGGCCGATCACGTCTCGAAAGAAACATGACTGACTGGGCAGAAGAATATCTCGCAGTAGATAGACATTGCTTCTGCAGCAGACTGGTTGCCAGCCAAGGCTATAGAACCCAATCAGTTCTGTTATTTGACTCATAGCTAGAGAAGTAAGAAATATATTATATTATTAAGTAGTAATTAATGGGGGATCAGTTTATTACTTCATAGCAATATAAAACTAATCCCCCACTTTATGTCCAGTAGAGGCCTTAATCATATGTTCAATTATTATATTCAGTCAGTCAGTTAATTGCCATATGTGAAACGCGCTTGTGCGATCATGTCTCGAAAGAGACATGACTGACTGGGCAGAAGATTATCCCGCGGTTGGTTGCCATTGCTTTCTGCGGTAGACTGGTTGCCTGTCAAGGATATAGAACCCAATCTGTCCTGTTATTTAACACATAACTGGAAGGAAGGGACGGATTAATAAATTTCCCAAGGGTATTTGTGCATAAGTGAATGCAATGAATTCAACAGGAATTTGAACTCGGCTCCCCGATTTCTCGTTCCGAGCCGATATCCACTGCACCACAACGCATTGTTCCATAATTGTGCTGCTCTTTTCATAGAATCCATGTACCTCATCAGTAATGATTTATTACAGCTGAATAATATCGTGTGTTACGAGAATCATGTTTACTTGGAAAGCAAGCACGAGATTTGTGTAATTTCTGTTGCTACTATATTTACTTGTCATGATTTCAATTCAAGCTTTCCGGGGAAGAGGTCTATTCGCCTTCAAGTCCTTGTAACTATAACTACGAATATCAACGAATAATCAGGAATTCGAATAATTTTAGCGAATATTTTCGGAATAGTGAACACATTTTATTGTTGTCCTTGTGTTTATTGAATAGTTTATACTGACCAATTCTTAGATATCCCCGATTGTTTTAGACAAAGAGAAATTTTCTTGTGGAGTCTAATATAGAATATTATTTCTTCAAAAAGTTCAAATATGCTTGCCACAAAGATTGAACGTTTTGGAAATCATCTAAAATTAACCTTACATATTTTCCCATTTTCAGTTATATATATATATATATATATATATATATATATATACAGATTAACTTAAAAAAAGGCTAATATTGTATTTCCGTTGATCTTTTCAAATATTTTTTTCTGATTATTGAAATTATAAAACGATTAGCGAACCGATGAAATTTAACAACAGTCAAGTAGAGAGTATTTCAGAGAATAAGGTTCTGAGCATAGTATTCATTCAAGGGGATCTTCCTCTTTCAGCAGAAAGGCGTGTATTATAGGTGTATGTCATATACGGGTATGGAGTCATTGTATGATTTTCTAATACCTGCTAGTCATTCTTTAAGAACGGGTTAAATTATGAAAAGCTGTTTGTTCTAGCAAGAGTTCCATGCGATTACATCATAATAAAATAATTAATAAGGGGTTTATAAACAGCATAGGGATCTTTTACATTACTTATGTAATGTTTTAGAGAGTTTTGGAGACATATCGGGCTTTTCAATTCTTTGCAATCTAGTGTGGTTGGAGATCTAACTGAAAGTAATGGCTTTGTTTTAAGAGATAGTATCAATCCTTTGTTATATTAATGAAGAGTGGATTGTTTAAATTTTTTGCTCGTTAATAATTTAAACACTGATAATGAGTCTGAAAATATAATGATTTTATTAATATTAAGATCAGAGATAAGATCTAAAGCTAAATCTATGGCTGTAGCTTCGGCAATAAAATTGAGGAATTGTTTGGTAGTTGTTTCTGTAGAACAGTGTTGTTGAATACCGCAGCATATCTAACATTGTTTTTATCTTTAGAACCATATATATATATATATATATATATATATATATATATAGTGTATCGATACAACAAATAATTTATAAACATGTACTGTTAAATATAAGAAACAATGAATGTCTATTATGTTTAATCATGAGACGTTCTAAACATCGTATTTTACCTTTAATTTCAGGTGAAAATAAAGATAAAAATTCTCCAACATTTGGATAATTTTTATTAAGTTGGTTTTAAGCTTTCAGCTTACATGAGCCATCTTCAGAGAGTTTACAAGGACTTTAACATAAAAAACATCCACCATCAATGACGATTTTATTTTGTGTTGACAAAACTTTGCTAAGCAACAATAACAGTTACCAAATATTGTGTTGCATTTAAATATATGGTTCTCTTAACATTTCGAGCTCTAATGGGGTGTGACGTCATAGAACCGCATTACAAATTTAGGAACTGATTTTGCTGAAATCATAACGAAAATACGATGTTTCGAACGGCTCATGATTAAACATAGTAGACATTCATTAACTTATTTTTAACAGTATAGATTTAGAATATATACATATATTGTATATATATATATATATATATAGAGAGAGAGAGAGAGAGAGGTTTTACATATAGCTTATAGGGTGTGTGTCAGATCTAGGGTATGCTATTAGTTTTAGTATGACATTTTGTTGTCTCCATACCCAAGGTATGTGCTAAGGAAACTTTGTTTCGTGAATACTAATTTTGTCTATCAGACAATCTGTGAGAAAGTTTACCTTTTGTAGTCCAAAAAGATTTATGGGTTTTTGATTTCTTTCTCTCTCTAAGAATATATATTTTCAGGGTGAAAAATGCAATTCAATGTTAGATTGTTAGGTCATGAAAAGATTTTACTGTGACATTGGAGAGCTCGTTACATTCGTCTTAAGTAAAGTGGGCATTCATGAGCTTCTGCATGAAGACTGGAAAAGTTTTAAAGGCTCAACTTTTAGTGCTTGATTATGAATTGGTTCTAGTTTTCTCCAATAGGATTTTCTGGCTGATCCATAAAAAAAAACACCCGTAATCGAGTTTCGATCGAATCTGATCTAAAACGCTTTAATAAAACCTGTCGATCTACTCCCCCTATCGGTGTTAGTAATCATTCTCAGGAGTTGGATTGACTTATTACATTTAATTCGGAGATATTTTAAATGTGGATTATAAGACAATCTCTTGTCAAAAACGAAACCGAAGAGTTTATATTCTTCAACTGATGGTATCACAGTTTCGTCGAATTTTCGGATAGGATCAATGTGTAGTTTTTGTTCTGGACAAATATGCAGATATTTTGTCACTGTTTTTTAAAATATAAAATCATTTTTGTAGCCCATTCATCACATTTTACTAAGCCCTTAGCTAAAGTTGACATTAAAATGTGTGAATATATTTTTTATCTGTAACAGATCATTAAGTCGTGAACATATAAAAAAGGATCAGCTTAAGATATTTTACAATATTAATCATTTTAATATTAAGGAGAGTAACTGATAGATACTCCTCTGAAGTACACTCATTCCTGCTCATAGACTTCGAAAAGAGTACTACCAAAAAAGAACTTTCAAAAGGCGGTTATATAAGAAATACTTAAGTTGAATAGAAGATTTCCCTTGACATGAATGACCCCTTAATTCCACGTCATATCCCTTAATTCCACGTCATATCGTAAGCTTTTTCAAGATATAAAAAAAAATGCCGTTCGGTGTTTTTTTAAATAAAGATTAAGATAAGTGATTCAAGACGTATCAAGTGCTCTGTAGTACTTCGTCTTGTTGTTAAAGTCAGATTGAAAGTTAGTTATCAGGTTATTGGTTTCAAGAAACCCAGTTAATCTATGCTTAATCAGTGTTTTTACGGTTTCACAGAAGCAGCTGGTTAAAGCTATTGGTCTATAATTGGAGGGCTTAGATGAATATCTTCTAGATTTAGGTATTGGGATGACTCCAGCTTGTTTACAAAGATTAGGAACACTGCCATTAGTCCAAATAGTAGGTATGTATACAAAAGAAAATATCAGGTAACTGATTGAAAAATTCCTAATGTATATCGTCGGAACCTACTGCAGTATTATGAGACTAGCTTAAGGAATCTAGTCATTCATACAGTGAGAAAGTTTGGTTATAATCTTGTTTATTGGATTGGAAGTTACGTTTCTTCTTTACATCGTTTTTTTATATTTTAAAACTTCTGCGATGGTTAGTAGAAGAAGAGTTCTGTGAAAAGTTTTGAGCTAATGTATTTGCTATTACTTTAGGATTAGTATTTTTGTAGTATTGCTAGAAAGTTAATTAAGATGGTAAATATTCGTTTTAGGTGCCGACGGGTTCCCCCGTCAAATTTATCCAAAATAGCATTATTTCTGTGCAAAAGTATATGCTGAACTCAAATCAACAATTAGTTATTGAAGAAACTTACCCTTTTTGCTTTGAAAGTCCATAAAAAAACGAAATATATCTCGCATTTTTTGTCTCCCGTAACTCTCACGAAGTCACGTAATTAACTGCAGAGTGACGTTCTACGTAGGCAGAATTTTCTGTCGAATTTTGGTCGATATTTCTTCATTTACTGATACTTCCGGCGATGTACTTCCTGTAGTGAAAGTAATAAGCGTAGAAATACAATAGCGCATTACTTTCATTACCGGAAGTACATCGCCGGAAGTTTTTTTTTTTTTTTTTAATCATATCACCCCAAGCAAGGCGAAAACGCCACTGATGCGCAGGGGGCTACGTAAGAGTGAAAAGATTAGAAGAGAGAAAGCCGTATCTGTAAATGAAGAAAAATCGACCAAATATCTGCCAAAATTCGTTGCATTACGCAGTCCGTCATTCTGCAGTTAATTACATGACTTTGTAAGAGTTACGGGAGAGAAAAAGTGCAAGATATAGTTCGTTTTTTTTATGGACATTTAGATAAAAAAGGTAAGGTTATTCAATAAGTAACAGTTGATTTGACTTCAGCATATACATTTGCACAGAGATAATACTATTTTGGATAAATTTGAAGGGGAAAAGCGTCGGGACTTACAACGATAATTTACCATTAAGATTATTTTTAATCTTACCAGAGATTTTTCTGATAATGTTCCAGACTGTCTTTGCTTTTGTATTGAAATTGATTTTACATACAAAATGTCTCCATGAGGAACATTTTAACTCTTATTATTCGTCGTGCTATTGCCTTATACTTTTTTAAAGTTCAAATTTTTTGCTGTTGGTTATAAGCTGAATTTATGAAAAGCAGTCCGGCGCAATCTGATCGGTTTTTTGCAATCATCATCAAACAAAGATGCATTATATTTAGTAGATTTAGAAAGTTTATGAATACATTTTTTGCAAAGTCGGTAACGTGATCTTCATTCTCAGTATTCGAGTTTAAGGTAAGATCCAAAGAACATATCAGTTTGTATTTTTCCTAATTTACTCTTTTAAAATTCCAATTAGGAATTTTATCATTAAGGTTTGGTCCTAAATTTTCTAGCATTATATGAAACTCTTTGCATCCACAAGTATCGTCATGAACTGTTCAAATAAAATCCATAAAGATAAATGGATAGCAAAGTGATAAATCTATTGCATTGTACGAGGGTCATTCAATAAATAAGGTGAAGTCTTCGGTATAAATACTTTAAATACAGACAGAAGCTTACTGTTTTCATTTTTCAACGTAGTCTCCCAGCAGTGTCGCACACTTTTCCCATCTGTGCACAAGCTTCCGTATTCCCATCAGCGTAAAAATCTTTGGCACATACCGGCAGTAGACCTTCGAGTAGGCAAAGTCATCATGGACAATTTTGTGTGCTGTCCCAACAGATAGACTCAAATTACTTGCAATGTCATCCACTGTCACCCTTCTGTCAGACTGAATGAGATCATTGACTGATTCGATCACCTCAGGAGACCACACTTCTGTAGGCCTTCCAGGTCTGTCTTCATTCTCAACACTTCCTTTAAACAATTTAGCCCACTTGTAGATATTTTTAGCTGAAACATGTGGCACCATACACAGTTGACATTCTCCTGTGAATTACTATTGGTTTGCACCTTGCAGCAACCAAAAACTTGATAACTGACCTCTGTTCAGTCCTGATGCATGTTTCGTGGTCGGCCATCTTTGGTAATCTCCAAAACTCTCAAATTCTGTTTTTCAAGTCTGCAAAAAAATTAAATCGCTTTGAAAAAGAAGTAAAGGAAAAAAATTAAAAAAATAAGATTCTATCTGTTTTAGAAATCCTTATACCGAAAATCTACCTTATTTATTGAATGACCCTCTTAGTTACTTTAGAATTGGTCTATATGATTCGTAGACGTATTACTGTAGATACATAGGTTGCTGTTTTCAATTAACAACTCCGTTTGGTTTCTTTTCTGATTTATATCTTTGCAGCTTCAAAAGATGCTGAGACAATTGAAGTTCCTAAGTAATATAAAAGGAACATGAATTTGTTTTATAATTTTCTGTAATTTAGTTTCTTTTATCTCTTTATTTGGTGGAATATACACAGAGCAAATGTTGATTTATTTGTGCAGCGTAAGTCTGACATATATTGCCTGTAGATTAGTTTTCGGCTTTATATGACTGTCGTACATCATGTCTTACCAAGATGAATGTACCGAAAACCAGTATCTTTTATGTAGCTGGATTTGTTTCCTTATTGTTCTTGATGGAGTTTTCCTGAAGGCAGATAAGAGCCAGGTTCAAGTCTGTTATCAATAGAAGTAGCTCTCTGATGTTTGCTTTTATTCCTCGATAATTCCATTGCGAATTTAATGGAAATTTGCATTTATTATGTTTACTTAGTTTATTTATTTAAAGTTATAGCCGTCTGGATTTTGTCTTTCTGTTTTTATTTCATCAGAATAGAAAAGAGCTGGTGGTTTAGTTGAGATTTTGGGGTTATTTTGTGCCATACTGGCTTCTTCTTACTCGGAATCTGTGTTGTGTGATCTCCTTCCCTGATCTTGAGCTGAGTTTTGATAGTGTTTGAAATATGGTATTCTGTTATATTTCATATTTGTTTCTCTTTTTCAAGAGGTAGATTTTTCTTGTTCATTAATCTATTTTTGGAGGTCGTTGGTTGGCTTATCAGACATCTCTTTTACATAGGTTTTTAAGCTTTTGTTGGTAATTGTTGTGGGTTTTGTATGGGAGAATGTCTTTATTTCTTCTTTCGGGGTTTGTTTTAGGAGGTCCGTTTCAGTCTATTGGAATTGTTTCTTTTGATTGTCTTTTATTAGTATTGTCTTTGCCTCTGATTTTATTGCAATGCTTAATTCCATGAGCAGAGACTTTGGGTTAATTATTACGTGTATAATCTCTTCGTGTTTATAGATTATTTTTCCAGTGATGTTTCATTTGTTGGCATTTGATCTGTTTAGCTTTAAATGTTAATATTAAGGCATATGTTGTTGTGGGTGTTTGGTTTTTTAAACTTTTTTTGGCTTCTAAGAATGGAATATTTTGAGTATATAATTTTGTTTATTTCTGGGTTTTTTTTTTTCACACCTCAAATTCTATTTTGTTTGCCATGTGTTGTTCTTTGCAGTTTAAAAATTTGTTTTTTCTTGGCAGGGTTCTGGATGTTCAATTTCACTAACCACATCTTCCGTATACTGGAATTCTTGTACATGTTTCACTGGTGTGTCCATATCTTTGGCATTTGTAGCGTCTGGTTGTTCTTGGTTTTTACTTTACCTATGGTAAAAATGTTTTCTTCAACATTGTGTTTTGGCAATATTTTTTTTTTTCAAAAATTGAATTTTTCTTCAAAATTATATTTTTTCTTTAAAAGACTATTTTTATGTTTCTATTTCTATAAAAGTTTATTTTATATAGTATTTTAACCCCACTTTGGAGAGTCAGTTATTAGCCCATAGATGGCAACTTAACAAGTGCTACCACTCCAGGTCAGGATCGACATAGGACAACAGCAATTAAGAGGTGATTCTATGCTCCTCACAACCTCCCCAATCAGAGGCCTTGCTGCTGGATGCAGTTTAATGTCATACACAGGACCAGTGCTGCATGAGATCTTTTAATTTGACTAATTATCACATCTTTCAAATCGGTCACATGACCTAAATAAACATTAAAAAATAAAGAATTATTTTTAATGAGACAAACTGTACAATAAGGAGCAATTTTCTTCAAAATAAAAGAAATAAAGGTTTGGTTTGGTTTTACGGCATATCAACATCTCAATAGGTCATTTAATGCCAACGTGATTTTTACAATAGATTTGTATGAATAGAATATACTTTCTTTGTAAAGTGGGTTTGTAAAGCATTTTGACCTCGGTTTGGGGGTTAATTATTTACCCATAGCTTGGACCCTAACAGGAGCTACAACTCCAGGTCAGGGTGAACCTAGGAACAACAGCAATTAAGTGGTTCCATACTCCTCACAACCTTCCAAATAGAGGCCTTGCTGCCGGATACAGTTTACCATCAATATTCACGATCAAGTAAGGGAATAAAACAATTAAGATGAGATAGGTTACTGATTCTTAGACAATATGAGAAAAAATAAACTTCAAGACAGTGAACTATAAAAGAACAAGCATTCAGAAGACAAGATAACGATTGACATTGCATTTACATTTTTGAAGATCAAAATTGACTGGAAATCATGAAGTAGAAAGAGAGTTCCGCATGCAAGAAGTTAGAATAAACTGTTAACATAGACTTTACGGTAATATAGAGCCATTTCTAATGAAAAGTTATAAGACCCTTCTGCCAATCTGGCACGGCGATTAAATTCATAAAGCTTAGATGCCATAATGAAAGGTTCAAAAGAATTATCATTAAAGTATATATAGAAAAGTCACAGAAAAACTAGGGTTAGAAATTGCATGCAGACGAGATGCTTGGTCAACACCGATAACATTGCAAATTATTTGGGTTGTATTAAGAACCTCTAAATAGATACAGCAAGAGTACCAGACCAGATGTAACAGCAATATTAAATGCAAGGGGCGAATAGTAGACGTATAAATATACAAGATAGCTTATGGCGAGAAAAAGTAACCTTTCCTCAAATTGTGGGTTATTTTGAGATCAGTTATCAAATTGTATCATATCGTACTGATTAGAAATAAAATCAAGATATATATAAATTGCTGTGTCATGAGCATAGATACAGTTTTGGGAACTGATGACATCAGGTATATCATGAAAATTAGAAACAACGTAGATTCAAAGATACTAATCTTTGGAACACCTGTATTAAAGCAAAAAGTGTCTTCTTCTATGTGACCTGTCCTTTCAGGACGTAAGCGATCATGGTTCTACACGTCTCCCTATCTTTTGTGGCTCCTAGTATGTTTGTTCCCGTTACTCCTGTCAACCCCCGTTCCGTCAACCACCTGATCAGGCTCTGCAAATATGTTATCCGCTGCCTTACTCTGTCTCTTTTTCCTTCTATCTGGCCAGTCAGTATCAGGTTCTCCAGGCTCTCCTCCCTCATTGCGTGTCCCAGGAACTTCAGTTGTCTCTTCCGGATGGTCAGTATCAATTTCCTCTTTATTGCCATTCTTTCCAAGACCTCATCGATGCTTGCATGCTCAGTCCATGATATCCGCAGCATCCTTCTGTAGAACCACATTTCGGCTGCTTCCAGTTTTGTCCTCATTTTCGATGATATTGTCCAGCATTCGCTGCCGTATTGAAGAACTGACATCACGTAGCAGTCCAGCACTCTTTCGTTTGTTTCCACTGAGATATTCCTGTGTGTTAGTATTCTGCTCAGCTTCTGGAACGTGTCCTTTGCCATGCCAATTCGCTTTCGGATGCATGTGTCGCACATCCCATCTTCAAAAGTAGTCGTTCAATAAAGCTTTCATTTCTCGATATGATAATGAAGATTTAATCACTTCAACTTTCCTTCGAGGTATACCACAGACTTCAACTTATGAAGCAGGGTCGTACGCTAAACACTGTCAAAGTGCTTTCAATGTATCCAAAGAAACAACCCGAACTTAAATCATACTTATCTAAGGTTTAATAAGTTATTTCACCACTAATCGGTAATACATGATCAGTTGACTTAGGAAACAGAAGCCATATTGATTATTCGAAATAAGACCATGCGAGGTGAGATGCTTAACCAATTCAGAGTTAATTAAAGCTTCTAGTACTTTGTCAAACGTAGATAAATATCTAATAGGACAATAGTCAGAAATATCATACGATTTGCCAGAGTTCTGAAGACTGAAATTACAGAAGAGGATTTCTAGCAAACAGAAAATCATTATTTTAAATTACTACTTACCAAAAGTCAGTAATAAGTACTGTTTAGCAATAGTGAAGGTTATTATTTGAAATTATTTGTTCTTGTTGGAAGAGCTGTCATTCTGAATGCACAGACACCAAACATTTTAATGGGAATCCAGCATTTGATGTTTTCATAACGAGCTGCATCTTTCGACTTTATCTCATCTAGGCATTGGTAATTTAGCGGATGGAAATTGAAAATACTCTGAATTATAACAGAATGATAAAAACTGTATGAACAAATAAAAAATGTTTCCTTTCTTATAAATGTTTGTAAAAGAAACATGAAAAAAAAAACAATTTGTCTAGAAAGGCATATACAAAACTTAGTACAAATGTCCTGGCAATATAAACAATTTAATTCTATACTGAGTAAATTTATTATATGGTATTCAAATACTACTCTCTAGCGAGTGCCACCTTGCCGTGGTTAGGGGGCTTGCGTGTCTCTATGACCCGAAGAGCTATGCTGGTGGGATATTAGTCTCCTGGTAGGGTTACCAAAGCCAGACAGGTCGAAGGGTAGCGACCAGACCAAAAGCAATCACTGATCCTCAAGGTTGGGGGTTTGAATCCAATTCTATAAAAAAAGCCTGTTACAGAAACCGCAACGACGCTATCTGAAGACATATAGCGGCCTTATATTTCCGAAGGAATCAAGTGGCATAAGAAGAATTCAAATATTAACAACAAGGATATTTGTTCGTTTTTATAAAAATTATCTTGAAACCATCAGACTCTTTGTCTATACAGAAAGCCATATATCAAAGTTCAAGACCGTTATCCTTCTCGCCGATATGCATAAATCATGAGAGAGATAGCATATGTTTGCCACAGACCAAAAGGAAAATCAGGCTAACAAAGTCCAGTGTTTGTGTCTCGCTACTCCTGACTTACAGATATTTTCGTCTGTTTTTTTTTCACAGTAGTATATGCAACAATTTTTTTATTAGAAAATGTTTCAGGATATACTCTGCTTCCCCAGACATATTGTCCTTCGTATCCAAACAAAGAAAACAAAAAGAACATTTTTGAAAAAAAGTTCGATGTTGCGTGCTTTTGTTTGGGTATAGACCGAAGGAAAACAAACTGGTAACGTAAGTCACTGGTGCCTCCTCAACAGGTGTTTACTCGTGCAGCCAGATTGGCAACTAGGTCCCACCCATTCATAGTTAGGTTAGCCAAATGCAGATGATAATTCTACTCCTGCATCTTTTTCTCTCGCGCTTCCCGCCTGTGGAACTCACTCCCATATTCTTGCATTCCTGACGGCTACAACCTCCAGGAATTTAAATGCAAGGTCAATACTCACCTATTAAACACTTGACACTCATTCTTTCACCACCCCCGTGTATCCTTGCCTTTCTCTCCACCTTTGTAACTGTCATCACACCTGTATTCTCATCCTTCTATTGCTCCTTTCTAAGTGATTCGTCTTTCTCTTCACTCTCATCTAGTTGGTCTTTTAACACTTATGTAGCCCCCTGCATATCAGTGGCATAACCGCCTTGCTCGGGGTGAAACAAAAAATCTTTCGTTGTACATTACTTGATATTTTGTGGTCTACAATAAACTCTGAAGAATGATTCCTGGCGGGTCTCTTCTAATATTTTATGTTAACGTAAATTAATTAATAGGATGTGTGTTGGGTTGCAGTAGATATCGGCTCAGAACGACACATCGGGAAGCTGAGTTCAAATTCCTATTGATATTCCTTGCATTCACTAACGCACAAGTACCCTTGGGAAAGGTATTAATCCGTCTCTTCACTCCAGTTATGGGTTAAATAATAGGATGGATTGGGTTTTATAGCCTTGGCTGGCAACCAGTCTACCACTGAAAGTAATGGCAACCTACTATGGGATAATCTTCTGCCAAGTCAGTCATGTCTCTATCGAGACATGATCGCCCAACAAGTGTATCACGTATGGCACTTAACTGACTGAAATCAACTTCATTGTTTTCCGCCGAACCCGAAAAAGAATAACTTACAATACTATAAGTTTTTTTTTTTAATTCATAATTGGATCTAGACGTGGCTTTATAAACCAAACCTGAAGCCATCAAAACGGCGAATGTCAGTCGTTGTAACCAACATGCTCCGGTAGTCTTGATTTACTTGAGCGGTTTGACAAATATAGGAAAACAACAAATACATAATTCGTCAAACCTTCCGAAATAGAACCTTGTTGTATAGATTATGCAAAGGCGATCGATAAATTATGCCAAAAAAATGTCGTAACTGTTCAAGATCTTTGATACATTTGTGAAGGATATTAGAATAATCAAGAATCTATTATAGCAGCAATCTATCTGCATATGGATGGAAAATGAATTCAGCAAATATGTAAAAATTAGAACGGATATAAGACAACGATGTAATTTCTCACTGGATTTATTCAGGCTATACATCGAGACGATTCTTAAGGTAGCTTGCCACAATGTTTTCGTTGGAATAGATAGATCTATCTATCGCCCGATTCACACTCCACCCACGTCTGTTGAACAGGTTAAGAGGCTCATCACTTGTTCCCTGTTTAGGATGTGGTTTCCGGCTTTCTCTTTTCCAATCTTCTCACTTTGTTTTATTTTTTTTCAATTGGAGTAGATAGATCTATCTATCGCCCGGTTCACACTCCACCCACGTCTATTGAACAGGTTAGGAGGCTCATCCCTTGTTCCCTGTTCAAGATGTGGTTTCCGGCTTTCTCTTTTCCAATCTTCTCACTTTGTTTTATTTTTTTTCATTTGGAGTAGATAGATCTATCACCCGGTTCACACTCCACCCACGTCTATTGAACAGGTTAAGAGGCTCATCCCTTGTTCCCTGTTTAGGATGTGGTTTCAGGCTTTCTCTTTTCCAATCTTTTCACTATTACGTAGCCCGCTGCACATCAGTGGCGTTACCGCCTTGCTCGGGGTGATACGATTAAAAAGAAATAATATATGCAGATGTCATAGTGTTCATAGAAGACTTGTAAAGAAAACTAAAAAAACTCTTAAGAAAAGGTACTAAGAGAGGACGAGAAGAAAGGACTAATCATCAACTGCCTGAAGACAGAATGCATGATTTTTAGCAAAAGCATGAGCCGAAGATGAATTTCAAAAGCTCCGCAGAGTATTATCCAATAACTTCGTTAGAAACAAAGAAAAGAATACCGAATATATATCCTCCTGGAGAAAGCTGGACAATCTCCTTAAAAATAAAAAAAATACTGACTAAAAGCAACATAAATATAATTCTACAGAAGTATGTTGAGAATGCTATAGACAGAAGACGTGAACAGCGACAATATTAAGCGAAAACAAAATACTCGGTAAATGTGATACCAGAAAATATGGTACCAGAAAATGATAGATGGCGGGTCAGGATTTAGGGGAAATAAAAAAGAAAAAAATTCAAGACTTAAAAAGGACAGGAAATTGTGGAGAACCATGATCCTCTACGTAGTGCGGGTATATAGCTTATAAAAATGAACAATCTGAGACTTACTTTCTGCTTCTATAAGAAATGTTGGCTTTAACGAAATTTCTAATATTGTAAGATCACCGCCATAAAGATTTTGCGGTATATGACAGATGATATTTTAAAATATTTACTCTAAACAAGGCAATACGCTAAGCAATTTAATAATCGTATATTTTAAACTAAGCTCATCAATTTATAACGAAACAGTTTCAATATGAAAGATTTTTCAAATAGCTGAAGAGTGTTTCACTATTTTCAATTACACTGAATTTAACATCGATTTAAAAACGGATTGCAACAAAAAGTTAATTGGTAAAAGAATATCTTGTAAGAATGAAATACCAAGGTGCTCTTTCTGACATAGTTAATTTGATCGTCATCGTTCGCTCTAGTCTTGTAGTCGATGCCATAAAAAAAACTAACGGTGCTAAGATACATATTTTATCTGTTGTTAAGTGTTCAATCCTAATTAGGTGTTCAGTTTTGTTTAATCATTTCACCCCAAGCAGGACGTTAACGCCACTGTTGTGCAGGGGGCTACGTAAGAGAATTGAAGTATTAGGCAGGAGGAGAGTAAAGACAAATACGAACAAGCTACTGTGCGTAAAAGTGAAATATCAAAAGAAGGATGTGAAGACAGTTGCGAAGGTAGATAGAAAGGAAAAGAACAAGATAAACGGGGTGATGTAGAAAGGGCTAGAGTTATGTGAATACGTGATGGGAATTGACTATTCATTTAAATTTAAACTTGTAGCAAATAATCGTAATACACTCACATTAGGTAAATTAACAGGTAAGTTGCTTTAAAAACCACAAACGGAATCAGCTCTCAAGTTTCCCTTTCGCCAACAACATCAGGTGAGAACCGTTGGTAGAATTCCATTTGTATATGTTTAGTCATTTCCCCTCGACTTTATCCACCTCGCCTACTTTTTATACACCCCTGTTCCCCACTTTTTGCTCACGTGAATATTTTTTCTTTGATCACTACCAACGGTTCTCTCCTGATGTGTTGTTGGCGAAAGGGGTCCCTTGAGAGTTGTTTCCGTTTGTGATTTTTAAAGCAATTAGGTAAATTATTTAGGTAAATGTGCGTTGGGCAAAGCACTCTTATACCTGATATACTAAAAATTTGAAATTGCCAAATATTTTAATTGTAAGAGATCAAAAAGCTGATCAACAAATTAGCTACATTAAGAGTAGTTTCGCACAACTCTACTAATTACTATAAAAACAATACATTAATCTAAATTTCATGCTGTGTATGGTGCCAAACCTACGCTATTCTTAAGCATGTGTTAGTCGTCAAAGACTGGGAGTCAACTATTAACAAAAGAAAGTTTGTTACTGAAATAGGATTAATAAATCAGTTTAAAATAATTTTTTTTCTTTTTACCTTTGGATTAAGTTAATTTTATTTTTTAATATACTGAATAAGCAAAGTATACTTATTTTATTTGAGCTTGCAATATTTTATCTTCAAACAAACTTAGCTGTGAAATTCAAAAATGTCATTAATAATTTTGTCATATAAAAAATAATTCATAAATTGAAATATTTTTCTCTCTGCTATTGTTTTTCAAAAATGACAACATTGGTGAAAAATTTATTTTTATGAATAATTTACATTTTTCTTTAACAGAACAAACATGTGTTTTAAGGTATATTGAATTTTCTGTTATTCGTAAATGAAGATATGAAAAACATTGTCTTTCATAGCAAAATTAATGAAAAGTGATATTTAGTAAAAAGTTATCACAAGGCTATTGTCGAAAATTAAATTCAGTAAATTTATTAATTTATAACTATTAAAAATTACCTCGAAAATGTAAAAGAGAAGACGTTCATGTTTTGCTGATATAGTTTTTCTTAATTTAAACAGCAAAATTTAAAGAAAATATTATTTAATTTAATTTGTTTTGCTGTGCCATTATTCTTCATGAAAACGAATATCCTATTTACACTGTTCGGCCTGTTGTTCTCAAATTAATTGCCATATTCATGTACGCTCCCGCCTTCATCAGGTGTTTGGAATTTCGAACCGAACACGCTTTTTCGATTACTTGGGTACATTATTCAAATTCACTGTGTCATTTCACTTCCGGAAATCATGCATTTATCTCCCATTAACTCTACTCTGAAAGTTATTTGTTAACCCCTGCTGTGAGACAGGTTGTTGTGGATCTTCGTCACCAATTTCTTGTGTCAAATCTTAGCGCGAATCTACGACACCAATTTGTTGAGTAGTGGTTTTAGCGAAACTTCGACGCAAAGTTGTAGTGACCGGTCCGGTCGGAAGTAAGACACGGAACAAAGGAGGTAGTTTCAAAACAATGTATTAGTATAACAAGAACAATATATACGCAGTAAGTATTAGTAAATCAGTCAGTCAGTTGAGCAGCATACGTGATGCATGCGTAGGCGATCATGTCTCGAAAGAGAAATGACTGACTGGGCGGAAAATTATCCCGCAGTAGGTTGTCATTGTTTTCTGTGGTAGACTGGTTGCCAGTCGAGGCTATAGAACCCAAACTGTCCTGTTATGTGACTCATAGCTAGAGGGGGAAGAAATGTATTATATTATTAAGTAGTAATTAGTAGGGGATCAGTTTATTACTTCATAACAATATAAAACCGACCCCCCCCACTTTCTGCCCAGTAGAAGCCTTAATCATGTTTCCAACTATTATATTCAGTCAGTCAGTTATGTGCCATACGTGATACACGCTTGAGCGATCATGTCTCAAAAGAGACATGACTGACTGGGCAGAAAATTATCCCGCAGTAGGTTGTCATTGCTTTCTGTGGTAGACTGGTTGCTAGCCAAGGCTATAGAACCCAATCGGTCCTGTTATTTAACCCATGACTGGAGGAAAGAGACGGATTAATACCTTTCTCAAGGGTATTTGAGTGTAAGTGAATGCAGAGAATTCAACTGGTATTGGAACTCGGCTTTTCAATTTCCCGTTCCGAGCCGATATCCACTGCACCACATGTTAGTAAATCAGTAAATAGAAATAAGTCTGAACGGTAGAGTTACGCTGCCTATTGCATGATTAGTATGTGGGTTTAAGTGCGTAGGAGTTGTCGTACTAACTGCCTTGTACTGCCTCGGAAATCACGCATGTAATTATATATATATATATATATATATATATATGGTGTTATCTCTCTCCCTTCATACCTTGTCAGATGATTTCTTTATCTTTTTTAAAGGGAGATAACTACATGACATCCGAAAGTGGCATGGCACACAGAATGAGAAATAAAGGATTGGTAAGTATCTGAAGAAGTCCGCAACATACAACCTTCAAAACACCGTCAATATCACACAGATGATGACAACAGTCCAAACAATGTAAATAACATAATTACTACTTTCTCTCAGAAGTATAGACAAAGACGAATATTCCGATCAGAATATTCTTTTTTTTAAGGAAGAATTCGTGTTTTACTAATAACGTGAAAAAAAGATGCACTGTCCTAGCAAGTAAACAAAATGAAATATCACTTTATGAACTGCGAACTTTCCAGGATTACTACAAAGATATTTACGCATTTGAAAAAAAATTATTTCCTATGTTATTATTAATCAAACAAACATTGATTAAAAAATATTCACACACGGCATTTAAAAAATTATGTTGAATTTTATTAGTATTCTTGTTGATAAAATTCAAAACAAATAAATAACCGGTTTAATATTCTTAAAATATACTGTAAAAATATTTACCTGCGTAAAATTATATGTAGATATTCGTATTTTATTTTGGAAGATGTAATCATTCAACACCCCCATAAAATAGAATTATTCAAAGGTTTTCATAAAGAAGATTCAGTTTGTTATATAACATCAAAATAATACGAACCCTGACCAATGAATCTACTTTGAAATCATTTGGAACCACGTAATTCTCTAAAACCGACAGCTCGTAATGAAAAATGTGTCATGTTGAGATAAATACGATTAACATAAAAAAAAATTAAATAACATTTGTTTATGATGTCTTCCACAACAGTCACGTTGAACGAGAACGATGTTGTTTGTGAAAAGATATTTCCATCTGATTATAAAACAGTGGATATTATAAGAAAAGTACAACCCAGAAAGGATATGCCTTGTGGTCCAGTGGATATCGGCTCGGAACGATAAATCGGGACGATAAATCGGGGAGCCGAGTTCGAATTCCAGTTGAATTCATTGCATTCACTTACGCGCAAATACCCTTCGGAAAGTTATTAATCCGTCTCTTCCTTCCAGTTATGGGTTAAATAACAAAATAGATTGGGTTCTATAGCCTTGGTCGGCAACCAGTCTACCGCAGAAAGCAATGGCAACCTACTGCGGGATAATCTTCTGCCAAGTCAGTCATATCTCTTTCGAGACATGATCGCCCAAGTGTGTTTCACGTATGGCACTTAACTGACTGACAACCCAGAAGTCCACCATCAATATTTGTCATTTGCCAGAAGTCCTCAACTAAAATCAACAAATATTTTTTTTTTTTTTTTTAATCATTTCACCCCGAGCAAGGCAGAAACGCCACTGATGTGCAGGGGGTTACATAAGTGTAGAAAGATTAATTAGAAAAGAGTGAGGAGTACAAGCTAGTTAGAAAGGAACAATAGAAAACTGAGAAAGCAGGTGCAATGACAGGTACATGGGCGGAGAGAAAGGGAAGCTTATACAGGGGAGGGGAGAGAGAGCTAGAGGCCAGTGGTTAGTAGGTGAGTATTAACTTTGCTTTTAAATTTCTGGAGGTCGTAGCCGTCAGGAAAGCAAGAATACGGGAGTGAGTTCCACAGGCGGGAAGTGCGAGAGAGGAAGCTGCAGGAGTAGAATTGTCGTCTGCGTTTGGCTAACCTGACTGTGAATGGGTGGGACCCAGTTGCCAGTCTGGTTGAACGGGTAAACACCTGTTGAGGAGGCATCAGTGACTTAAGCTCATCCGAGCAGAAGCCATGGAAGTATTTATAGAAGAGACAGAGGGAGGCCACATTTCGACGATGGGAAAGTGGCTGCAGACGAGTCGCCAGATCAGTACCTATCACATTACAGACTCTCCTTTGGAGCTTGTCAAGAACACTGAGGAGAACGGCAGGGGCACCTGACCATAAATGGCAGCAGTACTCCATGCACGGACGGATGGTTGACTTGTATATATGCAGGATGGATTCAGGTGGAAAAAACATCCTGGATCGACATAGTGACCCAATCTTCTTAGCAGTAGATTTTGCTATGGATTCAATATAGTGCTTCCATTTGAGGTCTGAGGACAGGGTAAGTCCGAGGAGGCGTAGTGTATTACTCTCCGGGAGAATCATCTGGTCCATGCTTATGGGAGGCAGAAGAGGTTGCCTGTAATGGTTGACAGACAACAGCTTGGTCTTAGAGGAATTAAAGTTGACAAGCCACTTCTTGCCCCAGTTCACCACAGAGTGTAGATCCCGCTCAAGGTCAGCAGCGAGATTATGTCTGTCCGCCACGACAGGTTTCTTACTGGAGCGGGAGTATATTGTAGTGTCATCTGCGTAGATGCCTACTTGGGACCTGATCTCATCTGGGAGGTCGTTGATGAAAATAAGGAAGAGCGTTGGGCCCAGGATAGAGCCTTGTGGGACACCAGCATTCGTGCTGTAGGACGAAGAGGCACGCCCATTCAGAACGACCTTCATTTTGCGGTTATTTAAGAAAGATTGGATTAGGTCAAGCAGGCGACCGGTAATACCATAACCGCGTAGTTTGCATAGGAGGCCAGGGTGCCAAACCCTGTCGAAAGCCTTGGAGATATCCAGAGCAACCGCGCGAGCCTCGTCAGACTCATCAAGGGCCTGTAGCATGTACTCCGTTACAGTAGTTAGCAGGTCGGCTGTGGACCTGTCAAATCGGAATCCATATTGCCTGTCGGAGAACAGCTTGTGGGCGGTGAGATGATGAACTATTTCAGCATTTATTATAGCCTCGAACACTTTCCCGAATATTGGTAGAAGACTGATAGGGCGATAGTTGGATGGGTCCGAGGGTTCACCACAATTCTTAAAGACAGGAACGACTGAGGAGAATTTCCAGCATGCAGGAAAGCAGGAAGCAGAAAGGCAGTAGTTAAACAGTTTAGAGAGGACAGGGGAAAGTTCAGGGGCACACCTCTTAAGGACTATCACCGGGATTCCATCGTCTCCACACGCCTTATGGGGGTCGAGTTTTGAAATTACTCTGGATACTATTGTCGGGGTAATATACACGTCATGCAGTTTGGCCTCAGTTCTAATAGGGAAGTCGGGTGGGTGCACTCCGGACGAGTCGAGTGTGGAGTTGGATGAGAATCTGCGGGCAAAGCACTCAGCTTTCTCAGCAGATGACGTGAGAACGTCAAATCCATGGATTAAAGGAGGTATTGAGGATTTCCTATTGTTGAGCACTCGTTTACAAATCCTCCAATAGTCCTTGGAGCCGAACTTGCGGTCAGCTATGTGCTGTCGCATTCTCTCCGCAAACAACTGTTTGGCGTCATTTAGAGTTCTCTTGCACTCACTGCGAGCGGATGTGAACAGGCGCCTATTGTGATCAGTTGGCTGTCTCTGGAATAGATGGAAGTAATGGTTCCTGTGGGCAATGGCGGCTGAGCAGGCTGGAGAGAACCACGGAGGGGAATGAGGTTTTAAGCAATACTTCCTGGTGGGTATGAAGGCATCAATGCCAGCTTTCACCCATGACGAGACCTCAGAGGCACAGTCATCAACTGATAGGTCAAACACTTTTCCCCAAGGGACGTCGCAGAGGAAATCGCGAAAGGCTTCCCAGTCAGCTTTTTGGTAGAGGTAGGAGGTTCTATGAGTAGGGGGATCCTGGGGGGAGTGAGATTGGAAAGAAATACTGAGGGAGACTACAGCGTGGTCGGAGTTGCCGAGAGGGCAAAGCTGCGAGACTTGACAGGCGTCGGGCGCAGAGGTGAAACATATATCTAGCAGTGAGGAATGACCCGAGGGTGTGCTTGGGAAGCGAGTGGGGAAGTCCACCACTTGCGTAAGGGATTGGGAAATAGCAAAGTTCATGGCGTGAGTGCCCGCCGAATCAGTAACAGCGTTTTCAAGCCACTCAGAGTGATGGGCATTGAGGTCTCCAAATACAAATATGTGGGCAAATGGGTGATAGGTAATAGCCTTATCTATGTCGTCGGCAATGCTATCTAGTAGGGAGCAGTCAGGAGAGGAGGGAGAACGGTAAAGGAAGAATAGGTAGCTAACCGAACTGAGGAGAGACAAGCGGAGACATATGTATTGGTGGTCAGTAGATTCGAGTGAAGTCACCCTAGTTATGGGGAGGTGTTCGCTGACATAAACACCCAGCCCATGCATGTGGACAGTAGAATCCTTCCTTAAAAGGGGAAGATAACCAGGGATGAAGAGGTCAGAGGAGGGAATAGTTGAGTTGAGGTTAGTTTCGCAGAGCGCGAGGATGTCAGGGGACTTTTCATGCAGGAACGCTTCTACACTAGCAAAGTTAGTACGAATGCCTCGGATATTAGTGAAGGAGAGGTTAATGGGCTTAGGTGGTTTGGATTTAGCTGGTTTAGGGTCATTTCTGTTTTGTCTTGTCATGTTTTTGGTTTATAGAAAGGGACCTAGGGTAGAGGATACAGGCGGTCATTACCCACGATCTGAGCTGGGAGGGGGACTGGCTAGGGCTGCAACAAGGTGTGGCCTCGGGGTTGCCCACCGAAAGCGCTTGCAGGGACACCTATCCATGCGCGACATGGCACTACAAGAACCCCGATATTATACAACTGTTGATCAGAGCAGCCGCTCTTGACGCTACGCAAGAGTTAGGGCTCCTAACTACCAGTCGGAAGCAGCAACCAGGAAACTGCCAACCCGGTACCCTCACAGTGATGAGCCATTGCCACCAACCGGCCAGATCGCAGGAAACTCACGGAAGCACCAGTACCAAGGTCTGAAGAGAGAGAAGTGAAAACCGGAAACCACATCCTAAACAGGAAACAAGGAACGAGCCTCTACTCCAGTTCAATAGACGTGGGAGGAGTATAGACCGGGCGATAGTGTGACCTATCTACTCCTATTAAAAAAAAAAAAAAAAAAAAAAAAAAAAAATCGAACACGAACAATCCTTTGAAAAAAAAAAAAAAAAACACAAACTTACAAAAGTGGAGTTTAACTAAGTTTTAACTTAGTTAAAGTCCAAATGAACTCCAAAAAAAGGGGGGGGGGAGAACAAAAACATAGATATATATAAAAACAAAAAAAAAAAAAAAAAAAAAAAAAAACAAACGGAAAATACCTCACAGTTTAACACAGGAAATTTGAATTAAGATTCATTCTTCAATTCTTGCTTTTCCCAAATATCAAAGCGAGTCGGCCTGCTAGGTAAATTCCCATTCAAAGAACAACACGTGGCATGGAGCTGTAATGGCTGCTGATAACTTGGCCAAAGTAGCTTCGCATAACAGAATAAATATAAATTTCAAACTTTTTTTTTTTCCTCCTAAATGAAGCATGAACTCCAAAAAGGGGGGGGGGAGAACAAAAACATAGATATATATAAAAACAAAAAAAAAAAAAAAAAAAAACAAACGGAAAATACCTCACAGTTTAACACAGGAAATTTGAATTAAGATTCATTCTTCAATTCTTGCTTTTCCCAAATATCAAAGCGAGTCGGCCTGCTAGGTAAATTCCCATTCAAAGAACAACACGTGGCATGGAGCTGTAATGGCTGCTGATAACTTGGCCAAAGTAGCTTCGCATAACAGAATAAATATAAATTTCAAACTTTTTTTTTTTCCTCCTAAATGAAGCATGAACTCCAAAAAGGGGGGGGGAGAACAAAAACATAGATATATATAAAAACAAAAAAAAAAAAAAAAAAAAACAAACGGAAAATACCTCACAGTTTAACACAGGAAATTTGAATTAAGATTCATTCTTCAATTCTTGCTTTTCCCAAATATCAAAGCGAGTCGGCCTGCTAGGTAAATTCCCATTCAAAGAACAACACGTGGCATGGAGCTGTAATGGCTGCTGATAACTTGGCCAAAGTAGCTTCGCATAACAGAATAAATATAAATTTCAAACTTTTTTTTTTCCTCCTAAATGAAGCATGAACTCCAAAAAGGGGGGGGAGAACAAAAACATAGATATATATAAAAACAAAAAAAAAAAAAACAAACGGAAAATACCTCACAGTTTAACACAGGAAATTTGAATTAAGATTCATTCTTCAATTCTTGCTTTTCCCAAATATCAAAGCGAGTCGGCCTGCTAGGTAAATTCCCATTCAAAGAACAACACGTGGCATGGAGCTGTAATGGCTGCTGATAACTTGGCCAAAGTAGCTTCGCATAACAGAATAAATATAAATTTCAAACTTTTTTTTTTCCTCCTAAATGAAGCATGAACTCCAAAAAGGGGGGGGGAGAACAAAAACATAGATATATATAAAAACAAAAAAAAAAAAAAAAAAACAAACGGAAAATACCTCACAGTTTAACACAGGAAATTTGAATTAAGATTCATTCTTCAATTCTTGCTTTTCCCAAATATCAAAGCGAGTCGGCCTGCTAGGTAAATTCCCATTCAAAGAACAACACGTGGCATGGAGCTGTAATGGCTGCTGATAACTTGGCCAAAGTAGCTTCGCATAACAGAATAAATATAAATTTCAAACTTTTTTTTTTCCTCCTAAATGAAGCATGAACTCCAAAAAGGGGTGGGGAGAACAAAAACATAGATATATATAAAAACAAAAAAAAAACAAAAAAAAAAACAAACGGAAAATACCTCACAGTTTAACACAGGAAATTTGAATTAAGATTCATTCTTCAATTCTTGCTTTTCCCAAATATAACTTCTGTTAAGATAAAAATATTGATCAACAGAATTTTGTCTCAGCAGTTACCTGCTGTAAAATCAAACAAGTAGCTGTGCACCCAATCTGATGAATTTTTCAATGGAAATATTTCAATATTTTTAATAAAAAGTTTTGAATAATTAATTTTTGAATATTACCATAATGTTAATACAATATTTTCTTTTTCTAAAAAATGAATATTAATTATTCAGTACTTGTGATAATCAATTAAGCAATTCTTTAATTTAGTAACTTAAAAATTGATAGGAAAGAAAATAAAAGAATATGTTAATGATATGTCATCACAAAGGCTTGGGAGAAAACACCACTTTTATGTACTTCTCTGGACATTTTATTTTTTATTGCATTTTAATCATTATATATCCCACTTAAGAATAATTTTAAATTACCAAGTGTGAGAATCTGAGCTTTGATATTAGAAGTATCAAAATTAAATGACTTTTTAGTGAATTCTCAGAAAATCAGATTAACGTTCGTTATTTTTAACTGAAAATTTTCAGTCATTAGCAAAAAAGAATTGAGCATCATGATAAAATGTTTCCATGATACACCAAAAGTTTCATTTAAATTGATCCAGTTGCAAAACTAGAGGCAGCTCTTATATGAAATGATATATTGTTGATAAAATCAAGTAGTATAAGAATAATGACAGCACGTGACCTATCAATCCTTTTTTTTTCATACAAATTTTAATTGTTTTTAATATGTTAAAAATGCTCTACAATATCATGGAGGGCATTTAATTTTGATTATGTCAACCATTATTTTTAATTTTCAGAATTAAATTGCTGAACATATTCCTGAATCATTGGTTTATTCTGAAGACAATAAAATAATATAAAAATGAGAAATTGTATTAAGACATTTTTATGTTTCATAGCAAAGTAAGTATTCTCTTCATCTTCTGTGTAACAAATTATGTATGTAACAAAAATTACAACATATTTTGTGAAGATTAACAAAATTGATTTTTCTGAAAAACATTTTTGTAAGATATTTTTAGACTTTGTAAAATGTTGAAATTGATATCTGATTGCATTAAACAATTATAATCACCGTAATTAATTGGCATGAACAAATGATCTCATTTTTGCAATATTATCTAAATCTCCTAATTCATAGCGAATAAAATGATTTTTCTCATTTAGATATATTATGATATTTTTGTTCTTTTTTGTACGTTTTCATTTATGGAAATAATTCAATAATGGTAAGATGCTTCCTAATATATAAAGTTGCTAATTAACTCATTGCTAAAAATTACTAAAATCTCTTTGCTAAAAAGTAAAGAAAACATCCCCACTAATAGTAATTTAGGTCTCGACATAACCGTCCCTACACTTGTACCTCAGATACATGTTTGCCAGTCTTAGTATAAGGATCGTCTTATGTCATGTCTATTCATAGATTACGAAACTGTCCATTGTAATGCATCGCTTTCTCTGATGAATAATAGCTTCGAATTAACTCTGTACGCTTTGGTGAGTGACGAAAATTCTTTAAAAACGTGGATTTACAATACAACATCACAACAATGAACCTAATAAAATAACAGACAACACATCTCTTGACGACTTTTAACCACATTAGCAACTAAAATGAATATGACTCGACAAGAAAGTGACAAAATCAAGACGTTGATATTGCATAATATTTATTTAGGAATCTGAATTTTTTTAAAAAACAGAAAAAGCAAGAACTAATATCTGAATTGAGAAACCTTACATTTTCTGAAAATAAAGAAATAATAAGCCTTTTTTGTGAAAAATCTAGAAAGAAAAATAACTAATACTAAAATTGAAAAAGGTTCTCAAGGGTTGGGGGTTGGGTGCAGGGCTAACAACCCTGCCCCGTAAAAAACAGATTGTTACAGAATCAGCAACAAAAGGTTGCTGTCCTATGCACCATCTGGTTGTGATGGATAAATGATGATGATGAAAATTGAGAAACCTGAATTTTTTTCTGAGAATTTTTCTAATAAACGTATTTGATAAATTACAACCCACGGTAGCATTGACGCCTTGGTCAATAAATACCGAATGTCTCTTTATAAGAAAACGCTTAACATTACTATAGTGAGTGAAATGCTCATGGCTTACTCTAGCCTGTTAAAATGCTTAGTGATGTGATTTCGATTCTTCTTGTTTTTTTCTTTTTTATCTCCTTCTCAATATTAGGCCAAGCTCTGTAAATATATTCATATTTCTTTGAGTTACCAACTCCCTGAATGTCATTTTGTGGTATAAGATCATATTAAATTAGTTGAATAAATATATATATATATATATATATGTATATATATATATATATATATATATATATATATATGTACTATTGTGAGTTTGATTAACACAAACTGCTTATATAGACTTGTTCTGTAATAATATAAACTTAATATTTGATGTATTGTCACTTAATGCACCAATCTTGAGTGCTCACTTTTTACTCAGTTAAATGTAATAAAATCGTACATGTTTTATCATGATTTTCTTCCATAAGTTCAGTAAACAAACGTAAAGTACAATTGTATATATGTATGCTAAATAAAGTTACTGCAAAACTGATATGTCCCGGAAAGGGATATATATGTATCATTCGAGGTAGTTAAGCGGTTTAGACAAATTTAATTGGGTAAAACAATCTAGCACCTAGACATAATGGACGGTACTCGTCGTATGCAGTATTCTGAGACGTAGGTGTAGTCAACAGACGTAGACCAATAGCGGTAGTCCTATGGACGTAGACCTCTAGACCTCCAGGCGTATAGACGTAGACCTCTAGTCAAAGATATGTAGACCTCTGTGCGTCGTCGTTTTCGTTTGTATTTCTGGCTGACACAAGCCAATCACAATTAATGAAAGGGGGAACCAAGGTGTATGCATATTCATTACATCAAAAACACACATGATTACCGACGTTCTGTTCTTATTTGAGCCTTGTTAGATTTAGCATCACTATCTCAGTTATGTTGATCATGATTGTTCTAATGTTATGATTATTAGACAATGCGAATAATATAGACCTGATCTGGCATCACGTATCCGATCACTTTTCTATAACGCAACTTCATACTGGGTAGTCTCTAAATTCGGCTAAATGTTCTGATGAATTTGACTGTTTGGTACGTCGAATTTATAAACTTAAACGAACCACGAGAGAGGCAGGAAGATCTCAAAATTTTACAGTTGAAATGAGTACATATAACAGTAAGGGTTCTGTAAGCCCTTTTTGACGGATGTGCGTTTTGGTGCAGTGGATAACGGTTCGGAAAGAGAAATCGGGGAGCCGAGTTCAAATTCCAGTTGAATGCCTTGCATTCACGTACGCGCTAAAGGAAAGGTATTAATCCGTCCCTTCCTTCCGGTTATGGATTAAATAACAGGACAGATTGGGTCCTACAGCCTTGGTTGGCAACTAGTCTACCGCGGCAGGTATTGGCTACCTGTTACGGGATAATTAAAAAAGTAGGACTTGGGACCCTGACCTTAAACAAATCCCAATGAATCTTTCTCCATCGCTTGGGAGAAAGCCGACTCAACCCGACCAGGGAGGTCAGCGTGCTAATTTTGATTGAGACCTACCTCCTGTTTTGACTATAGCGTGAGGTTTAGCGCAGCATCGACCTATAATATTATGGTGTATTTGTATACATATTCATTTAAACATTAGATTAATATCTATCTATCTATCTATCTATCTATCTATCTATCTATCTATCTATCTACTAAAGCTAAAGAGGTAAACATAAACAGATTATCAAATACAATATATATATATATATTTTTTTTTTTTTGATGTGCGTTGTTGTGCAGTGGATATCGCCTCGAAACGAGAAATCGGGAAGCCAAGTTCGAATTCCATTTGAACTTTGCATTCATTTACGCGCAAATAGCCTTTAGAAAGTTATTAATCCGTCTCTTTCCTCCCAGATGTGTGTTAAATAACAAGACAGATTGGGTTCTATAGACTTGGCTGGCAACCAGTCTACAGCAGAATATAATGGCAACCTACTGTGGGATAATATTTTGCCTAGTCAGTCTGATCTATTTCGAGACATGATCACCCAAGCATGTATCACGTATGTCACTTAACTGACTGATATATTGTAGGAATGGTAGGAATAGATAATCGGAATTTTTTCTCATTATCTTCCTGCAAAAATGAAGATGTGATTAGAACAGCTGACTACCAAAATGTCACATTTTCTTGATAAGCATCGTTTTAGCATCTAACCACGATAGCTAAGTAAGGAGAAGAACACAGTAGAACCCGTTTGAAACTGGGTAGACGCTATAGTAGAACCACGGTAAGTTCTATGCTAACAGTATTTTTTCTCCCACTTCCCGCTTGTGGAACTCTAAACAGAAAAATCTGCTTTGTCTCGGACATATATTACTAACTAGAGGTGATTTTGTGACAACACCGAAAAAAAAAAGATCAAAATTGATTGATTATTTAATGGATTACACAAGTGAATGAGTACTAATGCATATTGATCCTTGAAATTGTGATTGGATTTTTTACTGAATGATAACGAAAAAAAATGTCAAATTGTGCGGGGAAAAAAAGAATCAAGAATGTCGAGAAAGAAAAAGAGAGAAATAAATAATTTGAATAACGGGAAAGAAATATGACAAAATAAAATAAAATAAAATATAAAATATATATATATATATATATATATATATATATATATATATATATATATATATATATATATATATATGTATATATAATCTAAAGCTAAACTTATTTATAAATGGAAAATTGTGTGTGTGTCCGTTACCTATAGACTCCGAAACGGCTGAACCGATTTTCTTGAAAATTTACACAGTTGTACTATAAGCGTTTGTGAGTGTTCTTAGCTAGGTTTTGTGTCGAGGTACCCCCGATAAATATTGAAAATCGATGTCTGTGTGTGTGTCTGTTTATCTGCCTGTATGTCTGTATTTTTTTTTCAGCCCTTTTATTTTAGTTTTGCTTCGGGTTTGGCTCTAAGTAGGTATAATTGTAGTTCTTAGTCTTAGCCATGATACCATTTACTCAGAGTTCTTATTTAACCTTCAAAATTCAGTTTACGACGAAAAATACTTATTTGATATCGATACCAGGAAATCAAAATTTGACTTACATACATTCATTTTTCTTTCAGTATACGGTTTTGCTTTAACTAGAAAAAACCATTGCTTTTTAATATTTCGTGCCAACGTCCAAAGAGTCTGAGCTCCAGGACCATGGATTAGTTTTATTTAGCCGGGCTATAATGCTAGTGTATATATATATATATATATATATATATATATATATATATATATATATCGTTCATTAAGTAATGAACTTGAACACATTCAGTTACTGGCGTATATTTACTTGGTATGTCACACGCTGAAAGTAAGCCTTCTTCTACCGAGCGCCCATAGCTCAGAGGTAGAATCACCGACTGATGTCAATTCGGTCTAAAATCCTGGCAAAAGCAATCAGATGTCTAGCCGTACTGATGTACTGTGATGCATCGAAGCAAATCTCTCTGCGAATGACATATATATATATATATATATATATATATATATATATATATATATATATATATATATGACGTTATTTGACTAGAAGAATTTATTAAATCGTGTGGCACTTTGGGAAAGTGCCTTGTAAGTGAAATTGAGAAGTCGTCGATAGTTCTGCTAAAACTTTGTGACCGAGGGTTTAAGCGTCCTGGCCTTGGTAAAACTTCTTTCTGCTAAATAAAGCGCTCTTTCCCAGAAACTGTAACTAAGTTGCACTATAAACCAAAGGTTGGCTTTATGGGTGTTAAACAAGTGTGCTTCTTCAGGTGTCTACAATAGGAATTGGCTGGCTAACCTGGCAAACGGGTATTCTCGAATACGAGTGTCTAGGTATTATATATATATAGCTTTTTAGATTTGAAAAAAAAATAACTCGACAGGTGGTCGAGAACGAGGAAAAATTTCCTCACACCAGAATCATTTTACTCGACCGACTCCATTTTCTTAATAATAACCATGGCGTGATTCACTGAAGAAAAAAGAAAAATTTTGACTGAAATTTCGAATTTGACCTTTCCTCTTAATGATAGCCTAAATATTTAACTATAATCTTTATTTTGATTAAATTTTAATATTTTGATTAAATTTTAATATGATGATATGCTGCTTTTTTGACAATTGAATGGAGGTACCTAAATTCTCAATGATTTTCTATAAAAAATTACGTTTATAAGTTGTTTTTTCTGTGTGTGGTTGAAAGAAGAATGCGTATTTTTTCATTCTTTCAAGTGTTCGTTTTTACTTTTTAAAAGCGGGGAAGAAATATAGGATAATATTTTTCGAGGTGAGCTTTAATCTGGGTGACAGAAACATATTGGCTCCACACTAGAAGCATTAATTAAACGAATGTTTACACTGACCGCGACAATAAAAGCCAAGAGTTTAATAACATCTTTGTAGGTCATTCTAAGTAACTTGTGAATCTTCAATAACATACTTTTGGGTTGTAAAAGAATCAGATTTTCTATTTGATTGCGAGATTTTTAATCGACCGTAGGCGAGTAAAGCAATAAACTTAATCGCCCAGTTAAGTTTTTAATTGTCTGAGTCCATCGGGCGAGTGAAATCTCAAAGGCTCTCTCTCTCTCTCTCTCTCTATATATATATATATATATATATATATATATATATTGTAGAAATCAAACAACTTGCTTTCTAACATGGCTGCCTTCTTTTTGTCTCCTTGAAGTAATTTACTTCATTCATAGGAGAGTATCTAATTCCGTAGGTGGGTTAGTCCACTATACTATAATGGACCTGCCCAACATATTTGCATGAGTGGATTCTATTCACACACACGCACACAATATATATATATATATATATATATATATATATATTAGATCACTCAATAGGTTTCCCTTTCATTTTGAGGGACTAAACTAATCTACTTGTGTGTCAAATCACTTGATATTAACTAATATCAAACAATATATTTTCAAAAAGCCAAAATTAGGAGTAGAAACATATCATCCCACAAAGTCTGGGATAGGTTTATGTATTGATTATAATATAAAATCGATGACCCAACTTTATATTATGCATCTATGTTGCCCCTCACCCTTCCACTCTAATCCAATAGAGACATTCTACATTGTTATCTATATCTATAAAAGTGACGAGTGTGAACGTTGTATAAGTATTTGCTAGTAAATTCATCACATGTTTTTTTATTCTTATTTAGACTACTTGAGTGAAACGGGGCTAAACTGCTTGTTTATATATATATATATATATATATATATATATATATATATATATGGAGTGAGAGAGAGAGAGAATAAAACAGAGTGTGCGTATTGATAAGATAACAAGTTAAAAGGAAAATGGTAAAAATGATGTAGAACAAAACAATGAAAAGTAAACAAACAGGGAAGACAAATAATAAATAAACATGAATATATGTGTTAAAATCCAGATTTATGAATGATGCAGGGGTATCATACTCGTTCATCTAAAAAGAAAAAAAGAAAAAAAACATTAAAAAGACGAAATTAATTATAAAATAAAGTATAAAATCAGAGCCGTTATTTACTCCCACACTTGCGTATATCTGTAGAAGAACTAGCATCTCCATTTGTAATACGAAGGATTTTACTTTGGGGCAAAACGCTTCCGCTTCATATAACTGTCACTTCGGATTAAGAGAGCGCGAATGTATGAGGCTTGGTTCCGCGCGCATGTGCACATATCAGCGCGGCGTTAAGCGATCTTCTCTGCTGCCATCCATCTTTGGAAAATGTTTTTCATTTTGTTTTTCGTTTGATATATTTTCTTTGTGTAATGCGAGGTGTAATTTAGGAATTGTATCGCTCTGCCGACACGTCATGATCTGAGTTAAATGCAATCTGATGATTTCTTTTTTCCTCTGAAACTTATTCAAATTCATTCATATAAATGCACGATATTTAGGGATACGACCACAGAGAGGTAAAACCGATATATAAAGTTATAACTATAGAAAAAAAAAGTTTAATGATTTGGTGTCACTCGTTTTGGTCTTTAAAGATTTCAATCGAAGGAGATGTTTACTTTGTTGCTACTAAACATGGGTTAGAAAGAGACTGGACGCAGAGTATATTAAATTTACTTAATGTTTTTAAATATATTTTGAGTTTATAGTCTAGCCAATTTTTTTCGTTTACGTTTTCATCACTTTTTTTCATCACTGAGGAGGAGAATAATCAAGGAATCGAAAAAAAAACAGAAAGAATCATTTACAAAATAACACATTCGATATATTGCTCACAGTAATAAAATTGACTATAATCTTGATTTTAAAATATGCTATTCTAAATAAACAAAAGGCAATTTACTTAGAGGGAAATATATAGGAAGCGCTCTAATCACCGGATCATCACCAGTAAATGTACGTCATTAACCTTAAAACATTTAATCTTTTGAAACAGATGTTCCATTATCAAAATGTGAGATATCTATAACAAAAGTAATAAAACCATAAACAAATGTTAAAAAAAAAAATGGTATAGACTATATCGTGTTGAATACAGCGGTTCCCGTCCAATAACCGAAGTTAAGCAACATTAACCCTGGTCAGTACTTAAATGGGTTGACCATTTGGGAATACCAGGTGCTGTAAACGTAAGGACCAAGAATGGTCCACCGGTCCTCCAGGTTTGGGGGTTGGGTGCAGGGCTAACCTCCCTGCCTCTGTAAAGAACTGTTACAGAAACAGCAATAAAAAGTTGCTGCCCTATGCACCATCTGGGCGTGATAGATAAATGATGATGATGATATAACGAAAAGGTAATTAAAAAACAGTGTCTCCCTCTTCTTCGTGTGGATTTGTATTCGCCCCAACGTAGACATCACTTTAGATCAACGAAGTTCTAAAGGACTAAACGCATCTCACGAAAACGTTTTCCTCTTTGACAAACAGCTCTCAAATTATTTTATTTTTTGCGGTGAGTGTCACGCCGTACAAGTGTGGAAAATAAAAGCGGAGATGATAATTGTTAAGCATAAACGTAAACAGGTGAACATTGTAGTAATCAGGAAAACCTCTTCTTATATCTCAGTTCCACAGGTAAATGGAAGAATCTGCTCGAGTGGAACATACTTCCACTAATGAAATACAAAAGGGATGAGGATAGTTCTCTAGAATGTGCGTAGCATGGGGGGTCATAATGATGAAGGTCAAAAATGTTCTTTATATATGAAAATGTATATTTTTTCTCATATAGTTATGTCACTACGTAATTGTTGGAATGACTGCGATGTTTCTCTTGGATAATATATCAGTCAAACATATATAGGCAAGCATATACGGATGTGTTCCACTTTTTAGACCCAGGTAAATCTTGATAATGTAAACATTGCAATAGCAAACAATGAATGAAATTTAGAAAACTCTTAATGAAGTAAAGGGAAATGAAAAATTTAAACATCTGAGAGCATAATGTGGGGAGCAAACTGCCAATTAGAAATACCGAAATGAAAGCAGTCAGTTAGTTAAGTGCAATACGTGATACACGCTTGGGCGATCATGTCTCGAAAGAAACATGACTGACTGGACAGAGTATTATCCCGCAGTAGGCTGCCATTGCTTTCTGCGGTAGACTGGTTACCGACCAAGGCTATAGAACCCAATCTGTCCTGCTATTTAACCCATAACAGGAAGGAAGAGACGGATTAATACCTTTCCCAAGGGTATTTGCGCGTAAGTGAATACAATGGATTCAACTGGAATTCGAACTCGGCTCCCCGATTTCTCGTTCCGAGCCGATATCCACTGTACCACAACGCACATCCAATGAAAGCACTACAAAATATTAATATCTATGACGTGTTTTAAAAGAAAATGGAACGTGTGCACACTCAAATAGGAAAGTGTATTGGGATATCCAAAGTCCTATTTCATAAGCTAAGCAGATTACAAGAATTAGAAAACCGTACTAAGCTGTTGCATTATATCTGCTCTCCTGCGTAAAAGTGAGTGCCGGACAATGTCCGCACAGATGAAGGAGACACTTGAAGGAACAGAAATGTGGTCCTACAGAAGGATGCTGAGAACACAACGACGAATTTTAGATAAAACAGAAACAAAAAGGAAACTTATCTAATATAATGAATAGACGGTTAAAACTTTTAGAACACATTTGAGAGACCGAAAGATTTCGTTAGAAACAAAGAAAATGGGGTCATACGGAAGAATACTGAGGATACCACTGACTGAACATGTGAGCAATTATGAGGTTATGAAGCGGGTGAAAACGAAAAGGATTCTTGACCTTTGGAAGAGACAACAGGTTTCTAGGACACATAATGATAAGGGGAGACATGGAGAACCTGATATTAACAAAGGGGGCAGGAGAAAGCAGCGTGAGACATACTTAGACTTGAGTAGGTCGATGGCGGCGCGAGGTTTGGAAAAGATACTAAGAGGAAAATTATTAAGACAAGGAATAGGGGCGTGTGAAAATGACACGCCCTGAAATGATACAGCACATATGTGTAAGAGAGTCTTAGAAAATTTGCTAGTCTCAAGACGGATTGAACGTTAGAGGAACAGAGGACAACTCATAACATACTGAGTATGAGCTGGTCCTGAGCATGACGGTAAACTGCATCCGGCAGCAAGGCCTCTGATTGGGAGGTTGTGAGGAGCATAGATTTAATTAATTGCTGTTGTTCCCAGATCCACCCTGATCCGTAGTGGTACCACCTTTTAGGGCCCCAGCTATGGGCAAATCGTTAACCCCCAAACTGGTATTAAATCATTATGAAATTATAAAACTGACTTTTATAGAAATATATACATAAAAATAAAACTTTTTATAAACATATACATTTTTGAAGGAAAAATATTTCCAACAATACATTTTTGAAGTCAAAATTATTGCCATAACATTTTTGAAGGAAAAATATTTCTCAGCAAAACATTTTTTGAATACACAAGATATTTTCAGTTTTCTAAAATAAAAAATTATAAAAATAAAATATTTTCATTAAATCTGACTAAATTTTCGTTCTAACTATAACTTAGAAAAAATACCTTAAAATCCCACATTTTTGGCATTAAATAACAGAGTAAATGAATGGCGAAACAAAATTTAAGATAAACAAATAGCTTCAGATTAGTTTCTCCAAAATATTGTTCAACTCGTTCTGTTATTTCTGCAATAAATTAGGCGTCACTGTACCTTAAAAAACTTATTTCTGCGATTAATTTGGGGTCATTGTACTGTCGATAAACAATTTATTTAGGAATTTCTTAACTTACTCATTTTTATATGAGTTCATTTATTTTAATCCACCTATTTGACTTAAAACACATTGAAATGGCTATTCAAATATTTGCAATTTGATTTTGTTTCAACGTTTAAACTTTCTAATTTCTTTTATGATTTTGATTTTATTCTCATAAATATTGATACTGTTAACGGTTTGAACATCAAACGTCACAAAAGCAAAGCGAATGAAACGAATGGAGAATTATTTTAATGTGCCAGTCTTTCGAAAAAGAATGTCATACATGATTTAGGAATTTGTATTCAGGCGTCGTGTTTCTATCGGGACTTGATTTTCTAAGACTGACACAAAAATAAAAAGCAATTATTACAGTCAAGTGTCAAGCCACACGCTAAGATATTAACAAAAATAGAAAGGAAAACAGATATACACTGACAGAAAGAACTAGTTTCAAATTTCTTTTGCTCACACTTGGTTTTAATTTCCGTATAGGAACGAGGAGATTAAGAATATTAATAAAAAATGACCTTGTAAGTAAAATTTATCAGAAGATATTCCGTGAACTGAATCCTGTTCCTTTCGCTCCGGTGACTATAATTCTAGCGATTCGTGTGAGGTCTTACATGTAGTCAGGTTAGCAACTATCAATTTACATTTAGTATCTCTTTATGTATTTCTTTCGTTATTATTAAATGGGCGAGAAATATAGTGTTCTCATATTCACCTACTGCTACACCTAAAACCACTGCTTATTTTATCCACCTATAGCGTGTAATATGCATAAAACAGGTCTGTCTACTTTCTGATTTCTAATAGTGCTGCATTTCAATTACGAAAATTTGGAGAAAATTTCGGAGCAAAATATTGAGTCGTGATAAAATTTCAACATTGACAAACGTCAAGTAAGATGCATTTTTAAATCTCTTATTTCTAAATAATAATTGGAGTAGATAGATCTATCTATCGCCCGGTTCACACTCCACCCACGTCTATTAAACAGGTTAAGAGGCTCATCCCTTGTTCCCTGTTTAGGATGTGGTTTCCGGCTTTCTCTTTTCCAATCTTTTCCCTATTACGTAGCCCGCTGCACATCAGTGGCGTTACCGCCTTGCTCGGGGTGATACGATTAAAAATAAATAAATAAAAAGCACGGGTAGATAATTTGGCACGGGTAGATAATTTGGGATAATTGAATTACTTGAAGATTTATATAATATAACACTTCAAATAATTTTTAGAATTTCAAGAAAATATCAGAGGAAGCGTAAAGGAGCGAATCCTATTGATTCTTTTTATATTTTTTTTAATCATATCACCCCGAGCAAGGAAGGAACGCCACTGATGTGCACGGGGCTATATATAGGAGTGAAAAGATTGGAAAAGAGAAAACCGGACACCACATCCTAAACAGGAAACAAGGGATGAGCCTCTTCACCTGTTCAATAGACGTGGGTGGAGTGTGAACCGGTCAAGTTCTTGAAACACATTTCGAAAAACAAAAAACTAGATAAATTTTCATGCAGATCAAGTGAAAGCTAGAAAAAATTGCAATTGTCCTGACTAATCCATGTTTTGGCAAAACCATTAACAAGATGAAGAGCTAACTTGTCGTTGACTCATATATTCACATTTTAATAAACTATTTTGTGCGAAATATTTTCATATAAAAAATATAAGTGCGTAGTTCATATACAAGGGTGTGCATCGTATTAAATTTATATTTATCGTATTTACAAATACAATTGTGGCGGAAGGGGATGGGTTTAAACCTTAAACCTGCTGATTGTTACAATTAATTCCATCACCACAGAAACTCATCCATCACTATTCAATACAACATGCACCGCATATTCACAGATATCCAACAAAAAGACGCATGATATATCAAATTATCTGTTTTGTTCCTCACTATTTAAATATATAATATGAAATTAGTGAACCAATAACAACAGTATTTTGTGTACAAAACATTCAAACTAAAACTATATTAATAGGACACGTTCACCCAGCAGGAATAAAAGAATGGCCACTGTATTCTGTCGATAAGTTTGATGAAGAAGAGGCGAGAGAGGGACAAAAATAAATGCCAGGGTAGGAAAGTCAAATGCTGATCCAGTCAGAATAAAATTGGGGGTGGACAACAACTAACAGGGGAGGTTGAAAATTTTCACATGGATCATGACAAAAGAGAATGTCGGGAGCATTTTGGAAAAATGATTAGAAAAGCCAAAACGAGGTGTATTTAACCACGGATTTCTAGTGCAGCCATTTTGTGTCTATAGGTTACTAAAATAGATAAAATAAATAACAAAAACTGGCCCGATTCCCAGGAACCGATCTCGCTACCTTTACCAAACTTTCGCTGAAATCTGCAGATATCAAAAACTTTCTGCATACTTCATCCTGAGATGCTGCCCAAAGAATCCAATCAGATCCTGACTAAAATAACGTTTGACTCGTAAGATTTTTTCCATTGTTGTGGTGCAGTGAATATCGGCTAGGAAAGAGAAATCGGAGAGCCGAGTTCGAATTCTAGTTGAATTCCTTGCATTAACTTACGTGCAAATACCCTTGGGAAAGGTACTAATCCGTCTCCTCCCTCCAGTTATGGGGTAAATAACAGGACAGATTGAGTTCTATAGCCTTGGTCGGCAACCATTCTACTGCGTAATGCAATGGCAACCTACTGCGGAATAATCTTCTGCCCAATCAGTCATGTCTCTTCCGAGACATGATCGCCCAAGTGTGTATCACGTATGGCGCTTACCTGACATCATCCACATCACCATCCCTACATAGTCCATCAGATTTAGAAATATAATCTGTTTTATCTCACATCGGTGATATATTGATGGACACGATATATTCGGGATTGAATCGAGGTGTCTACTCACCAGCATGATCCCAGAACGGGCAAATCTGAAGACAGAGAAAAAAGACGTACACCACCCTTTTCTTCTACATTACTATGTCACTGCAGTCTGGCAGTTTTCTTAAATAAATTTAAGCAAAAGCGAATGCCGCACAAATTGCCAGGTAAGCAAATACTCAAAAAGTTTAGCTTAGATGTGTCACAAATTATACGAAACTCAATGAGGATTAAACACGCTGCTCAGTCGTCATGATCCTAGTAAAATAAGCTTGACAATTATTGCACCACATCGAAGTTTTAATTTCATTACTTTTTAGAGCGTGAAAGCATTGATTAAAAACCCAGCAGTGGGTGAAATGACGATAGTTGGCAACACTTGGTTTTAAAAAGCTTTTAAATTTTCTTTGCAGATATCCTGTTGACAATTACGTTGCATTTTTTCTTTACAGCTAATAACGCAAATAGAAACTATCACGTTTTGTGGGATGGAGAAATGGTGAAAGTACCGTCAACGGAATGTCCTTTATCACAAGTCGATATGATTTTCGAAATCTGAGTCTGAAACGTATTGTGGGAATAAGTTGTAATGTAATTATCTGTCATTATATATTAAATCAATTACTTAGTCCACTGTTAAGCAAGTTGTTACACTGTCATGCAAAACAACTTTTCTCGACAGAAGCTATTTTACAAATTCATAAATAAACTATTTGAATATTACTGTTCAATCTGGTCTGTGCTCTAATAAGGAACATGGGAATGATGATTGATAACCAGTATATAATGACGATTTTGATTTCAGCTTAGCAAGAAATATCCAGAAATTTAAATACTTGGGAAGTGTTTTAACATAAACGGAAGTCCCATACAGAGATCTGAAGGCGTATTGACATGACTAAGGATGCATTTCAGAAGTTGAGTAGAGTATCAAAGACACACAATTTTCGCTGGAAACAAAGTGAGTACTGGATTGCTATGTCTGTTCTTTCATGTGGTAGTAAATGTCTATATTTCTGGGATGAGGTAATATTTACAGTATTTACATTATTCGGAGCGTTGTCCTCATCTTTGCACGGCGTTTTGACCGTTGTACGCTCCGACCTTCTTCAGGTGCTAGAAACATTGAACCAAACTCTTCTATTACAATCACTGGGGTATATGAACTCCATTACTTGCGTAGTAGTACCTCTTTTGGTAAATCTCCCGAAATTATCTCCCTCTAACACTGTAAGTTACTTGTTCACGACTGCTGTAGCCTATTGAACTCACAGCTCTTCGAGTCAATTCACAGGAACTAACCAACATCTATATCCACTGGGTCATGTGTATTTAAGGACAAGAACAACTGAATTTTTTTAACATAAAGTTGATGTTCAGTAACATTTTACCAGAGTTCATACTGCAATTGTTTTATGTTATTAGTTTTCTCTAGTATTTTTAGTATTCCTAGCACCTGAAGAAGGCCGGAACGTACAACGGCTGAAACATTGTACATATGGCAAAAAAGATGAGGGCAATAGTCTGAGTAATATAGATACAGTTGCAGTAAATGTTAGACAATCTTAACATGGATGAAAGACTTGAAATAAACGAAATGTTGTTCTACAGAAGCATGCTGAGGATACTATAGAACAGAAACGTGTGCAACGACGAGGTTTGGGAAAAAAGATGGGCACCAGAAAGAAAGTGATAACTAACATCAGGAAATAGCAGTTGAAATTTTTCGGACATGTAATGAGGAAGGTGGGTTTAGGGAACCTGATGCTCTCGGAACGCATAGAGGAGAAGAGAGTCAAGAGAAAGTAAAGCATGATGTATATGATGGACTTTAGAAGAACGAGGATTGAGTGAGATAAAAAGAGAATGGATATTAAAAGCGACAAAGGAGAGGAAGATGTGGAAGACCATCATCGCCTACGTCCTGAAAGGACGCGGTACATAGGAGAAAAAGAAAACATTTCCTAGTAATCTAAAAGATTTAATATTTTAGAAGATTTAAAAGTGATATTAAACAAATGATGAATATTCTGTCTGTTATGTCGTGAGTAAGAATAAATAACTCAACAACAGGAATAGGTTAATTGTTGTATTCCGTGAAAATAGTATTTACAAAGGTTATTAGTATCCAATACAAGAATAAAGGTTAATCGTCTCAACCGTCGTAAGACGTAGTATGAGCAATGGGTACTTCCGGGTCGTCACCGGAAGTCTACGACTGACTTGTCGATAGGCTGCTCGGCACACTCTATTTATTCTTTGTATAAAATACAAAAAATTGTGGCATAAAGCCAAAAAGGGGAGGGGGATAGGTTGGTTCTCGCTTAACTATCATATACCTAGCTAAACACTATCACGACCCATTCACTCGTTACAATTTGCACAGTCACCAAAAGAACCCATCCATCTACTCCCAATCCTTCGTACACCACAATGCCACAAACTAACAAGGGGCACCTAAAAATAGGGAGAATGACCCATGACAATAAAAATGTATTTATGTACAATATAATATATACAATAATTTTTTTTTCTCCTACGTAGATGCCACCATTACTTTACATAGTAATGGAATAGTCCATTATAGCCGAATAGGCGCGGGCGTCCCAACACTATCTTAGGACTTTTAGGGTGTCATAATATTTAAAATTTCTCAAATCTATATAATTCTTTTGAATAAAAATCCAAATGGGAAATATTCTCGGATATCTGGATAACTCGCTTCATATCCCCACTGCTATTAACACCTCCTCCATTAATATATCACCCACTCTGCAGATTACTGTTCTTTTATATCTATTCATTAACTATGAATTGGGTATCCAACTTACACAGACAATGAAATTTCAGACTTAGATAATTATAACCGTAAAACGCACGTATTTTACTCGAGATTCGGTGATGAATTCTACATATCTAAACTTATTTATAAATGAAACAGTGTGTGTGTCTCCGTTGCATATAGACTCCCAAACGGCTGAAATGATTTTCTTGAAAATTTACACCGTTGCAGAATAAGCGTCTAGGTTCTGTGTCGAGGTAACCCTAATAAATATCGAAAATCGATAATCGAAAAAATCGGGTTATAGAAGGAGTGACCGATTTTAATCATATTTGATACACTCATAGACAAAGACATAAGAAACGATATTCAGAAATTTCAAGGTTGCAGTTCTTACAACTGGTGGAGAAAATCGATTATATATATATATATATATATATATATATATATATAAAAGGCAATATATTTGTGTGTGTGTCTGTTTATCTGCCTGTATGTCTGTATTATCTGCCTGTGTGTCTGTTTATCTGCCTGTATGTCTGTATTTTTTCAGCCCTTTTATTTTAGTTTTTGCTTCGGGCTTGGCTCTAAGTAGGTATAATTGTAGTTCTTAGTCTCAGCCATGATACCATTTACTCAGAGGACTTATTTAGCCTTCAAAATTCAGTTTACGACTTAAAAACCTATTTGATATCGATACCAGGAAATCAAATTTTGACTAACATCCATTCATTTTTCTTTCAGTCTACGGTTTTACTTTAACTGGAAACAACTATTGCTTTTTAGTCTTTCGTGCCAACGTCCAAAGAGTCTGAGCTCCAGGAACGTGGATTAGTTTTAAAGTTTTTGTCACACCCGAGCAACGCCGGGCTATACTCAATATATTTTTGGAGTGTCGAACTAATAAATACACAAATTTATTTCCCAAAATATATTTGCCAATAATTAACTAATAAATATACGCACCAGACTCATAACATATTTACAAAGCATCCTGATTACAAAAAATAAAAATCGATATGTAGAATTAATGTGTCCCATGCAAAATTTATGTCTTATCTCGAAACAAATTAAATCACGATGTCTTCATAAAATGTATCCACATATATATTTATAATTTTTTTACAACACGTAAACTCTTAGGGTCGTAGAGGCAATTACTGCGGTAGCAGCGGTGTTTCTGATGGAGCCTAACCCTCTCCTTGCTGTTTAGAATTCAGAGGTTTTTTCTTCTCCTAGACCAGCTACCACGCATGGTTATAGAATCCTACCTGTCCTGCAATTTACCATAACTGGAGCTGAAGAGGTGGATTCATACCTTTCTTAAGGATATTAACATGTAAGTGAATGTATTGAACACGTGTGAAATTCGAACTCAGCTCTCCCATTTCACAGTCCAAGCCGCTATTCATTTACCATGCGTCCTATACTTATGTACAAGACTATTTTTAATTACGTATCCCTGCCAACGAATTGTCAAGTTTTGCCAATATATTAGTATTCATATATTTATGGTTGGTTAGGCGAACGAGGACAATCTTTCTCTGGCCAAAACATTATCAGTTATAGAACGTAAAAATCTAAAAATGAAATATGCATATTTTCAAAGAGTACGAATAACCAATTTCCCATTCATTACATTAGGACCACAAAATGGACAAATATTTTATTTTAAGATTTCTCCAGTATTTGCAAAATGCACAAATCATATGCATCATAAATGCCTATTCTTATTTAAATAACCTATCATTAACATTGACGGTTAAGTGATATCTTTGCTACGTAGTGACTATAATTGCATGTCTCTTAAGTAAATTACTTTGCAAAGCAAAAGAAAGAAACTGAAACCTGTAAAATGTCGGAATGATGAATTTTATTTGTTTATTTCGAATAAGAGATAAGACAAGATACCATTTTATAATTGTATTCTTTATTCTTCACATCTTGCAGACGTCTTATGATTTCGTATAGTTGAACGGAATTTAATTATGTGAGATAAGTTCAATTACTTACTCATGTCGGACATGGATAGTATTGCGGCGGTCAAGCAAAGACCTCTTCTGTGAAGAACTTTTTGACTACAGCAAAATGTCAAGACGGGAGAAAGCTCTATTCCGACCAAAGTACATGTGTCTAGATTTAGTTCACTTACTGCAACTTCTAACACTGCTCGTTATTTCGAAAGTTATCCTGTCTCTTTTAAACGGAATTTACATTCATTCAGTTACGTGCCATAAGTGATACACGCTTGGGCGATCATGTCTGGAAAGAAAAATGACTGACTGGACAGAAGATTTTCCAGCGGTAGATTCCAATATATTTCAACGAAGAACTGGTTTCAAATCAAGTCTAGAGAATTTAATCTCTCCTGCTATTTAAAACATATCTGAAGCGAGAAGCGGCGGATTCGTACATTTTCCAATTTGTGCGTAAGTGAATGCAACGAATTCAACTGGAATCAGAACTCGGCTCTCCGTGTTCTTGTTCCGAGCCGATATGGACTGCGCAACATGGCTTATCCATCACAATGTATAAATTATTTCTTTTTAATGGAAGGTGCGGCGCGGAAAAGGGCAAATATCACAAACGTATCATTGTCTGTTAAATATCAAATCTCGACCTATTTTACTAAATCAAAAAAGAAAACGATCTGAATGTGGCTTAGACAGAGAGGAAGCTTATAAAAATGGATTCGGGTTGGTTTTTGTCGATCTTATGCAACATCGACTCAAAAACCAAAAATCTTCTGAAGGTTGAAAATACGCGAAAAAAAAATATCACATAAAAGCTAAATGCTTTGTTCTGTCATTTAAAAATAAAATAAAAGTAAATGATTTAATATACCCACTTCTAATATATTAATATACGCCTACATTTAAAATAAACTTTAATTACAAATAAACGGGTGAGTTGAATAAAGGAGAGTGAACTGATTTTTTCTAAAAAGTCAGTTTATCATAAACTTTTGTTTTTATTCAGTTGGTCCTAGAATGATCTCAGCGTAGGGTGTGAGAATATTTTCTCAATATTTAATAAAAAGAGTGACTTCAAAATGAATGGGCGAATGAATTCATTTCCAAAAGATAAAAAGTCAAGCCGACCTGTTTAACACTGAATGATTCGGTTTTTATATTTGCTGATATATCGTAAAAATTAATTTCACCCCAAGCAAAACAGAACTGCCGCTGGTCCGCAGGGTTTACATAAGAGGTTAGTGATGAGAAAGATGAACCACTTACTGGGGCTGTCATATAATGGGTAAGAGAAAGATGAGAACACTGGCGTGAAGAGTATTAATTTCCTTTTTATTTTCATCAATTCCAAAATCTCATCATTGCTCACATGCTCGATCCATGATATTCGCAGCACCCTTCTGTTGAACTATATTTTAGCTGCTTCAAGTTTTTCCTTAATTTTCGAAGATATTGTCCAACATTCACTGCCATATTGAATAAACAACATCACATAGCAATTTCTAGCGAAACTGTCCTGTTTCTTAATACTTTACTCAACTTCTGGAAGGCTTCATTCGCCATACCAATTCGCCTTCAGATCTCTGTATCGCACTTTCTGTCTTCTATTATAACACGTTCCAGGTATTTAAAATTTTTGTACCTGCTTGATTTTCGTATCCCCGAACTGTATTTGGCATATTGGGCTGCCTTTTTTACTGATGACCATGCATTCGGTTTCCTTGCAGTTTATTTGTAGTTCTTTCCTGTTATTCTTTACAGCTACCTTCTGTAGGAGGTCTTGTAGTTTCCTTTCTGTGTATGCTATCAGCACTTCATCATCTGCGTACCTTATATTGTTTATATTGGCATCTGATGACAAATACAGACATTACTTTCTAGGGTTCTCAGAATAAACTTACTGTACAAGTTGAACAGATCCGGTGAAAAGACATCCTTGTCTCACACCCCTTTCTATCTTTGTATATCTGCTGAATTCGTTACTTGTCCGTTTACAAGCGGTTTGCAGTCAGTAGAGATTCTTTATTACACTTAAGTCTTTCCTAAAGTTGTCAACGCTGCCGAGCATCTCCAATTCTTTGTGGCTATTTTGTCAAATGTCTTCATTTAATCAATAAAGCACAGGTATATGTCCTTTGGATGTGCGTTGTGGCGCAGTGGATATCGGCTCGGAACGAGAATTCTGGGAACCGAGTTCGAATTCCAGTTGAAATCCTTGCATACACTTACGCGCAAATACCCTTGGGAAAGGTATTAATCCATCTCTTCCTTCCAGTTATCGGTTATATAATAGGACAGATTGGGTTCTATAGCCTTGGTCGGCAAACAGACTACCGCAGAAAGCAATGGCAACCTACTGCGGGATAATCTTCTACCCAGTCAGTCATGTCTCTTTCAAGACATGATCGCCCAAGCGTGTATCATGTATGGCACTTAACTGACTGACTGAATTTAATTGTTGGAATCATGATTAAGGCATCCACTGGGCATAAAGTGGGGGATCGGTTTTATATTGTTATGAAGTGGTAAACTGATCCCCCACTAATTACTACTTAATAATATAATACATCTCTTCCCCCTCAATGTGCAGATTTATTGAAGCAATCGTACGAATAAAATCTCCCAAAGACCAGAAAGAATCACTACCCGAGAAAGCAATAAAAACCTTACGCTTTCTGATTTCTCAAATATGGACGGTGAGCATTGTTTACAATGTGTTTCCGCAGGTAATTTTAGGCTGACATCTCGGTTAAGGTATTTAAGTAGCCGTTAAGTGTCTATTTTGCTTTGAATATCTTCCGTCACTTTTTACTTTTACACAAGTCACATCACCAATCGATGGATGTCAAACGTCCTCACTATTTAAAAATAAATGGCTAATCCATCTGGCACATATTATCCAGTCTATTCGATCTTCGAGAATTCGTCTGCGTTAGCCTGTTTTCAAATATATATTCAGCTAAAACTTATAGAAATTTGTGAATCTTCATATAAAGTTTTATGACCTTGAGCTGCTACTAACCATCACATTTGCATTGGCACCACAAATCATTACATTTAACTAGAGCTATCATTATATGTTTGGCAGTTCCTTGTATGAATTCGTGATTGAAAAAATTCTAATGTTGGGATTATTTTTATAAAACAAAAGTTTTGGATAGAGACATTGTTTTTCCGTAGCTGTAGTTCGTATTTTGTATTCTTACGATCAGACAAATGAGCAACACCTCAACCTCCATCCAACGCGAAAGGCGTGCGTCATTATGTTAAGGCTATCCATTCTCAAACTACCTAGTCAAGATTGGCGTGTTTTGGGTATTGATCGGTAACATTAAGATGTCTGATGCGTCAGTTACAATTTAGACACATCTAAAGCAACACCCTCAGTTAATATTAAATTCGAAGGGGAGATTATGAAGATGTGTCAGGACTACTGAATATCGGAATATAACTTGTTTTCCCAAAAGCAACAGGCGAAAAATAATATAAGATATAATAAACAAAGAATAATAGAAAGAGAAAAACGAACGAATTATATAAAGAAAAACAAGAATGACAAAGGAAACGGAAAATATAAAAATAAAAATAAACATAAGCAAAGAAAAGAAAGGCAGAGAGAAAGAATGAAAACGAAACAAAGAAAGAAAACCAAGACAAAAAATAGAGAAACTACGAAAAGTAAAATAGAAAGAAAATAAAACGTAAAATGAGAGTAAGAAGGAAAATGTGAACTAAATAAAAAAAAGCATAAAACATTAAAAGAAAGAAAGAAAAAATTAAAAGAAAATGACACGAATGAAAGAAATAAAAAAGACGAAAAGAAGTGATATAAAAGTAATTCAAGAATCAAAGACTATGTAAGAAAGAAAACCATAGATGACTATCATCTCTATGATAATATCTAAAATTACATATATATTTTCAAATAGTATGTATATAAAATTTAAAGAAGACAAATTCCAGAAATGATGCTGGTAACCACAAAATACCTAAAATAAAAAAATGTGAAAGAAAGCAAAATATGAAATAATGATAGAATAAAATCAAAGAAATATAGAAAAAAGAATGACAAAAAGAAAAGACAAGAGAAAGTGAAAGATTGAAAGAAAGAAAGATTAAAAGAAAGAAAGAAAGAAAGATTGAAGGAAAGAAAGAAAGAAAGATTGAAGGAAAGAAAGAAAGAAAGATTGAAAGAAAGAAAGAAAGAAAGAAAGATTGAAAGAAAGATTGAAAGAAAGAAAGAAAGAAAGAAAGATTGAAAGAAAGATTGAAAGAAAGAAAGACAGATTGAAAGAAAGAAAGAAAGATTGAAAGAAAGAAAGAAAGAAAGAAAGAAAGATTGAAAGAAAGAAAGAAAGATTGAAAGAAAGATTGAAAGAACGAAAGATTGAAAGAAAGATTGAAAGAAAGAAAGAAAGATTGAAAGAACGAAAGAAAATAAAATATAAATAAACAGGTAAATATATAAAAAAATGCCAGAAAGCAAGAAAAACAAAAATAAATAAAAAAAACAAAAGAAAAGCAAAAAGTTGAAAGAATGAATGATAGAGTTTAAGTTTTGCTTAACGGCATATCAACCTCTGTAGATTATTTAATGCCAAATAAATAAATAAAAAAGGGAGTTTTAAGGGTCTTTTTTAAATGTTCTATTATAGTGAGAAGGTTGATTTAGTTAGATTTTTAAAAATATTTGTTTCTATCCTTTTTTTAATTTAGAAAAATGAAAATGTCTTCTAGTTTTGAATTCGAAAATGTTTTGCTGAGCATAATCTTTTCTTTCAAAAATGCATATTTTTCTATGAAAGTATTTTCATACTTTCATACTGATGACCCCAGTTTGGGGGTTAATTTTTTACCTATAGCTGGGACCCTAGCAGGTGGTTCCATGCTCCTCACAAACTCCCGATCAGAAACCTGCTGTCGGAAACAGTTTAACGTCATGCCCAGGATCGAAAGAAAATGAAATAAAAATAAACAGGTGAATAAATAAAACCAGACAGAAAAAAAAGGGCGAGACAAAATTTCTGAAGGGCAGAAAGAAAATATGCAAGAAAGAAATCAGAAATAAACTAAGAATATTAAGAGGAAAATAAACATAAAATAAGAAAGAAGAAATTATAGAAAAACTACACAATGAACGTGAAAAACATTCTATATACGGGAATTGGTTGCATAAATCTGCACTTTTCTGTTTCATTTCATTTCTTTCCGATTCAGTCACAAAAATATCTCGAGATGTCTCCTTTGAAAAATTTATTTTTATACTTCATTCGTCTTTGTCCGATTTCGAACAAAAACCGTTGAGAAAGGCACGATTAGTTCCTCAGCTATTGTGATCACCTCACAACCTTAGCTTTGAAGAAGACATAGCTGTAGAGAGAAGAAAGAAATTTGTTTTAACCAACAAAGTAGACTAGACTACAGTGTAGCATTGGGTGGCAGCCAGTCTTGGGGAAAGCAAACATTGAATTCACATCAATGAAAAAACAACTGGAATACTCTACCAAGAATCCATTACTGTTCACAGATCATAAAGTAAAGGTATCTGCAACGCTTATATTTTTGAGGACATGGCGTTTAAGAAAATAAGCAAGGGTGATACAAAATTAATTTTTGAAAACGGCCTGTAAAGATTTTCTTTCTTGCTGAGTAAATAAATTTAGTCATTGATTTTATATCGATTCTTGAACGTAATATTTTTATCAGCATATCTTTTAATCCTCTGTTAAACCTAATAGTCACCTAAGATGGAGGCTTAATGACGTTGTTTCATGGAAATAAGAGGAGGAGGTAAGAAGTGCAAGATAGGAGAGTCTATTATCGATATCGGATGAGACTGAAGTTGAAGATATTAAGATTGTTGTGATCAACGGAATACGCGAATTAGAATATTTCCCACCTGTATATATAATATGTCAGGGTCTTACCATATGAGGAATGAACTGGTAGAACTAATGAATGAAAATTATATCTTTCCATCAATGTCACCTTCCTTCCTCATTTTTCCTATTTTCTTTAAATTTAATCGTTTTATTTGTATATTGATACTGTGGTGATACCTACCAAGTGGATTCGTGCAGATGTTGCGATTGAAAAAAAAAATTAATCAAATATTAAATTTTTATTTCGCGAGCCCACTCGAATTTTATTTACCAGCGAATGGGAAGTCCAGAATCAAATTCAAGTGTGAAATCCCAAACGAGCTGCTTTTGATCCAAAAATCAGATATAAAAAGCCGAGACAGAAAGCACCCAGCAGACAGACCGATGCAGAGACCCACAGAGACAAATGTAATTAGAATCTCCCTTGACCAAGTCAAGTGGCTAACATGCTCGTCCCTTCACCTCTCCTTACCGTCTTCCCTGTCTAAAAGTCCTTACTGACCTAAGGCGCGACTACTTCAGAAACATTCCTTACTTACGACGCACCCAAATTCCTAAGCCTTAAATCTCTTTCAGCTTATTTGTCATGAACATTTTAACCTATGTTGGACCTATATTCAAGTATTACTTTAGTTGTATAAGTATTAATTGCTATGTGTATATATAAAAATATTATCATTCTACTGAAATTGCTTTTCTTGATTTTATAATAATTTTCTGACTTATAGAGGGCTATCTACCACAAGGCCAAATTCCGGTAACCTGCAACAGTATACAACTACCCTTCACTAGAAAGGACTCCCACTACAAGGAGAAAACAATAAGCAACCCATTCTTATATTTCATTCCTTCGGTTTTTACATTCGTTTCAATTTTCTTTTAATATCGTTCCTTTTTATTTTAGTAATGATCATAATATTTTAGTAATGATCATAATGAACATAATGATTATAATTTACCTTCATTCCTTTATTTCGTTTTTACCTTCAGATTTTGTTTGGTTTTCTTTTCTTGTCTTGTTTTTTTTTTTTTACTCTCTCTCCTTACTCCATTACTTCTTTCAGTTTGACATTTGTTTCAATTTTCTTTCAATATCCTCTTATTTTTTTCATATTTCTCCTTTCTTTCACTCTGACTACCCTCTTTAATCCTGGAACATTAACCGTCACTTCAAGTTACACCACTACTAACCATGGGTATATCATACCCGATTTTGAAAATATCAAAAAATATTAAATATAAATCGTTATTTGAAATATTCCACTTGCAGGCACTTCAAAGTTTTAATTTGAGTTAACATTAAAAGGAACTGAAAAATATTATTTAAGAAAATCAGGTACTGAAAATTTAATTGTACTTAAAATGGCGTCATTTGCGCTGGTTCCTATATATCCATGGTTAGTGTTCAGGGGTTAATATATTTTATTTTTATTTTCATAAAGATGGTATTCTTCCATCAATCCTTCCTTCTTTTATTTCATTCCTTAATTTAGTTTAACTTTTGTTTCATCTTTTAATTTACTTCTTTCTTATTTTCAAAATGATCATATTCTTTCTATATTCCTTCCTTCATTCCATCATTTCTCATTCCTTGATTGTGTACCTCTGACATTTATCTAAACTTGGATTTAATATCCTGCCTTCATATTTTTACTAGCGCGGTGTTGCTCGGGTGTAATGAAAGCTTTAAAACTAATCCATGGTCCTGGAGCTCAAACTCTTTGGACGTTGTCACGAAAGACTAAAAAGCAATAGTTGTTTCCAGTTAAAGCAAAACCGAAGATAAATGAATGGATAGAAGTCAAATTTTGATTTCCTGGTATCTATATCAAATAAGTTTTTTTCGTCGTAAACTGAATTTTGAAGGCTAAATAAGTCCTCTGAGTAAATAGTAACATGGCTGAGACTCAGGACTAATATTATACCTACTTAAAGCCAAACCCGAAGCAAAAACTAAAATAAAAGAGCTGAAAATATACAGACATACAGGCTATCTGTATGTCTGTATATCAGGCTATCAGACACACACACAAACAGCTTGCCTTTATATATATAAATTATCGATTTTCTGCACTACTGTAAGAACTACAACCTTGAAACTTCTGAATATTGTTTCTTATGTCTTTGTCTATGACTGTATCAAATTTGATTAAAATCGAACCACTCCTTCTATAACCCGACTCTTTCGATTTTCGATATTTATCTTGGGGTACCTCGACACAAAACCTAGCTAAAAACACTTGCAGACGCTTATAGTACAACTGTGTAAATTTTCAAGAAAATCGGTTCAGCCGTTTCGGAGTCTATAGGTAACGGACTCACAGACACAAAAAGTTCCATTTATAAATAAGTATAGATTTACATAAAGGTCCCATATCATCGTTTTCGTCCTATTTTTTCTTAATTTCTGTCTTCCATTATTTTTATTTCCGTCATTATTTAAAACTTATTGCTCTTTTATGGTGATTTATCTAAATGTAGCTTACATGTGGCACAAGCCAAAATGTATTGATCACCTAGTGAAAATCGAACACTACTGAGTCAATTGTTCTAGCTTGACAAATTAACAATTAAACATGGTTGCCCTATTCCTTTTATTTTTATGACCATCCCATCCTACTTTTCATCCATTCATATTTCCTCCCATACACCATCATTCATTCCACCTGTCATCTTTTCTAGGTGTATATCATGTTCTAACATTAATTCTTTCTGTCATACTTCTTTTTTTCTCCTATTATTTCTAATTTGTTTTAATTTCCTTCATTTTTTTTTAGTTTTACATCAATCTTACGCAACATTTTACTTTCCTCCCCATCGTTCTGCTATTCACCCTTTCTTTACTTCCTTTCACCTATCGATACTTTCTTTTTATCTCTACTTTATTCCCATACCGTTTATTCCTTCAATGTTTTTCCGTTATTTTTATCTCTTTCCTCTTTAAAATCATCATCTTTCCCTCCCGTCCTTCCTTGAGTCTGAATTCTAGTTCAATACCCTTTCTTTTTTGATCCCTTGTTTCCTATTTAGGATGCGGTTTCCGGCTCTTTTCCAATCTTTCACTCTTACGTAGCCCCCTGCACAACAGTGGTGTTACCGCCTTGCTCGGAGTGATATGATTAAAAAAAAAAAAGTAAAATGATTACACTATTTTCTTCCTTTCTTCTTTCTTTCAGTCTGACTTCTGTTTTAATTCTCTCTTAATATTCATAGTTTTTTTATTTTCATAATTATCATATTTCTCTTTAATTCTTTCCTTTCCTTCAGTTTGACTGTTTCAACTCACTTTTTGTACCCTTTTAATTTTCACAATTATCATAATTCTCTTTAATTCTTTCCTTTCCTTCAGTTTGACTGTTTCAACTCACTTTTTGTACCCTTTTAATTTTCACAATTATCATATTTCTCTTTAATTCTTTCCTTTCCTTCAGTTTGACTGTTTCAACTCACTTTTTGTACCCTTTTAATTTTCATAATTATCATAATTCTTTCTTATATCTTTCCTTTAGTTTAACTTTTGTTTCAAATATTTTCAACATCCTTCGTATTTTTTTTTAATTATCATGGTTATTATTCCTTCTTTTAGAAATAATTGTTTTAACAATTTTTAATATCATTCCAGTGATCATACCATTCCTTCCTTTAGTCTTATTTTTATTTGTTGTAATATTCGTCCTCTTAATTTCATAATGATCATATTCTTCGATTTTCCTTCGTTTACTTTTATTTTACTTACTTTTATTTCTATATTCAACATTCGTTGCTACTTTTTCCTTGACATTTACTCCGACTTTGATTTAAAATGGTTCCTTTATATTTTTCTAAAAATCTAATTGTCTTTTTTTATATCTACCTTGCCTTAATTTCTTTCCATTCCTTTACTTCCATATTGATTGGCTTTTTTCCTTCATTCCTTGTTTTAATTTCCTTCCTAATTTCATTTATTTATTGTTCCAACATTTTCCTTTCTTTTCCCATTTTTTATTTATTTAATTCATTCTTTTCGTTCCATTATCTAATCTTTTATAAAATTAAATTGGTGCCTCCGTTAAGGTCAACATGAACGTTCTTGATAGACTACAAATCAGAGGCGACGTCCACTAAAACGGAAGACTGTTACTCTTAGCTGTAACAAAAGAAAAAAAAACTGTCTTCGGGAAATCTTTCTTTCCTTGCAAGTCAATCTTAATCAGGACTAGACAAGCAATGCTTCCCGATCGGCTTCTAAGAAAGTTCTTCATTTGCAACCGCTAACCTCTGAATTACAAAGACTCGCTTGATCTTCATATCTTCTGACACACCAGACAACGCCTGTCGATTTAAAAGGAGAAAGTTAAAAAAAAAGAAAACGTTAATAAATAAACGCTTAGCTTTTCTTATTATACTCTTTGGAAATAATATCAGGACATCTATGAAATGGACGCAGATTGGAATTGCCAGTTATATGAGACACAGCTAATATCTTTTATGTTCTATAGGAAACTTTTAGACGTGGGTGAATGGTTTTATTCGAATTAACAAGAAGTCTAATTGCCGAGGTCGTAATTTGAACTTCCGTATAACAAGTTTTTATCTGATACTAGCAGTATAGCGTTGCTCGGGTGTAATGAAAGCTTTAAAACTAATCCATGGTCCTGGAGCTCAGACTCTTTGGACGTTGCCACGAAAGACTAAAAAGCAATAGTTGTTTCCAGTTGAAGCAAAAACGTAGACTGAAAGAAAAACGAATGGATGTAAGTCAAATTTTGATTTCCTGCTATCGATTTCAAATTTTCTGCACTATTGTATGAACTGCAACCTTGAAACTTCTGAATATCGTTTCTTATGTCTTTGTCTATGAGAGTATCAAATTTGATTAAAATCGGAACACTCCTTCTATAACCCGATTTGTTCGATTATCGATATTTATCTTGGGGTACCTCGACCCAAAACCTAGCTAAGAACACTCGCAGACGCTTATAGTACAACTGTGTAAATTTTCAAGAAAATCGGTTCAGCCGTTTCGGAGTCTACAGGTAACGGACTCACAGACACCCAGAGAATAAGTTCGATTTATAAATAATTTAGATATTCCGATCTAGTAAAATATTAATTGCATTCAAAATATATGGATGAATTTTACACTGATATGACAGAAAATGTAAAATCACTAGGAAATAAGTTCTCAAAAAATGTTCTGTCTCTCTCACTGTATATATGCTACAGCAGTGGTGAACAAGTAACTTAAAAAAATTTGAGGAAGATAACTCATGACTAACAAAAGAGTTTTCACGCAAGGAATAAGAATGATATGCCCAATGATTGTAATAAAGATTTTGGTTCGAATTTATTAACCACGCAGTCAAACGACCGAAATGTAGTACAAATGACAACAAAGATGAGAACAACAGCCCGAATAATGTAAATAGCGTGTGTGTGTGTATATATATATATATATATATATATATATATATATATATATATATATTCGTCGGGTTTTTAATTCAAAATTATCTTTCGCCTAGACTGTTTGACAATTATGGCTTCCCCCGCCCCGCCCTCAGCAAGAGTACGTGTCCGTATCATACGCGTCCGTATCTCAAAAATACCCACGTAAATACCATAAGAAAATTATGTCCTGTTGCTCAGTAGATTTAATAAATGCCAAAAGGGTAAAACTAACTAAATAAAACAAATATGCATATAATAATTTTCGCTGAATAACGCACAAACAAATCAGTAACAACGAACATAACAAAAGCAGCCAAAAACTTGAAAATAAAATTAAAACCATTCATCTAAATGGTTAAATATTCTAGTAAATAATTGTAAACTTGGTGTTTATTAATTCAAAAATATAAAAATATTTACAAGTATCATTTTATTGGTTTTTTTCACTGCGATTTGACTATATTTTAAATAATTTTAAATAGCCAATAATTAAACTGTGATTATTTTGCAGATTCAATCCCTGAACACATTAATGACAGCCAATTTGTATACATTTTTTGTAGACACCTTGTATTTCTGAAGAATTAATGAGTATTATTTTTTAATTAGACGTATTCTAAATGCTTCAAGCGTTATTTTAATTGAATACACGTATTCGAGTATATGTTCAGTTTACTTTTTAACCTTTCTACCCGATCACACAATCGAGAAAAGTTAAGATGTGCTAACCGGTAGGTTTTGAACCTGTGTCTTTTTGCAGGAGCAATTACCATGTGATCCAGTGTGCTTTGACAATTTGGCAACGGAGATCTCCAGTTAAGCAATGCTTAACAAGTGAACGTGCTTCAAGGCATATAAATCTTGGATCAACTGTGAAGGTCTTACCCAGAAATTTCCCCATTGGGAAAACAAGGAAGAAGCATAAAATGTAGAACTTCAAAGAGCACTTACGTAATCGCTTCCCATATATAAAACTTTATATACTATATATTATTCCTGACAATTTTCTTACAATGCAAAATTGTTCTGCATAAACTAACCTAGCCCATTTCATGAATGGTCTATAATTGCGCCTAAACTAACGTTCAAACTGGCCAACATAGAATATCTGCGAGTTTCCGCTGGGCTCGGAATATGTTTTGGTTTTCCCACAAATTTATCTAGACTTTGCTTCTTTTTCATATTCGAATTCTTTTAGGATACAGCCTGGCAGTATTACTTTATATTATCTGATAGGCATGATAAATTGGAGTAAAGTTTATAATTGAGAAGATGTATATAGTGGTAGAAAAATGATGATAAAATTTGGTTGAGTTTTTCGCTTTCGTTATAATTTTCATTAAATATAAATACAGTTACTAAAGTTCTGTAGATTCTCCTGAGTAGGATGTGTGGTATATTTCTACACAATACTATGATATGTAATCTACCCCACTCTAAGGTGCTCTATCGACTAGCAAGAGCAATGAAGATAAACAAACTTCAGAACCTATGTTAAATATTTTCTTTATTTTTAATTTCAATCCTTTATTGTATAAAGATAGTTTATTTACAATCATTTTTATAATGTGTAGAGCGTTTTTGAAAATGCAAAGTTATTTTCGAAAGTACTCGGTTTGAAAGATATTGAAAACAATTATTAATTTAGGCGAAAACCTGTTCTTGTGTAATTAAACACTTAAATATAATTATATAATTAAAGAATTACAAACAAATATTTGTCGCTTTAAAGAAAAACTACTATGCAAAAAGCATGTTTGTTGTGGTGCAGTGTGGTGCGACTTGAAACGACAAATCGGAGTGACGAGTTCAAATTCCAGTTGAATTCATTCCATTCACTTACGCACAAATACCAGTGGGAAAGATATTAATCCTTCTATTCCCTCCAGTTATGGGTTAAATAATAGACCACCTGGATTCTATCGCCTTGGCTCGCAACCAGTCTACCGCAGAAAGCAATGGCAAACTACTGCGGGATAATCTTCTGCCCAGTCAGTCATGTCTCTTTCGAGACATGATTGCCCAAAGCGTGTATCACTTATGGCACTTCATTGACTGAATTTATAAAAATCACAGTACACAGGCGGGCACACACATTATATATATATATATATATATATATATATATATATATATATATATATACTGCTTGCCAAAATTTTAAGGCTGATGGAAATAAAGAAAATATACTCTTTTTCCTTTGTTATGCTCAATCACATATTTAGAATTTTGAAAATGAAAATGAAAATAAGAAAAGGCCACATGGCCCAGTTGAAAAAGACATTTGTTAGTTCCAGTTACTTGATTCAAAGAACTGTGAATTCAATATATTGCTACAACTGTGGTGAACAAATAGCTTAGAGTTAAAGTGTGATAACTACAAGGTGCCCGAGAGTAGCGTCGTACATGAAATGAGAATTACAAACCAAGTGACCGAATAAAGGGACTTTTTACAATCCCGAACACATAAATCTGAAATATATAAGGTTCGAAACCTCGTAAACATGAAAATAAAAATGAGGTCAACAGTCCGAATGGTGTAAGTAAAGAAAAATAAAAATTTTCAACATGAAATAGGAAAAATTTGAAAATTGGGAGGCTGTTTTTTTTTTTTAACATGTGCTTTTTGAACTGACCTCTATTTCTATAAACTTACCTTGTTATACAACATTACAAATATTTTTAGATTAAATTCCGGTCGGTTGAATACGCTAGATGGTCCAAAAGAATCACGTAATTTCCAATAAAATGCCAGTTGTTTCCCAGATCATATGGATCGTAGCGTTGTCCTGTAGAAAGATCCACACATTTCTGCAAAACGATGGCCTTCAGTCAAAAAGGCTGCTCTCTACAACATGCCAACATAACCATCTGCGGTTTGTCAGTCCAGTATGACCTAAAGATCAATTTTGGTTGGAGGCAGAAAATAATATAACGAAACCCCTGTTTTTTTAGAAAATATCTCTAGTGGGATATCCTTATATTTTCAGGATTGTTGGCTGCCATCTAGATCATCAAGATTAATTTTTTTTTTCACAAAATAAACCCAGCTTTCACTTTATTTCCAATGTTTGACATTTCTCAGCAAATTGTTTTGTTTAGTGGAAAGAGGTGTGGACTGAAAACGTATACGGTTTTTAAAACCTTTTTCTCGGAGATGACATCTTATTGTTTTTAAGCTATATTCTGCGTCTCTAAGGGCTCTAGCATGGATAGATGATCGGTTAGTGCCTTAGCGTACGTATTCATTCTACTCAACACCGCCGAAAATATCTTTGACCGACCATTTAAAATACTCATTTGTATCTGTCACAGAGTTTTAAAAAATTTACAACAGCAATTTTACTACGTTGGGAGACCTTCGATGGTACGTAAGGGAGACCTTGATTTTGAAGCTCAACAGTTCTGCCATTGCAACATTTAATCGTGGACATGAGATACCGCTGAGAGGTTTTGATTGAAATAATGCTTAATTTTCCTTCCGTGTTTACCAAAACATTGAAATAATTTTTGAACTGCTAGTATTAGCCTAATTTCTCAGCACTAACATTTCTTATAAAATGCTAAAAAGTTTTCATTTTTATTCATGCAATCTTATTTTAATTTTCGAAGCTCAACTCAGATAAGAGGTTGAGCGAGCAACACACAAATTTTATTTTCATTTTGTCAGCAATGTCTACATATTGTATTTGTGAGATGTATGTGCGTTTTGGTACAGTGGATATCGGCTCGGAACGAGAAACCGGGGAGCCGAGTTCGAATTCTAGTTGAATCCATTGTATTCACTTCCGCGCAAATACCCTTGGGAAAGGTATTAACCCGTCTCTTTCATCCAATTAAGGGTTGAATAGCAAGACAGATTGGGTTCTATAGCCTTGGTCGGCAACCAGTCTACCACCGAAAGCAATGGCAAACTACTGCGGGATAATCAGTCATGTCACTTTTGAGACATGATCGCCCAAGCGTGTATCACGTATAGCACTTAACTGACTGATTCAGAATATAAATTGAATCAAAACAAAAGGAAATATATTTCAAAGTTATTTCCATTCGTTTGGAATTTCACTAAAACAAAAGAATAAACAATGAATTGTAATATGATGTGAGATCTAATAGCAATGAGACATTTTTTGGGAACAATTTATTTTTAAAAATGTGAAAAATGCAAATATCGATTGAATAAATGAAAGTACTTTATACATACATATATTTGAAATAATTTGCTTCCTGTCATTTGGGAATATCATCGGTTGACTAAAATGTAATTGTTTCGAGAAAATCTGGTTTGCATTTGCGTAGGTTTCCAAGTAATATTGTTATAATAAAAACTGTTTCTGTAATTTCGGTTCCATTATATCCTGCTGTAGCGAACGAACTAGATAATTTATCTAGTAGACATAATTATTTTTTTTATATATACTCTTATAATTATTATACATATGTTGTAATTTTGACTATAATCGAAACGATTTTGTCCCTAAAACAATCCTCTTTTTTGAAATTCTATAATCAGTCCCTCAATCGAACAAGTTGCATGTTTACAGCAAGACTCACACTTGGCATACAGTAGCCGGGACTTGGAGGTGTTAAGTATCTTGATAGCGTTTTAACGGAAAAGGGAAAAATAAAACACTGAAATCAAAAGCTGCATTGTATTAGCGAACCTTTCCTCATGAAGTCTTATGAACAGAAAAATGCTTTAAAAAGTAAGAAAAGTGTACTGAACAGTTATGGAATTATCGATTCTCCTGTATCGTTAGGATCTCTTAAAAGCTCTCTGCAGATGAGGAAAAGAATTGAGGTAAATAAATGGGTTTTAATGTTGGTTATTCCAAATATTCCAACGCAAGGATGTGCGTTGTGGTGCATTGGATATCGGCTCGGAACGAGAAATCAGAGAGTCGAGTTCGAATTCCAGCTAAATTCATTGCATTCACTTACGCACAAATAAGGTATTAATACGTTTCTTCCTTCCAGTTATGGGTTCAATAATTGGGTTCTATAGCTTTGGTCGGCAACCAGTCTACCGCAGAAAGCAATGGCAACCTACTGCGGGATAATCTTCTGCAGTGATGTCTCGAGAGAGACATAATCGCCCAAGCGTCTATCACGTATGGCACTTAACTGACTGACTGATTCCAAATATTACAGATGGAGCATGTGAGCAACGAAGTAGTTTTTAAGGAAAATATAAACAAATTGGGTACTTGTGTTTCGAGCCAAAAAGAACAGTTGAAAGTATAACAAGACAAAAAGGCCTGGAAGGTTTTGTCATTCACACGAGACACTGAATGCAGGAGTGGGAGAAGAAAATCGCAATAAAGAAACTATATGAGCAAATGGATGATAAAACGAAGGGCAAGAGTATATAATTCTTACTAAGAATTGTGATTAATGATAAGAAGTTGTGGAGAGCCTTTATCGACTAGGCTTTGAATGATCATGTCGCAATAGAGACTATAGTTTGGTGCAGCTCATAGATAAAACAACCAGCGGTCATATTATGTAAATGACTCGCCATGGGCCAACCTTTCTTGACATACGGAATTGAATTACAAGGTGTTATTTTCTCTCTCTCCCATTATATATATATATATATATATATATATATATATATATATATATATTTAGTGTGTGTGTGTGATATTAAAATTATGAAGATCAGCTAACATGGATTCAACGCTTCACAATCGTATATTGAAAGATTGAAACCAGGGTTGCATATTCGTCTGATCGTGCTAGTCTTTATATTTACAATTTCTGAATGACATCTTTTTAAGGGCGTATATTGTGCATTTTAATACAACTGTTTGCTGGCCTTATTTGCCTCTCTGACCGATGACATATATATATATATATATATATATATATATATATATATATATATATACTGAATTCTCTTTATATTAGGTATTAAAAACTATCTGGTGCACCCTATGTCAATGATTATTTTAAGTCCATGGCTGAACAGAATTACTTTTAATTTAAAATCAATTGATGAGTTTGATATCTTGAAATATAATTATCTTTAGATGTTATTACATACATCTTACATTAAAATAGATGTCTACGTGTGTGTGTGTGTGTGTGTGTTTGTATACATATACGTGGTCTGATCAAAATGTAACGGAACTGTACTATAGTAATAGAGCTAGAGTATGCAGAGTGAATCCGCTTGACCAAGACCGAACTGAAATCTGTCATACGCACACATTATGTTATAAGGTTGTCACTCACTTCTGTTGTTTATAGCTGTGCTTGGCAAGAAAGTGGGTGAAGTCTGGTTTTATTACCACTTTACAGAGTTTCTATCAGTGAGTATGGCTTGTGGAACAGGTTTTTAGCCAACACAACGTTCCCCCGTTCTGACAACAACCAAATTTCCCAGGTAACACACTTTTGACACTGTTTTCTATTCAAAAATCGAATCTCGCTTAAAGGAATCACGATTACGAGGAAATCATTGAATATGTGACGTGGTACCGGCTAGCTATTCTAAAAAAGGAATACGATCATCGGTAGAAAGGAGGATGGAAAAATGGGTGTCTTCTGAAAAAGAAACCTTCGAAGCTTATTGAATGTTGAATAGATATTTTTTGGTACTTTTATTTTAATGATCACCAGTTCTGATACATTTTGAACTTTTACACGCGCAACATTATTTTTTATGGATTATTTAAATCAGTCTCTTATTTTCGATTACAAGAATTTCATGAAGACAAAAATATCGATCCTTTTGAAATAAGAAATCCTTTCGGAGAAATAAAATATGTATTTTGCTACACTTTGAGAATTATTAATAGTTCCTCATATCATATTGAGAAAGGTATTAATACATCGCTTCTTCCTTCAGCTATGGGTTAAATAGCTAGACAGGTTTCTATAACCTTGGTTGGTAACCAGTCTGTCAAAGAATGTAATGACAACCTACAGCGGGAAAACCTTCTGCACAATAAGTCATGTCTCTTCCGAGATATGATTGCTTTAGTGTGTGTAACGTATGTAATTAATCTGACTGATCTGGATAAAATGATTGAATAGCAGAACAGATTGGGTTCTATAATCTTGGTTGGTAACTCGTCTATCGTAAAGGGTAAATGACAAACTAGTTCGGGAAAATCTTCTGCACAATCAGTCATGTCTCTTTCGAGACATGATCGCCAAAGCGTGTATTACGTAAGGCACTTAACTGAATAATATTTGCAAATATTGTAAATGTTTCGAATAAGACATGACTAATTAAGAGAAGATTTTTCATACAGATGGTTGCCATTCATTTTTGTGATTGACTGGCTGCTAACCAAGCCTATAAAATCCGATCTTTTTCTTTTTAAATCATATTACCCCGAGCAAGGCGGTAACGCTACTGATGCGCAGGGGGCTACGTAAGAGTGAAAAGATTGGAAAAGAGAAAGCCGGAAACCACATCCTGAATAGGGAACAAGGGATGAGACTCTTCACCTATTCAATTAATTAATTTCTGTGATTGACTGGCTGCTAACCAAGCCTATAAAATCCGAACTTTCTAAAGATTAATTGCAGATAAGTGGATGCAACGAATTAAACCAGAATTTGAACTCGGCATTCCGAACTCTTTCCTAGACAATATCAACGTCACCGCAACGTATATCCTATGCTGATGAGGACAAAAACATGTAAATGAGAAACTATTGCATATTACATCCAGTCGCTACAAAGACTTTGTAAAATACATAATTTGAATAAGTAACAAGGTACGAAGACTATCATAATAAGCAAGACATTTTCTACTTTCATTTCCGCAATTTAGCTGTATATATGATTTAACTGCAACTACTACGACTTTATGTGTCGTTTTCTTTGTATATACGGTTGCATTTCAGTTCTTATATTCTTTAGCATGCCAGTGATTTTTAGTATAAATATAGCGTTTCAAAGTAATAATTTATTCTCAATTTGAAAAAAAATGCACTTGTTCAGCAGGAAATTGTCGATATATTTAAACGTTGTAAATTGAAAATCGAAAATATCACAGAAAAATCATGTATTCAATCAAAAGATTCCATGATTGCTTCACTATCTTTCATACAACATAGTAATATTTACCTTTAGAAAAATATATTTTTGTAAAAAAATAAATTCCTTCGTAGTATCTTTAATCTGAAACTTATTGGAGAATCATTTGCCTGCAAGGAATCAATCGTAATAAAGTAAAAACATTTAGATTACAATAAATTTTTCCTCAAATTATTCAGTATAAGGAACGACATTTTTAAAGTGGTAAATGGTTGTCATCAAGCATTAATGACATGACTTAGTAATTAATTTACTTACTATTCTGAGTTGTAACATATTTGCGAGTTAAGCCATATATCTGTATAGATTAAGTATTAAGCTAATTTAATGTTTTATTAAACTGCTTTATTTTAAATACACCAGTTTTACACATATTCAAGAGATAAATGTTTTATTTCAGATTTTTATTCGAAACCAGATCCCGTGCATGAAGTTTTAAAAATTGCTTATATCTTCTTCAATGTAAGCTGTCCCTTCCAGACATAGACGATCACAGCTTTCTACATCTCCTTTTCCTAAAGGCTCTTAGTATGTTTTCTCCTCTTACGCTCACACCAAACCCCGATCTGCCATCCACTTGCTCATGCCAGTCAGATATATTACGCCATAATTTCCTGTCTTTCTTCTCTGACTTGTGAATATCAGATTCTCCAAACCCTCCTTTCTCATCCCATGTCCCAGAAACTTCGAAGGTATATACTGAAATGAAATGATGAATTTAATTGTGTTTAATATGACAAATGTAAGCAGCTCTCAACTGAAATATTGGTTATTGTTCCATGCTGGCCATTTGTTTCTTTTAAAACTTTAAAATTTCCATAGGGTTCCTGACAATAATTTCTTATTTACTAAGATCTTTCAGATTGAAATTTTTGAATCATTTTAATGATCGTTATTGAACCTCCTAAAATTTAATTGCAAAAATTAAAATGGTAAGGTAAATATTTAATAAACATCTAATTTTCGTCCAAAATAATAAAGTAGATAACCATATTTTCATTAAATTTTATTGCGGTTAGTAACAGACTAACTCTTGTTGTGTCCTCATTCTAAAAAGTCTATGTTGAACTTTAGAAAAAGAGACTTCAGAAGAACAGACTCATTGATTGTTCCTACTGACTAGAAGTGTTTTAATTCGAGTCCGACGAATTAAGACCGCTAATCAGCATTTTTCGATGTTTTTTTTTTTTGCTTTGTAAATTTATTTTATTTTCAATTTTTGAAAAACTAATTTTAAGTTCTTTTATTTTATTTTGTACGTATTATTGCTAATTTTAATTTTTGTTAATTTCTTTTAACCTTCCTCCGTTTTTTGTATTCGTTCTTTTCTTTTGTTTTGTCTACTAATGTTTTATTTTATCTACTAATGTTTTATTTTATCTACTAATGTGTTATATTAGTCCTTTTTTATTTCTATTTAAATATTTCTTTTATTGTATTTAATTTTTAACGTCCTTTTTGTTGGTAAAGAAATACCTTTCCTTTAATGAATATTTTTTCAGTCAGCCATCTTGTTTTAGGCAAACCTTAAATTTTTTTTCACACGGATCGGGGGCGCGGCGCGGCAGACATGAGGCTAAGTATTTTCCAATGTCACCATCCATAGCAATCACAGAATCTGAGAAAATAAGTTATGTGAAAAATATCTGTTCAGGAGGGGCCCCAGTTTCAGTTCAACCCCTCCCTCTATAGGATTCTAAAACCCACTTTCCCGTGGAATATCGGTGGCCTCTCTTTGGACGAAAACATCAAGACTGATATGGGCCCAGGATCGATGAAAGAGGCAGTCGGTATCTTTTTCCTGCCAAAGATCCGTACAGACTCCCAACCCTAATTAGTTCTCATAATGGCTCTCTGGTTGGCAACTTTGAATGGCCAGGGACTGATGTCGGGTCTCGAAGGGTGAGGCTTCCTCACGATCTCCCGCGCCTCGGTGTGGATGTTTGTTGTCTGCAGGAAACCTGGTTTTTAACTGGCGAATTTGAAGACATTCTGTCAAAGGGTTTTGATCTCTATTCAGCAGGTTTTGATGTTCGTTCTATAGGCGTTTTCTGGATACTGAGCAAGTCTTTGAAGGTGGTGTGTTCGCTTGTTTTCGAAGATCCGGCTGGCAGGCTTTGTGTGCTGGATATTATCATAAAGAATAAGGCTTTTCCTCTCAATGGGGTTTATGAGCCTAATGTTCATACCGAGCGTACTACTTTGTTTCGGCAGATCAAGACTTTCTTAGCGATATCTCGACGGGTAATCTTAGCGGGGGTTTGGAATGTCATACTTGACCCTGAGAAAGATCGCATAGGGGTAAGATCTGGTACTAAGAACCCGGATGTGAAAGCATTTTGGGACACTGTTGATAGGAATGATCTTGTTGATGTCCCGGAATGAGTACTATCGGGAGGTAGCGTGGAGTTGGACTAATAGGGGCAGCTCGGTTTCGGTAGTGTGTGCTAGCTACATCGAGCGAGTTCTAGTTAAGACAATTGACATAGTGATCTTAGATATTCCAATGTTCCACTCGGTAGTTAATAAAGATCATAGGCTGTCCAGATTCGTGTAAACTTAGACAAGCCTAAGGTTAAATTTGACTGGCTACTGGAAATTGAACACATCATTCCTTGACGAGACAGATTTCCGAGTCCAGCCATTATTAACATTACAGCAGGAAATGAAGGAGGCTGTGGTTGGAAATAATTGATGGGTCTCCTTAAAATCCAAACTTAGGTCGTTTACTGCTGACTGACTTCGTCGGCTCAATGTAGTTAATTTAGTAGCGCAAAAGACAAAGAAAAATTGATCGGGCCGGAGCCTTAGCTAGGGCAGAGTTAGCCTACTTGCTTATCAAGAAGAACGAGGTTATAGTAGTTAGTGGTAGGTTAAAAAGAATGTTTCTGAGGCAACAAATCTGCCCGGGGAGCTTCGTGCAGAGGAAGCTCGTATTGTAGTTAACTGGCTTATAGATCTCATCACATTGCCGTACGGGCGTAACGTGATTACAGACGCGGATATATGTGGGGTTATCAAGATTACTTTCAGGATCTTTTCAACAAGAAGCCCGGTTCAATGCTTATTTGGCCGATTCTCCCCTTCTCGAGGCGGCTAGGTGCGGGGGTCTTATTACAGAATCTGAGGTCTGGGAAGCGCTGAAGCTGGTTGCTTCGTCTTCCCTACGAAATGTACTTCAGGCAGTCGCCCGTTTTCTGTCCCCTTCCTAGCGCTGATTTACAACAGCTAGATGAATCAGTGGTCTAACCATCAACGATTCACCAGGGGTGTGATAAAATTGCTTTGCAAGAACAAGAACAGTGGGGGTGGTATAATAAACCTCAGGCCTTTGACGATGTTAAATACAGATTTTATCCTAGCCAGCCATTTGCAGGCTGTTCTACCTAGTCTGATTGGCCCTACATTTGGTAATCGTTGATCATCTAGAAAGTCGACACTGAAGCCGCGCTTATCAATTTAGATTAGTCCAAGAGTTTTGAGAATGTTGAACGTTGTTTTCTGGCGTCCTTCCTTTCGGTGGCTGGTTTCGGGCCGTACTTTCGCACAAGGATCCGACTTCTGCACGCATTTGCCGGTGCGCTGGTGGAACTTGTCTCTTTTAACAATTTATCGGGGTGCTAATGAGAGGGTCCGTTCAAGTTAGGCGTCCGGTTTGAAATCTCTCAAAGAACGAGGCATGACTAATCTGGCTGGTGATGCGAAATGCTATTCCTGTCGGCAAGAAGCTTACTTCAGCATGTTTGGATAGTTTGCCCAACCGCGTCCGCTGCTCTGAATAGATGGTTGAGACTGTATCACGCTTTCTTCCATTGCAAGGTCGTGGCACCGTTGTGTAAAAGGCTTGAAGTCTTTATGATTCGTATGCAGCGCGGAAAGTTATTTGTCCTTGTGGTCGCTTCTTTTTGTAGCAATATGGTGCCGTCGTTGCCTAGGGCTGAGTATTATGTGTCCGTATGCTTACTAGGTGTTATGAGAATCGTGTTATGGACGACTCGACAGAAGGAATACTAATGGCGACGAGAAGTTTACCTCTTCCCAACTGATTTTGTTCTTTAAGCGTCAGCTTAATGTCAAGATCAGAACGGAAAGGCAACGACTCCTTCCGTCAGTATTTGGCAAAAGGTAAATCTTGCGCGAATCTGTCGAGTAAAAGGATATTGGGGTTCATGTAATAAACATTTTCAACCAGACCGAAAAGTAGGATATTTTAGTTTTTTTCTTTTTTGTTTTCGCGATGTTTAAACTTAGCTAGGGTATGTATATATTAACCCCACTTATGTTTTTTGTCCTCACTTTCTTTAGTTTAATTCCACAACACATCTCCCGCTACTTGACTAAAGATGATATTTCCCTGATAGAAGCAGGGCTATTTACTGTTAAATATACACTATTTCTATAACATCTTTTGTTATTTCCAAAACCTTTCACTAGGTCATAAGACTAACAGATACGTGGAAATACAAGGGACGCTGGAAAAGACCAGGTGATCTAACCGCGTTCGAAACCAAGAGTTCATTAAATAATTGCTGGAAAAAAAAGTAAATTCACTTGTGAATGTGGAATTTTAATTGGCCGACTATCCAGGTAGTTGCTCCCTGGAAAGAATGTTAGAGAAGCTGATATAGACATTTTAGAATGTCCCAATTCCACTGGTTAGGTTACTCGGAACACAAACTCATTTGTGCTGGAGTGGGGTTAGAAACTAGGCCTAGAATAGTTGGACACTGGAATTTCAATCTGTTCTTACTAGACAGGCGGAACTTTCGGGAGCAGCTAATTAATGTAGTCCAATGGGAACTAGTGGGAGCCGTTATCTGGAATAAGTGATGAGAGAGGCTTAAGAATATGGTTAGGTCCTTCACCACGGAATTTAGCAAACAGCTTATACTAGAAAGCATAACAGGTTGAGAGCTTTTGAAGATAGCAGCCTCCCCTGGCGGAGGCTGGGGAAGAGAACCCATAGAGATAGCCTTAGCTGGGGAGGCCCTGGAGAGTTTGAATATCAAGCGCTACATGTGTCAGGTAATTAGGCATAATTTAAGCAAGATATCCTCCGAAGCTGTGAACATGAGAGCAGAATTGCGCAAGGAAGAGATTCGGCGAGTTGGCGATCGGTACATTTGAGAGGTACGTAACCCGGAGGGGCAAACTGAGGTCGACCAACAAGATGGGCGAAGCGTTTCAGCGGCATTTCCAGAGCTGCTTTACGAACGAGCACGGTCTCCGTGATGATGAGTTTTGCAGCTATTTGGCTGACGTTTCTCGGCTTTCGCCGACTGTGAGGGAGAGATTACGAATGACTTTGAAGAAGGTCGGCAGAGGCAAATCACTAGATCTGGATGGGTTGTACTTGAGGCTATCGGACATCGATCCCGATTTTGATTGTAGTGTTCAACAACTGGTTTAAGCAGGGGTCCATCCCCAATCGGATCACAAAGGTTGTGGCCACGCTACTGAGAATAGGCAAGGATGATGGAAAGGTTTGGATGGTTACAGGTCCATAACTCTGCTAAACAGAATTAAAGATTATGGCCAACATCCTGACGGAGATTGTTTTGGGTTAGTTGCCGATATTCTGTTGGGACCCGAGCAGACTTATTCTTTGAAAGGCTGAACAATTTAGATCAACCTGCATCTAATTCGCACGATCCTTGTAAAAGACGAAGAAGCCGCGTTTATCAATTTGGATCAAATGTATTTGATAGGGTTGTCTTGCTACCTGACTGCTGTCCTGCAAGATGGCTGATTCGCACCCGACTTCTGCTGCTGGATAGGTCACCTGTATCGCTCCAACACGACTGTGGTACAGGTAAACGGAAAGCTATCACACGCTTTTGTGCTGTCTCGGTCGGTCCACCAGGGTTGTCTACTTCGCCTTTATTTACGCTTTGACGTTGAAGCCCCTCCTTGGTCGACAGAAGGACAGGGAGTGTAGTTCAGCGCTACGAGAAAAAAGTGAAAGAAACTTCCAGATCCTTACAATAAAATCTCCATAAGATAGAACTTTGTCCTCTAAAAAGGAAATACAAGCTATGGTGCTTAAAGCATGTTCTCATTCTAATACTACTATGGCTATTACTTGTATACGGATTTGGAATGAGTACAGTCGAGTCAATTGTAAGAAAGAAATATATCCGAATATGGCTGAGTTTATCTTCAGGTTTGTCTGATACTGCATTTTAATGCAGACAAGCAAAGTTAAAGATGCTATTTAAATGAATTTTGGCGGAGTGAAATCTGGGAAAAATCAGACTTGTAATGATATTAGGTAACTCCAAAGATAAAGTAGTAAAAGCCTTAAATCCTACATTAAAAACGAAAAGAAAATGGAACGCCGGAGAGACGATAACAACTGCTTGAGACAATTTAGCTTTCACTGATGTCATCGGATACACCTAAGCTGGGAAACAATGGCCTGGACTAAATAAAACTTCCAGTAAAGATTTCCGACACATGCATCCAAAATGTAAGGAACGAAGAAGATAATAAAATAATTGTAAGAGTAGCACAATCCCAACAAGGTCCATAAGCAAACTGGGAGAAAACTAATGAAATCTTGAAAGACCATTGAGTTTTTTAATTCGTTCCACATATGGCTTACTATCTCCTCGTTATGTGAAAGAAAGAGAGCGATCCAATCTGCCCCTGTGTAAGAAAAATCTACAAACATTATTAAATGTTCTTAGTTCCTGCAAAACAGCATTTGTCAATGGAAGTTATACCTGGAGATCCAATATTGTTTTAGATGAGCTGGTCAATATTATAAAGAAATATATGAATTTGAGTCATGTAATTCAACACAGAGATCTGTTGCAGAGGTGAAAGTATGCATAAGCTCATAGCAATCAAGGTAATATCAAACTATACGCAGAAAAAATCTCAGCTTTAGTGGCATTTGGGAGATATATGTAAACCTTCCTGATTGGCGTAATGGCTACTTCAAAATAATATTAAGTAAGGATCTGTGACCAGATATTGTTGTTCTATCAAGGTTAACTATAAAATCATCCTGGTAGAATTATCAGTACTATATGAATGTCGGAAGTGACAAAGACACGGATATAAAAATAAATATGACAATTTAAAAACAGAGCTGGTTAATGAAACGTATAATGTAACTAGCAGTATAGCCCGGCGTTGCTCAGGTGTAATGAAAGCTTTAAAATTAATCCATGGCTCAGTCTCTTTGGACGTTGGCATCAAAGACTAAAATGTTTCCAGTTAATGCAAAACCGTAGACTGAAAGAAAAATGAATGGATGTAAGTCAACTTTTGATTTCCTGGTATCGATTTATAGATATATTATCGATTTTCTGCACTATTGTAATAACTGCAAACTTGAAACTTCTGAATATCGTTTCTTATGTCTTTGTCTATGAGTGTATCAAATTTGATTAAAATCGGACCACTCCTTCTATAACCCGATTTATTCGATTATCGATTTTCGATATTTATCGGGGTTACCTCGACACAAAATCTAGCTAAAAACACTCGCAGACGCTTATAGTACAACTGTGTGAATTTTCAAGGAAATCGGTTCAGCCGTTTCGGAGTCTATATATAACGGACACGCACACACACACACAAAGTTCCATTTATAAACAAGTTTAGATTTAGATTGTTCGATCAATTTTTATTATATTTGTTTGTTTTTTTTACATTTAGTAAAGCATTTTAGGACTTAATATTTGTGATGATTAAAAATATTCTTATAATACATAATTGGATACGTTTGAATGTAGGAGATGTTAATGCTGGTAATAATGATAACTATGTCGTCTTGTTTATAATTAAGGAAGATTTTGGTTCAGTTTCAAAATGTTTATTGTATTTTTGACTTAGCATTAATTTTTAATGACATCACGCTTCAAGATTTCTTGAAATTATTTTACGTTATTATCTGTGATTAACCACGATACCTTGTGGAGTGAATTGTTTCTTTCTGTCTTTCTTACGGTTTCATAATCACTAGTTCCACTTGGAGATTTCATGCCACGTAAGACTAGATAACCTATTCCCGCATCCTATTTATCACATTAAGTTAATTAATTTCTATACGTGATAAACGTTTGTGCAATCATGTCTCGAAAGAAACATGACTGACTGGTCAGAAAGTTTTGCCGCAGTAGGTTGCAATTCCTTTCTGCAGTAGAATGGCTGACAACAAAGGCTATAGAATTCAATATGTCCTGCTATTTAACACATAGCTGGAAGAAGAGATGGATAAATACCTTTCCAAAAGGTATCCACGCCTAAGGGAATGCAAGGAATTCAACTAGAATTCAAACACGGTTTTGTCGTTTTCTGGTTCCGAAACGTGACAATTAACAGATTAGACGAGACCTGTGTTTGAAGTTCGTTCACAGATTCTATTTTACATAAGCATAGCCGTCACAGTACCCGCATATCTATTTGTTAGGATTTATTAATCAGATTAATTTTATTTTGACAAATTTTTATTTGTTCGTAGAAAACATTGTTGGGTAATCCATTTTGGTTATTTTTTTGCACTTATCTGTTTATTTGAGAAATAATATGGTGTTTATTAATATTTCTATTATAAAATGTTACTGCGGTCTTCGATTTCAATTTGGGGAAAATCAGTTAAATTAAAGGAAATGAGAACTTGAGCCAAAAGTGTTTATGCGTAAAAATATATGTGGCCGTTCTAATTGATTACAACGTTAAATTGAGTTTAATTTTACAAGCGTTTTGATGAAATTTGAAGATGATGTTTTGTTTGGAAAAATACTTTAAAAAATCTTACCATGCCGTTTAATTTCTTTAATTGTAATAAGAAAATTAATGTTTCATTGTTACCTTTCTTTAATTGTAATAAGAAAATTAATGTTTCATTGTTACCTTTATTTTATGGATTCTTAATCTTGAACATACAACATGCCATAAGTAAATATTTCTGTCTGGGGTCAAATTCAAACTCTTGCGATTTGTTTTCATTTCTTGCAGCGCCAACTTGAAACTGGAATCTTTAAGATACGCCAAAACATTGCATTTTTATTAAATATTTGTTATTTTAATCGTTAAACTGTTTTTTAAAATAGTGAGATTATGTTAAGTTAAATAAAACTTAAATTTTTCCCCAAAATTATGATATTTGTAACAAGCTACGCAAATACCCTGGGAAAGGTATTAATCCGTCTTCCCTTCCAGTTATGGGTTAAATACCAGGACAGATTGGGTTCTATAGCCTTGCTCGGCAACCAGTCTACCGCAGAAAGCAATGGCAACCTACTGCGGGACAATCTTCTGCCCAGTCAGTCATGTCTCTTTGGAGACATGATCGCCCACGCGTGTTTCACGTATGGCACTTAACTGACTGACTGAATATAATAGCTGGAAAAATGATTAAGGCTTCTACTGGACATAAAGTGGGGGATCAGTTTATTACTTCATAACAATGTAAAACTAACCCCCCACTCATTACTACTTAATAATATAATACATCTCTTCCACCTCCAGCTATGAGTCAAATAACAGGACAGATTGGGTTCTATAGCCTTGGTCGGCAAACAGTCTACCGCAGAATGCAATGGCAACCTACTGCGGGACAATCTTCTGCCCACTCAGTCATGTCTCTTTCGAGATATGATCGACCAAGCGTGTATCACGTGTGGCACTTAACTGACTGACTGATGTACAGATTGAGGGACCAACTAAAGTCACATAAATTTATATATAGATTGTCAAGATCTGTGAGAGAGGAAAGTATTAATACGATAAGACAAAAAAAGAATCAAATCAAGTATTAGCACCAAAATTAAGAAAATCAATCATGGGATCAATACCTAAAGTCTAAGAAACTATAACCACGAATCTATAACTAACTTTCTTTTTCTGACACAAACTAAGAAAATTATTATAATATCCAGGATGAATTGGTGCGTAAATGTCAACAAACTAAAAATCTAACCAGATATATTTATCAAAATTACACAAAATTATCTTGAAATAATAGAGTAAATTGAGTCAAATTGCCGTTGGTTTCAGCCAACGCCTCCAGATGCCTTAGGAATCTCCTGCATATATTCGGGACGGTCTACTTGTTGGTGAATCCTTACCATAATCCTTACCTTTAGTTCATCTTTGATGTTACAAGGCGATCTTTTGCTCTCTCGCTCAATTCATTGCATCCCACGCATAATAATCAGGAGGCTAGCAGTCAGGAGAGTTAGGTGACCAAATGTAAGAATATTGACTGTTTTTCGATGGCCTAAAATATCGCCCTATGCGTAACACATTCAAATTTTATAAATATCCTCCGAAACCATGCATATCTTTCAATTTTCATTGGCAACCTCAGTTCAGGGTATAACGATAAACTACATCCTGCAGCAATGTCTCTGATTAGGAGATGAGAGATTATGAGAAACGTGAAACCACATATTAATTGTTGTTGCTCCAACGTCTACACATACCATGGCGACAACAGATGTTATAGTTCCAGATAATTAAACCCAAAACTAAAACGGATCAATATCAAAGCATAAAAATGCATTTTTACTATTTACACTGTTCGGTTTATTATCTTTATCGCCATTTGTATGATGTTTCGGCCGTTGTGCCTTCTTCAGCTGCGAGGAAGTTCGATCTGAAATATCATAAACATGGCTAATATTTCGAACAATGCAAATAAAGTAAATGCTACTTATCTCAGTAGAATAGAAAATTGTATTTTTAATATTTACACAGTTCGGTCTATTATCTTTATCGCCATGTTTATGATGTTTCGGCCGTTCTTCAGCTGCCTTCTTCAGGTGCTAGGAAGTGCGATCTGAAACGTCGTAAACATGGCTAATAATCCGAACAATGCAAATACAGTAAATGCTACTTATCTCAGAAGTATAGACAAATGCATTTTATAGTGAAAATACTAGCAATAAAGTTTTTGTAATGTCGAATGACTTACATTAACTATTTATGTTAAAATATCAGCAATAGTTCTTTAGTGGAATTACCAACCATAGATTTTATTGCAAAATGTGCAACAATTCATTTTATCGGTAGTCAAAGACATGCAGTTACGTTTTAAACATATTTACCTGAAGCCATAAATCTGTGTTCAAAATATTTAGTTTTTGACATTAAAGAACAAATAGGAAAAATATATCACCAAACACAATCAACAAAACAAGTAACATTACAGAACACTTCTGTTGCATTAACACATAATATCCTTCTTCAATGTGCCCTGTACCTTGAGGAAGTAGGCGATTATGGCTTTCCACATCTCTCTATCCATGATGACTTAGAATGTTCTCTCTTGTTACCCCGTTCCGTCATACCCCTGCTCAAGCCCTTCAAATATGTTATCCACTGTCTTCCTGTCTCTTTTTCCTTCTATCTGGCCTGTTACTATCAGGTTCTCTAAGCCCTCCCACCTCATTGCATGTCCAAGGAACTTCAGTTGTCTCTTCCTGATGCGCACTATTAATTTTCTTTTCGTTGCCATTCTTTCCAACACCTCATCATTGCTCACATGCTCGGTCCATGATATCCGCAGCATCCTTCTGTAGAACTACATTTCCGCTGCTTCAAGTGTTTTTTTCTCATCTTCAATGATATTGTCCAGCATTTATTTCCGTATACATTTTCTTTGCTCATATTGCATTCATAAATTACTTCAGAAAAAAAACTACAGCATAAAGCACAAATACCACCCCCTCTCGTTATGTCCCCACAAGTTTGTATATGTACGGAAACTGAGTATCATCTACAATATATTTAATAGTGAATGTAGAATAACATTTTGTTTTACATAAATACTAGCCGACAAAATTAAATTTGGCACTAAATTGCCCATAAGTAGTTAATACGCCGTTAAAAATAAAACAAATCAATTTATCACCAACGTAAGGAAAACTGTTCCCGTTGATTCTGCTACAAAACCGCATGAAGTAATTCTTTTTTTTATACCATTTCGCGTCATAAATTAAGACAATACTTGACGAAATGCAATTTTTGTTTGCTTCAATTTAAGCTCATCGTAAGTCGAAAGTGGCAAAATATTTAGTTTATGGAACAAAACTAAATGTTGAAACTTGATTTTAACCTCTTGGATATTGATAAAATTTGAATTGATGAATGTGTTTCATACTCACAGGGGTTTAACTACATGACATGGCTGGGGACACAAAGTCAGGAGTTCCACAAGAAAATCATAATTATCAAGAAGTGCACTATCTTACCTCTCTTTTTTTTGGCCATAAGAAATGATTAAATTCTTTTATCCCTTCACCATCTTTGCACAAACACGTAAGTTCTTGCCGTTTCCAATTACCCCTCCCTTATTTAATCCTTCCTGTAAATATTAAATTTACAAAGCCGTTCCTTAATATGATACAACACAGTAATATCAATTGATCTTAAGTAAGAGTGAATTTCTACTTGATATTTTCTTTTGAACTTTCTCGCTGCTCACGTGATTGTCGATGTTACTTTCAAAATCTTCTGTAAATCATCTCTGGCTTTTTATTCTCTACTTTATCAGGAAACTGGTTAACATTCACTGTTATAGAAAAGAAAAAAGGTATAGAAGCTAGAAATTCTTTTTTTCAATGAAATATTCCTACAAGAGTATCCTGCGTAGTTAAAAAAATGACAAAATTCTCGATAACAATTAGAGGAAGAAAAAAAGCAAAATAATACGAGGCAAAACTATAAAGAAAATCAACGCAAATCAGTTATAAAATAAAAAATTAAAAATATTAACATAAAATAATGTTCACATACAAAAATAGAATACACTCAAGTGCTTAGAGCTTTCTGCCTTTAAAGCATTTCTTTTTTGTATGTTGCGACAAGATGTATAATTTTCCATTTAAAATTATTTATTCTAAAGTAAAATTAACTTTTGTCGTCACCTATAGTTAGGGATTTATGTCCTAGCCAGATGCACTCCGTTACATTCAGTCAGTACATGGTTTTGTTCAAAGACTTTTGGACTTGCATCCTGTTAGCGAAAGGCATATCCCGCAACTTTTGACTCTTACGTTTCAATGTTATTATTGACTAAAATGATAAGCAGCTGAATTTGTTTTTCCTCTGGGTTATTATAAAACAGAGGGTTATTTGCATTCCCCTGAAAGCTATAATCACCTGTATGTGAATCTTGCTAATACCTATCACGTGTAAGATAATGTTGCTTACTTCCATCACTCCCTGATCCAGTGTGTAGGTGGAAGGTCTGCGTAGGTTTGTAACTGTTTTTCTTCATATCAAATTAAATTTAATTGCCTATCGAGAATCTATTAAAAACATAGTAACACATCAATAAACCTGAAGGACGAAACCCGGAAACTTAACATTTTAATCTCTTGACTTAATTTGAAATATGATTTGCTTTTGAACTTGAAACCTAAGTTTTTTTCCATGATAAAAGACAATACCGAATATTTTCGTGAGTCCATATTAACCCAGCGAATTCTGAAAAGAGTAAAAAAAAAAAAAAAGAGTCACACATGTCTGAAATAGCGAAAATCTAAATTTAGGACATCGAAACTTTCAAAAAATGCTTACAATATCGAATGAAATGGTATTTGATATTTAGCAGAGATTTAACATTGTTGGAATTTCAGAAAAAAAAAAAAAGAAATGTATCAAGTAGGGAATCATAAAATTTAATAGCGCTCATCTTGCAAAATGAATGTTTCCAGCATCAAAAATCAAAGTTTATAAGCGTTAGACTTTCAAAGGTACTTCAAATTATAGGGGTATTAAAATTCCGAATCGGCGTAACGTATCGCTTTCGAAATATTCGAAGTTTGGAAAGGTGAACTTTTGTTATTTTTAGTTCTATGATTTTTGGCTGTTGTGATGCAGTGGATATAGGCTGGGAACGAAAAATTTGAGCGGAGTTCCAATTCTAGTTAAATTTGTTGCATTCACTTACGCGCAAATACTCTTTCAAAAGGTTTAATCCGTCTCTTCCCTCCAGCTATGGATCAAACAACAGGAAAGATTCAGTTCTATAACCTTGGTTGGCAACCATTCTACCTCAGACAATAATGGCAACCTACTGCCAAAAAATTATTTGCCCAAGCGTGTATCACATATAGCACTTAATTGACAGGTTTTGCACGTAGCAAACACTCAAATCCAAAATTATGCAACTATGTCTCTAAATGTAACTAGTTCGATAGGCATATTTATTTTGTAACTTTTGTTGTGATTATTTTTACACTTCTAAAGAAATAAACCTTGATAGAAGACTTCTTACAGAGTGCAATAAGAAACTAAGCTGTTATGGTGGGTTACCCGTTACAGTGAAGTGTATTTGTGGGTTGAAACAGATTAACTGAATTTGGCCTTGTTAGTAGATAGCCCACTATAAGATGGGGTATAAAACAAGAAAAACAAATTGTGTATAGAAACTATAGTTTCTATACACAATTTGTTAACTTAATTGATATATATATATATATATATATATATATATATATATATATATATATATATATATATATCTCAATTAAGTTTTTTTTTCTTTTTTAAAAATACAAGTAATGTGTTTTGGTTGGTACAAAAAGTTGTTAAAAACGTTCATAGCTGTAAATGCCAAAAAGAGTTTGTGCGTATATATGTGTGAGCGTTTGTTTGTTAGGAGTGTCTTTGAAGTCTCCGTTAGGTTTTTAAATTGTTAAGTGGCTCAGTAAACCGTGAAGAAGAAGATGAGAGAGAAAAGGAGAGGCGAACATAACACGATCGCTTGACGCGTTAATTATGCTCGTATTTTTTCAACTAGCGATGCTTCCTGTGTCGGACATTTTATTTCGTCTCCGGGACACCGAACAAGTCATTTGGGAATTCACACCCGGATTTAATTCTGGGCTTCCCATTGGACGATAAACAAAATTCACGTCGGCTCGCGAAAGGGTCCGTAAAAGGAATTTGATATTTATTTATTTTTGGTTTTCCACCGGGACTTCTGCATGGAGCCCAGATGCACAATGATCAGTTTTAGTCACTTGCTATCTGGACCTCTGAGGGTAAACATCTGGTCCCTTGCTTGCTTGGTATCACCATACCGTCATATCTTAAGATCACTTACAACTTTCACATAGATTTATGACAGGCTGTTTAATTTTCCAGCGTAAGAAGTAACGGTTTCTTTGACACGCCGATTAAAGTTTTAATTTCAATTAAATGCACAAATGTGTACTGGTGAAAATTATTTACTGGCAAATAAAATGTTAGATAATATTTATCTTCGATGAATTTGCATTTAATAGCATCTGTCATTTTATTACATCAGTTTATTCGTGCGGACAAAGAAATTACTTTTGCAATTCGGTCGCCGCATAATAACAGCAGCAAAAGTACTGCACGCTTATACCAGGACACGAGGATTGCGACAACTGTTAAGATTGACTATATCTTAGTGCATTTTTCCGCAGACCAATATGGGTACCATAGGACGAAGCAAGCAATTTATTTTGTATTTAACACGTTTTTACTCCTCTGGCGATTTCCCACCATCGATGTTAGCATCTGTCTTCTGTTTTCAATCAACATTTTTTTTTAGTTGCCATAATTTTTTTTTACGCCAATCAATCATTCTGAAAGGAACACTGTTATTTTCTTTTTTGTGTTTCTTCAGAACATTTGCGGTCTCCAAAATTTCGTCCTCTTTGGAAATCTTAGCAATATTAGTCATTTTGTTATTTCTATTAATTCCTATTCTGCCAGACATTTACACGTTGGTTACGTAGGTTATTCTCTTCTTGGCTCTGTTCTTCCCTTGAATATTTTTTGTGAGTTTCAAATTCTCCCAACTCTCTTTACATGCCTGACAAATTTAATCTATCTATATCTGGTTTTAAATATACCGTATCTGACGGTGTATCAGACGAACCCCAATTTCAGGAAGACAAAATCAAGAAGAAAAATTAGTAATTATTAAAATTAGTAAATTTATTAGTAATTTGCACAGACTAGGCTATATTTATAAAAGTATAATTTTTAATAAACAAGCCATGATACAATAAAACGAAAAAATAATAGACAAAAAACTAGTCTATAAAACTATTATATGCAAAATTAAATACAAAAAAAAAATAAGCCTATGGCATATAGGACGCAGGGTAATATAGATACTTTTAGTAAAAAAACTGTGCGTATTATATGCCTTCAAATACAGAAAATCTGCTCTTGAGTAGAACAAAATGGAGATCAAATTTGAAAGGAGTCATGAAATGGAGTTTCAATGTATAATACTTATTTTACAACATACAAATTTGTATTCTGAAGCATGAAACAAGTGTATAGGTGGTTCTATTTACTATTGTATATTATCTAATTAATAAAGACTTAAATATTTAGCAAGTATTTTAAAGGATGAAAGTAAATGCAACATCGAATAGTCGAATAGAAAATTATACCTTCCTAAAATTGGGCAAACGATAAAGAAAAGAATTTTTTGTTAGAAACAAAGGCAAGATGACTTAGATTTTATGTAACAGTTGTTAAAGTACATCATGAAAATGTTCGATAATAAAGTCAGATAAACAATTTACTTGAGCCAACAAAATACTGGGTCCGCATAATACTGATTAGAAACCCGTCGACTAAATATGTAAGTATGTAACCCTATTTAATCCGGCCTTGTGTCATACATAGCCAAACTCCCTACAGCTTACAAGTTTTATTCAGAGTTATTAGGTTATTATCGTTATCCTCGGAATTATCAGAAGGTTGGTTGGCAGCAGGTTCGAATGTGAGAAAGGGTGGAATAATGAATGAATAAAATACACATTTTTCATGTTAAAATGTAAATTTATTAAAAGAAACGAATAACAAAAATTCATAGAAATTAATGTTCAGTTAGAAAGGTAAATGTATCAAGAGTTGAAGTGTTTGTAGCAGTAATTTGTTGGAAAGAGTTCATGCATACGTATGTATTAGCGTTTTTTGGTAGGAATGTCTTCGAATGAAGAAGTAAAAGGGATTAGCACACGAGAAAGAGAATAATACGCTGATAGAATTCCTTTATAGTAATTTAGATTTTTCGCACGCGATCAAAGTCTATAAGGTCTTGCAATTCGCTTCCATTGGTTAGAATATCAATTTAACATTTACTTGCAAAATCCGGTTTAGACATTTTCTTTAAGCACATGGTCAATCCTTTTTCTGTTTGGGAAAAACCAGGATTTCACACGTCATTGTGAATTTTTGTTAAAATAAAGAATGTTGATTTTAATTCTTAATTTGCTATCTGCCAAAAGTATTCAGCATTAAGGAAAATGAAAACAAAATACAAATACTTCGAATTAGAAAGAGAGAAATGAAAGAGTTCACACAATGAAGAAAGCGAACTTGGTGAATTTCACAATCACAAGAAATATCGAGTCAGCGGAAATCAGCGAATAACCAACCGAATGATCTTGAGTTAATGATTGGCAGAATAGGTCTTATGAGAAATAAACAAGATCTAACAAAACGGGAAGTTGTTGATTACCATAATCGTCACTACTGAAGAAATGCAGAACTTAGATAAAGAAACCATTTGGAGTAGCATGTTTTTACATGCAGACAACAATCACATTAATTATAAAAATATACCAAATAATTGGATGACAATTGCAAATTATCAATTATTTTACATCATTTGAATTTTGTTTTTCAAAATAGTCCAAAACATTTAAGTTCAAGACGTACTGCAGTGAATACTTTAATATTCCTGGTGCTTACTTGAAATAACAGAATGATAACACGATTAAATAGAGTAGTAAAATTTGATAACTCGGTTTGGTTTGTTATATGGCATATTTTTTTTTAATCATCTCACCCCAAGCAAGCTATTCCACTGCCACTATTGTGCATGGGGCTACATAGGGGAAGGTAAAGAGAAGGAGTGGTTAGACATAGGGAATGTCAGGAGGAAGGTGACAGATGAGTAAGGATAGCGAGGATGAGGGTTGGGAAGAGTGCTTGATAGAATGGGAGCAGGTTAGTGTGTTAGGAGGTGTCTATTGACCTTACATTTAAACTCCTGGAGATTGTAGCCGTCGGGGAAGCAATCGTTTGGAAGAGAATTCCACAGTCGGGAAGTGCGAGGAAAGAAACTGTTGGAGTAGAAGTTACGGCTGCATTTTGATCGGTTTCACTGTAAAAGGGTGGGCTCTAGTTGCTAATCTAGTATCTCGTTCAAATTCGTATTTAGGGGGCACGAGTGATCTAAGTTCATCGGAGCAGAAGCCGTGAAAGTATTTATAGAAGAGACACAGGGAAGCCACGTCGCGCCGGTGGGAGAGAGACTGCAGGCGGTCTGCCAAGTCGGTATCTATCACATTACAGACCCTCCTCTGAACCTTATCGAGAAGCCCGAGGAGAACAGCAGGGGCACCCGTCCAGATATGGCAGCAGTATTCAATGCACGGGCGGATGGTAGATTTATAAATGTGCAGGGTAGATTTAGACGGAAAAAACTTCCGGGCCCTACACAGAGAACCGACTTTCATAGCAGCGGATTTAGCAATGGATTCCATATAGTCATTCCATTTGAGGTCCGCTGAAAGTGTGAGACCAAGGAGGCGTAGTGTTTTACTCTCTGGGAGGCAAGCCTGGTCCATGCTAATGGGAGGTAGGTAAGATTGTCGATGGTGGTTAATTGAGAGTAGCTTCGTTTTAGAAGCATTAAAATTTACTAGCCATTTCTTACCCCAGTCCGATATGGAATGGAGGTCTTTTTCAATCTCTGCTGCGAGGTTAGCTTTGACGCCTACACCAGATTTTTGTAGGAGGCGAGAGTAAATTGTGGTGTCATCGGCGTACAAACCCATTTGGGCTCTTATGGAATCAGGGAGATCATTAATGTATATCAGGAAGCGTGTAGGACCTAAGATGGAGCCTTGGGGGACACCTGCGTTTGTATGGTAGTTCTGAGAGGCATGTCCATTTAATACCACCTTCATTGTGCGGTTAGAGAGGAATGACTGGATTAGTTCAAACAAATGTCCAGTTATACCATAGATCCGCAGTTTACATAGAAGGCCAGCATGCCAAACTCTGTCGAACGCCTTAGATATATCCAATGCAACGGTTCGGGCTTCGCCATTCCTGTCGAGTGCCTGGTATATGTACTCGGTGTTGGTCGTTAGCATATCAGCAGTAGACCTGGTGAAGCGGAAACCATATTGCTTGTCCGAGAGGAGCCTGTGTGCTGTGAGATGCTGAACCACCTCGGTGTTGATAATGGCTTCGAACACTTAATATGGCATATGAACCTCGATGGGTTATTTAATGCCGACAAGATTTATATAGAATAGTATATACATTCTTTATCAAAGATAAGTTTGAAGATCAGGTTTCATTGGCGTATTTTGTGAAGTGGTTTATGTTGGGAGTAAGATGTATTACTGGTATTTTTTTTTCAAAAATGTATTCCTGGAAATTTTACTATAAAAGCCTATATTTATGGATATATTTCTGTAAATGTTTTTGTGTAAATCGCTCTAACATTCTGAAGATGAGATTTTAATCTCTAAATATTAATGTATAATAATTAGGTGATATCTAACAACTTATTTACCTTTTATTTTACTAAACGCATTGGGACAGCCTTCAAAACCTAACCATATTCCAGATGAATAAACGTATAAAAACACATCGCAATCACTCTAAAAATACATGCGTTCGAGAATCTGGAAATTTTAAAAAGCTGTTATTTTGGTTTGTCTAGTGGTGGATTCAAATAACATTAAATATTATATACAAATATCGAAAATGGTTGAAATAAAACGAATATTGCTCGATCATGTCGGCGTGTTCTGTCAAAGAATCCGAGGATAGACAAATCTGACGTTGGTAGATTGTTGCTGTGCGCGTGTATTTATTTACGTTGAGATGTAAAAATGGCAAAAACAATTTTTATTCGGATTTCAAATTTAATAACATATCCCGATTGTCAGTTATGGAAGTAGCTATAACAAAGAAAGATAAATATCACGGAACAATAGCCTAGGGGATTCAAGTATTGATTTGCGCATTGTGTGAGTCAGTAACTGTTACTTCGTTCTAAGTGCAGGCTTAGAATGAGTTGAATCACTGTGGCCAATATCTGTGAAATAATAAATAAGTCGAGGACGAGATATCTACAGATATAGACAGAGGTAAGAGAACAATCAAATAGTGTTTTCAATAGCATTCTGTAAGTTCGGTTCCAAAGATTACTGGAGGCTCTGTAAAAGTGTATTAAATAATAGCAAACCCTCAATCCCCTCTCAATGCAACGAATTTGAAGTCTAACTCTAAAACAGACGAGACTGTGTGCTTCGCTCGCATATTCTCCACCAACTCAACACTGGACTCATCTGAAGTATCTGTACCCGACTTCCATCCCGAATTAAGGCCCAACTGAATGACATCCACATTATCCCCCTCGGTAGTCTCTGACAATTTCAAAGCTTGATCCCACTTAAAGCGAGCTGCGGCGACGGAATCCCAATCATTGTCATAAATGTACCCCTGAACTCTCCTCTGTTCTCTCCAAACATTATAAATACTGCCTCTCTGTTCTCTCCAAACATTATGAATACTGCCTCTCTGTTCTCTCCAAACATTATAAATACTGCCTCTCTGTTCTCTCCAAACATTATAAATACTTCCTCTCTGTTCTCGCCAAACATTATAAATACTGCCTCTCTGTTCTCGCCAAACATTATAAATACTGCCTCTCTGTTCTCGCCAAACATTATAAATACTGCCTCTCTGCTTCTTGCTTTCTTGCCTGCTGGAAATCCTCCTCCGTGTTTCCAATATAAAAAAAATACAGGTAAACCCTCTGACCCCTCTAATCATCCCCCTATCATTCTCTTTTTTTGTTCGAAGCCAGCATCAACGCCGAGGTGGTTCAACATCTCAGAGCCTGAAGACTCTTCTGACAAACAGTATGGTTTACGCTTCACGACCATCGCTAAGTACATACACCAGGCTCTCGACAAGACAGGCGAAGCTCAAACTGTTGCCCTAGATATCTCCAAAGCGTTTGACAGCTGGCCTTTTACGCAAGCTGCGGGGCTATTGTATAGCTGGACAATTGTTTGACCTTATCCAGTCATTCCTTTCAAATCGCGCCATGAAGTTAGTATTGGACGGATATGTCTCCCAATACTATCATACGATACACGGGTGTCACATAAGGCTATATTCTAGGTCCTATGCTTTTCCTCATCTGCATTAACGATCTCCCCGATTTAATAAGATCCCAAATATACGCTGACAACACTACGGTTTACTCTCGCATCGATAAAAAATCTGCCGAGGCTGACAAAGCTAACCTCGCCGCCGAGCTTGAAAAATACCTCCGATCCGTAGCGGACTGGGGGTAGGAAAGAGCTCGTGAATTTTAACCCTCAGAAAATCGCTCATATCCTTCTGTAGCATTGACGAGGTTAATCTCCCTGAAAGCAAAGCACTTTGCCTCCTCGGGTTAACTGTCACAACAGACCTCTGCGCTGGAGAAGGGCAATGTTCGTTTCGTCGTTCCAGGCCTGCGTCACCGAACTTGCTCTCCTCTTTAGCATTCCACAGGCCACACGGAGCCAACCACACACTGGGAAGTGTCCAACAAGCTATCCACACAGAAAAAATACTTTTCGTAGCTTAACGACACCGGAGGCATTAGGAACCACGCTTCCTTCCTTTACCCTGCTGCATCGTGAACGTCAATCCTAGTACCCGTGTGACATCCTCCAGTCGTTCTGGGTCTTTGCATTGCTGCCCAAACTGGGCCAGATGTTCTTTAACGCGGGTGGCGGGAACGACATCTTCGTTCATATAGATGTCGTCGATATAAGCGGTTACCGCCCGTCCCACAGTTTATTCCTGAGCCAGCACCGCGCTACTAATCGCCTACATGATGAGGGTAGCCACTTTTAACCCAAATCCTAAACGTATCAGGCAATATCGTTTCCCAATATAGTTTTCACTGTCTGGTATGGCCAGAGTGACTCATAGATACGAACTTGAAGCTTTGCTCTCCTGAGATCCAACACAAACACGTTTGATCCTTTCTGGCGCCATTCCCGCAGTTTGGCTGCACAGACGTCTGCATAGGCCGAGAAAGCTTCAACGTAATGGCTGAGCTCCGGGAAGTTCATCACTGGATGTACTTAAGCCTTGTTCTGTTGTAGTATGGTCATCAGGGGAATTAAACTTTTGGGAAGCCCCAGGTTTTCTTCGAGGTACGATACGAGCCAGCCGTTACTCATCCATGTTCGGAGCTCTTGTTCATAGTCTTACCTGATCTCTGCTGCTACCGGATACTCAGAAACTCCATTGTGCAGTGTTTCAGGCGCACGGTTCTCTGAAAAAATCATCTCCATCCACAGAAACAGCGGTTACAAGCAAGTGCGGCGTCATGCGCTGGAGTAGGGCATCCTTCGTTTCGTAATCCCAGCCCTGTCTCACTAAATCTGCTCTTCTCTTGGGCATTCCGCAGGCCACACGGAGTCAACCACACACTGGGAAGTGTCAAACAAGTCTTTCACACAGAGAAAATACTTTTCGTCGCGTAAAAACACCGGGGGCGTTAGGAACCACACTTCCTTGTCTCCACCGCAATTTACCCTGCTCCATCTTGACCGCCAATCCTAGGACCCGTGCACCATCCTCTAGTCATTCTGGGTCTTTGCATTACAAGCCAAACTGGGCCAGATGCTCTTTAACGCGGGAACAACACCTTCGTTGATATAGATGTTTTCGATAAAGAGCGGGTGACAGTTCTGCTCTCAGTGAAAAATTTCTCGTTGGATTGTGTCTGTCGATATTGCGGATTGACAGTCAGACTGAAAAAGAGGAACGAGAAGCGGCTTAGATGATGACTGCTTTCCCAACTGCCCTGTGTAACGGACCGAGAAAAGGAAACATGAAATCCATTTCCCTGAGGCGAGGAAAGAAAGAAAAACAGCTGGACTGCTGGTGAGCGAGCATTGCACTGCACCTTTTGTTCCCCTCATCATCATCATTTTTTTTATACAAGTGGAACGACTATAGAATTTAGCAACCATCTTAGATCTTAGATGTTTTACGGAGCAAATGTAAACAATCGGCTCCATTGATTAAAAAGTGCGAAAAGGGAGAATTGCTGAACTCAAACTCAAAAAGTATGTGTCGACCTGGCTTCTCTGTAAATATGTGTCCCTAGAAAGTTTGAATGGCGTAACTTAAAAAATGTAGGCGTGCAAAGGGAACAGTCACACAGAGACTCATACATTGCCTTATATATATAAAGATTTGTCACAATTCTAGTACAATTGCGTCATGGTGCTCTTTGTCTCAGAGCTGGTGCCCAACGGACCCTACTATACTATGTGGTTGAAAAAATCAAAACTAAACAACGTGCATGCGCAAAGTTAAAAATATAAAATAGCTACAGTTTACCAATCGCACCCAGTATAATTATATACATGAGATCAGATCCAAATATTCCGTGATTCATTAGAGTCGTGGGGGTACCACATGTACTGCAACCTCAGTAGAAGTGGTATTTCTTTGAGCTCGACTGCCTGACGGAGCCCAACCATCTCTAGGTTGAATTTTTCTTTTTCCGAAACCGGTTACCACTCAAGGCTATAGAACCCTGTTTACTCATAGCTTGAGAGAGAAAATATGAATTCATATCTTTCCTAAGGGTATTAGCACGTAACGTATATAGACTATATAGAATCCATAGCTAAATCCGCTGCTAAGAAGGTTGCTTTTCTGTGTAGGGCCAGGAGGTTCTTCCCGTCTGAAACAATCCTGCACATATATATCTACCATCCGCTCGTGCATTGAATACTACTGCCATATATAGTCGGGTTCTCCTGCTATCTAACTAGGGATCCTTGACAAAATCCAATGGAGAATCTGTAATGTCACTTTTCCACCTGCGCAATGTGGTCTCCCTGTGTCTCTTCTACAAATATTTTACGGCTTCTGCTCTGATGAACTTATGCCTCCTATATATGAACTTAGTCAAGGCAAAATATTAGCAAATATGTCCCAACATTTTTACTGGGGAACCACTAAAATGTAACCGGAAATTCTACTCAAACAGCTTCTTTTCTCGCACTTCTCGCCTATGGAATTCCCTCCTGTTTACTTGCTTTCCCGACATCTACAATCTTCAAGAATCTACATGTAAAATTAATAGTCATCTATTTCTCTAACCTTTATCCTCTTTCATATGTTCCTTTCGTCGACCACACCACTCATCAGTATTTTCGTCCTTCTCTTACCTACTTCCTGACACCACCTATAATCTCACACCCTTTCTCATCAATTTCCTCACATGTGTTCCCCTACACAACAGTGGCAGGGGAATGCCTTGTTTGGGGCGATATGATTATAAAAAAAAATTAAAAATTCTCTGAAAGTTGTCCGGATTGACAATTACCGGAAACTGAAGGTTAGCCGTATTGACAAAAACCGGAAGAAGGTTGCAGAGCCTAAAGAAGAAGGCCGCAGAGCCCAACGATAATCCAAATGTAAATAACGTATCAGATAAAATGACTTGTTTTCCAGGAGGAGACGGCTTCATTATCGAAACTGTTCTACTTTTTCCTCAATCATGTCCTGGGCTAATGATATACGCTAAAGTAAAAATAACTCTGAAATTGTCAATTTCACTTTCAATTGCAAACCCGCTGACTGCAAGACTCACACAGAGGTAAAGAAACCACTACGTTTACTTAAGAAATCGAACGGAAAATTGAAATTAATTCCCATGGCAGGCAGTCCGATCAAGCATAGTGTATCGAAAACCGTCAAAGAATGGCAGTTCATCAGTTTATTATATCCCGTCAATTTCGATATTGCTGCCATATACTGCCAGGTGTTCCTGTTATATATATATATATATATATATATATATATATATATAGATAGATAGATAGATAGATAGATAGATAGATAGATAGACAAATTAGTGAAAAACCAAACAAAAATCTGCAATGTTATTGTTCTTGACCTGGCATCTCGACTTCAGTCATTTTCCCATTGCCTTAATGTAGCTTCGCTTTGACTTTTCTATAAATATTTTCATTATCATTTTCAGATGTACTTTCATCATGGTACCTATATTTTATGAATTTTAGCACAAATTTTCACCTTTTTACATTTAAAATCTGGATGTAACCTAAAACTCTATGCTGTTCCTTCTCTAGCAACATTCGCTTGTGAAACTCTACCTGCTTCTGCCTCCCAATAAACTTTGATCTTCAAAAATTGCAATGGTATTTATTATATTTTGTTTTCTTAAATCTTGTTCTTTTAATATTCTCTATACTTTATATTTTTCTCATGCACTGACTTAGAAACCCTCTCATTTTTTTTATTGTCTTGCTTGTGGTGAAAGTGTTCTTCTATGTACCCTGTCCCTTCAGGACGTAGGCATTCATGTCATTCCACATCTCCCTATCCTTGGTGCCTCTTAACACGCCCTCTCCTGTTACACCATGCAACCCTTGTTCCATCATCCACCTGATTAGGTCCTTCAAATATGTTATCCGTTGTTTTCTCCTGTCTTTTTCCATCTATTTGGCCTGTTAGTATAAGGTTTTCTAAGCCCTCCTCCCTCACTGCATGTCACAGGAACTTCAGCTCTCTCTGATACTCAGTATTAATTTTCTTTTTGTTTCAATCATTTCTAAGACCTTATCATTGCTCACATGCTCGATTCATGATATTCCCATCATCCATCTGTAGAACTAATTTTCAGCTGCTTCAAGTTTTTCCTTCATCTTTGATGATATTGTCCAGCATTCACTGCCATATTGAAGAACGGACAATACATAGCAATCCAGTACTCTCTTCCTTGTTTCTAGCGACATTCTCCTGCATCTTAATACTTTATTAAACTTCTGGAATGATTTTCTTCGCCATGCCAATTCGCCTTCAGACTTGTGTCGCATTTTCCGTCTTCTGTTATAACACTTCCCCAGGTATTTACATTTTTTTTACCTGCTTGATTCTAGTGTTTGCGACCTGTATTTGGCATTTTGGGCTGCATTCATTACTGATTACCATGCATTCGGTTTTCTTGCAGTTTATTTGTGGTCTTTTCTTGTCACTCTCTTCAGCTACCATTTGTAGGATGTCAGAGTAGACCTGAGACAACTGCAATTAAAAAGTATTTCCATGATCCTCACAACTTCTCAATCAGAGGTCTTGCTATCGGATGCAGTTCACCGTCATGCCCAGAACCAAGGATTTATTAGTGGCGAGAAAAAATATAAATACTAGAGTGACAAATAATACCAAATTGTGGAGATCCGTGCTTATTTACGTCCTAAAGAGACACGGAATATAGAAGCAACACATCTGTGTGTGCTATTTTTTTAATCTGAAATAATGTTGGTTATTCTGTCGCAAACGTTCAATTATTGGTTCTGGAAAGGATCGGACTCTATTCCATTAATCATTCGACTGGTTCGACAGCTCTTTAGCAAATCCTAAACGAGCTATTTTTTTTTATTTTTAGCAGTAACTTATTTTTCTTTAATGCTTCCATTCAGTCAGTTCCATGTTCTCCAAATTGTTAAGATCACTGCGAAGATAGACAACGTTTGGCAATGCAATCATCCCATACGATGAACGTTTGCATTAAAGAAGTAGATTAATATTATCATATCAAATTCCGAACGTTCAATCGAACAAACGATAATGTTTGAGACCACATGCTTACATATATATATATATATTTGTATATATATATATATATATATATATATATATATATATATATATATATATTACTTTTTCTCTTTTATATATATCTGTCGTTCTGGACACACACACCCACGTGTGTGTGTGTGTGTGTGTGGCTGTGTGGGTGTGGGTGTGTGTGTTTATTACTCTTCAGTAATGAATTGAGTTCTCCCGGTGGTTAGCGTGTGTATACACCGCATATATAAAAGCACGCTAAAATTTCCTTCTCCTATGCGCCGATGGCTCAGAGAGTATGCTCGAAGCAAGTGGATGTCTAGGTCCGCTGAAAAGCTGTTAAACAGCAAAACAGGCTTGTATGTGAATGAGTATTATATATATCAGCCGTTGAGGTGTTCACATATATTGGATCATCAGTCTCTTCTGGTAGAAAAATAGACAAAGTGATCCAATCTAAAATAGGAAAAAGACATCAGACTCTAAAACATGCATCTTTAGTGTTCCATAGCCTATCTCTCCGAGTTAAAATAGATATACAGATCAGTTGTTCTCACATCCCTTATCTATCGCATGAAACTTGCAATTCTATACCGTAAGCAAATGAACCATCTTAACGCCTTTCACATGCGTTGACTTCGTGTCATATCTAATCTAAGCTTATTTATAAATGGAACTTTGTGTGTGTGTGTGTGTCCGTTAACTATAGACTCCGAAACGGCTGAACCGATTTTGTTGAAAATTTAAACAGTTGTACTATAATCGTCTGCGAGTGTTCTTAGCTATGTTTTGCGTTGAGGTACTCCCGATAAATATCGATAATCGAAAAATCGGGTTATAGAAGGAGTAGTCTGATTATAATCAAATTTGATACACTCATAGACAAAGACATAAGAAACGATATTCAGAAGTTTCAAGGTTGCAGTTCTTACAATATTGCAGAAATTGATTATATATATATATATATATATATAAAAGGCAAGATGTTTTGTGTGTGTCTGTTTATCTGCTGTAGGTCTATTTTTTAGCACTTTATTAATTTTTTGCTTCCGGTTTGGCTCTAAGTAGGTAAAATTGTAGTTCTTAGTCTCAGCCATGATACCATTTACTCAGAGGACTTATTTAGCCTTCAAAATTCAGTTTACGACGAAAAAAACTTATTTGATATCGATACCAGGAAATGAAAATTTGACTTACATTCATTTTTCTTTCAGTCTACGGCTTCGCTTTAACTGGAAAACAACTATTGCTTTTTAGTCTTTCTTGCCAACGTCCAAAGATTCTGAGCTCCAGGACCCTGGATTAGTTTTAAAGCTTTCATTACACCCGAGCAATGCTGAGCTATACTGCTAGTGTGCTATAAAATTGGATGACAGGCTCCAGAAAAAATGTAATAACGTCGCAGGCACTGAAAATCATCCAAGTAAAGATACCAGTTTATTGCGCGAGGTAATAGTGGCGCTCACTCTGGTTAGAGTTTTTCAGTGTCTGAAGCAAAATAACAGGCTATTTTTTCCTGACATCCTTCTGCATTTACGCGAGACGAAGCCAGAACGTGCCATGAAGTTGCAACATTGCTCTCGTTGCTTCCGTTGCTGTCTTCTGATCTCCAACTGTTAGTTTCTTCTTTTTTTCGGACTACATTGTTACATTAGCCGCTGCGATCACCTGCTAGGTTTTATGTGTTCTGCTTCAGCGTAGAACAAATGATATTCATCCAGTGTTTCCACCCTGGATAACAGTGGGTCGGTACCCAGTGAATACACTGCGTAATTATAAACACCATGGAAAATAACCTACACTTCCATTTATTTTGACAGTGGATATTAAAATAAGGGTAGAAACGACAATAAGAGAAAAGGGGAGAAGAAATAAGTTTAAAAAAAATTGTTTATATATATATATATATATATATATATATATATATATATATATGCTGGTTTTATTTTTTCCCCGTCATCAATTATATACGCCCGAAAACATTATTCCTCTTAATAGAGGAAAAATACCAGTTGAAAAAGGACGAACGACTATCTGTTAATGATTGAAGCAAATTGGCCATGGAACACAAATACCTTAATGAAGGAACAATAGTGACCTTATTGAATTTTTGCTTCCTGGTCAGTTTGCTGACATAAAAATCTCCACAGCAGACAAATTCAATTAAATTATTTCTGCTCTAACATCTAATATATTTAGTTGAATAATTGTGTTTTTTTAAAACTAAATATAAATTAACAAAATTTGTTTAAACGTGTGTATGTGCGTCTACAAATCTTATGTAAAAGAAATTAAACCAAATGTATCCAATTTTATCCTTAATATTTCTTAACATATATTTAAAAAGTTATGTTATGAAAAAAAAAATATATATATATAATTTTTTATAAGATGATATAATTATTGCAAAAAAATAGAATAAACTGTTAAAGAGTGAACATGCAACAAAAGCTTTATTAACTGATAGTGAAGATAATAAACATAGCCGACTACCTCATTATAGTCTTTCTCTCTCCATGATCATGACAGGATAGAAATATATATATATATATATATATATATATATATATATATATATATATATATATATACAAAAATGTCTTTGCCATAATAGAATAGAGAGGATTATTATATCTTGAGGTGATATAATAAGTGCTAACGACCATAACATTTAAATCGCAGCTTGGAAGAAAAATTCAGTAAATGTATACATCGAATTAATTCTTAATTATGAGGTTAACTATTTCCTTATTAGAAACCGTTCGGCGTTACTGTCGTTTAATATTTATAATTCTTCCTGTTGCGATATTTCTTTTGTTTGAAGTCAATCAGTCAATTGCCAAACGTGATACAAGCTTTGGCCGATCAGGTCTCAAAAGCGACATGACAGACTGGGCAGAAGATTATAGAACCCAATCTGTCCTATTATTTAACCCATTACTGTATCGAAGAGTCGGATTATTATCTTTCCTAAGGGTATTTGTGCGTAAGTGAATGCAACTGGAATTCGAACTCAGCACCCCGATTTGTCGTTCCGAGTCGATGTCTACCAAAACGCACATCCTCTGAAATACGTTTTTGAAAAAAATAAAAAATAAAAGACACGTGGCGATTTGTAAACCTGATAAGGACTTTCTAACCATTTTGTGTGATGATACGGAAAGTGAACATCTTATAAAAGTTAAGCTATTATTTTCTTTTTGGAATTAATCCATCCATTTTAGTTCTTGCTGCTTTTGAAAATGGTATTAAGGTTCTTGGATTGGGATTCTGTAGTGCCTGTCTACGAAATCCAACACAGAAGAGTCCTTTTAATTTAAAACTTGAAATATGAACTAGTATAGCAGTATATATGGTGGGAATTTCAAAGAAAACGGTTGATTTTCTTTTTTCATTCTAAAATCTCGTGCTTTTGCACTGCACGTGGGGGAGTTCTGGAACATACTAAACACACAGAATGGACAATTTTCGAAGAAAACTGATAAATGTTCCTTCATCTTAAAGTCGCGTGACTTTGCAATTACACATGAAGAAATTCTAAAAACTGAAATATTCCGTTAATTTTTTGAAATGATTTGTGAGCGTATTTGTGGTCACCAACACTAATTTTGTTTATAGATACGTAATTTAGAATAAAGCTCATTTCGTCTTTCTGCCTTGAAAAAGCCCATCACGGACGAAACGCGTAGGCGATTTAAAATACAGTTTTCCTCTTGTCTTTATTTTATTTAACCATACTGTCCATAATCTCGGATTAAAACTGATTATATTTTTACAGTATGTATATCTAATCACTGCATTCTTTAAATTTTGAATTCAAAATATCAACACCTCTATATGGTTTCTATCTTCATAATTTGAGTTTATTTCTCCTTATTGCATCTATACAACAATATTTAGCAAGCTCCTAACGTGAGTGCTCTTGGAGCTTGTATTGAGGGAATATTTAGTAAAAGAAAAGACATATCATGAGTTTATTAAAGGCTGAAATTTTCATTTTTTTTGTCTTACACGAAGCAAGGCGATAAAGCTACTAAGCCGTAAGGAGGTTACTGAGTGTGAAAAGAATTAGCAGAAAGAACTGGAAAACCAATCCTAAACATGAAAATCGATAAACCTCTAGTCATGGAGAAAGTGTGAAACGGGAGTTATCTACTTCGTAAATTCTTTGTGAAATTCGTGATATGAACTTCCTTTTTTATATATCCCTTTCTAGAAAGCATTCCAGAGTACAATTTAAAAAGAAAATTAGAAATTACAGTATATTTCCTTTTGCTTGTGTAGGATTATCAATTAAAATGTTTTCTACATAGCGCACGGGACTCCCTATTAATTTTTATGAACGTTAAACTAAAATAAAAAAAATAAGCGTTATTTGGTGTGTTTAATCTAATAAAATGAAATAAATCTAATGAAATAAAAATAATTTACAAGATGTTTATTTCTGGTGAATATTGTATAAATCAACAAATGGACCCATTTTTTAACTCTGCTTTAAAAGAGATATGCATTTTTTTCGGTTCATTTTGTATTTGCGTATTAAAACATTTTAGAACGTATTGATTTGTCTCGGAATTTTCCCCAAATATTTTCCGCCTCCCGAACATGAATACCAAAATGGAAAATAATATTTCTTAATTTCGAGACCCCTTTTATCACGATATACTTACGTGGCGATAAACATTCACAATTACCAGAGCCAAAGCGTCCAAGATGTTTTGCTTGTCGGGCTGCTGTGTTGTGATGAATGCGTGTGTAAACCCACGCCAGAGAGTTCGTCGTCTCGTCAGCTGCGTCCTCGCAAGTTTGGTCAAAGAAAGGAATATTTTTCGACCTGTCATTTTATGTTGAGTGAGAATGTGACCGACGGCGATGATTGGTGTGCGTCGGCAATGGCCTTTTGTCCATAAAAAGGGTCTGAAACAATGGCTGGGAGTTTTTTATTACGATCCTGGTGACGTGCGCAACTGAGAGAGAGCATTGAGTTAAGACTGTTTATATTTGTCTGGAAGCTTCAAACACACGGGTGAAGCGAGCGGTGGGACTTTACTCGTTAACTACAACTTAATAGTAAATAAATTTCAAAGTATATGCATCTTTTAAAAATATGAAACATCATTAATGTTAAAAGATCATTTAACTTTGTACATATTAAATAACTTATCATAGGCATAGGGCTACCAATTAAGAGCTCCAAATATGTAGTAGAACGGCTAATTTTTCCATTATGTATATAGTCTAATTCGTATGATTTGCAGTGAATGTTCCAGTACGAATATTTGCTTGTGCCAAAGCTGTTTATATTGAAATAACATTAAAATATTCGAAATCAATAAAACCGTATTTTCTGCATATCTTCCATCTTTATTATTTTAATAATCATTTTTAGTTAAGAGAGCACGTTTGATATTTAATCGATTTTCTCTTGCCTACAAAGGGCGATTTTGGTAATTTGCCATAAGTAGCAATAACCGTTTGTTTTTTTCTTTTTAATTGTATTGAATAACGTAAAAGATAAAATGACTTAAGTTTACTCCCTTAATGATCTTTATATATAATAGATGCGAGTTGAAGCAACCTTTTTATTTACATTCTTAATAATATATCTCTTTAGGCTGTAGGCGACCATGACTCTCCCAGATCTGGAAATTACCATAAATTCTTGCAAAAGATAGTGCCGTGTATAACTCGTTGCTATTTCCACGATTTGTCAAAGTTAGAAATACCCGCCTAGCTGCTCTTTAACCCATGAATAGATCAAATATATACATGCTTTCCCCGATTGAAGCTATGCGGCAGTGAACGCATTCGTAACGGTTGGCCAGCGAACGCATGCTGCTTAACTCGACTATATTCTGTAAAAAATGGTTTAATTTCTATTTTTGTCTACAGAAATTTAATTAAATCAACTTTTCAGTGTTAGCTGCTTGTGGTAAGTCAACCGGGATTCAGTCCATTTTTCAGTCTGTTTTTCTGTAATTTTTGGAAATTTTTTTTTTCGTTTTTTGTTCGTCTTTGATTTTTTTGTCATTAACTTAGTTTGTGCAAATTATTTTGCAATTCAAGGTTATTTTTGACTTATACTAAGTTAAAACTTTGTAAACCTCAGTCACTTTTTTTTCTTTTTTTTAATTGGAGTAGATAGTTCCTACTATCGCCCGGTCTCACACTCCACCCACTTCTTTTGAATAAGTGCAGAGGTGATCGCCTTGTTTCTTGTTTAGGAATGGTTCCCGGTTCATCCCCCTCCTCCGGTCTTAGTTCAGCTGGAAGCTGTTTGCAGTTATGGAGTATGGTGGCAACGTCTTTACATTCTGAGGGTACCGGGTTGGCAGTTTCCTGGTTGCTGCTTCCGACTGGTAGTTAGGAGCCCGAACTCTTGCGTAGCGTCTTGAGAGGCTGCTCTGGTCAACAGTTGAATAATACCGGGGTTCTTGTAGTGCCATATCGCGCATGGACGGGCGTCCCTGCATGAAAATTTGGTGGGCAACCCCGAGGCCACATTATGTTGTAGGCCGCGCCAGTCTCCATACTTCACAAGTTGCAAACGATTGACCGACTGATTCTATTCTAAGACCTCTCCTTAACTGAATCACTATGGAAAAAAGCAAACATAATAGCAAAACTAAACCAGCTCATTTGAAAACGCCCAAACCTGTCTGTATCTCTTTCACTAACATACGCGGCATCCGCACCAACTTCCTCCGCGTAGATTTATTCCTCCACAATAACTCACCTGATATATTAGCCCTATGTGAAACTAATCTTAACCCTTTTATCCCCTCATCTGAGTTCTACGTTCCTGGCTACCTTCCCCTCTTCAGGAAGGACTCCAATGTATGTTCATATGCATGGGCTTGGTGTCTATGTTAGCGAACACCTTCCCTTAGCTAGGGTGTCATCTTTTGAATCCCCAGATCATTCTTTCATGTGATTCCACCTCTCACTTCTCAGCTCGATTAGCTATCTCTCTTTCTCTACCGCTCTCCTTCCTCCCCTGACTGTTCGTTACTTGACATCATTTCTGACAACATCGACAAAGCCATTTCTTCCCATCCCTTTGCCCATGTATTCGTGTTTGGTGACTTTAAGGCCCACCACACCAAGTGGCTGGAGAACGCTGTCACCGACCCTTCTGGTGTCCTCACCATGAACTTTTCAATCACCCAAACCCTTACGCAAGTAGTGGACTTCCCCACGCGTTTCTCCGACAACCCTAATGGAAGGGACTCACTTCTAGACCTCTGCTTCACTTCCATCCCAGACAACTCTGCCCACTCAGAAACTTTGACCACACTGTAGTGTCCGTCAATATTTCACTCCACTCCCGCCCGACCCATGAAACCCAGACAAGTAGAATATCCTACTGCTATCAAAGAGCAGACTGGGATTCGTTCCGAGACTTCCTCTGTGACATCCCTTGGAACAACGTTTTTAGTCTTCCCATCGAAGAATGTGCATCCGAGGTCTCCTCCTGGGTTAAGGCTGGCATCGACGCCTTGATCCCTGCTAGGAAATTCCAGCTTAAATCTCATTCGTCTCCATGGTTCTCACCCGCTTGCTTGGCTGCCATTGCCCACCGGAATCATTTCTTCCGACTCTATCGTAACTACGCGTCGGACCAAAACAGGCGTAATAAGTGTAAAAAGATACTTAACGAAGGTAAGATGTTGTTTGCTGCCAGAATGAAGCAACGCATAGCATGCTCTAAATTCGGCGCCAAAGACTACTGGCGACTCTGTCAAAGAGTACTTAACAAGAGCAAGTTTACAATACCCACGCTAATCAACAAATTTGAGGTCCTCACCTCCTCAGCAGATAAGGCTGAATGGATTGCCCGCAGATTCTCGAACAATTCGAGTCTGGACTCATCTGGAGTTTTTACACCCGACTTCTCACCTAGAACCGAGGCACAACTGAATGATGTCCACATTACACCTTCGCTTGTCTCTAAGATAATCTTAAAACTTGACCCTCACAAAGCGAGCGGTGGGGACGGAATCCCGACCATAGTCTTAAAGACATGTGCCCCTGAACTCTCCTCTGTCCTTTCAAAGCTCTACAACCTCTGCCTATCTGCTTCCTGCTTTCCTGCCTGTTGGAAATCTTTTGTAGTTCCTATATTTAAAAACACTAGAGAACGCTCGGACCCTGCAAATTACCGCCCTATCAGACTTCTTCCGATCTTTGCCAAAGTGTTCGAAGCCATTATCAACGCCGAGGTGGTTCAGCATCTCACAGCACACAGGCTCCTCTCGGACAAGCAATATGGTTTCCGCTTCACCAGGTCTTCTCCTGATATGCTAACGACCATCACCGAGTACATATACAAGGCACGCGACAGGAATGGCGAAGCCCGAACCGTTGCATTGGATATATCTAAGCCGTTCGACAGAGTTTGGCATGCTGGCCTTCTATGTAAACTGCGGATCTATGGTATAACTGGACATTTGTTTGAACTAATCCAGTCATTCCTCTCTAACCGCACAATGAAGGTGGTATTAAACGGACATGTCTCCCAGAGCTACCATACAAATGCAGGTGTCCCCCAAGGCTCCATCTTAGGTCCTACACTCTTCCTGATATACATTAATGATCTCCCTGATTCCATAAGAGCCCAAGTAGGTTTGTACGCCGATGACACCACAGTTTACTCTCGCCTCGACCAAAAGTCTGGTGTAGGCCTCATAGCTAACCTCGCAGCCGAGATTGAAAAAGACCTCCAATCCATAGTGGACTGGGGTAAGAAAAGGCTAGTAAATTTTAATGCTTCTAAATCGAAGCTACTCTCAATTAACCATCATCAACAATCTCACCTACCTCCCATTAGCATGGACCAGGCTTGCTTCCCACAGAGTAAAACACTACGCCTCCTTGGTCTCACACTTTCAGCGGACTTCAAATGGAATGACTATATCGAATCCATTGCTAAATCCGTTGCTATGAAAGTCGCTTCTCTGTGTAGGGCCCGGAAGTTCTTTCCGTCTAAATCTATCCTGCACATATACCATCTGCCCGTGCGTTAAATACTGCTGTCATATCTGGTCGGATGTCCCTGCTATTCTCCTCGGCCTTCTCGATAAGGTTCAGAAGAGGGTCTGTAATGTGATAGATACCGACTTGGCAGACTACCTGCAGTCTCTCTCCCACAGGCGCGACGTGGCTTCCCTGTGTCTCTTCTATAAATACTTTCACGGTTTCTGCTCCGATGAACTTAGATCACTGGTGCCCCCTAGATATGAATTTGCACGAGATACTAGATTAGCAACTAAATCCCACCGTTTTACAGTGAAAGCGATAAAATGCAACCTCAACTTCTACTCCAACATTTTCTTTCCTCGCACTTCCCAACTGTGGAATTCCCTTCCACAGGATTGCTTCCCCGACGGCTATAATCTCCAGGAGTTTAAATGTAAGGTCAATAGACACCTCCTAACACACTAACCTGCTCCCATTCTATCAAACACACTTTCCATCTCATCCTCGGTATCCTTACTCATCTGTCACCTTCCTCCTGACATTCCCTATGTCTAACCACTCCTTCTCTTTACCTTCCCCTATGTAGCCCCATGCACAATAGTGGCAGTGGAATGCCTTGCTTGGGGTGAAAAAATTCCACGTATATATCCGTACTAGACAAACATCGCATAATGTTTTTATTTAGACTGAAAATACAACCTTATGGCACGAAGCCGAAAGGGAGAGGGGAACAAAACTGAGGTTGGTCTTGCAGTACTCTATCCTCTACCTAGCTAATCCGATTCACGACCCAGACATACGGTACAATTTTTCTCAATCACCATAAAAACTTGTCCATCAACACTCATACCTATTGTTCACCAAAATACCGCACGGCATACCGAGGACCTAAAAGCATCGCATAATGTTATTTCAGTGTTTAATATTTTCCACTGAATATATCGAAAGAGAAAATGTACCTCTAACATGAGCTGCTAGGACTATCAGCAATGCTAATTACCTTTCCACCCTGCCTGGCGTGGCCAATCAACAACAAAAAGGTCGGTAAATAAAGGACGTTGATTTCGCTTACTCAGAATTTTTTTTAGCTTTGAGAGAGAAAGTACAGTTTTTGAGCTTAGTGAGTGTAAGTTGGATTTTTGCTGTGCCATGGGAAGGTTGTGTTTTTTATCCAGTTTTTGTTACTGTTTGGATTTTTCACACAAGATCTACGATTGAATTTAGTGTTCGCACATGAATTTTTTTTATTAAGCGCATTTTAATACGTGTCACTTATCTGACCAATAAGAACTAAAACCAATTCATAACAGTATTTTGTTTCGTTATTTTGCATTTTTTCTCTCTGCATTTGAAAGTTTAATTGAAGTTAAAACTGTTAGATGGAGATACATTTTCTATTTATTATTGATTTTATGATCTTTGCTGGATATGTGTGTGTGTGTGTGTGTGTGTGTGTGTGTGTGTGTGTATCTCACCACTAACTTCTTAAGAAAACCCGTAACGTGTCACTTATTTGACAAAAGTACCAGAAAATGCATTTAGCCAATCACAATAAAAAAGAGGCACTAAAGAAAATTAACGTTGTTAACACGATCATCCATAAATCCCGTATGCGAAAATATTTTGCTGTGAAAGAAGCACTCTATATATATAAAACAGCTGGCAATCAGTATTAATCTGATTTTATTTAACAGAAGAAACAAAGTGATAAAGAGTTTTTTTTTTCTAAAATAAAAAAAGAAATACCGGGAAAAACAACACTAATTCCATCCATGTTCCTTTTTGGTTGCTCGAAATAAACACTCTTGTTAAACGATATGCAACCGAACATAAATCGTAAATGAAGACATTTAAACAAATTACCAAATAATATGCATCACACAATTTCATCCTAGAGGACATTAAAATAAATAAATAGCAATTAGCTGGAAATACCTTGAAAATGGTTAAAGTTTAAAGTGCTTGCGGTAATAGACAGTAGTGACAAATTTTACACTTCATTATTAAAAACAAATGGAAGGAGACTAAAAAAATATATCAAATTTTTCTTGTCTATCATATTCAACTATATTTTTCCGAAATACACATTGTTTCTTGAGATATTGTATATAGGGGCAGCAATCTCTTTCATACAGGTTTCATTAAAATTGACAGACAAAATATTTTATGTAATTCTTCATGTGTTCCTATGATTTGTTTTCACTGTTGGGACATAAAATATATAAAAGTTGTCCAAATATTTTGTTTATCCGGGCGTTTTTGGCTATACTTTCAGCCATTAAACACGTGCTTAAAGATTAATATCAAACTATCACGATTGTGGACTTTCACAATGTCGGAGAGACTAAAACGCTAACAGACTCAACACAGGCTTGTTGCTTCCGTAGTATGTAGTTTATTACTGAGTTGAATTGCTATCCGACAGCCCAAGCGATGTTTACTTTGCACTTGTCCTTGAGAGACTGCTTTGAGCCGAAGCTGAACAGCTCCATGTGAGTTGATATTTCCCGTCAAATCGTGAGTGTTTGAGAAGCGATACATTTCAATAGTTTGTGTGAAAGCGAATGCATCAGCCTTGTTTGGAATTTGTCCTCGGTCAATACCACTTGTCCTTGCAAGAACTGTAACGCGGAGCGTCTAGCAAATATTAATCTAATAAGAAATTGAAATAAAATCAACCATTGCAGAACTCATACAAATATGGATCATTTGAACTAGTGCACTCAACGAATCGATGAGTTTTACAGAGTATGACACGATATATTTAGTTAAAATAAAGTTATATATTTCTTTATTAAATTTATATATAAAAAAATTAATGAGTTAATTGCAATACGTGATGCACGGTTTTTGAGGGATCATGTCTTTAAAAAACATGACTGAATGGGCGGAAGATTATCCTGAAATAGGTTGCCATTAGCTTTCTGTGGTAGACTGGTTGCCAGCCCAGGTTATAGAACCCAATCTGTCCTTTCATTTAACCCATAACTGCAGGGAAGAAACGGATTAATACCTTTCACAAATTAAGTGAATTCAATGGAATTCAACTGGAATTAGAACTCGATTTGTCGTTCCGAGTCGATATCCTCTGCACCACAACGCACATTATGTAGAGATTGAAGTAAGTTTTAGTGTTTCAACACAACTTAGAAGCAAACCAAACCATTACGAATTGAAATGTTTTTAAAATAGCCTCGTCAGCTGGAGTCTTCAATGTACGTGTCATCACTGGAGACAAACTCGTCCGAAAAGCAGTAAAACGGTCACTTGTATAAAACCAATTTCTCAAACAAATATTCAAATATATCTACGAGCGAACTGATTGGACAAGTCTCAGCAAGAACAATTCTTCTTTGAACCTTCTGAACTGGCGCCATAGAACTACAAACAACTGACAGTAAAATCAATTCAAACCACAAAAATGATCTAACAGACGTAATAAAATAGTGACTGTGTCAAACGTCATGTTCTTCATTATAAAACGTTAAGAAGATTGGCCACATAAATATTACAAAAGAGGCATAACAGTTACTAGAGTTGAGAAAACTATTTCCGCAAAGATTTGTTTTAATGGAAATATTTGACAAATTTCAATACACGGCATCACTTACTGGTAGACCTATACATTTTACTTCATAAGTAAATATGTAATATTACCAACACACACACACACACTATATATATATATATATATATATATATGATATTCTTAAATATGTTGGCTTGTAGCGAATAATAAATTAATTAAATCAACTCTTCAGTTTTATAAAAATTTACAACGACGTGTGAAATTCTGCTTTTCCCAAATAGAAAAAGGATCGACCATGTACTTAAGGAAAAATTCGAAACCAGATTTCGCAAGTAAATGTTAGAGTGATTTTTGACCAATGGGAGCGACTGGGAAGGACTTGGCGATCTAGTGTGAAATTCAAAAGGACTATATAGATGACCTCGGCTGTCAGTCAAGGGTGACCGATGGGAATCGAGAGACGAAACAACAAATATTGTAACGGCAACTTTGAATCAATCTGGGGATAAGGTCAGATCGCACCATGTCCTCTTTCTCATTATCTATTTCAACAATTACTACTAGAATATTTTGTAAGAACTCTACCCTTAACCTTTTAATGTTTCCAAGTGAACATTAACTCCTACAATTAATGTTAGTCTTTCCTGTTAATAAATTTCTATTTAAAATGCAAAATATATATTTTACTCTTTTTACGCTATTCCACACAACTCCACATATTCCAACCTGCCGACAAGCAACCTTCTGAGGATACATCTGCATAAACCTGTAAGCTGTAGGGAATTCGGTTAAGTCAGACACAAGGCCGAAACAAAGAAACGTTAACCAGCTCCCTACGCTACATTCTAACGTCCATAACGTTGATTTAATTTCCAGCGTGTTATTTAAAACCAGAAAATGTTTCCATCATAAGATTTGTTTTTATGCAATATTGATTTAGTTTTACTAATCAAAATTTCTTACTAATTAACGTCATGACGTGCGTTATGAAACAAGAAATCAGGGAGCCGAGTTCGAATTCCAGTTGAATTCTTTGCTTTCACTTACGGACAAATGCCCGTGGGAAAGGTATTAACCCTTCTCTTCCCTCTATTTATGGATTAGATAACCGAACAGGTTGGGTTCTATATCCTTGGCTGGAAACCAGTATACCGCAGAAAGTAATGGTAACTTACTGCGGGATAATCTTCTGCACAGTCAGACATGTCTCTTTGGGCACATGATTGCCAAAAACGTGTATCCCGTATGGCACTTAACTGACAGACTGTCTAATAAACGCATAGCTCAAAGTGGAAAGTAGATATATACCTTCCTGAAAGACATTCGCACCATAAGTGAAACTTGTCGAACGGAAATTGGAAATTGTCTATTCTATTAAAAATACAAGCCATTATCACCTGCACATTCAAACTTATAGCAGCTGATTTTCCTATATGTTCACCAGTCTAAGTGCTGATCAGGCTCTACGTTGTTTAACTTCAGTGGTCGTATGGGAACTGGTGTTTCAATTTGATATATCCATAAGCCAAAATTGGTTTCTTTTTTTAAAAACCTAAAAAGAGTGATAAGCCGTAAAATATATAAGTTCCACATAACGTTTATCAGAAATATCAAATGTATTTAATTTTCATTATGAATTTATTTTTAGTTTTCATTTTTTTAAAATTACCTCGTATCCTGATAACCCTTTCTAAATAATCAGTTATCTTGTGACGTTAGAACGTAGATACCAGCGCCTTCCCCCCCCCGGTGATCGTTAGACTGTGACGTATACCGGGAAAAGTATTTTGAAAGTGACTGATACATGCAGGTGGCATTTGATGGAGAAAAGACAGATGCTTCTTTTGTTCAATCAGAGCCGTTAAAGTGAGTCCAGATTTAGGGCAATTTTGAGGCTGGATAAGCATTTTAAATGATATTGCTACCGACGTTGTACGTGAATCGTTCTTTGCGTTTCGATGTGGAGAAAGATTGCACAAATGAGCATTTCTAAACTCGGAGACCAGATTTGTGCTGGCTGATGTGCGCCGTGGTGCACTTGATATCGACTAGCAACGACAAAATCAGGGAGCCGAGTTCGAATTCCAGTTTCATTTCTCGCATTCACTTATGCACAAACACTCTTAGGAAAGGCATTAATCCGTCTCTTCCTTCCAGTTATGGATTAAATAGCAGGACAGATTGGGTTCTATAGCCTTGGCTGGCAACCAATCTATCGCAGAAAGCAACGACAACCTACTGTAATATAATCTTCTGCCCAGTCACTCATGCCTGTTTTAGACATGATCGCCCAAGCGTGTTTCACGTATGACACTTAACTGACTAACTTGCTACAGAGACTCGCTAAGATCGACTTATTTAATGGCAACACTGACAGAACCCACAGCGTATACAGCAGGTACTCTAAAACTGAGGTACATGTACCCATAATGTTATATTTGGTAGATTGATTCTAATTGAATAAACACTTAAATAAATGCTTTCTACATCCAGATTGGACTTTTTTCTTTTTTGCAGTTTCTTTGTTTGAGTAAGCCAATCTTTCAAGTTATATCAAGCGTGGAATGAATTTTCACTATTATGAAACTTCTCGCTACCGCAATCTGTACTACTGGACGTGGGGCGCCTGGACGTTGTATAATGGTTAGCAAGCATGTCTCGTTAGAAATTTGTTGTTTTGTTTCACGGCGTATCAACCCACTATGGGTCATTTAACGCCGAATCGAATTATTACAAATCGAACAAAATTTAAGAACAATTTCAAGAGGTTTATATATTTAACACATAAATATAAATAACAGACTTATACATTTAACAAATTTATATATTCAACACATTTTAAATTAATAAATATTTTATAAACATGTATATATTTAATTTGGCTGTTTAGATTTTATGGCATACCGACCACCACGTGTTATCTGAAGCCAAATCCAGCCTACATACATTATATGTATATGTATTACAGATACAAGGTTGCAAACGCACATTCTGTAGAACTAAGTTTTGCAATATATAGCAAGTTGGTAGACATACATATATCTATGTACGTGCGAGATAGTATTCAACCAGTCATATTTTTTAATACATTCCGATTTATTTTAAGAATTCGTATATCCTGCTTGGTCTTGTTTCCATCAATAGTTTTTTTAAAACTACTTGTTTGGTAATACTTCTTTTACACTATTTAAGTTTGTACACTCTAAAAGTATATGTTTGACACTTAATATTTTGACAGCTGGTACATACTAGGAAGACTCGTTAGAAAATCAAATAACAGACTTGAAAGATCAAGTATGGGTCATGTATACAGATCAAAACTTTTGAACACAATCTTCGTTGTGATATTGCTAGAGTTTCTCCAAATAAATAAGCTTTTTCCAAAAAAAGCGCATCCATCGCATTATTATTGTTTACTTTTAGTTATCAGTACATAGAACAAATACACAATAATTTCAAAACTAAGCACTGTTCATTAAAGAGAATTTTAAAAATATATATAGGGATGTGCGTTGTGGTGCAGTGTATATAGACTCGGAACGAGGAAACGGGGAGCCGAGTTCGAATTTCAGCTGAATTCCTTGCATTCCCTTACGCGCAGAGGTATTAATCCTTCTCTTCCCTCCAGTTATGGGTTAAATAACAAGACAGATTGGGTTCTATAGCCTTGGCCGGCAACCAGTCTACCGCAGAAAGCGATGACAACCTACTGCGGGATAATCTTCTTCTCAGTCAGTCATGTCTCTTTCGAGACATGATTGCCCAAGCGTGTTTCACGTATGACACTTAACTGACTGACTGAGTTATGATGTCTCCGAACAAGTTTAGCACCATTAATATCATCAATCGAAGTGAGGTGGCTACGTGAAATTAGTATTTCTACATACGCCATCGTGCACATTTGTATTGTTATCGACATTGAAGTTATTTGACTGGTGCCCAGAGAGAGAGGTCTTACATGTGATGATTCCTTGTATGTGAATCCTGAACCTGTGGAGTTATTTCTTTAAGCCTATTAATCTACGATGTATCGCACGGATCTCTAGCCTCACGGCGTTTGTAGAGAGAATGTTGAACAGCGCCATGTTGATTTTCTTAAACTGTTGATAAAATAATGCTGTAATTTTAGTGACAAGACAGCAATGGAGCGGTTTTAGTACTATAATGCCTACCCCAAATGTATTCTTTGCAATATATTTAAACATTCTTTGTGGGTTCGATCTCAGAGACATCTCTCAAATGAACATTTATAGCTTACGAGACAATACTTAATTAGGATATATATATATATATATATATATATATATATATATATATATATATATATATATATATATTATAACTAAGTTGTTGAACTCGTAGGTTTATTTACCTTTCTGTTCATGCATTTACTTTTATAAAGAGTGCTCGATACAAATGTAGAGCGTTATACTGTAATGGTTGTTGCAATGTTTTTAAATTCATAGTATCACTACACAAAAAAATTTCTCATGTTTCGAAGCCAGCCCATTATGTTTTGGTTTAATCCTCAGGTGATTTTTTTTAGAAAGGAGAATTATCCAGTTGAAAAGACCGTTTATTTGTGCTGGATTTGTTATTTTTAGGTGTAAATGAGGTTGGTCTGTATTTTGAGTTCCGTTGGCTTTTACTGGTCTGAGGGTTAAGTGTTTGTTTTTGGCAGAGTTCTTGATAGGTTAATCGATTAATCTTGAAAAGGCTGGTGCTGCTGGCGCCTTTGGTTTAGGGGTTGGTATGTGTTGTTTTGCTTTGGGGTTGGTTTCTCCTTAATTTAATGCGTGTTATTTTGTATTGGAGTGTGTGCTTTTTCTTGTTTTTTTATTTTTTTGTTTTTTGTAAAATATATTTTTATAAAATATATCTTTCATAAAAATGTATATGGGTTGGTAGGTGTTGTTTTGTTTTGGGGTTGGTTTCTCCTAATTTAATGTATGTTATTTTGTATTGGGGTATGTGCTTTTTTCTGTTTTTTTATTTTTTTTGTTTTTTATAAAATATATCTTTCACAAAATTATTTTATAATATTCCATAATATTCTTCTTCTTCTATGTGCCCTGTCCCTTCAGGACGTAGGCGATCATGGCTCTCCACGTCTCCTTATCCCTTGTGGCTCTTAGTATGTTTGTTCTGTTGCTCCTGGCAACCCCCGTTCCGTCATCCACCTGATCAGGCCCTGCAAATATGTTATCCGCTGCCTTACTCTGTCTCTCCTTCCTTCTATCTGACCAGTCAGTATGAGGTTCTCCAGGCTCTCCTTCCTCATTGCATGTCCCAGGAACTTCAGTTGTCTCTTCCTGATGCTCAGCATCAATTTCCTTTTTGTTGCCATTCTTTCTAACACCTCGTCGTTGCTTGTATGCTCAGTCCACGATATCCGTAGCATCCTTCTGTAGAACCACATTTCGACCGCCTCCAGTTTTGTCCTCATTTTCGATGATATTGTCCAGAATTCACTGCCATATTGAAGAACTGACATCACGTAGCAGTCTAGCACTCTTTTCTTCGTTTCTATTGAGATTTTCCTGTGTGTCAGTATTTTGCTCATCTTCTGGAACGCATCCTTTGCCATGCCAATTCACCTTCGGATCTCCGTGTCGCACTTTCCATCTCCTGTTAGAACACTTCCTAGGTACTTTAATTTTTGTACTTGTTTGATTCTGCTATCCCCCACCTGTATTTGGCATTTTGGGTTGTACCTTTTGCTGATGACTATGCACTCAGTTTTCTTAAAGTTTATTTGTAGTCTCTTCTTCTCACTCTCCAGTAAGCTATTTTATAATATTATAAAATATAATATTTTATAATATTTAAGAACTATATTTCTTTTATAAAATCTATCCTTTATACAACATATTTTATAAATATAAAGTCTATTTTTTTATTTATTCATCTACTATTCCGTTGCAACTGCATTATTTTTTGTTGCTATTGTATAGGTTTTGTTTTCTTTTGGTGGGCTTCTGGTTGGGTTTTTTTGTTTACTTCAATTTTAGCGAAAAATATTTGCCATGTTTGCATATAAGTGCTAATTCGTCTCTACGGTTTAGTAAATCGTTGCTGTTAGGGTACTGGAGAATGTGTAGTTTTTCACTGAGACATAAAGGGCAGATGTCATTAAGTGAGTTTCAAGTTCTAGTTTTTTCTAGGACTTTCCATTTTACTTTGGGTTTCTGTTTTGAATTCTTTAGCTTCCAAAAGTATGTGGAAAGGGATGTTTGGTTTCGGTATAAGCTGTTTTAAATGAGGTTAGGTGCAAGTACCAGCGCTGCATAAAAGTATTCTTAGTTGATCCGATATACACTTTATTTATGGTTGAATTTTCGATGGATGTTATGTTGCATTGATAGATTATTGAGGTCGTTTTGCATTTATTTTTTAGTGGGTAGTTGTTAGGGTTTCTACAATTACACATGTTTTCGTTGTTGGGTTTGGTTGTGTTTTGGTTGCCGGTTTTATTTTTGTTTACGTGTTGATTTAGGATATATTTGTTATGGTTAGTAAGCATAACTAAGAATACTTTTAAGCAGCGCAATAAAAAGGTCAACGGAACTCAAAATACAGACCAACCTCTCTAACACCCAAAAATAACAAATCCAACACAAATAAACGGTCTTTTCAACTGGATAATTCTCATTTCTAAAAAAATCACCTGAGGATGAAGCCAAAACATAATGGGCTGTCTTCGAAACATGAGAATTTTTTGTGTAGTGATACTATGAATTTAAAAACATTGTAACAACTATTACAGTATATATATATATGAACAACTTACGCCTTTTTTAAAAGTAAGTCTGATGGTTTCGATGAATTTAAATTCGACAGAAGATCTCGAAATTTATCTTCAACCTGTTTATAAGCGAGGCAAGAAATGACATTAATTTTAACACCAGAAAGAAAAAACTGCTAATTATATTATTTTAAAGCATCTTTTTGCTGATCATCGCTGATAACTCAGAAGAGTAGCTCACTGCGCCTTCTTGCTCTCTCATGTTTCCCAGAAATGGATCAACCTTTTTTTTTTTTGTAATCATATCGCCCTATGTAATGCAGTTTACAGTTTAGGGGGTTACATCGAAGGAAAGTTATAAGAGTGACACGTTACAGGGTAAGTGAGTAAGAGAAGGATGAGAATACTGATAAGAGTGGGTTGGACGAAGAAAGGAGCATGAGAAAGAGAGAGAGAGAGAGAGAGAGGGTTTCAAGTCAGTGAGATAGGAGTTGACTATTGGGGAAGCAAGTAAACGGAAGAGAGGAAATGCGAGAAAAGAAGCTTCTGGAGTAAAATTTGCGTTTACATTTTTTTTGGTTTTACAGTGAAAGGGTAGAACCTAGTTGCTAATCTTGTTGCTCGAGTAAATTCATACATAGGGAGTACCAGTGAGATAAGTTCATCGGAGCAGAAGCTGTGAAGGTATTTGTAAAAGAAACATAAGAAAACCACATTGCTCCGGTGAGAAAGTGACTGTATATGAGCTGCTAAGTCGAGATCGATCACATTCAAATCTGTTAAAGTTAGTTCACTGTGTTGGGATAGACATTTTTCACGCCAGAATAAACTTGCACATTTATCATTATATTACTACGATATATCTAGAGATTCTTAAAGAAGAATCTGCTAAATTATTGGTTTTGACTTGATATCTCGGTTTCAGTGATTTACCCATCGTCGCAACCTAACTTCTCTGTGCCTTTTCTATAAATATTTTCATGGTAATTGTTCTGATGAGCTATCTTTTTTGGTACCCTGATTTCACGAATTTAAGCATGGTACTAGATTAGCAGCTAGTTTTCATTATTTCACGGTTGAAATTTCAGGTTGCAAAACGTCAATATTATGATAACAGGTTCTTTTCCCGTAGTTCGTATTTGTGGAACTATCTTCCGGTTTCCTACTTTAGTATGTTCCCTCCAGGTGGTACAAGTAAGTCAGTGTTTCAAAAATGCTGCCTCTACTGGAACATGTGTATTTACAAATTTACGCGTTTAGTGTGTGTGTGTAACATATATATATATATATATATATATATATATATATATATGTGTTACTTTGCAAAAGTATTAAGACAAGAAATATTTTTTCTTTTGTGAGACATATTGACAGGAAATAAACAATTTAAAGTAATTTTATTTAATTTACTCAACAAATGCTTTAAGAAAAAATACTTGTTACAAAATAAATGTAATCTTGAGTATAAGAGCCTAGTGCTTTCATTACAGCCTTCTTTCTGTCAGGCATTGACATCACAAGCTTCTTCGATGTATCTAATGGTATCTCCTGCCAAGCAGCTTGTATTCGTTTCCAAATTGTATCTTGCAAAGTAACATTAGATTTATCAATCCGGGAGTGGGGAACTAGAAAAAAGTCAGTCATATTCCAGGATAATAGAATAATCAGTAATTTCAAAATAACTTGTTTAATAAAAAAATAAGAAAAATTAAATATAACTTTTTAATACATTTCTTTTACACTTAGTTTTAAATAATCAATATTTATTAGCAATTTACTTGGCTTTTCACCCTTTATTTGAATTTCACTGAGGTTTTAGTAAAATCACCCCTGTTTTAGTATTTTGCACACTACCGGGAGTGCGCTAAAAAGTGTTAATACAGAGGTGATTTTAAACTTTATTTTGATGCCTCATAAAAGATAAAATAATTCCTGTCCTAATACTTTTGCACAGTTCTGTATATATATATATATATATATATATATATATATATATACAGCAAACACATAAATTATATATATTTAATGTGATAAACGAAAGAATGCTGGAAAAAACTATATGAAAAATTACATTTTTTCTTGTTCGTAATATTCAACAAAACATGGTTAAAGAAAAGGTTTCTGACACACACACACACACACACACACACACACACACACACACACACACACACATTTTAATCATGTCACCCCAAGCAGGGCATTCCAATGCCACTATAGCGCAGGTGGTTACATAGAGCGATTGGGTATGGGAAATGTCAGGAGGATGGTGATAGACGAATTAGGACGTACGTAGGGAGAGAGTTGGAGAGAATGGGTGCGAGTTAGTGTGTTAGGAGGTGTCTATTGACCTTACATTTAAACTCCTGGAGGTTGTAGCCGTCGGGGAACCAAGCATCCGGAAGGGAATTCCACAGGCTGGAAGTGCGAGAAGAGAAGCTGTTGGAGTATAAATTGCAGCTACATTTCATCGGTTTCACTGTAAAAGGGTGGGACCTAGTTGCTTATCTAGTATCTTGTGAAAATTCACACCTAGTGGGCACCAGTGATTTAAGTTCATCAGAGCAGAAGTCATGAAAGTATTTATAGAAGAGGCACAGGGAAGCCACGTCACGCCGGTGAGAGAGTGACTGCAGGCAGTCAGCCAAGTTGGTATCAATCATATTACAGATTCTTCGCTGTATTTTTCAAAAACCCCGAGGAGAATAGCAGGGGCACCCGACCAGATGTGGCAGCAGTATTCAAAACACGGGCGGATGGTAGATTTATGTAAGTGCAGGATAGATTCAGACGGAAAGAATTTCCGGGCCCTGCACAGAGTGCCGACTTTCATAGTAGCGGATTTAGCAATGGATTCGACATAGTCTTTCCACTTGAGTTTCGCTGAGAGTGTCAGGCCAAGCAGGCGTAGTGTTTTACTCTCTGGGAGGCAAGCCTGTTACATGCTAATGGGAGGGAGGTGCGGTTGTCTGTGAGTTAATTGATAGCAGCTTCGTTTTGGAAGAATTGAATTTTACGAGCCATTTCTTATCCCAATCCACTACGGATTAGAGGTCCTTTTCAATCTTGGCAGCGAGGTTCGCCTTGTCACCAACACCAGATGTTTGATCGAGGCGAGTGTAAACTATGGTATCATCGGCGTACATGCCTACTTGTGATCTTATGGTATCGGAGAGATCATTGATGTAGATTAGAAAGAGCGTAGGGCCTAGGATAGAGCCTTGGGGGACACCCGCGTTTGTATATATCTCCGAGTATAGGGTAAGTATAGATGGAATCATATTGCCCAAAGAAACCGTATTCTTAAAAAGTGCTCAATACAAAGTAGAGCTAATAATATTTATTCAGAAATTATAACATGGATATGTTATAATGTCACTACAAAAGTAGTTTTTTGTTTCGACACGTTTTGTCTTGTCAAGTGATGTGGTTTATTTTAAATTGAATGGTTTTAAAATGTTAAAAACAAGCAAAACTCCTTTAATCAGGGAGGCGTTGTTGTATGTACAATGTGGACCAATCAGAGTAAAGCAACCTCTAATTTGGAGAATATGTGGGCAAACTTAAAAATAATCTTGGGGGCTTTGCTATTAATATTTGATTAAATCGAGATCAGCATTATTAATTATATATGCTTTATTATTGCTGCGAAATTTAAAAACATTTTATAAGTTTAACAATTTATTAGATTTAGAAAGTTATTCATGTATTAAATGAGGAAGAGAAGAACACATACATAAATAAACCTACAAATATCCACACATAGAAAATAGACGAGTATATTCATAAATGCTGGCAGGCAGACACATATACAGATTAATATACATACGCATATATATATACACAAATTACAAAAGTTAGCTTTTATCGACTTGCCAATTTTTCTGTTAAATTTTAAAGCTCTATTTGTACACAGACTAAATTGCTACATATTGGATACGGTCAAGGCGAATTCGTAACATGACCAGCCCTGAATGAATGAGGTTGAGACAGACATAATCATATTTCAATGCATGAACATATAAACAGAAATATATATATACTTACGCAAATACACAAGCTAAAATTAAATGCGTATGCATGTGCAATACGTCACACATATACATATATATGCTAAGCCTCACAGAGTTCATATGAAGTTATGCCCGTGTAAGCCCCAACTGTCGAAACAAAATAGCTAGATTTGTAGTGATATTCTAACATATCCATGTTATAATTTCTGAATATTATATATATATATATATATATATATAGAGAGAGAGAGAGAGAGAGAGAGAGAGAGAGAGAGTTTTGTAATGGTGGTTACAATGGTTTATAAAATCATAGTATCACTACACAAACATTTTCGCGTTTCGAAGATTCTATATGTGCTTCTCATCGGGTGATTAGTTGAAACGAAAATTAAATGGTGAAAACTGTTTATTTTTGGTGATATGATGTTTAAGTGAGTGTGGGGTAGGAGCTTATTCTGATTTAGTCGACCGTATTGTAGCCTTAGAGATATATCTTTGGGTTAGGAGAGGTAGCATGGTTTAAGACAGGTTCCTTATTCTGTCTGGGTAGTACTTATATTTGAATTTATTTTATCACACTGTATCTGAGTGTGATGGAAGTGGCGCCGCTGTTAATGAGACCAATGTACGAAAATGGTGGGGTGGAAGATTAGAATGATCTAGTCGTCCGTTTGAGGTTCTAGGTTGGGTTAAATTATTTCAACTAATCACCCGATGAGAATCGTACATAGCAGCTCCGAAACGCGAAAATTTTTGTGCAGTGATGCTATCAATTTAAAAAACAATTTTACCAACTATTATAATATAATGCACTACGTTTTATTGGGCACTTTCATAAAATGAAATGCATGAACACCAGGTAAAAAACCTACGTGTTCTATAACTTTGTAACTGTATACATCTAGGTAGAGCATTCTCCACATTTACTTTTATTCCACAACCATCAATGGAAAAAAAAACGAATTTCGGCATCTCACTCAAAAACATTCCCAATATTGTTATAATATATATATATATATATATATATATATATATATATATATATATAAACAGAAATATTTTCTTTATTTCTCTGCTTATCAATGAAATTGATGTGCTGGTGAATAATAACCAGACATCAAACAATAAATATCCATCGAAGATTCAGCGAAATTATTATTTTAACTTTTCGTTTTTATATGTGCGTCCCCACTTCTAGTTTTTTCTCTCTCTCTCCGTCTGCCTATCAAATTAAAAAAATCAATCATAAAAAGAATAAAAGTATAAAATTATCAAATATAACAGATTACTATTATTGTTACCAATATTTAAAAAATAAATAGAAAAAATTGATTCTTCTGAAGAAATAAAAAGATGTAAACAAAATAATGTGATTGCTAAAAAGTTTCTGCACAAATTTGAAAATACGTCATCGTAATCTACATTTGCACATATACATATGACGATGATTTTATTTATTTTTTGCCCTCAGACAAAATGTGTATTATGATTTCAGTTTGAGTGTTTGAATACCAACAATCTTTCATCATTTTTCTCAAAGGTGAACCACCTGTCCTGCCATGATCATCTCGCTCCCATTAAAAGACCATTCATTTCGTGCAGCTGTACTGCCCATAACAGCCCCAAATAGTGACTCATCCGCTTGCAGTCAATGCTGACAGGAACAACAAGGCTCAGGTTGAACCGCCCACAATATATTGTGACTAAATTTATTACTTTCGCGCAATTATATACCCCAACTGACATTTCTAATTGCAGGTGGATGTATAAGCTGGCGCCATAAAAAATAAAAAATAAAAAAGTAAATAAAAACAACAACAACAACAACCTCGAGTATCTTGGAAAATTGAACTAACATTTTTCTTGCGTTCATTTCATGAAGATTATACCTTATTTTTACAATCTATATACGAACTATTGACCTCATCTTTGTTATCACAGCCTTTAAGGCGTTCTGTGCTTTGGTCTTCATCAGAGTTATATCAGTCCGGGTAACCTACAAAAAAATTCGAACGAAGCACCGTTATTTTTTATTTACGGAGTGAGAATTTCGATTTCTTCCCCATATTTAGGGATAGCTTTAATCCAATCACGAGACATGGCAGTGTGTATTTCGATTTAGTGGAAAGTGGTTTTGCAATAACTGAGCGGTACTAAAATAAGAATTAAACAATATCGCTCTTCAGCATAGATAAATCGAAATCGAGCAAAGACATGAATACAATGTGGAAACCGATAATACAAACAGCAAGTGCAAAACAATAACAACAAAATATAATATGAGCACTGGTAAATAAAGAAAAAGAGCAAACAGCATTATGTTTATAGCTCTTAAAATTTCATACACGTGGCCTAATGGATAAAAAGCATTGGTTGAATCAATCTAGTAGTTTAACCTAAAGAGATGTGAGTTCAATACCTGAGAGATTAACCAATTTGGTGAGTTGAGTTACTAAAAACTAAAAAATCCGAAAAAAAAAGAAAAAAAAAGAACGCAAGCCACGTGGAACGAGGACAATATAAGCCGGGGCACGAAATAAAGAAAATTAGAAATTCCAACGTACATTGCCTGAAGAATGCCAGAGCCTACAACGTCCGAAACATCGTGAATATGAAAAGGATCAGAAACGTCTGAACAATGTAAATAGTGTAAATAGTTACAATACTTCATCTTAAGAATATATACGCATAAATTTATCACAAATTCCTGGTAGATTTCCCAATGATGACCAGAGGACAGTACGTGATAACAACATCAAAGATAACAATATTCCCTTTGTAAATAGGAAACTATTTTATTTAATCGTTCCCAGTATAATCATTGACGGATTTTAGATAATCAAGTGTTTATAAACATTTTTCCTTCAAAATTTATTGTCTTTTGTTATGCTAGGAACATTAATCGACCCATGAATATTAATCGCTGCTTTATTGCTTATGCAAACTTCGATTCATGGCGTAACATATATTCCTGCACATTCCCATATCTCGTACTCTACAAAAATATCAAATTATTGTATGCACTAAATGATGCAAATTGAAGATTTCAGATTGTGTTAGTTAACACTATTTATTGACAAAAATCTGATAATTATGCGTGTACAACACGCACATTAGCACAAATGTATAGAATTTAAGGCTTTGTATTATACACGGGAGACGAACGTGCGTTGTGAAGTGAATATCGATTTAAAACGAGAAATCGTGAAGCAAAGTTCGAATTCTAATTGAATTCGTTGTATTCACGTACGTAAATACCCTTGGAAAAAGGTATTAATCCGCCTCATTCCTCCAGCTATGTGTTAAGTAACAAAATAGATTTTGTTCATTAGCATTGTTTGACAACCAGTAGAAAGTAATGGCAATCTTCTGCGGGAAAATCATATGCCCAGTCAATCATGTCTCTTTCGAGACATGATCACCCAAGCATGTATAACATATTGCTCTTAACTGACTGACTGATTATTCATGGTACCTTTTCTTTAGCCACGTTCGGCACCATATTCGGAATGGTATTTTATAACCATAGCCCAAACTGAAAATATATCATTTAACAGAGTTTAGATTACTAACAAATGAGTGCATTTGTCTAAAATATATTCGCTTAGACAAATAGGCAAATTTAATTTGCTTCACTGCCGTTATTGTCAACGGCCGAATTGGTGAGAGATTCATTTGTGTTGTCAGTTTCTTTAACATCGAGCATCTCACACTAGTAACTGGAACGTGTGTGCTTGTATGAATTGTTTTTGAGAAACAGATTCTCGCCTCAAGCTTGTATAATGCGAACAAGCTTATGAATTTGTCAGTTTTCTGTTTCAAAACAAAGAAAAATAGATAAAATTATACATGCATTTGATAATATTACGGTAAAAGTTAAATTTAACTGCTGAAACTAAAATATGACGTAATAGCTGTATAGTCCGGCGTTGCTCGGGTGTAATGAAACCTTTAAAACTAATCCATGGTCCTGGAGCTCAGACTATTTGGACGTTGGCACGAAAAACTAAAAAGCAATAGTTGTTTCCAGTTAAATCGAATCCGTAGACTGAAAGAAAAATTAATGGATTTAAGTCAAATTTTGATTTCCTGGTATCGATATCAAATTTTCTGCACTATTGTAGGAACTGCAACCTTAAAATTTCTGAATATCGTTTCTTATGTCGTTGTCTATGAGTGTATCAAATTTGATTAAAATCGGACCACTCCTATAACACGATTTTTTCGATTATCGATTTTCGATATTTATCGGGGGTACTTCGACGCAAAATCTAGCTAAGAACACTCGGAGAGGCTTACAGTACAACTGTGTAAATTTTCAAGAAAATCTGTTCAACCGTTTCGGAGTCTATAGTTACCGGACACACACACACACAAAGTTCGATTTATAAATAAGTTTAGATTTTATACTCGAGAATCGTTTTCTTTTGTAGAATTTCGCATAATTCTTTATATTATAAATCGATCGCGCATTATACCCTAAATGTTTGCTTGATTCCCTGATAGCTTCTTTATATGTCGTGTCCTTTCAGGCCGTTGACTATCATAATTTCCCTTTGCCGCAGTTCCTTGTCGCTCTTAATAGTTTTTCATTTGGTATATCTCTCAAACCCCGCTCCTGCTTCAAGCCCATCAAATATCTCTTGCTACTTTCTCGATCTTTTTTCTCCAAGTTAGTATTAGATTCTCAAAACCCTCCTTTCTCATGACATGCCTCAGAAACCTCAGTTGTCTCTTCCTGATGCTAATTATTAGTTCTGTTCTCATCTACATCCTCTCCAACACCTTATCGTTGCTAATGTCCTCGGTCTATATTATCTTAAGCATCGAGACATTTGTTGTTTCAAGACTCTTCTTTATCCTTAAAGAGATCGTCCAACATTCGCTGTCATGGACATATATCGTATAGCAGTCTAGCGGTCTTTTCTTTGGTTTTAATGAGATCTCCCTGTCTTTCAGTAGTCTCGTTAGCTTTGAAATGCGTCCTTAGCCATATCAATGCGTCTTCGGATCTAATCTCGATTTCCATCCTCTGTCACAACATTTTTCAGGTATTTAAGTTTATTTACATCATTTATTTTGGCTTCCCTCACCTGTAGGTAACATATTTGGGTCTTTTTTTTCTGATGACCATGTACTGATCTGGCGACTCGTCTGCAGCCACTTTCCCATCGTCGAAATGTGGCCTCCCTCTGTCTCTTCTATAAATAATTTCATGGCTTCTGCTCGGATGAGCTTAAGTCACTGATGCCTCCTCAACAGGTGTTTACCCGTACAACCAGACTGGCAACTGGGTCCCACCCATTCACAGTCAGGTTAGCCAAACGCAGACGACAATTCTACTCCTGCAGCTTCATCTCTCGCACTTCCCGCCTGTGGAACTCACTCCCGTATTCTTGCTTTCCTGACGGCTACGACCTCCAGAAATTTAAAAGCAAAGTTAATACTCACCTACTAACCACTGGACTCTAGCTCTCTCCCCTCCCCTGTATAATCTTCACGTTCTCTCCGCCCATGTATCTGTCATTGCACCTGCTTTCTCAGCTTTCTATTGTTCCGTTCTAACTAGCTTGTACTCCTCACTCTTTTCTAACTAATCTTTCTACATTTATGTAACCCCTGCACATCAGTGGCGTTTCTGCCTTGCTCGGGGTGAAAAGATTAAAAAAGTTTTTGCTTAGTTTTGTCTTCTCGCTTTCTCTTGTAACCCTCTGAATTTTCCTTTTCGTGTCTGCTGAGAGTACTGTGTCATCCAGGCAGAGTGTAACATATTACTTACTAATAAAATACGTAGGAAATAAGGATATTTCACACTAGCGTATGTAGAGTCCCAGTTTTAAATACCAGTGGAACTAATAAGTCTCGTTAAAACACATGCCATGGAAATAAAGATAAATCCGATAAGGGCTTGCAACAGTTCGTCTGTGGAAAAATGACGGTAGCATGGAAAATAACCCACATGGACGCGTAGGTAATTTTGAATTCTATCAAGACAGACAATTGAGGGCGGACCTGCTATGCCAGCAATATTCTAGTGATCAAATAATTTTAAAAGGCATATTAGAGTTGACAAAATATTTTGCGAAAGAATTAAGGGTATTCTTTGTGTGGCAGTGAATAGGAAAGTGATTCAAAATGGTGACAAATGAACTGAAAGCAATTACTGATTAATATATTGGAGTGTCCCCGACACATACACAAAAATCCAACGTCAATTGCTATCTTCTATCTACTTGATTCCGATTTATCGCTTAGGCCTCTACGACAACGGCATCGACTGTACCTTGTTTTTTTTTTCTTACCGTAATCCCCTCAGTACTACTAGCGGTCCTGTGTGTGTTGTGGTGCAATGGGTATCGGCTTGGAAAAAAAAATCGGGGAGACGAGATCGAATTCCAGTTGAATTCCTTGCATTCACTTACGCGCAAATACCCTTGGGAAAGGTAATAATCCTTCTCTTCTTTCCAGTTATGGGCTAAATAGGAAAGATTGGGTTCTATAGACTTTGTTGGCAACTAATCTACCGCAGAAACAATGGCAGACTACTGCGGGATAATCATCTACCCAGTCAGCCATGTCACTTTCGAGACATGATCGCCGAAGCGTGTATCACGTATGGCAATTAACTGACTGAATCTCCTCCGTACTAGTGGCGGTCCTGCTTTGCTTTGGGTGAAAAGGTTACAAAAAGTAAAAATAAATAAAGATAGAAATTGAAAAATAATTCTACATCATTTTTGTTTGTTCATTTACTGATTTTCATATCATTACCTTACTTCATACAGGATGTGCGTTGTGGTACAGTGAATATCGGCTAGGAACAAAAAACCGGGGAGCCGAGTTCGAATTCCAATTGAATTCATTGTCTTCACTTACGCGCAAATACCCTTCGGAAAGGTATTAATCCGTCTCTTCCTTCCAGTTATGGATTAAACAGCAGGACAGATTGGGTTCTATAGCCTTGGTCGCCAACCAGTCTACCGCAGAAAGCAATGGCAACCTACTTAGGGATAATCTTCTGCCCAGTCAGTCGTGTCTCTTTCGAGACATGATAGCCGAAGCGTGTATCACGTCTGGCACTTGACTGACTGAATGACTCTACTTCATAATTGTGTGGTCGGCAATGCGAATCGAACCCATTCCGTTAATGTATTACAAAACTAGCGTTCGAACCATTGTCTTGCAGCGAAGTGATTAGTTTTAATATATTAAACATGGAATAAACAGCAAACTGTAAGACTGGTACTTTGCTGCGATAGATAATGAGGAAGCTTTAAGAGAGAATTCCTTTTTTCAGTCAGCCAAGAGAACCACTTAATATACAGAAAGGCATTCATAATTTTATGTTGTACATTAAAATTCTGGTATTTTTATCCTGAAACAAAGCAATACTATATCCAAGCGAACATATAACAGTGGGTTAATGCTTCTAAAAATATATATGAACGTAAGTACAGGATAAAAATTACGCGCATAAGATTTTCTCGGTCAATAGGTTAATGTTTATTTAACGTTTCTCGTTCTAAGTTATGCGGCGTTAAAACAAATTAGTATACAAATGAGGGATCGTAAGGATATACGCTAAATTGTTGGTTTTCTAAGAGTTTCGTAGATGTGGCACAAGACCGAAAGTATGTGGTACCTAATGAGGTTCTATCTCACTACTCAATTGTAATATGCTCTAGCGAAACAAGCGTGCTAACCATGACATCACATCTAGTTGCCCAGGTTACATTAGAAGTGGATTGTAGACTTATCAGTCAGTTAAGTGACATACATGATATACACTTAGGCAATCATGTCTCGAAAGTGACATAACTGACTGGACAGAAGACTGCAGTAGGTTGCCAGTTAAAGATATATAACACAATCTATCCTGTTATTTAACCCATATCTGGAGGGAAGAGATAGATTATTACCTTTCTCAAGGGTATTTGCGTGTAACGGAATGCAAGACGTATATCAAGTTTAAAAATACTTAATATATATATATATATATATATATATATATATATATATATATATATGAAATTATTTCTTTGAACATTATTTTTGATCGATACTCGTAAGTAGATATTCTGCTTATAAATCAAACAGTATTATATATTTATATCTGCCGGTCTGATTATTTACGATAAGTTTTTGTTACGAAAATGTGTGACAATCGTAACAAATGCTTAGTAAATAATCAGGCCGTTAGAAATAAATATATAATACTGTTTAATTATAAACATAATATCTACTTAAATACGAGTATGTTGAAGTCACATGAATATGTTAAATGTTTAAATTCTTTCCTCCTTGATGAATCATATATATATTAGAAATTAGTATAACGAACTATAACGGAAATTTTTTTGCTAATCGGAAAGTTTCAAATCTAATCGATGAGAATGCATTGAAAAAAAAATGAAATGCAAAGGAAATTAATGAAAGACCGTCTTTTGTACTCGACCCCAAAAGTGAGTGTTTCCAATATGGGGGATCGATTTACTAGAACGTTGTATGAGCAACTGAGCACCCGCGCGAAAAATGTTTAAATATTGAATTGTTTCTCAATTTTGTTTTTTTTTTAATCTGAATGTTTAGGATTTAATCGATAACAATGCACTTAAAAAGTAAAAAAAAAAAAAAAAAAAATGAAAAGCAAAAAAATTTACAGGTTGATTACCGGGAGTAGCTTTTTTATTATGAGCTTAAAAATCGCTAATATATCTATTATTTCAATAGTCTTTAAACCGATAATCTCTAAACAATATAATATAGAAAAATATTAAGCTTTCTTAATTTTTTTCTACCCATTTGGATCACCACGCTTTTTAACTTTTGTTCCTTACTTTTTCTCAAGAGAAAACAGTGACGATGCACGACTGATTAGTAGAGCATTGCAAATCTATCGTCTTGTCAATGCGAATCATATTGTACTATCTGTGGATATTTCTTTTGACTCGTCCATTTACAGGAATTATTTCTGTTACCAGAGTAACGATTGCAGTTTATTTCGTGATTTTCTTTGCAAAGCCACTTGGGTTTAATGTTTTAACCTTCTTATTGAGAACCTTGACACTGAGGTTTCTTCTTGCGTAAAAGACGCATTGATAGATTTGTACTGCCTGGAAACACCAGGTTAAGCCTCAGTCACTTCATTAAGTCACATCTGCCAGTTTATCCATCAGGAGTCAGTTTTCTCACTGTACCAACTTAAGGATTTTCATCTTAATAGACTCATTGTTGAGTCCGCTTGTATTAATTGTGAACGTGTTCCCAATGTAAACAAGTATTTCTTTGCTAATTGAAAGAGACATCGGAGAATCTAGTAAGTTTTGTTCACTTGACTACTAGTCAGAGCCGTCTTAAGAGCAGGCTGGCACCTTGGCCAAACGAGTATGCTTGAGCCTCTACGACATGGACTCATGGGAATAAAAACAAATGGTCGATTATATTAAATATACATGTATTTTACTGACACTTCAAACTGGTGTTAAAACATTAAAATCATGCTGTACAGCTGTGACTAATCACCAAGATCACCATTTGAATATTACACACCGTTTGAAAAACAATACTCAGTAAACCACATAGCACAATATGAAATTACTACGAATCTCTGATTATAACAAGAATTTTCACCATTTCTCTTCAAAGAATTACTTTAGAAATTTAGGACGTTGAAAGACTCACGCAAAAATAAGAAATACCTAAATAATTGCGAGTCGTCAGCCATGACTACTAAATATTTTACATTCTATTTACTAAGAGTTACAGTATTGAAAACGAATTCTGAAAGATTTAAGATCTTCATAAATATTTCAGTTTCAAATAGTAAAGAAAAAATAAAATGTCTCGTAAACAAATACGTTGTTCATCGAAAAAATATTTCTTCAGACAATATTTTTTTAATATATATTATTCATAAAAGCAATTAAAAGCTTCTCTAGCTAAATAAACTTGTTTTTTATTTTTCGATTCATAGATTTTCAGTAAGATTAAGCCAGATTTAAAAAAAAATTCGTTCATTTAAATTTTTCAAAAAATATTTTAAATAATGTATTTCCTAAAAGTTATCACGTTAAATTTTAAGTTTCCATAAACTAAAGAAGTAGAACACATGTAAAATTGTTTTAACATTTTTTAATAAAAAGAATTTAAAAAATAATTACATTTATGAGTAAGTCCTGAAATTTCAAATATAAACATTAGTTGATTTTTGCAAGAATTTTCAAATTAATCTTTCTGAAACAACAAAAAAGTGTCAAAGACTGACATTTGTAAAAGTTAATACAACCACTGATGCAAGAAAAACAAGTTTTTAATGAAGATTTTAGCGAACCTGTACGACCGGCATCCCCTGTAATATTTTGCATTTTATTTTATTTTTTTTTTTCCAAAACTTGTTAAGTTCTTACAAGGGAAACTACTTTGGAAACCCAAAGAATGGTTTTTACTCGACCCCAAAGGTAGTGTTCCCAATATGGGGATATTGATGTACTAGAACGTTGTATGAGAATCTAAGCACCCCTTAAAAATCTTTAAATAGGATATTTTCATTTTTTTTTTTTTTTTGCTAATCTTAAATTTTAGAGTCAAATCGATAAGAATGCACTTAAAAAAGAAAAAAAATGGAAAGGAAAACATTACCAGGGGGGTGCGGGTATTACAGGTTCGCCAAGATTTTTAATATTCTGTAAAAAATTAAATATAAAAAAAATCAATTTGATCATTAATAATAATAAAAAAAATTGACGACAAAGCAGTTAAAATTGGAGTGTGTTTTCATCAGTCAGTCAGTTAAGTGCCATACGTGATACACGATTGGGCGATCATGTCTCGAAAGAGACATGACTGACTGGGCAGAAGATTATCCCACAGTAGGTTGCTATTACTTTCTGCGGTAGACTGTTTGCCAGCCAATGCTATAGAACCCAATCTGTCCTGTTATTTAGCCCATAACTGGAAGGAATAGACGGATTAATACCTTTCCCAAGGGTATTTGCGCGTAAATGAATGTGATGAATTCGGCTGGAATTCGAACTCGGCTCCCCGATTTCTCGTTCCGAGCCTATATCCAATGCACCACAATGCACATCCGTGTTTTCATCACGGTATCCTATTTTATAGTGATATCGAGGAGGTATTTATATTATAGGAAAGCAAGAAACTGGAAAGTACCACAGTCAAGAAATTCTATAGGCTAACCTGTTTATATATATATATATATAATTAAATATTTATATATTTTATAATTATAGGAAAGAGTGTATATTCTATGCAATTATTTAAATGATTTAATACACAAAGTTGGTTTTTACCTTTATTAAAGATTATCTTAATTTATAAGTAAAAGAAAAACAACTTACCTTTATTGAATTAAATTAATAATCCCTGCCTCAAAGAACCACATGTGACAATCAACAAATATTACGAATTTGGCGCGGTAACATTTAAATATGGTCTGGTAATGACGTAATAGTTTCCAACAGCAACGTTCCTGTAAAACAAGGGAGTTAATTCGTATATTACTTAAGTGTAAAATCATAATTTATTTGTTTAAATATTTTAATTCATAAAAAATCTGAATAAAATATATCTAAAATTTTAGTCACATAAAAATATATTTGACTTTTTATTACTATCTATAATTATAGAATCTTAATTTAAAAAAAAATTATTGTAGACTAAATACAAAAAGCGGTTTTGTTATGAAATTAATATTATATTTACCAATCAAAAAATGCAAACGCTCACTCAAATTCACCATAGTATTTATTTTAATAAAATTCTGAATTTATTCAATATGTGTATAATCTTGTTGATGTCTGTAATTACGGATGTACATAAACGATATTATCATGAAGTAAAATCACAACAAAATAAATGTAACATTTGATGTAATTTTCTAACATTTTCTCAACAAGCATCTTCGTGAGTAAGGCTATAAAGCTAAAATAAAAGTGAATAAATTGTTAAATTTACTAGCGTATTTTTTAACTTTGGAAGAGTAGTGTGTTGTTAAAAATTTATAAAAATGGGATTCAGTTTGTATTCATTTTTCAGTTGTGTACTTCTTACTTCTGTACTTTCTTACACACCAGGCTGTCGATGTAAACATCTGCTAAAATCTCATAAAACACCCATCTCTGTATTTAAAAAAAGGTTGACTATATGCTGTATTCTTTGCTAAAAGTAAGTAATATTTAGTTTAAATCAAAATAAATAAACATTAAACAAGCTAATTGTGTTCAAATAGTTTCAGAAATGAATATTTCACCTTAAAAAGTATTTTTAATAAAGATAATTCTGTTTTTTTTTTTTGTTTTTTGTTTATACTACGTTGATTGTCCAAGAAAGAATCTTCCTCTGCTACATCAGGGTTTCAATGACCGGAAACACAGCAATTTTATTGTCGAACTGGAACATCGAAAATGCATTGCAGCATATTAGATAAGGCATACAATCTGGAAGTGTAGATTCTTTATTAATTGAGTAACATCGCTCAGAGCAGGAATATTGGTATAACGTTTTGGCACGTGTGGATTCTCTAATTCGCTTTCTTGCTTCCATAAGTTTGACATTTCGTGGGAAAAAATCAGATTATTGCTTCAGCAAAAGAGGTAACTGGTTAGGAATATTCGAGCTGCTGAGTGATTTTAACCCGTTTTTGGAAAAATATCTCAAGATTTTTAATAGTAAAAATAACAGAAATATATTTTTCGAAAAAAAAAAGAATTACCACCTATTAAAATGTATCTTTATACATTCATCTTATTTTGACTCCGGTTTTTGGGGTAGGGAATTAATTACCGATAGCTGGGACCCGAACATTTGCTACAAATATGGGTCAGAATGAACTTGTGAACAGCAGCAGCTAAGAAGTGGTTTTACACTCCTGAAAAACTCCCGATCAGATATCTTGCTGTAGGATAGAGTTTATCTTCATGCCCAGGTTAAACCCTAGTTTAAAATTTAACTATTTTCGCATAGCTATGCCACCAACAGTTGCTAATATTCCAAGTCAGGATAGGAATTTGAATCGCCATTAAGAGGTGATGTAGTTTATCGTCATTCCCAGAACGAGGGTATAATGAAATACAATGGGATAAATGTACAAAAGTTCTCCATCTGTGTTCCGCGCCCCTTCAAGAAATAGACGATCATGGCCTTCTACATCACCCTATCTTAATACTCATAACACACTTTCTCTTTTTACCCCTCCCAAACCTTGCTCTGTCATCTATTTTAGCCGTTGCTGTCTTGTGTCTCCCATTCTTTTTATCTGACGTGTAATTATCACATTCTCCAAGCCCTCCTTCCTCATTACTCGTCCCAGGAACTTCAGTTGTCTTTTCTTGATGTTTAGTATTAGTTTCCTTTTCCATCCATTGCTCACATGTGTAAAATGTCACCTAAAGAAATATGACTGTCGTCAGAGGCTGTGACTGACAGAAATATGATTGATGTCAGAGTCAGTGACAGACAGATATATATTGACGACCGAGGTAGCGACAGACAAAAGTGTAATTTCCTCAAAGGCATCTATTTTCAAAGGGAAAATATAAACAGGGGCATTGGAGTAGATAGACTAAACTATCACCCGGTTTACACTCCACCCACGTCCTATTGAACAGATTAAGAGGCTCATCCCTTGTTCCCTGCTTAGGATGTGGTTTCCGGCTTTCTCTTTGCCAATCTTCTCGCTTTGTTTTTTTTTTCAATTGGAGTAGATAGATCTATCTATCGCCCTGTTCACACTCCACCCACGTCTTTTGAACAGGTGAAGAGGCTCATCTCTTGTTCCCTGTTTAGGATGTGGTTTCCGGCTTTCTCTTTGCCAATCTTCACTCTGTTTATTTTTTTCTCAATTGGAGTAGATAGATCTATCTATCGCCCGGTTCACACTCCACCCACGTCTATTGAACAGGTTAAGAGGCTCATCTCTTGTTCCCTGTTTAGGATGTGTTTTCCGGCTTTCTCTTTCCCAATCTTTTCACTATTACGTAGCCCCCTGCACATCAGTGGCGTTACCGCCTTGCTCAGACTAAAAAAATATGATGACGTCAAAGGCAGCCAGCTCAAAAGGCAATAATCGTCGAAAATGATTAATAGGTTTGTCTAGCCATAGAGGATGCAATTAGGCGGAATTCGATGGAATTTCAGTTCATAGTGATTTTCTAAGCGTAGCTGAGATGTAGCACAAGGTCAAAAGTAAGGGACACCCAGTGAGGATCGAACTCACTACTCAATTGTAACGATTCTAGACAAGCTTGCTAACCATTACACCACCTGGAGGAATTTCAGTTTATAGAAAATCAGGTTTTTTTCGAGGCAAAGGCAGAACACCCGGAAGACGAAGAGAGAATGCACGGAAGAAGAAAAGAAAACTCTCGTTAGTCAACTCATTCGTATGTGTGTGATTCCCTCTGGCAATCACCCCAAACAACCGTCATTGACAAAGAATAGGAATATAAGTTTATATTTTTATTTATGCATTATTCGAAAAGACGAACATCATCGTTGTTAACCAGCAGATACTTCACATGTTGGATCCACTGTATCCTCAGCATTCTTCTGTAGAACCGTATTTCTGTTGCTTCAAGTCTTCCCTTCATCTTTGGTGAGATTGTCCAGCATTCACTAACAATAATTGCATCGTAGAACTCGAAACATCAGAAGGTTGAATAACTGTAGACAGTTGGAGAATCTTGAGCAGGAGATTAGAAGATTGAATATTAACCTTTTAGGAATATGCGAAACGATTTGATGAGACAACAGAGATTTCGTCAGTGACAACAGAGGATTATTTTCGCAGTGGGCAAAATAATGAAAAAGGGAGTCGGTTTAATACTGTATGAAGAAACGAAGAAATGCCTTCTGGAATACTGCCAGCTTTCCGAAAGAATTTTCTTGGTCAAACTGAAAGGAAAAACCCTTCAACATGGCTGTTATAATAGTGGACGTAACAACAACGCAAAGTATTGAGGAAGAAATAGAATATTTCTTCCTTTCTTTGATTTATCATTTCATCTCAAGCCAGGCGGTACCACCACTGATGTGCAGGTGAATACATGAAAATTAAAGTTTTAGGTAGGAAGAGAGTGAAGACAAAAACGAACCAGCTACAAGGGGTGAAAGAGAAAGGGCAAGTGAAGGATGGGAACACAGGGGTGAAGACAGTTGATAAAGAGAGAGAAAAGAAAATAACAAGATACAGGGTGTGATGTAGAAAGGACTGGAGTTAAGTGAAGAAGAGATGGGAATTGACTTTGCATTTAAATTCCTAGAGGTTGTAGCCATCAGGAAAGCAAGTATATGGAAGAGAGTTCCACAGACAGGAAGCGCGAGAAAGGAGCTGATGAGTAGAATTGTCGGCTGCATTTGGTTGTAAATTTGGTTGTGGGACCTTGTTGCCAGTCTGGTTGCCTGAGTAAATTCTTGTGGAGGGGGAATCAGTGACCTAAGTTCGTCGGAGCAGAAGGCATGAAAATATTTACAGAAGAGACAAAAGGAGACCACATTTCACCGATAAGAACGTGGCTGGATTAGAGCTGCCAAGTCGGGACTAATCATATTACAGATTCTCCTTTGGAGCCTGTCGAGAAAACTGAAACAAACAGCAGGGGCGCCTGACCAGATATGACAACAGTATTCCAATGCACGGTCTGATGGTTGATTTTTATATGTGCAAGGATTCAGGCGGAAAAAAAACTTTCTGGCCCTACACAGTGACAATCTTTCCTAGCAGTAGATTTAGCTATTGATCCAATGTAATGATTCCACTTGAGGTCGGAAGATAGGACACGTATCTGACCAAAGAAATCGAAATACTTTCTCTTAGGACTTAAAAAAATAATTTAATAAATTAAAAACACTAATTAAACTATTCGTCTTTAAAAATCTTTGAAGAAGCTTGTTAAATTGAAACATGTTAGATTATGGGTATTTTTCCTACCTGCTCTTTATTTATTCTAGACATGTGTGTATGTGTGTATGTGTGTATGTGTATATGGGTGTGTGTGTGTGTGTGTGTGTGTGTGTGTGTGTGTGTGTGTGTGATATCCTAGTGTTAATAAAATAGTCCTCGATGTAATATAACAGATCTATTACGTATACATTATTTGATTTTATAAGAAGCCAGGTGCAGAGAAGTGTGAACTCCACCGAAATATCAGCTTAATGAATCACATAACAAAACACATTATCCGAATCCAGATGAATAGAGAGCATAGTAGTATCAGGCCAGAGATAGGAAAAGAACAGTAACGTTCCATCAAGAATAATGAAACTAGCAACGCGATATTTATGCTCGGAAAGGGCAATACAAGGGCAGAAGAATGTGTACCTGTGTTTCAAAGACTGTGCAAAGGCATTCGACAAAGTACGCCACAAAGACTTGACCTAGATGCACGGCAACTTAGACATATTTCTGGAAAGACATTAAGTAATTAAGATCCTCTACTGGAAGCAAACCGCTTGCATAACGGGTAGTAAATGAGTTCAATAGATATATAAAGATAGAAAGGTGTGTAAAACAAGGATGCATCTTCTCACCAAAATATTCAACAATTTTGAGAACGGTAGAGGTTATGTTAGGATTCTTCATTGGCGACCACAATCTGAACAATATAAGATACGCAGATGATACAACGCCTATTGTAGATACGGAAGAAAACTGCAAGACCCTCTGCTGATTGTAGCTAAATAAAGCAGAAAGAAAAGACGCCAAATAAACTACAAGAAAATAGAATGCATGGTTATCAGTAAAAAGAGGAGTCCGAAATGCTGACTACAGATGTGGGATGCTACAATCAAGCAGGAAAAGAAATTTAATTTACTAGGAAGTGGTTCAACGGAAGACAAAAATGCGACACTTAAGAAAACGAGTCGGCACGGTAAATGTACATTCCAGAAACTAAGTAAAGTATTAAGAAAAAAGAAAATGTCGCTAGAAACAAAAAAGAAATTACTAGATTTACTATTTCCGCAATTATTAACTGCCGTATTGAAGAACAATCTCATCAAAAATAGAAGAGAGACTTGAAGTAACCGAAATTTTGTTTTATAAAATGCAATGGACCAAGCACGTCGGCAACAATGAGGTTTTGGAGAAGACGGATATGAAAAGGAATCTAATACTTAACACAAGGAAATATCATCTAAAGTTCCAGTATAAAAATTGACAATAATAATTCTTACCATTAAATGAACAATATTTCTTTTCACAAATCGTTTCAAAACAGCTTTACTCAAGAACGCGATATATTTTGCATATATAAATAACTGGGAAGTGTTCTAACTGATGGGAAAAATGCGACACTGAGATTCTAAGGCGTATTGACATTCCAGAAGCTGAGTAGAGTATTCAGAGACATGAAAATTTTGCTGGAAACAAAGAAGAGAGTCCGAAATTATAATGTTATATATTTCCTTAAATGTACAATTAGACAGATATATAGTGACAGAAAAATGTTTAAAAATCGAGCATGTTTCTCTTTAATTAAATTTTTATGACGAAAGTGTGTGTTATTCGGCAGTGTTCAAAAAATAATGTTCAAACAAATCATTTCATATTGTCGCTTGATTATAATCAAGTTTCGTTAATCTTCGTTAATTTCCGTAATATATATATATATATATATATATATATATATATATATATATATATATATATATATGACCATGAGTTAAGAATAATTTTCAGGATATTGGAGAAAAGGAATCACTCTAAAAACTCAATAACGTTCTCTGTCATACCGAAAATGACATTGTTACATTATATTGGACGGACGTAACCGAAAGAAGAAAATAAAGAAAATGAATACCAAGAATGTGTAATGAAACAAAAAACAAATATTAAAAAGAATAAATAACCACCAGTCTTTTTTGACAGCGGGGTCCAAATTTTGACTGGCACTAACTTCTGTAGGTTTGAAAGATGAGGCTGAAATGTAGAATTACGGCCTGAAATTCCAACTTTGTTTTCTGCTCTACAACGTATGCTTTTTCGCTTTCCCGTCCTTCATAATTCCTGGAACAGCACGGCGCTACCAGCAGCGATCGTTTGCTAGCTGTTCCAAATCAATATATATATATATATATATATATATATATATATATATATATTGTAATAGTTGTTACAATGGTTTATAAATTCATAGTATCACAACACAAAAGTTTTCTCGCGTTTCGATGCTGACCATGTGTTCTGGTCGCCTCTTCTTCGGGTGATCAAGTTGATATCTATACAAACTATATATATGTAAGTAATCCGCAGCCAGATCTGTTTCGCTATATTACAGCTCATCAGTACGATTAGACATGCGATTGCGTTTACCCAGGATTGAAACCCGACCAAATTGGCGTCACTCGGCGATTCTACCTCTGAGCTATGGGCGCTCGTCAGAAGGATGCAGACTTTTAGCGTATGATCTATCATGCGCCAGTAGTTAGAGTGCTCTAATTAATTACTGAATGAGCGTCACGTAGATGCTAGAGTAGCTACTGTTTTTTCAAAGTCTACCATTCTCCAGAGTGCTCAGTCAGAATGAGAGCGTAAATAGTCATCCGCAAACAGATCTGTTTCGCTGTATCACAGCTCAACATTACGGTTAGACATCCGATTGCTTTTACTCGGGATTGAAAACCGACTGGGGTTTGATTTGTTAAAATCTGAAGTTTTTTAATGAATGTAATATTTTTGTACACGTACTGACAACAAACCAACATATGGTAAATTTGTATATGTGCAGGGTTGTTTCAGACGGGAAAAACTTCCTGGCCCTGCACATAGAACCGACATTCTTAGCAGTGAATTTAGCTATGGATTCTATATAGACATTCCACATGAGGTCTGATGAGACAGTCAACCCGAGGAGGGCCAGTTTTTTACTTTCAGGGAGACTAGACAAATCCATGCTAATGGTGGGTAGGAGCTATTGTCTGTGGTGGTTAATAGATTGCAGGTTTGTTTTGGAAGCATAAAAATTCACGAGGCATTTCTTACCCTTGTTCAACACGGATTGGCGGCCCTTTTCAATCCCAGCAGCGATGTTTGCTTTGTTAGCCTCGGCAGATTTTGTTATCTAGGCGAGAGTAAACCATAGTGCCGTCAGAGTATATAGCTACTTGGGATCTTATTAAATCGAGATCTTTAGTGTAGATAAGGAAAAGCGTGGGACCTAGAATAGAGACCTGAGGGACACCCGCGTTTGCGTGATAATATTGCGAGGCATGTCCATTCCATACTCCCTTTATTGTGCGATTTGAAGGAAATGACTGGATTAGATGAAACAATTGTCCAGTTACAATGTAGCTCAGCAGCTTGTATAGAAGTTGTCATTACGTGTACAAAAATAATACATGAATTAAAACATGCAGATTTTAACAAGTCAGGTGAATATTATTAAAGTTTCTACAAGATTGACTTTTACATTTTACAATTTTACTAATTGAGTATCAATTTATTTTTACACCATTGAAAAAATAAGATAAAAATGTCGATAACATTCTGGACATTATTTTATTCCCCTGAACTAGGATCCATTGCTTTACTCTCTGGATTCATATCACAAATTTTAATCGTGTATGGTTTTAATTTTTGACGGATAGCCATCTTCCTTTGCTCTGAAGTGAGTCTGTGTCTACAAATAATCATCTATCAACTCTTCTACCAAGAAAGCTGACTACAAATAAAATGCATATTCATCATTGTGTAAACTTTGTGCATAACAAAAAAAAGGTAAAGAATATAGAAAATAGTACCTGGAAAAATGTATTGTCTTGGAGAAAAAGACAGACAAAGTCTACTATCATCAAAAGAACAAGCAGACTTGCATTATGCTTTCAGATTTGGCAATCGGAGAACTGCGTCGAATAAAGACTATTCAACAATTGTTGCCTCGTTCCCTAGAGAAATGTCATGTTACATGAGAATGCAGAAAATATGACAAATGTTTTTCATCTGCTCATGTTAAAGCTATTATCGTTATTACACACACACACACACACACAGACACACACACACACACACAGAGAAACAGAGGCATATATATTTGTGTGTGTGTGTGAAAAAGAGAGATAGAGAGAGTGTGTGTTTGTGCGCGAGCATGTGTGTATTTTAACATATGTATATATATATATATATATATATATATATATATATATATATATACATACATATATATATATATGCATATGTTAAAACAGGCAGAAAAATTTTTAGTCACCGGCATCTGAGTGTCTCTCGGTCTCTCGATGCAGGAAATACTGACCATATATTAAAGACAATATTCCTTTTTTATTCCTTATTACTTTATTATAATTTTATTCGACACAGCAAATTCATTTTTTGTGAGGATCAAATTTCTGTTCTTCTTCAAAGAATGATTTAAAAAATCTTTTCTTTTATTTCTATAAAATAGTAACCGGCTCTGTTCATCCAAAGTTTCACTTGCACAGCTATGTGAAGCAAATCAGTAATAACGACATTTTCTTCACTAAAACAGTGCGTTAAGTTAAAAGTTTCGTATTTTTTTATCTAGATCCTTAGTGCTTGTTACTATAATGAATGTTCGTTAGATTTTCAGAATACACTGATACAAAGTGAGGTAAATATGACAAACAAGAAAATATATATTTTATTATTTTGCTGTTGCAAAAACCTCATCCAAAATACGCATTTTATTTGACTCGAATCGCCATTGGGGTGACACATTCTGATCCACTTTAATTGTATTAACGCTCGAAGTTTTTTTCTTTCTTTTACGTTAGCTGTATCATTGTGTAAATTAGAATTTACTACTATCAACTCGGTGATTTTTAATATTTTGAACGAATACAACCTTTTTCTTTAAACGCAGTCATATTAAAATCTATTTCATAACGAAAAACGACACATTCATAACAGAACAGAAGGCTAAATAAAAAAATATTACCATAAAGTTTTAATGCCGAAATATTATAACGAAAAAAAAAACAAAAAACACCAAACCAGTCCTATTTATCACGGCAAAAATCCAGGACCCCAATATATACATCTACTATAAAGATATGTGCGGAAATTTATGATCATGCTCAATACTATCCGTTTATATGTTATATGCAGAAAGAAGGAAATAAATATTAAAGCCTTATTATGTATAATCTCGCCAACAATTTTTGCTTACAGTAGAACAATTCGTAAGAATTAATATCCCTAGATTCAATTTCTTTTAGGATTAATTAACCTTACTCAGAACTGAAAACAGACCTTGTTTTTAATCAAATGTTTAGCTATCAATAATCTCAATATATTAATGAACTAGTACACAGAGTTATCCTACTTTTCTCATAGAAAGGTTGTAACAAATTTTGAATGACCCTCTATTTAAAGGAAAAAAGTCTTTACAAAACCCATTTCCTCTGTGATTCCATGCACAAACATAACAAAAGAGGCCATTTTTTAAATGAAAGCTCTTATGGGATTTGTATTGTTTAAAAAATGGAACAATATCAAATGTATTGGGCAAACAGAAATTAACCTACCGGTAACAATTTTAAAGCCGGTTTGAATTCGAAAAGTTATTTTATATTACTGACTTGATGCGAAAACTCAGGCATTGAATTCAAACAAGTTCTGTTTCAAAATCGAGTGATTAAAGCCAATCAATGAAATGTATGCGGAAATAGTCATTCGGAAAAGTACCGTCTTTCTTCAGAATAACGCCAAATCTTGTAAGACGCGGTGAAAATCGATTCAGCATGGCCAGTGAATCATACTACATATGTCCTACTCATTTAATCGTGTTTTCTAATAACATTTTACTAGAAAATTCTCTCAATGGGAATAAATTCAATTCTCCAGAACTAGGTAAACAACTTAAATGTTTGAAAAAGACACCAATATATTGAGCTGATAAATCATAAATTTGATTCATAGATGAGAAAGCTTAGTGTAAAAATTCACTTCGGTGAACTTTCCGATCTTTCCTAGTATCAATTCCTACGTCTTTTAGGGAAACTTCTAGAGGGCCTAATCCATGTCGAATTTGTTAATCATCTTTTTTCGCAGGGCGTTTTTAAGACACGCAATATGGTTTCTGTTTCTTCAGGTAAACTGATCATTTACTTATAATAATTACGGAAAGAGTCTATCATGCTCTACGTAAAAATGGTGAAGCCCTTCTTGTAGCTTCGGATATCTCAAAAGAATTTGTCAGGATTTGCTATTCACGTCTTCTCCACAAGCTAAATATTTACGGTGTCTCCGGATATATTTTTGAATTGATTTAGTTATACTTATATAAATCGTGAAATGGGAGTTTTCCTGAACGACCAATCCTCTAAATCATTTCGTACTAACGAAACTCTTTCCCAGGTCTTCATCCTTGAAATACAAAATAAGACACTCTGTTTTTTTAATTTTCATTAATTACTTTTCCGAGTACCTCAGCTTTCAACTTGGTATCTATGCAATTGACACAAGCATTTACTCCTGTCTCGATAGTGAGGTTGATCAGTCCGACAAGGTCATAACAAGCATAAGTCTGTTCGGGTAAAAATGGTTTGTTAATTTTAACACCTCTAAGACTAAACTTCTCTCCATTAATCATCAGAGAGACCCCTCACTGCTTTCGTTGATGCTCACCTGCTGGAAAATGTTAAAAATTGCAACTTATCGGGCTAAACTTCTCAACTTAGATGAAGTCGAAATACTACGTTGTATCCATTGTTAGGTCAGGAATGTTGAATCACTGTGTCGTGCTAGACAACTTTTTTTCCAGTGTCTATATTACATTTGTCTGCACTTTCTTCATGCTTAGATTAATATTGCCACATATCGTCCGGTGCCCCTGCTTTTTACTTTGAAATCCTTGAAAAAATATAAAAAAGATTCAGCAATATTATCGGTCTTTATCTGGCGGATCGACATCACTCACTTTCTCACTCCCATCAGGTTGCCTCTAAGTATTTTCCGTAAATATTTTATGGTAAATGTCGACATGAAATCTTTACTATTGTACCTAGTCATTTTTTTAAATTTAAGCATGTCACTAGACTGGCGTTGATATCTCATCTATTTACAGCTGATCAAGCTAAATATATATATTTTTAAATCATATCACCCCAAGCAAGTTGGTAACGCCACTGATGTGCAGGGAGCTACATAGGAATGAAAAGATTGGAAAAGAGAAAGCCGGAAACCACACCCTAAACAGGGAACAAGGTATGAGCCTCTTCACTTGTTCAGTAGACGTGGGTGGAGTGTGAACCGGGCAATAGTTTAGTCTATCTACTCCAATTGAAAAAAAGAAAAAGAGTGAGAAGATTGGAAAAGAGAAAACCGGAAACCGCATCCTAAACAGGAAACAAGGGATGTGCCTCTTCACCTGTTCAATAGACGTGGGTGGAGTGTGAACCGGGCGATAGCTTAGTCTATCTACCCCAATAACTGTAAGTTCTATTATAACAGTATCTATTCTCTTACTTCTCGTTAATGGAAATTTCTACAGACATCATGATTTCCAACCGACTTTAACCTGCTAAACTTTGAATGCAATGTTGAACGCTGTCTGAGGTCTTCATGTTTACTCCTTTCTCTTCCCACTCAGTAATGTCTCTGTTCCTACTTCTTCCGCACCCAGTAACATCTGTGCCTTAGAAGCTTTTCTGCCTTGTCTGGGATGAAACCGATAATAAAACACAAAAAATATATATATTCTAGAATAGATATAGGTACTAATATTAAATGAATGATTTTCAAATTTATTTAAGATCCCTATGAATATTTTCCAACCTTTGAACAAGCAATAAAGAAATTGAGTATCCTTAAATTAAAAGGGTTAGCATAATTTTTAACAACATCGAAAGAGACTCAAACTTTTCACAATGTATATATATATATATATATATATATATATATATATATATATATATGAGTTTTCTGTGTGTCTTGTTCGTTAAATTATATTAGGTTTAAACACTTAGGTCCATATATCTTTTGCATCAACCTCAGTTTCATTAGGTATGATTTTACTATTTGTCGATACAAACAACACACTTTGGAATAGGATCAGACATATATCGACAATATGAAAGGTTAGCAATCGGCTCGTCATTATCACCAACATTGATTAACATATACATGCAATACTTTAAAAAGATGTCGTCAGAATCCACATTTCTAAAGCCAACTCTATGGTTGAAATACCTCGATGATACCTTCATACACTGGCCAAACTAGGAAGAGCTCCAGACGCTACTAGACCATACAAAAACAATAAGACCATCGATAGAGTTCACTATCGAAAAAGCGAGCAACAACAAACTAGCATTCCTGGACGTACTAATGTCTCAATCAGAGAGGCTTTTCAAAACATGCGAATACCGAAAGCTAACATTCACTGGATAATACCTAAACTTTAACTGCCACCACCCATACAATGTAAAATAGTGATCGTCCGCTACCAGCAACTTCGAGAAAAGTCATAAGCGGCGTCCCAGAGACAAATGAACAGGAAATGTTCAGTATAGGCAGTACCGTGACCTCAGGTAAGAAGGCCTTTCCCGCTACCCGCCAAGTTTGTTGTGACGTCAGCAAGCGTAGTAAATTGAGACGCCATAATACGTTCAGAAGCTCCTTCTACGAACACGTTGTTTTTCATTTCACTAATAAGTTTCACTTTACCAATAAGTTTCACTTTACCAATAAGTTTCATTTTCAGTTTTTTCTACTTAAAAGAAAATGCCTTTTCATTGTGTTGTTCCTAGCTGCCAAAGAAATTATCCTAAAGGGATAAAAGTTAGCGTGTTCAGATAAATAAAGAAATGTGCAACAAACAGATTCGGGCCATCAAACGGATAGATTTTTCAGTTACCAAGTATAACAAAGAAAGTCAACAATTTCATATTTAGTAACGTTTTTATGTTTTAAAATCAATTTCAAAATTTTATGTGAAGAAAACTTTTATTTAATTCCAGATTTTTAAAAATTTTAACAAGTTGTTTGAACTGAATTTTCTCTTTGTTGATGATTTTCGTGCTTAAAATCACCTTTAATGAATTTAGGCATCAATAATATTTTTGAACCTAGTAAAAACTAATTAAAACATGGATTTTCTTTAAATAAAATTCTGACTTATAAAAATAAACTAAAAATTTTAAAAAACGTTTTTCTTTTTCTATTAAAATTTTATGATATTCAAATAATTATTTCATTTTGTAGAGATTCTCTTTTTGCACGTAAAAATAACGAAATAAATGGATATCCATAAAAATAAAGAAGAATATTATTCTCTCACGTGAGATTTTTGCTAAGAAAAAATGATTCTATGTTGGTAAAAGTTTTTTATGGACGCTCAGTAAATAGCCTTATGTCAGCTAGAATAACATTCTCTCATTTAAAACCTTTGCACGTACAAAAAAAAATTATGTCCATAAAAAAGTTTTAAATTTTTTGGTTTTACATTTTTTCTGTTCATTTACCTATCAAAGAATTATTGATCAATTACTATGTCATTTAACTTTTTTGTTTTGGTGTGTGAACTACATTTTAATGCTAAGGACATTTTATGGGAAACTTTTTGATGAAAAAAGTGGAAAAAGGCAACAACCAAGATTATATCCACACCCATTTATTAAGTCTAGGCCTTTTTTCTTCATATTTGATTTTGTTCACGTTTTAAAGGGCATAAGAAACAACTGGCTTGGACAAAAAGATGCCAACAAATGCATGAAATTCCCTAAGTTTTATGATACTGAATATAATCAATCAGATACTCTTCTCGAAGCTCCATTTACTACTTTACAGGGAATGTACAAACTTGAATCAGTGTCACTTCTTAAATATTGCTACCGATTAACTTCAAAGGCCCTTTATACTAATAATTTGGAAAGGCAAAATGTAAATTTTGTAATCCAAATTTTTAGTGAATACACCATTCAAGGACTGTTGACCTTAGGGAAACAGAAATGTTTACCAAGCTTTGCAGAAGTTGCAGAATATATAAAGATATTTCATACTTGATGTACATTATTAAAGGTCAAAAACCCATTTAAAGGTCGCCGGCTTAACAATAAATATGCAAACCCACTTACTAATAAAGACCATGATCCAAATTATATATTTCTTAATACTTCTTATAACTGGCTAGAGAGTTCGAATAATATTCCTGAGATTCGTGGGAGGCTAACAAGGGAAGCCTTTACAGCTTTAAATCATACCACACATGCAGTTCTACAACTGGCTATTTATTGCATAGAAGAATTAAAAATGAAATATATATTACCAGGCAGACCTGACGGATCACCTGGTGTTAAGATTTGGCCAGTATCGACAACTTGCAGGTGGTCAGTATAATATATCGATACGTCAATTATTTGAGTGTGAGAAAAAAATTCAGAATGTTGTCAGTTTTCAAATTAAATCTGCCACTTAATAACAAAAGTATTGATCTCTCTAATTTAAAAAAAACTAGCTGGAATGATATAACAGATGTGCACCAGATCTTCATAAATTTAATATAGATGTAACAGATGATGATATTATTAAATGTAGGGAAAGTTTTTCCTGTAATAGTCTACTTAGCAGGTTATTGTTGTCATGCAGTTTTCACAAAAGTAAAATGCAATAGCTGCAAAGACTTAATAACTGGAGAAATGACAGGCAATGCAGTACAAATCCCTGAGAGTAATTGTTATCTTCAGGGGATTAACAGAGGCTCCCTGCTACACCCCAATGATACAACAGCAAATGTTGTTCTCTACAATTACGTAGTTTTGGATAAACTAACAAAGGACACTTCTTTTCTTTATTCAATAAATCAGCGACATTTAGCTGTGTACATAACTTTGAATATTTTGTCAGATTGTGATATTTTATTTCATGTAGATTCTTGTGATGATGGTCACAATATAGAAAAAATGTTGGTGTTGACTTCTACAAATGTTATATTAAATAATTTTTGCAAAAAGATAAATGACAATATAATGGGAAAAAATTTAAATATAAAAAAAAGAAAATCGGAAACATTTTATAAATAGATAAACAAATAAATAAAAAATGTTTATATATTTATTGTGTTTTGTCAGTTTTTATTGTCATTAATTCAATTTTGAAAATTTTAATCACTTACACTTAACAATAAGTATCTGCACTTAAATAAATTGTCTCCCTTTAGCTTGACTACAATTGATGACGTCATATTTGAGTGGAGAAGCATTTTTAACGTAGGTCACGGCGGTGTGGTACAGTGGATATCGGCTCGGAACGGGAAGCCGGGGAGCCGAGTTCGAATTCCAGCTGAACCCATTGTATTCACTGACGCGCAAATAACCTTAGGAAAGGTATTAATCCTTCTCTTCCTTCAAGTTATGGGTTAAATAGCAGGACAGATTGGGTTCTGTAGCCTTGGTCGGCTAACCAGTCTACCGCAGAAAGCAATGGCAACCTACTGCGGGATAATCTTCTGCCCAATCAGTCATGTCTCTTTCGAGACATGATCGCCCAAGCGTGTATCACGTATGGCACTTAACGGCAGTTCCCTACAACGTAATAATTATTCAGCGTACATGACAACGGCTCCAACAAACGTGGAAAGGAGAATGTATGAGGATAAAAACTCTCAGAAACTCTCCTCGGTCTGTCTACCCTAAGTGAAGGGGTTATCGGTAAAAATATAAAGTATCTGTGGCCTATTTAACATCAGGACGAACTTCAGAAGTGGTTCTACACTTCAAAGGTAGCTCTTTAGAGTAAGACCCCTAGCAGAGAAGAGGACTGTGTGTATGCCATTCATTATAGCTGTAGTAAGAAATATAAAGAAAAAATAAGCAGCCCATTAAGGTAAGGGTACAATAACATCGCAAGACCGTAACAGGAGGGGAGACAGAGAAATCAGTCGTAGCTGATCACATATAGAAGGGAAAAGAGGATCACTTCCCCATCCTATAGGATTAAGTTGAAATAATACATTGGAAATGCCACTAGAATCTACGTAAACTTAAGGAATCGTCGCATATGCTAGGCTACAAGAATCTTCTATGCCGGCTATGCAAGGATAGAAATGAATATAGCATGGAAACCACCAATACGGAGTGCTAGAGAAAATCATTAGAGCCAAAAGATTGAAATATGAGCTCTGGTAAAAAAAAAAAAACTATTTCTAAGACAATAGGATTATAAGTTCCAACTGCTGTTTTCCTCGAGAACATAGGGAGATACAGACTCTGGTTAGTTCCAGTGAATTGATCCTATTTGTGAATTCAATACCAGGCTAGAGCAAAAGTGATCAAATAACATAGAGAGTCAAGCTAAAGGGAAATAACTCATGTCTATCTTCATTGGCTTCGCACATGGAATGTGGACAATAGTCCGTATAATTCCACTACCAATTTGAATCCTTACACTTCCATTCCCAAACACTGATCTTGCAATTATGACGAATGCGTTAGCCATATTGTTAGGAAGACAAACGTTTTAATTTTCCCGGTGAAAATCCAAGAATCAGTCTTTATTCATTTTCTCATTGTAGCTGAACGAAAAACCTGTCTCTGGTGCTATGATGACTGAAAATAATGTGTAAAAAAGAACAACTGAATAATCCTATATAGAACGAAATTAAATAGAATTTTAGGTTTTAATCAATTTAAATTAAAATAAATCCTTTTCCTTTGCTCAACTATCTAATTCTGAAACACAGACATTTTTCGTGGAAGACAGTAATGATCATTCATGCAACGGTCTGGAAAAAGAGATTAATTAGACTTCGAATTAAAAAAATCTTTTCAGGCTTTATGTAAAACAAAACTAATTAGGCTTTCGCATGTATTTAACACTTCGCTGTCAATTTTTTCCAACATTCTATTTGTTCTTCGTGTAAAATGTAAGAATGTATTTTTTTTTGTGCCTGAGGGAGAATATGATAAATATATTTTTTATATACCGGAACAACATGGGGAGAATCAATGACGAATTGAAATTTTTATTTGTAAATTTTTCATATGAGTTTAACATAACATATATTAACATAACATATATTAAAATTTATTAAACAAAACCAAAATAATGAGAAAAAATGGGGTTGAAGAATTTACTCTATCGACTGTAGATATTGTCACAATGAATATTTATATATTATAAAATTTAGACGTTATCTAACATGTCAGTAAACAAGACAAAGTAGCATATTTTTTTAAAAGCCTCAATTTTAAAATAGTGAAGAATCCAACAAAATCCATGAGAAAGTGACAGAGATTTAAAAACAAACAAACAAGGACAATCATAAATGGCACTGAATACTCTTCTAGATTTTAAATCTTTGAAGAATACACCCAGATAAATATGGCCTGTGTTTTTCCCCAGCCCAGAACTTAATGCGCTAGTCTTACAATGCCTATGGATTTTTGGAGCAAGCAGCCAACATGACCTCCACTTCTAAGTCACTAACATTGAACCTGCTATGGGAGAAAATGCTCTAAGCTGTGTAAAAATTTTATATTTTAGAATTATGCAGCTTTCCAAATGTGTCTGATGGAAAGTAATGGAAGCCACATGGAATACATTATTCGTTTTGAAATTTATAAATATTATTGAAATATTTTTGTATTACAAAAGTTAGTCATTCATAATTAGCGCATTTCGAAGGTCTAGGCCATCCCACAAGATGTAAGATGTAAAATTGTGAGATGTAAATCTATTGTGGGTAATATATATTATTCCATTTTTTAAATATGTATTTTTAATGAGCATGACATTCATTTCTTCAGGTTTTTCACATTTTTTGTTATTTTGATTGTAAATAAATGTTATAATGTAGAATTGTTTTTTGTGTCTTTAATGTAACTAAACTTTTCCGTTGTTCTATAAAGCCTTTAATTTTAAACTAAACTATAACTGTAATTACAAGCCTAATTTTAGCCGTTTCTTTATTAAGAAGATGTCGGCATTCATTGACTACTTGTGTTCTTACTACTACGAAATAAATTCTGTATTTATAAGCAGTTGAATATATGTTAAGTATCCTTCTCAGTACTTCCTATTGCATTGGATAATATTCATTCAGTCAGTCAAAGTGCCATACTTGATACACGCTGGGCGTTCATGTTTCGAAAGAGACATGACTGACTGGGGAGAAGATTATCCCTCAGTAGATTGCCGTTTTTTTCTGCGGTAGAATGGTTGCCAGCCAAGGATATAGAACCCAATCTTTTCTATTATTTAACCCATAACTGGAGGGAAAAGATGGATTAATACCATTGCCAAAAAGTATTTGCGCTTAAGTGAATGCAACGCATCCACTGCCCCACAACGCACATCCACTAATATTAATTAAGCTCTCTATTTTTTATCTATTTAATATTTTATATTATTTAAGTAAAATCTTTCGGATATTCCTCCATTTTTAAGAGCCTTACATTTTCTTATATATATATATATATATATATATATATATATATATATATATATATATATTATTTTATTATTTTATTATTGTAAATACCTTTTTTAATTTTTAAATAGAATGCCCAATAAAACAATCTGTCACCATTGTAAACAAACTAGTTACGTCCCCTACACCCTGGGTTTAATAATATCGGACCCTGACATGTAAATTTAATTTCTTATTTTTTCCCTTCTAAACTTTAATATCTTATTCGATTTTTAAGTTTCAGTATTAAGTTAACTAAATTATACATTTAATAAATCAAAATATTCACCCATCCGACTTAATATTTTTAACGACTTTAACATAAGGAACGATAATACTTAATTCAAATCGACAAACGATGATTTCATAATTTGCACCTAATGAGTGCACAACGCATAAAACTCCGAGTCGTGCTTAAAACGCAGCATAATATATATATATATATATATATATATATATATATATATATATAGGAAAGAATATTAAAAAGTTTTGAATTTAAAAATGTATTTTGGGACAGTATTTGTTTATCTTTATTATTGTATTTTATATTTCAGACCGCCCTCGGTCCTTCATCAGAAACAAGTGATTTTTAAATTTGAATTAGAAACGTATATAATCATCCGCAGACATATTTGTTTCGCTGTATCACAGCTCATCAGTATGATTAGACATCCGATTACTTTTAACCCATGATTGAAGCCCGAACAAAGGCGTCAGTCGCTCGATTCTGCCTCTGGGCTATGAGCGCTATAGGTGGCAAACTTTTAGCGTACGATGTATCATGCTCCAGCAGTAAGTGCTCTAATTCATTACTGAATGAGCGATGCAGATAGATAGATAGATAGATAGATAGATAGATAGATAGATAGATAGATAGGATGTTGACACACGAATGTGTACTGTAACGTACATTGGTTTGATTGACTTTAAAGGCATGTAAATATGACCTCGTGTTTTTTTCTGTACCTCCACTTCAATATGTAATCAATGATTTTGCTTATTATCCGTGCGTGTGTGTGCGAATGTGTGTATAATTTCGAATCATTAAAGTTGTTGTGGATTCCGTTTGAGGAACCGCACAATATAATGAACAACAAAAACAGATATGGAGATAGAAAAGTAGGTTATATTGAACGTAATATACAAAATTGAACGCAGGTTAGTAAATCCAGGAATACTATTAGTAAGAAAAGAAATATATACAAGTCTTGAAGTGAAGTCGTTGCAAATAGTATATCCGTGTATATTATTCTACCTGAGTGAAGCTCAGCGCCAGTCTGACTTCTGATGAGGTAGTCTCTGGGGAAGTTCGGTATCTCTCGTATCAGTTCCGGTACTCTCCGATAACTCTAACGGATCTCTACGAATACTCTCTCCCGCTAATCGCAAATACTGTTCTTTTTAGGGCCGGAGTATATGTACACTCAGTAGACTACATTATCACTTACAAAGGGGAAATCCCACAGCAGGCGTGTTCATTTTTCACAGGATAAACCACATGATATGATTTCATAATATGATGTCACAATATAGAGAGAAAATTTGTTTATTAAGATTCTCTTCGGTTCACGCTGTTTGTTTAAAAATAGCATGGAAAACATTCGTCCTATGCGTTTAGACGTTAAAAGATTGGTATTATAATTTTTCTGTTTTTATAATCGTGTCGCCCCAAGCAAGGCATTTTACTGCCACTGTTGACCAAGGGTTTACATAGGAGGAAAGTTATGAGAAAGAGTGACAGGTTACAGGGGGTGTCAGGAAGAGGGTAAGAGAAGGATGAGAATACCGATGAGAGTGGAGTGGACGAAGAAAGGAGCACGAGAGAGAGAAAGGATGCATGTTAGCGAGATAGAAGATGACTATTGACTTTACATTTGAATTCTTGAAGATTGTAGCTGTCGAGAAAGCAGATAAACGGAAGGGAATTCCACAGGCGGGAAGTACGAGAGAAGAAGCTGAGGAGTAGAAATTGCGTTTAAAATGTATTGGTTTTATAGTAAAAGGGTGGGACCTAGTTGTTAATCTTGTGACTAGAGTAAATTCATGTGTAGAGAGTGCCACTAAGCTAAGTTCATCGGAGCAGAAGCCGTAAAAATATTTGTAAAAGAGACACAGGGAAGCCAAATTGCACCGGTGAGAAACTGACTGTATCTGAGCTACCAAGTGGGGATCGATCATATTACAGATTCTCCGTTAGATTTTGTCAAGGACCCCTAGGTGGACAGCAGGAACAACCGACCTGATATGGCAGCAGTATTCAACTCACAGTCGAATGTGGATTGGTATATGTACAGGATTGTTTCAGACGGGAAAGTCTTCCTGACTATGCACAGAGAACCGACCTTCTTAGCAGTGGATTTAGTTATGGATTCTATATAGTTCTTTCACTTGAGGTCTGATGTGACAGTTAAATAGAGGAGACTCAGTGTTTTCCTTTTATAGAGACTAGAATGATCCATGCTAATGGTGGGAAGGAGCGATTGTCTGTGGTGGTTAATATATTGCAGCTTCGTTTTGGAAGCATAAAAATTCACAAGGCATTTCCTACACCAGTTCACCACGGATTTGCGGTCCTTTTCAAGTTAGGCAGTTCGCTTTGACAGCCTCGGCAGATTTTTGATCGAGGCGAGAGTAAACCATAGTGTGTATGCCTACTTGGGATCATATTACATCGGGGAGATTGTTAGTGTAGATAAAGAAAAGCGTTGGACCTAGAATAGCCCGCCGAGGGACACCCGCGCGTTTTTGTGATAGTATTGGGGGCATGTCCATCAATACTAACTTCATTGTGCGATCTGAAATGAATGACTGGATTATTTCAAACAATTGTCCAGTTATACCGTAGCCCAGCAGCTTGCTTAGAAGGTCAACATGCCAGATGCTGTTAAACGCTCTGGAGATATCTAGGGCAACAATATGAACTTCGTCGTTCTTGTCGAGAGGTTGGTCGATACACTCAATGATGGTCGAAAGCATATCAGCAGTAGACATACTGAAACGGAAACCATACTCTATGTCACAGAATAGTCCGTGGGCTGTTAGATATTGTACCCCCTCGGCATTGATTATGCTTCGGACACTTTGGCAAAGATTGCTAGGAGGCTGATAGGGCGATAATTAACGGAGTCAGAGGGTTCTCCGGTATTTTTATATATAGGAACCACAGACGAGGATTTCCAGCAGGCAGGAAAGCAAGAAGCAGAGATGCAGTAGTTATAGAGTTTAGAAAGATCAGAGGAGAGTTCTGGAGCACATTTCTTTAGTACAATGATTGGTATTCCGTTAACACTACACGTTTTATGGGGGTCAAGCTTTCAAATTATTTTGGAGACCACCGAGGGAGTTATGTGTATATCAGTCAGTTGGGCCTCACTTCGGGGTGGGAAGTTGGATACAACTTTTCTACAGCAGAAATGTCGAGTCCAATGTCGAGTTGGTGGTGAATCTGCGAGCGAAGCACTCATCCTTGTCTGTTTAAGTGGCGAGGACCTCAAAATCATTGATTAGAGGGAGGATTGATGGCTTGCTGCTGTTCAGCACACTTTTACAGAGTCTCCAGTAGCCAAACCTACGGGATTCTATGCACTGCTTTATTCTGACTGCAAATATCAGCTCAGCTCCTTTAAGTATCTTCTTCCACTAATTGCGAGCCGAGGTAAAAAGGCGCCTCTATGGTCCGACGCGTGACTCCGGTAAAGCCGGAAGATGTGATTTTGGTGGGCGATGGCAGCCGAGCAGGCAGGGGATAACCAAGGGGGTGATTGGTATTTAAGTCTCAACTTCCTGGAAAGGATGAAAGCATCGATGCCAGCCTTAACCCAAAAGGAGACCTCAGGTGTACTGTTTTCAACGGGAAGGCTAAATACCGTGTTCCAAGGGACGTCACACAGGAAATCACGGAACGAATCGCTATCAGCTCTTTGGTAGCAGTAAGATATTCTGCTTTTCTGAGATTGTTGGGTGGAGTGGGTGTTGAAGGGGATGCTAACGGAAACTACCGCGTGGCCAGAGTTTCCGAGAGGGCAGAAGTGATGGACATTGCAAGAGTTAGTGTTGAAGGTAAAACAGAGATCTAGTAGTGAGTCGTGTCCATTAGGGTTAGTAGAGAAAGGCGTGGGGAACTCCTCTACCTGCGTAAGTGACTGAGTGATTGAAAATTTCATGGTGTGGATACCAGTAAGATCTGTGACGGCGTTTTCCAGCCACTTGGCGTGGTTGGCGTTAAAGTCACCAAATACAAATATATGTGCAAATGAATGGGAGGAAATGTATTTGTCAATATTATTGGAGTTGCTGTCAAGAACGGAACCGTCAGGAGATGAGGAGGAGCAGCAGAGAAATAAGAGATAGTTAACTGAGCTGAAAAGGGAGAGACGGAAACAAATATAAGGATGATGTATGGATTCAAGAGAGATCACCCTAGCTAGAGGAAAACATTCACTGACGTAAACACCAAGCCCATGCATGGGGACATCAAAGTCCTTCCTAAAGAGGGGAAGGTAGCCATGAACATAGAATTCCGAAGACAGGATAAAAGGAGCAAGGTTAGTTTCGCATAGGGTTAGGATGTCAGTTGAGTTTAATCGAAGGAAGGATTCGACACTGTAAAAGTTGGAACGTCTGCCTAGTATTTTAATGAAGGAGATATTGATGAGTTTCGATGTTTTTTGATTAGCTGGTTTAGTTTTGCTATTATGATAGTGTGAATTTTCATAGTTAAAATACGATTTCACTTTTTGTTTGAGCTTATATTATTTTTAGACTTGTACTTCTGTTTATGCCAATGTAGATGTTGTTGTTGATTTTTTAGTTAAACTCTTCCGAAAAATAAACTATAAATATTATGATTATCAGAATCCTCTGCTAGTGTGGAGTTACCTCAACATTTTGTGTGCATTAAATAATGAATAAGATCTCGGGGGACAAGCAGATGTTTAAGCATATATATATTCAAACAAGTCTTTGAAGTTTATCATGAAATAAAACTGCATTTAATCTTTATTGGTGTAACCTAGAATTTCTGTATCAATTCCACTGATTTTTCAGGCACTTCTTTTTCACTTTCACCGTTTCTTTTGAAAACATGCAAGAAATATAATCTAAAATTTCATCAAATATAACTTGTTTCTCACACTGTAGACTGGCATTGATAATATTATATCTATCTATCTATCTATCTATCTATCTATCTATCTATCTATCTATCTATCTATCTATCTAACTATCTATCTATCTATCACAGTTGCCCATAATCTATCTATCTATCTATCTATCTATCTATCTATCTATCTATCTATCTATTTCCGGTTCTTCATATCTATCTATCTATCTATCTATCTATCTATCTATCTATCTATCTATCTATCTATCTATCTATCTATCTATCTGTGCATGTATGTGTGTATTTGGGCATCAAACTTTCTTTATAGATATTTCGTTGGATAAAGTAGACATAATAAAGCAAATTATTTTATTTACTTTATCAGTAGTCGAAAAACGCAAGAATGCTGTAAAAACTAAATAAACAAGTGATTAATTCTTTTTCCCTGTCGGTCATAATATATATATATATATATATATATATATATATATATATATATATATATATATTAAAAAATGAACACATATTAAAACGATTATAAATCAGTATTTATTCGAGAGTGTACATTTTTATTTATTTATTTTTATATATATTGTGTATTTGGGCAACGATCACTCATTTATACATATTTAAAAATGACTGTCAAGTCATTATAGTTAATCTTTCTTCATATAATGTTTGTCATCTTATAGCACTCGATTTCTCTGCGAATATAATTTTTAAAATCTGAAACGTTTAATTTAGACGTCAAAACAAATATTCTGTGAAATTCTCTACGTTTATTAATAAATCCATTACATTAATAAACATATTCGACCCACCTTAAATTAAGTCAGGCTTTGTTTGATGTCTGTATTAATAGTTCATATATATATATTTATATATATATATATATGTGTGTGTGTTTAAATAATGAAGAAAAGAGGGAAACTATATTTCCCTGTCTAACAGTTTTCTCTTTCTTTTGATGCTCAAGGAAAAAAGATGAAATTAATTTTATTTTAAATAAAGTATCTATAAACAAAAATGTTTCTGTTTATTAATTGTTGTTTATAGATACTTTATTTAAAATAAAATTCATTTCATCTCTTTGCTTTGATAAAATCCAATTGAAGATGAAAAGCGTAGGCGAGAAAAATATAGTTTTGCACTTGTCTTATTTCTTTTGCCATACTCTTCGTTTCTTTTGATTATATCTGAGTACACATTTGCACATGTGCGCTGTGGTCTATTGGATATCAGCTCGGAACAAGAACTAGGAGATCTGAGTTCGAATTCCAGTCGAATTCGCTGCATTCACTTATGCACAAATACCCTTGGAAAAGTATCAATCCATCTGTTCTTTCAACAGCTATTGGTTAAATAGCAGGACAGATTGGGTTCTGTCGCCTTAAACAGTCTACTGCAGAAAGTAATGGCAACCTACTGCGGGAAAATCTTTTGCTTGTCACTCATATCGCCTTTGAGACATGACCGCCCAAGTGTGTCTCACGTATGGAGCTTAACTGACAGACTGAAACTTTCGCAGCAGGATGCATGGACCTAATATGAGATCAAAGGTTGGGGATTTGGTGAAGATTTAAACGAAGCAGAAACTGATACCTAACATCAAGGAGAGACAGCTAGATTTTCTGGGAAATGTAATGAGGAAGAAGAGTTTAGAGAATCTTATGCACACAAGGCGGAAAGCAACAAGGGAGAGCAGAAAGCAACGCGTGATGTACTTAGTAGAATTGAGCAAATGTATGACAGAGCAGGGTTTAGGAGGGACAATAAATTAAGGTTGATAAGATCAACAAGGCCATGATCTTGAAGGAACACATTGCATAGAAGAAGCAGATATTTTGCCTGTATATAAATACTTTTCATTATCTATCTATAGATAACGTTCAGTCGTTTTACCATTCTAATATGTTTCTGACCCCACCTGAAACTGATATGTTCCAAGTATTTGACTTCACATGATATGCTATAATTCTGCATAAGCCAGATCAGATCAATAAGTAAGTTTTTTTCTGCCATATCTGGGTCTGAGGTGCCGAATCATCAATGGCCTCTTTTGATAAAGTTTTAAAAAGAATTCTCTACGTGGCATTGTTGCTGATCAATTATTCCCAACCCTACAACTACTTTCAACGTTTGCCCTGTCGTTATTGATCGGTATTTCCATGGAAAATATTCTGATGAGCTAAAATCCCACAAGTCAATACCTTAGAATCTACGACTCAACATGTCAAGTACACTAGAACGAATTGTTCCCAATCTATATACTACTCTATTATTAAGAAGGGAGTTCTACTCAGTTCATTTTTTAAAATCATTTTAGCTTAAGCAAAACAAAAATACCATTAGTGTGTAGGGGGCTATAGTGAGTAAATAAAAAAAAGTATAGAGAATGTCGAATGGATAGGAATCAAGTAGATAAAAGAAGGGAATTCCTGTTGCATTTAAAATTTTGGAGATTGTAGCTATTGGAATGTTGAAGAAAAGATAAGAGGTGGATGGCAATCAAGTAGATAAAAGATGACAATCGATGTTGCATTTAAACTTTTGAAAATTGTAGCAATTGCGATGCAGAAAAAAGATAAGTGATGGATGGGAATCAATTAGATAAAAAGATGGCAATTGACGTTGCATTTAAATTTTGGAGATTGTAGCTATTGGGATGTTGAAGAAAAGTTAAGAGATGGATGGGAATCAATTAGATAAAAGATGGCAGTTGACGTTGCATTTACCATTTTGGAAATTGTAGCAATTGGGATGCAGAAAAAAGTATAAGAGCTGGATGGGAATCAAGTAGATAAAGAGGGCAAGTGACGTTGCATTTAAACCTTTGGAGATTGTATCTTTTGGGATATTGAAGAAAAGTTAAGAGATGGATGGGAATCAAGTAGATAAAAGATGGTAATTTACGCTGCATTTAAAATTTGAAGTTTGTATCGATCAGGGAATCATGCGAGTTCAAATGAGTTCAACAAACAGGATGTGCGAGAAAAGAAAATGTAGAGTAGAAGAAACGAATACATTTCGCTAGATTAGGTAAATACATGTGGTCAAGATATCAGGACGAAAAAGCGCGTCAAATCAGTTGATATGAAAAGACTTGCAGAAAAGGCAGAGGGAAGCCACATCAGGTCGGTGAGAAAGTAACTGAAGGCGCGCTGCCGAGTCAGGATCGATTATATTGCGGATTCTTTTTTGGATTTTGTCGAGAACCTCAAGGCGAACAGCAGGAGCACCTAAGCTGATATGGCCACAGTACTCAATGCACGGATTTATTGTAGATTTATAAATGTGCAAAATTGATTTTGCAGAGGAAAACTTACTGGCCCAACGCAGTAAACCAACATTTCTAGAAGTAGATTTAACTATGGATTCAATGTACTAATTTCATTTGAGGTCATTTGAGAGAGGTATGCCATGGAGGCATAGTTCGTTGCCCTCTAGGAGACTAGCATTATCTATCTATCTATCTATCTATCTATCTATCTATCTATCTATCTATCTATCTATCTATCTATCTATCTCAGTCTGTTCATTATCTATCTATCTATCTATCTATCTATCTATCTATCTATCTATCTATCTATCTATCTATCTCAGTCTGTTCATTATCTATCTATCTATCTATCTATCTATCTATCTATCTATCTATCTATCTATCTCAGTCTGTTCATTATCTATCTATCTATCTATCTATCTATCTATCTATCTATCTCAGTCTGTTCATTATCTATCTATCTATCTATCTATCTATCTATCTATCTATCTATCTATCTATCTATCTCAGTCTGTTCATTATCTATCTATCTATCTATCTATCTATCTATCTATCTATCTATCTCAGTCTGTTCATTATCTATCTATCTATCTATCTATCTATCTATCTATCTATCTATCTATCTATCTATCTATCTCAGTCTGTTCATTATCTATCTATCTATCTATCTATCTATCTATCTATCTATCTATCTCAGTCTGTTCATTATCTATCTATCTATCTATCTATCTATCTATCTATCTATCTATCTATATATCTATCTATCTATCTATCTATCTATCTATCTATCTATCTATCTATCTATCTATGTCAATCTCTTCACGTTTGTAATTCTATTGATTTATGTTTTTCGTTGTACGCCCTAGCTAGCTAGATAAAAACAGAAAATAAAAAAAGTATAAGTACACGTGCATGACCTCCCCTTTATAATCCTCTGTTTCTGCTGTTGTTTTTTTTGTTTTTGTTTTGTTTTTTCAGAAATTCTACCGAATTAGCTTTCGAAGTCTTTGTGTCATAACAGAACTGCACTGCATGACAAAAAGCAGAACATTTAAATAATCGATAAATAAATCTCTTGGATGCGAATCTTCCTCTTCCTCTGCCCACTCGACAGCATTTCAAACTCTTAGACATCCAGGCAACCATTTCAACCTTCAAATGAATCCGTCCTCTCCCCCTCCTCTCTCCCACTCTCTCTCTCTCTCTCTCTAATATCTTATTCGTTTTTTTTTTCAATTTTATTAAATTTAAACACAGAATTGATTAAAAAATACATTGCGATTTAATAAAATTATCCAAGTAGAAGTATAGCATAAAAATTATTAATGATTGCAGTAATAATTGCAACGATATTAATGGAATAATAACAATTATTATTATTATTATTATTATCATTATTTTATTATTAATATCATCATCATCATCATCATCATTATTATTATTTTATTTTTAATATTGTTGTCATTATCATTGTTACATTTGATTTCCTTGTCAAATCATGTTGATTATGATGATATGCTAAATAGCTGCCTTATCGGAGCTGTAATGATGGTTGTAAGAGCGACGCTAATGAGGATAAATATAAATGTAATAAAATATCAATAATACAAAAATAATACGGGTAATTATAACAATTAAATTAATAAGACTAAAAAAAAAAACAAGATGAAAAAGAAGTCTTTTTATGCATTTTCAATATTTTCGAAGCTGGAGGTTACTGTAAATGAAGATCTTAACTCACTTAAAATCAAACTCGGAGGAAGGTGACCATGGACGTTACCAAAATATCCAGCGGGAGGCGGGGGGGAATGAGATCCTTGTTTTTCTTTTATAAATTGATGCTACTGATATTTTATCAAAATATCCTGATTGATACATATCCCTGTACATGAAATCGCACGCACACACACACACACACACACACATATATATATATATATATATATATATATAACTTCACCCAATTAAAATTCGAATGAATTAATTAAAATAATGACAGAAATAATATAATTGAAGTGATTTTTAAAAACAAAATTACAACGTCCAAAACATTAATTTAAAACAGTGCTCGATATATAATATAGAGCTGTAAATATTTATTATAAGTTATATTTTAGAACATGTACAATTTTTTATCCACTAAAAAGCGTATATTTTGTTTCGACATTGAAATTACAATGTCTCATCAGGTGGTGTGGAAAGGAATGGAAAGTTTCTTTTCTTATATTTGGCGAGTTCTGCCTGGGATATTGGTGGGGATTAGCAAGGGAATAAGTCTTGTCAATTGTACGTTAGAATTTTGAAAAAAGTGAGGTGGGTAGGGAATATCGTTGATTACTGAAAATGTCAAGAATTTTTTGTAAATAGATTTAACATTAGAAGATGGGGTAAATGTTTATGGCCTCATGGCTAGATTTTATTCTTTGGGTTTATTAAATTTGGGAGAGTAAGGAAGTGTAAAATTAATCAACTATATTCCCTACCGATCTCACTTTTTTCAAAATTCTAACGGACAATTTACAAGACTTATTCCGTTATCGCTAACCCCCACCATCATCCCACAGACAACTCGCCCAATTATAAAAAAAGAGGCTTTCCATTCCTTTCCACACCACCTGATGTGATATTGTAATTTCAATGTCGAAACAAAATGTACACTTTGTAGTGGATAAAAAAAATTGTACATGTTCTAAAATATAATTTATAATAGAAAAAAAAATATACTTGTGTGTGTATATATATTTGGTGTATCGAGTGAATACATACTTTTCTAGACATATATTGTTAAATATAACAGACAATGAATGTCCATTATGTTTAATCATGAGCGGTTCAATACATCGTATTTTGGCTTTAATTTCAGGTGACAATGAAGACAAAAATTGTCCGAAATCTTGATATATTTTATTAAGGTAGTACTAAGCTTTCGGTTCATGTGAGCCATCTTCACAGAGGTTACAGGGACGTTAACGTAAAGACATCCTTCACCAATCATGATATTATCTTGTGTTGACATAAAACATTGCTAAATTAATGTTTTATAAATCATATATGAAAGTAAAACACACTTATTAAAATCACATTTCAATCTAGTCACATCATATTACATTACATTTAGATATATGGTTCTGTTAACACTTCAGTTTCTCACGCGGTGTGGTATCATAGAACTGCATTGCAAATTTACGACCTGTGCCAGCTATTCAGTGATTGTTATCGTCGCATAGCAATATTTCACCTGAAATTAAAGCCAAAATACGATGATTGCAGTTGAATTCTTCGATTGGTTTCTACAGCGATATAGTGGATAAAACCAATGACAGAACAACAGAGTGACACCATAATCTTTTGCTAATGCAGTTTTGGCTTTGCGAATATTTGGGGGACTCATCACGATTAACTCATTTATTTGTTAATTTTCGATTGTCATAAAGGATCAACTTTTCATCACAAGTGACTATTCGATCAAGAAAGGGATCGTTGGTATTGAAGAGAAAGAGTATCGAGCACACTTCAAAACGCCTAAATTTTTCATTTTCATTGAGAAATAAATGCAACATATCAGGAGCCAGATTTCTCTAATATACTAACGAGGTGGTTAATTAGTGTTAAGCTTCATATTACCAGAATTCACACGAGTATTTCCTTACTAAGAATGAGAAATTAGATTTCATTGACTGATAAATGTCACTGTCTGTTTAGTGTAATCAATAATATTAGCCCGAGATTTTAATCCGACATTCTACTAAAAGGATTGTACAATTGCTTTATCACGAATAAAAAGATGCAATAATTGCTTTAAAAATATATTGACATAAACGATTTGATCCAGTATACTTGAACGAAAGTAGCATCCAGTTACAGTACCTTCTGCACTGTCATGAAGCGATTTCTCTATTTGTGACCAGGTACGTGACTTGAAATAAGCAACGAATATTTTATATGAATATAAATCATTAGAGACACCGTTTACCTGAGGGTGAACAAGCTAAAGAACAACATAATGTATATCAAAACCGAAGCATACGTTTTGGGATTGATGAGGAAAACTGAACTTTTTTTTCACAACATTGACTGTCATGATTCGATCTGACAGTTTCTGTTCAAATATAGAGACAAATATTGCTTTGAAAAACCCAAAACCAAAAAACAAACATAAGAAATAGCTACCTCAGTGCACAGATGTGGTGTCAGCTATCATTATGTTTGTCAATAGTCAGCAAAGATGACATATGAAAAATATTGATGAGGTACATATTAACCTACCTGGGATTCAGAAAGAGGCAATCTTCGAAAAGGGTTAAATAATTGCTTTATTTCAAAATAATTGATTAAAGTTTTCGTAAAAGTAAATATAGATAAAATAAATTATTGAAACAGATTAAATCCATATAGAAATGGTTAACTTGTAAATAAACGATAAAATCAAATGTCTTCGAGAAAACAATTTCTTAACATGTCAACATTTCTATATTGTATTCCAATCAATGTATACCTGATATCATCTTTTATTTTCTTTCCGAATCTTATTTTGGTACAATACATATGAATTAAAAATCAATAATTATTTGTATCAAAAATAAAATGTATATAAATATATACACATTTTATCTTTGGGCAATACGAGTATAAGTGTATTAGGTTTTCTCAATTTTCTAAGCTGGTAAATCCTAAAATGTCTATTCGGAAAATAAGCAGTCGTAGATCTAATTTCGATACATAATATAATCGCAAAATCCCTTGCCAGACGGGGAAAGATGATTCTCACGCTGACCCAACATTTTACTTCATAATATTATCAATATTTTTTTCTTTTCATTCAAATTCTGAAAACTGAAACCTTCAGAAAGTCATTGTTTATATATGAGTAAAATACTTTCACTGAATTATGCTAGAAACATTCCTCGGCGGATTATGTCTAGTATATGTATAGCATTTTACCATTCGTCTGTCCATTGAATAGTACTGCCACATGTGATCTGGTGCTTCTATGTATCTCGAGATTTTAAGAAAATTCAAAAGGATAATCTGCAATTTGAATGGTTCTGACCTGGCATCGCAATTTTAGTCACCCTCCCAACACCGAAACGTAGTTTCCCTGTGAGGTTCCATAAAGATTTTTTATCGTAATTCTGCTAGTTTGGTTTTATAATTGGTACTAATAATTCACGAATTTAAGCGTAGAACTAGATTGCAAGCTAAGTCGGATAATTTTAATAGGAAATTGTAAGCAAATGTTTTATCTTCATAGATCTTTTGACTTGCACTTCCTGAAGATCTTTTCCGTTTGCTTGCGAAAGTTTTATCCCATTGTTTGGGGGTGTAAGGATTATTAAAAATAATGAGGGATAATTACTTCCAATAATAGATGTTGATTTTCTTCGGATCACGAACAGATAATTAGTTAATTTTATTTAGCGGCATACCAAATTCTAGTTGTTAATTAATACCCAAATCTAAATATTTTGAACACAATTTTACGATTTCAACTGAATATATTTTGAACGCAATTTTATGCCTTCAACTAGAGATAAAATTTTTGATAGCCATTTTCTTACAAAATGTAATTTCTGTAATTCTACCATACAATGTATTGCTGATCATTTCAATATTAATAATTATTGTTGATAATAATATTTTGTATGACATATATTGGTGGTAATTTTAATTTGCCTTTAGAACTATTACTGGACAATATGCTTTTTAGATTTCAAGTTTAGAAATAATAGTAGAATCCATGAACGGAATTATAGGTATATAACTCAGTAGAAATTAAATTCTAAGTAGAATATCATCAAAGATGCATCAAGAATCAAGAAAAAAAAAACTGGAAGAGAATTTACGAGCAAAATATTCTGCTTAATCAGCAGATAGTAACACTTCCAACTGAGTTAAAAGAGATATAGAAATTATCTTTATATAACACACTATGGGTGAGATACCAGTAATCCCGTGAAGCAAAATTGATAGTGGCAACAGATGCCTTATTCTATTCGCGAACGAAAACTTAGTATCATTGAGGAGAGAATGGCAATTATTTTGAGGAGATATTAAGAGGGATTTGTTATAATTATAACTATTATTTTGCACTATTTACATTATTCGGAATATTGTCCTCAGCTTTGTTGCCATTTGTAGAACGTTTCGGCCGTTATACGCTCCAACCTTCTTCAGGTGCAAGGAATTTTGAACCGAACATTTTATTACAGTCACTGAGTTATATGAACTTTATTCCTTGCGTTAAGTCTCAATTGGAAGTCATAAGTTATCTCTTAAGAATTCGGTCCTAAATTCCTAGCACCTGTAGAAGACTGGAGCGTACAACGGCCGAAACGTCGTATAAATGGCAACACAGATGGCGACAATAGTCCAAATAATGTAAATACTGTAAATACTATTATGTTGTTTTCATCGGAAAAAGTGATCGCTGTGGGCTATAGCGACTGAACAGACAGATGATAATCTATAAAAAAAAGATTGTGGTTTCACCTAGTATTTCCGAGATGGCAGATAATAATCTATTAGGTTTTTTACCCAAGAAGAAACCTCTGTGTGAGAATTCCCACTGGGAAAGTTAAAAATTTAATTACATTGAGCGTCGCGAAAAAAATTATGTCTAGAGTCGAGATAACATAATTATCAACATATACAAGAACTATTTCCGTATATCCAAGAGAACAGATTTTAGATTCTCGACAAGAGCCAGGATCGGAGTAATGTTTTTATAATCATTTCACTCTACATAAGACAGAAATCCGCCCGGTGCGCAGGGAGTTAGAATGAGAGAATAAAAAAAGTAGATTTGATGTCGAAAGATAATAGACGGATTGGAATCAAGTAGATAAATGATGGCAATTGACGTTGCATTTAAACTTTTGAAGAGCGTAGCTATCAGAGAAGCAAGCAAATGGAAGTGAGTTCCACAAACAGTAAATGCAAAAAAAAAAAAACTTTTATATTATAAGAAGCGGTTACATTTAAGTATTTTGTCAGAAATGGGTGTACCTTGATGCAAATCTAGTAGTGTGGCCCGATTTCCAGATGGCTGGTATTAATTTTTAAGATAAGAAGCTATTTCGCTAAAATTGAAGAATACAGTTATTTTTGTCGTGAAAAGTAATCGACTTGATTGAATCTATGGAAAAGAATCATAGACATAATATTGTCGTTCTGCCTTGATATATTGTTGACCCTAGGTCAAAATTGAACTGTGAGAATTTCCTGACTTTGGCTACCTAAGATAGTGGATAAGGACAGGTAGCTGTAAAAGAGAATAAGTTCTCCCCACCCATTCAGCGGTGAAACTGCCGGAGACTCATTCGAAATAGATATCTGATATTGTTTTCATTTTCATTATACAGTGACGAAGAATTGAACCCCAGTAGCTACCTTTAACCACCCCGATTTTGTGTTTTTTTTTTTTCAATAAAACCGGTATGGAAAATGAAATTAACGGATTTGGAGCCAGTGATTTGAATAAGACGGTCGAACTGAATTCGAAGTGCTTCTAGAGATTACTGAGCAAAACACCGTCTTCGTAACGTTGTTACTGAATGTATTATTGAAATTGCAGTCACCTTTTGTGTGTACCCATCATTGACTTGCTTATAATTTTGTATATCTAAACTTATTTATAAATGGAACTTTGTCTGTGTGTGTGTGTCTGTGTATGTGTATCGGTTATCTATAGACTTCGAAACGGCTCAACCGATTTTCTTGAAAATTTACACAGTTGTACTATAAACGTCTGTGAGTGTTCTTAGCTAGGTTTTGTGTCAAGGTACCCCCGATAAATATCGAAAAACGAAAATCGAAAAAATCGGGTTATAGAAGGAGTGGTCCGATTTTAATCAAATTTGATACACTCATAGACAAAGACATAAGAAACGATATTCAGAAGTTTCAAGGTTGCAGTTCTTCTAATAGTGCAGAAAACCGATACTATATATATATATATATATATATATATATATATATATATATATATATATATATATAAGGCAAGATGTTTGTGTGTGTGGCTGTTTATCTGTCTGTATGTCTTTTAAACAAATCCACAATTTTTATCCGATTCTCATCAAACATCACACAAACATTCTTCAGGCTGAGTCTGAGCTCCAGGACTATGGATTAGTTTTAAAGCTTTCATTACACCTGGGCAACGCCGGGCTATACTGCTAGTAATCGATAAATAAATATATATAAAAAGCTACACCCTTGGTATTGCTGTGTTCTACTGATTATATTCCGTTTGCCACCTATCCGCTACGGCTTATCGTCTTCAATACATATCCGACCTGTCGGTTGTCAGGGATAACCTAGCTAGGTGATAACAGAGATTTCTACTTTGGCTGGTCCGAGATCAAACAAACACAACATGAGCGGACTAGGAGGAAGTGGCTCGGATACGCCGGGGGATCGAGTTATAGCAACACGATTAAATATATGTTGCCGGGGTACCATGAAAATATTGTAGAAAAAATAGAGAGGATTTACATGAAGTCGGTGAGAAAGTGAATGAAGTTGGCTACCAAGACAGAAACGTGCAAAATGGATTCTGATGGGGTAACCAACAAATCGAGCAAAGAAACATTTAAATCAGAATTATAAGCGAAATAAGTAAGTAAATCTTTTCTTTCATTGTTACTGTCGTAATTTTGAACATATTTCATAGACTTGATCAATTATTTCTTGAATTTCGGTAAACTGTGGAATTCTTGGCATAAGCGCTGATATTGTTGCCGACAAGCGAAAGCCGTAAATATAAATATAAAAAAAGACACCAACAAATATTTGTAAGGTTGAGACAAATTATGTAACTTTGTTGCATAATTTTAGTATAAATTACAACGCATTTTCTTACACACAATTTGGTATTTCATCCTGACCTGAAGATTCCTAAGCTGGCGACACCAGTTGTCTATAACATTCATATAGATTGTATCCTTACTTTCATTATTGTGTTGATAGCAACAGCACTTATACATGCCAACACAGAAGACACACACACACACACACACACACACATATATATATACATATATATATATATATATATATATTAGTTTCTGGTCATAGTTAAATTAGGTCAGTACTGATTTTGAAATGACTTATTTCCACAACCTATGTTTCAACTTTTCGGTATCTTAGGCGATTAATAATAACTGATGTTCTGTTTCTTAAAAGTACGACCAGAGATGTCATAGGAACGCGCGCGTGGAATTTTTAAACAACCGAAAAATAATTTCAAAATGATAAATAAAGAAAAATGCTTTTAGAAATTCCAGTCGCGCGTTCGTAAAAAATATCCCTGTTTTTACGCTTAAAACATAGAAAACAGTTATCAATCGCCTGAAGATGTCTATGTTGCAGAAATAACTCATTTCCAAATGAATACACACACACACACACACACACATATATATATATATATATATATATATATATATATATATATATATGTATATATGACCGAATTTGGTTTCTATACTCCGCTGCGAGCCTAGGAAAAGAAGTCATTGTTATATATATCGCTCACTCTAAGCTATTTGAGAAATTTGGGTTCGACATGTGATAATTGCGGGAAATAATCTATCTGTGCATTGCTTTCAAACATGTTTATTCAACTCGTCTGCGTTTCATATAACTCAACGTTCGGCCGTTTCACCCGAATTACACTTTTTTGAACATTACAAACAAATATAAATTATTAATATCCAATTTAGGATTATATGCGTTATTAAATGAATTGCAATTTCGTGAAAATAGAAAAGGATTTTCTATTAAGATGAATTTTCATTTCTCACATATTACCTCCAGTTAGATTTTAGCCGTGTCGTTGAAAATTACAATTAAACCTCCCTCAGTCAACCTCTTTCAGCTGTGAAAAATGGCCGCCTGATCCGATGACCTTGTCTGACCAGACTGGTTGATTCTGAGTAAAATAATTACACCTGTCATCTATTAATTCGTTTTTAATTTTACGTCGTTTCTTTTTTTTTCCTCTGTTCATATTGGAACAGAATAAATTTTTACAGTTGGTTCTTTTCGGTCTATAAATTAAAATAATACAAAATAATATAATTTCTTCTCTTTCTGGCCATGCTACCATAGTGTTATACATGTTCATTCCTTGAAAACATCTTTAAGTTAATGGTTCTTCTTTGATGTGCCCTCTCCCTTCAGGACGTAGGCGATTATTGCTCTCCACGTCTCCCTATCCCTTGTGGCTCTTAGTATGTTTGCTCCTCTTGCTCCTGGCAACCCCCGTTCCGTCATCCACCTGATCAGGCCCTGCAAATATGTTATCCGCTGCCTTCCTCTGTCTCTCCTTCCTTCTATCTGACCAGTCAGTATCAGGTTCTCCAGGCTCTCCTTCCTCATTGCATGTCCCAGGAACTTCAGTCGTCTCTTCCTGATGCTCAGCATCAATTTCCTTTTTGTTACCATTCTTTCTAACACCTCGTCGTTGCTTGTATGCTCAGTCCACGATATCCGTAGCATCCTTCTGTAGAACCACATTTCGGCCGCTTCCAGTTTTTTCCTCATTTTCGATGATATTGTCCACCATTCACTGCCGTATTGAAGAACTAACATCACGTAGCAGTCTAGCACTCTTTTCTTCGTTTCTATTGAGATTTGTGTGTTAGTATTTTGCTCATCTTCTGGAACGCGTCCTTTGCCATGCCAATTCGCCTTCGGATCTCCGTGTCGCACTTTCCATCTCCTGTTAGAACACTTCCTAGGTACTTAAATTCTTGTACTTGTTTGACGCTGTTATCCCCCACCTGTATTTGGCATTTTGGGTTGTATCTTTTGCTGATGGCCATGCACTCAGTTTTCTTAAAGTTTATTTGTAGTCCCTTCTTGTCACTCTCCACTGCTACTTTCTGTATGAGGTCTTGTAATTTCCTTTCCTTGTCCGCAATCAGCACTGTATCGTCCGCATACCTTATGTTGTTCAGATTGTGGCCTCCAATAACATATCCTGGCGTGTGATCTAGGGTCCTCAAAATATTCTCGCTATATAGGTTGAACAAATCCGGTGAAAAGACACATTCTTGTCTTACCCCTTTTTCTATCTTTGTGTATCTACTGAGGTCGTTACCTCTTCGTATGCAGGCCGTTTGCTGCCAGGAGAGATTCTTGATTATTCTTATGTCTTTGCCGAAAATGTCGAGGTTGCCTAGCATCTCCATCAATTCTTTGAGTCGTATTTTGTCGAATGCTTTCGCGTAATCAATGAAGCATAGGTACAAGTCTTTCTTCATTTGTAATGCCCTTTCAGAGAGCATCCTAATCATGAATATGGCGTTCCTTGTTCCAGTGTCTTTGACGAACCCGCACTGTTCCTGCCCTATCTCTGGCCTGATTCTGCTTCAATCAGTTTTGTAATGTGACTCATTAAGCTGATAGTTTTGTGTAGTTCGCACTCGTTTGCACCAGGTTTCTTTGACAGCGCTATAAATATCGACTTGCATAGGTCGTCTGGTATTATTCCCCTGCTATAAATTTCTTTTATTATGTCGGTAATCTTTTCTATGCCATATACTTCTAAGGCTGTCAGCAGCTCTATCACTATGGCATTTGGACCAGGTGTTTTTTTTCTGTTCATTTTGGCCATTGCAGCTTCCACACATTTACACGTACAGTTATATTCTGCATATTTTTAAATATAACCCATTTTCAGCTGACAATTAGAAAATGGGCTCATCGCGTTATTTATTTATTGCTTATTTATACTGCCTTCAATATAATCATGCAATAGAAGAACCTGTGTTCTAGTCAATATAATCATGCAATATAAGAATCCGTGTTCTAGAAGAATTATGTAGTGTGACTGAAAATGTTTTGAAATGATTTCAAGCATAAAAATAAATTTCGCTTATTTTATAGTTTGACACAGAAATACTGTCCGGGCGAAAACAATAAAACAGATTGTATAAACGGTGAAATATTTACATCCATTAAAATATGTAGGACATGGACAATGAAGTAAGAACTGATGTTGTGTCGGGAAAAAAATTGTATTAGAGGAGATTTGAAACGTAGTGAACAAATGGTATAAGTGTTACGATTTGAAATCCGAACTAACATCGATATCTATTCTCTACTATCGTTAACACATTGTTTCAATTTTTCCGAAACTGTATTGTAAATTATTCTTTATTTCGGAATATGCGTTCTTTTGCGCACGTTGCAGAAAGGTGTTCACCGAGCTAAATTTAAATTCCTTTTTAATATGTCATGTTCACTTTTTTAAAGAAGTCTGTTACAAAAGACATGAAGTATCCCTTCTCAAGTCAAATATATTGCATAAATAGAAAGTTAATTTGGATTTTCTAGATACACTTTATATTAAATTGTTGTGGGATCTCCCCCTTTTGTATATGATAATGAACTCGAATGAGTTAACATATACTCCTGCCATAGAGAGAACAGTAGTTGCAGTTGCAATTTGCAATTGTCTCTGCTACTATTGACATTGTCAGCTCTCTGCCTTCGTGGTTACACCGAAGGGTAGAATCACGACTGGGGAAAGATAGACATATATTTTTGGCCTGGATATATGGTTGGGAAGAGCCTTATTAAAAAGACCATGTGTCCCAATTCGCCTTAAGCGAGAAGGTGACTAAATACCGTTGCACTTGCAATTAGCCGAAGAAAGTAATCGTAGACATCCGTTACAGTTATCGGAGAGTTCCGAGAGATACCGAAGATACCCAGAGACTAGCTCTGAGCTCCACCCAGCTAGAATAATATACCCGGATATACAATTTCCAACGACTTCACTTCAAGACTTGTATATATTTATTTCTTACTAATAGTATTCCTGGATTTACTAACCTGCGTTCAATTTTGTATATTATGTTGAATATAACCTACTTTTCTATCTCCATATCTGTTTTTGTTGTTCATTATTTTGTGCGGTTCCACATCCGGAATCCACAATAAAAAAACCATGGAGAAAGCAACGAGAAATCTGTTCATGATCGTTTTTATGAAGTCATGAATATTTAACGATAATAAGAAGAGGAAGTTTTAAAGAGTTGTGTCCTCTTACGTTTTGAAGAAACATACTATGTTAAAGATAAATCTTCTTCTATGTAAATATTAGTAGATATTTATGTACTATGCTTAATGGGATCAGAAAAAAGCCATTTGCTAGGTAAGTTGAATAGAAGTTGTATGATCCTCTAAACTGTAAGTAAGAGGCGATCCCTTGTATATCAAGATTATTATAAGCAGGTTTAATTTTGTTTTAAGGCTGTGTTTGTAGTGTAATAGATAGCGTCTAGGATTAAGAAGTTGGGTTTTCAAATTTTAGTCGTGTTACTTTCATTTAATTGTAGATGTATTTGCGAAAGGTGTGATCTTTCTCTCCTCCACCAACTAAGTTTTTTTCCGTCTGAAACAATCCTGCACATATATAAATCTACCATCCGCCCGTCCATTGAATACTGCTACCATATCTGGACGGGTGCTCCGGCTATCAACCTAGGTGTCCTTGACAAAATCCAACGAAGAATATGTAATGTGATCGATCCCGACTTGGCAGCTCAGATACACTCACTTTCTCACTATTGCAATGTGGCTTCCCTGTATCTCTTCTAGAAATACTTTCACGGCTTCTGCTCCAATAAACATAGTTCACTGATGCCCCCTATATTTACATTTACTCGAGCCACAAGATTAGCAATTAGGTCCCACCCTTTTACTGATAAAGCTATAAAATATAACGTAAATTCTACTCCTCAGCTTCTTTTCTCGCACTTCACGCCTGTGTAATTCCCTTCCATTTACTTGCTTCTATGACAGCTACAATCTACAAGAATTTAAATGTAAGTTATCTCCTATCTCACTGACTTGCATTCTCTCTCTCTCTCTCTCTCTTGCTCTTTTCTCCGTCCACTCTACTCTCATCAGTATTTTCATCCTTCTCTTACCCACTTCCTGACACCCATTACAACCTGTCACTCTTTCTCATAACTTTCTCCCTATATAACCCCCTGCAAAACAGTGGCAGTAAAATGCCTTGCTTGGGCCGATGAGATTATAAAAAAAAAATAAAACTTGGAATTAAATAGTAAGATTTAATTGGTGACAATCTAGGAGAAGGAGAATTCTTTAGCCCTGGAAAAGCTCATACTGTGATGTACGTTGTGGTGCATTGGATATCGACTCGAAATGCGAAATCCGAGTGTCGTGTTCGAATTCCAGTTGAATTCGTTGCATTCACATACACGCAAATACCCCTGGGAAAGGTACGAATCCGCGTCTTCTCCCGCCAGCTATAGGCTAAATAACAAGGCAGATTGGGTTCTATAGCTTTGGATGGCAACCAGTTTATCCTAAAGAGTAATGTCACATTACCGCGAGAAAATATTCTGATCATTCAGGCATGTCTCTTTCGAGACATGATCGCCCAAGCATATATCACGTATGGCTCTTAACTGATGATATATACTTTTTCCAAATTATGTACTTTGCTGTAGATTTTACAATCCTTGTATGATTGCAACCGCAGTCGGCTATCATTTATTCATTGATTTTTTCCTGAATGCAAATAACCTTGGCGCCGGTGTAAATTCCGTGAATATGTTACTCAACAAGAAGACTTATTAATATTACTGAAATCGCCTATTTATTGTTTATATTTTTCAACGTCTTATTCTTAGGTGAGATGAATTTTCTTAACTAGATTCTTCAAATTCTTTTGATAAGATATTACGATGTAGATTATCTTCAGTAGCGCGAATCCAAAATAAAACCTATGATTTCCGTTAATAAATGATCGCGCATCTCCTTTCATAGAATCTCATATTTTCTGTAAAAAAAAAATGAAACAGATCGTCTGCGGAAAGGCTATGTTTAAGGCGGAATATAGATGTAGCCATATCAAAGATTACTTACCCTTTCTATGCAATATTAATGCTTTTTATTAGCTGGAATTATGCATGCGTAGCTTAAAATTTATCAATGTAGTAAATAGAATTAGTCAACCGAGTTCAAGTTGCGCCTGAGTACACTGCGTTCATTTTATACTAGTGGACTTGCGTGAGGTAAAAATACAGCTATTCTCAACGCATGTATGTATTAAATAAGAAAACACATTGGTTTACTCAAAATTTCGGTGTCATTACCTCGGATTCAAAGCCGGGGACAATATAACAGAAACACTTCCAAAACTTTTTTCTTACAATGAAGTCATAGTAATTCTCTGAAAATAAAGAAAAGGTGACCTGTGCATACAAATGATTGCCTATATCCTTAAAAAGCATGGCATTAAAATTTCTTAAAATCCCTCTGTTATTAAGCAACGTTCTTTTTTCCAGTCTAATGCGATGTATTTTATAGCTTAAACGATAATCAATCAGACATATTAACATATAATTGAACAATATGACGAAAAACTGTTCTTTTAAATAATCTTTTTACTATTAAAATATCAATTGGACGGGAAGTTATGTTTATAGGCAGGAATAAAAAAGGATGTAGCAAAATTTCCCAGTGGTGCTTATAGTTAATTTAATTTCCAAAAAGCATGAACCCTCAAGTAGTTGATTAATTGCTATTATATGAGTGTGCGTGTGCGTGTGCGTGTGTGTGTTTGTGCGCATGTGTGTGTGTGTGTGAGTGTGTGTGTGTATATGTGTGTGCAAGACATGGCTATCTTAATATTAGTCGGTTCCTTACGAGAACGAGTTTGGCATTAATTGAATGAGTAACATGCAATACATTCGGTTGAAATTGAAAAATAATTGTTCTATAAAAACAATTTTTCAGGGAAAAATGATACTTCTGTTTATAAACACTTATCACTAATTCCTGTCAGTTCTCTTACCTCTTTATGCATCTCTGCTGGACATAAGCCTTGCTCCTCAGCATGATGCATAAAATCCGACGATAGAACAATCATATTAGAGAAAGAGGAAATACTCCAGCGATGGGAAGAGTATAAAAAGGATCTTTTTGGTGACATAAGAGAACAACCGAGAATGCACAAGGAGGAGGATGGACCGGAAATATTAAAACCAAAGTGGAAACTGCAATGGCCAAACTGAACAGAAGCAAAGCTGCTGGTCCAGACGGTGTCGTAATAGAGCTGCTGATAGCTCTGGAAGAATATGGCATAGAAAAAATTACCGAAATAATAAACGAAATTTATAATAGCAGAAAAATACCAGACAACATATGAAAGTCGATATTTATAGCACTGCCGAAGAAACCAGGTGCAAACGAGTGTGAACTACACAGAACTATCAGCTTAATGAGTCCCACAAAACAGATTGTCAAAATCCTGATGAATAGAGTGAGAAGCAGAATCAGGTCAGAGATAGAACAGGAACCGTGCGGGTTCGTCAAAGACACTGGAACAAAGAACGCCATATTTATGATTTGGATGCTCTTCGAAAGGACAATACAAATGAAGAAAGACTTGTACCTATGTTTTATTGATTATGCAAAGGTATTCGACAAGATACAACACAAAGAATTGATGGAGATACTCGGCAGCCTTGACATGTTTGGGAAAGACATCAGAGTAATTAAGAATCTCTACTGCAGCAAACGGCCGGCATACGAACAGGTAACGATTTCACCAGATTTACAAAGATAGAAAGCGGTGTAAGACAAGGATGTGTCTTTTCACCGGATCTGTTCAATTTGTACAGCGAGAATATTTTGAGGACTCTAGATGACACGCCAGGATTTGTTATTGGAGGCCACAACTTGAACAACATAAAGTATGATACAGTGCTGATTGCAGACACGGAAAGGAAACTACAAGACCTCCTACAGAATACAGCGGTGGAGAATGATAAAAAAATAAAAATATACTTTAAGAAAACTGAATGCATTGTCATCAGCAAAAACAGCAACCCAAAATGCCAAATACAGGTGAGAGATACCAGAATCAAACAAGTACAAAAATCTGAATTCAATTTGTGTTCAAACAGGAGATGGAAAGTGCGACACGGAGATCCGAAGGCGAATTGGCATGGCAAAGGACGCGTTCCAGAAGCTGAGTAAAGTATTAACACAGAGGAAAATTTCACTAGAAACAAAGAAAAGAGTGCTCGATTGAAATGTGATGTCAGTTCTTCAATACGGCAGTGAATGCTGAACAATATCATCGAAAATGTGGACAAAACTTGAAGCAGTGGAAATATGGTTCTACAGAAAGATGCTGCGAATATCGTAGATTGAGCATGCAAGCAAAGATGAGGTGTTGGAAAGAATGGCAACAAAAAGGAAATTAATACTGAGCATCAGGAAAAGGCAACTGATGTTCCTGGGACATGCAATGAGGAAGGAGGGCTTAGAGAACCTGATACTTACTGGCCAGATAGAAGGAAAAAGAGACAGAGGAAGACAGCGGATCACATATTTGCAGGGCCTGATCAGGTGGATGACGGAACGGGGGTTGCGAGTTGTAACAGAACCAAACATACTTAAAGCCACAAGAGATAGGGTGACGTGGAGAAACATGATCGCCTACGTCCTGAAATGACAAGGCACATAGAAGAAGAAGATCACTAATTCTAGTATTGATGAGAGGTGGGTGTTCTGTTTTAATATTTAATTTGTAATAGAGTGGAATAATAATGTTTTGGTTATTTTCTCTTCGTGTTATGCGATAACCATTTTAATTGCAGTGGATTTGAAATTCATCAAGCTACGGTATTTCCGTTATTTGGTTATTCTTTTTGATTCCACGTGGCTAATGAACATGACTCTCAGAAAGATTCCTCTTTGGTAAAACCTACACTGCTCAGTAACATGAAGCGATTTTAGGCAATTAGCTAAAAAAAACAAAAAGCTGGTATATCTGATGATTAATCTCACACACACATAGTAACAAATATATACACACATTCTCATTCTTTCTCTCTTTCACTACCCTGAGCCTAGTTCTTTCTTCACCAGCCTGTATATCCTTTCCTTTCTCTCCACCTCCGCAACTGTCATCACACCTGTATTCCCTTCTTTCTGTTGCTCCTTTCTAACTGGTTCACTTTCTAACTCTCTTCACTGTCTTCTACTTAATCTTTTTACTCTTATTTAGCCCCCAGCTCATCAGTGGCGCTACCGCCTTGCTCGGGGTGATATGATTATAAAAAAAAATTATTTGAGCCTAATTTTTTTGTCGCAGGCCATCTCTGCAATACGTAATTATATGTTATTCTTTGATTAAGTAAAAAAAGAGGTATAAACTACTGACCTTCAAACAATAAATAACATTCATTTTATTCCTTTATTTTTTTACCCCCTCTTTGGACATTACAACTTTTATTAAAACGCACACACACATGTATGTATGTATGTATGTATGTATGTATGTATGTATGTAAATTAACACCGTCGTCCGGCTGGCTGGTTCAATCTCGGTCACGGAAGCCAATTATGATGAGGTCCGGAACCTGAGTCAGGGTTTATGCTGTCGATACGACACCAATTATGACGACGTTCTTGGGTCGCTAGTCGTGATGGTCTCTTCAGAGTAGCTGGTCTTCGTGTTGTCTCTTACAACGGTGAACTTCCCTGCCCACTCTGTTAATTCTGATCTCAAGGAAGACACGATGAAAAGCCGGTAGCCTTTTCTCTACTATTTAAAACCAGACCGGACACACGCGCACACTTGTGTTGATGAAATAAAATACGGCACCAAAAAAATAAATATATAAATAAATACATAAATATATAAATAAATAATCTCCTAGATGCCTGGATAGGTTGCGGAAAAATCTTTATATATAAAAAATAATTATCAACAGAAAGAGAACATAACGTTCGTTAAATTTCTATTTTCATAACGGAGAGAAAGTTTTTGTTGAAGTATAATCAGAGATTTCAATTTCCCAAATGTAAAAAATATCTTTTCAGGGCTCTTTACAAAAGCCTTATTTAAACAGCCAAAGTGGGGTGTTTGAGCGGCGGCAGCAGTAAATTCATCTTTTCTCTTTTGCTCTTCAACAACCACAGATTTGGCTCTCTGGGGTCTCGATTTTTATGTTTGTCCCAAATTCTCTTAGGGGCTGCATGATGGACCCGGGGTGTCCATGCAAATCAAAAGATTAAACAATGAGATTACTTCCGCCGCCATATTTTGATGTGGCGATTTATCATTCCATTGGTTTAACCAATGAAGTAATAATATTTCTTAATGACATCATTTGTTTTCATATTCTTCCCGATTACATCATGTTTTTAGGTTTTCAAATTTTCAAATATTTTGCCAGCAAATTCGGGAATCATGAATTTGACCTCGTTTAACCCCATCCAAAATTTTCGACGTGTTTTGACTACCTATATTTTTCACTTCCACTGGCCGAAAAAAATCCCAAGACTTCTGATCCACTTTCGTATAAACAATGCAAAAATATATTTTTCTTTTATATTCTCCTCGATTTCCAGAATTTACAAGTTTTGTAACAAATCTTCTGTTTATTTTTTTAACTCGACTTATATTGCAATTTCCAAGAATACCACTAGTAATAATTTCTTAGGCTCCGTCATATTAAACTTAGGATTACATGTTTTTTTTTTCTTTTTCACATGCAATATTAGAAGGAAGTCTTAAACAAGGCAATTACGTGTTAGATAAGTATCTTAAGCAAGGTATTTAGGGGTTACACACACACACACACACACATATATATATATATATATATATATATATATATACACCGTCTGTAGACACGCCTGTTTCGCGGTATCACAGCTCTTCAGTGCTGATAGATAAACCGTTTGCCACAAGCCGGGACTGAATGTAACTGATTTGATGGCTGTCGGAAATTCACCCACGAGGCCATTCACTCAATCAGAGAAAGACCGATTTCATAACGTGTAATGTTTTTACGAAATGTAAATAACACCAGCAATGAGAATGTTCTATCTTTTAAGCGCTTCAGTCGCACGAGCGTTCTACACTGTAACCAGAGAATGTACACATCGCTCATTAACTAATGAATAATAGCACTCTGGCTGTTGGGCGTGTATAGTGATAATATACATGCTAAAAAGTTTGCTTTCTTCTGCCGTCCGCTCATGGCTCAGAGGTAGAATCGCCGACTGACGCAACTTCGGTCGGGTTTCAATCCTGGGTTAAAAGCAATCGGAGTCTAACCGTATTGATGAGCTGCGATACAGCGAACCAGATCTGTCTGCGGATGACTATATATATATATATATAGGGGAGTTTTGTAATTTGTTTGAAGCATTGCATATAATCGGTGTATGGGTAAGTTTTGAAGGCTATCACAATACGTTGTAAAATAAAGGAAGGTAAAGAGGGTTTGGTATTTTCTATTTATTATTCATTAATATTTCGGGATTGAAATATCTGATGCGTTCACCGATAGTAGTCAAACGTTCAACGCATACATATATAAGCCATAAAAACACACACACACACACATATATATATATATACATATACACCAACACACTTACAGGCACACATATACACTCACTAAAATCAACATATCTATATAAGAGCACAGTCAACTTGACGTCAACTTCAATTTTCACATACGCTCTATCTCTGATATTTAGCACTTTTTCTCAAGAAATACATATATACATATATATATATATATACTTATGTGCTTTTGTGTGTGTGTGTAGGCTCATAAATTGTATTACACGCACACAGATAGATAGATAGATAGATAGATAGATAGATAGATAGATAGATAGATAGATAGATTAATAGATAGATAGATTTCAGCTGTGTCGTTTCCGCTGTCTCTAAGCAAAAAGTATCCTGATCGATGTTATGGTATGTCGATGATTTCCTAAAGCAATGAAATAGCCTACATCATGCACAATAACAAGAGGGTAGAAAACGAGACAGATATTGAAAGGAAACTTACAGTCATTTTTTTAAATAATTAACTTGCAAATGACTTACAAAGATATGGCAGACTTTATACCATTTTACCACAGGAGATGAAAGATGAAATGTACTTTGTGATCAACTGAAGCTGACGTTTTCTTTCTTGCAGATCGCTTCTATGGTAATCTCTTTTGCAATCGTGGCACCTCAGACAGAATCCCCCACTTCCTCGTCTATTGTTCTCATTATACTTACAAGAGGCGGCCATCTGCTCATTTTCCCCGATCAATGGAAGCAATTGAGCTCCATCACTTTTTCTTTCGTTCGGACTCTGTATTAAAAATGGCGTGGTTTGTGTCGGCGGGAAAGTAAGTAGAAACATCAAACGAATGAAATAGCCGATTATTAGAGGAAGGAATAAGGAAAGGAAGAAAGAGAGAAAAAGAATATTTTAAAAAAAATACTGATATTTAAAATTCTTGTATCTTCGCCTAATTCTCGCACTGGGCGGAATTTAACTTATAAGATTATGCTCTCGAGTATATTAATACTTTATTTGTCGCATATATCCTTTAACTCTTCTCTCCTTGGGCTTGTTGACAAAATACAAAGGAGGATCTGTAACGTGGTTGATACTGACTTGGCAGACCGGCTGCAGCCGCTCTCACACCGGCGTGATGTGGCTTCCCTGTGCCTCTTCTACAAGTACTTTCATGGCTTCTGCTCCGATGAGCTTAGATCACTGGTGCCGCCTAAGCACGAATTTACACGTGATACTAGATTAGCAACTAGGTCCCACACTTTTACAGTTAAACAAATAAGATGTAACCGTAAATTCTATTCCAACAGCTTCTTTTCTCGCGCTTCCCGCCTGTGGAACTCCCTTCCACAAGTCTGCTTTCCCGACAGTTACAATCTCCAGTTTGTTTAAATGTAGGGTCAATAGACACCTCCTATCACACTAACTCCCAACTATTCTCACAACACTCTCATCTACCCAACCCTCATTCTCGGTATCCTTACCCGCCTATCACCCACCCTCTGTCATTTCCTATATTTAATCAGCCTTTCTCCACTCTACGTAGCCCCCTGCACAGTAGTGGCAGTGACATGCCTTGCTCGGGGTGAAACGCTTATAAAAAAAAAATAAATACTTACTCTATATATCTCGACTGCAGTTTTCTTTCAGTACTAGATTAAAAATAAATGCTTCAAATGCTTATTTTATTCTCTTGACTATTCTACATGTTGTCCAGTAAAAGAAAAAGCGCCAAATTTATAATCACTGTTTTAACTTTCAGGCATACTTGAATAACTTGGATTATATTTATAAACTGATCATGACCTTGAATAAAGAAACTGCCCCCTGGTCCCCATTACTTACAAGTTTGTGTTGAACATTCAAATACTGCCAATATCTACAATGATTGTTCAGTATGTGCATGAATCATGATAGCTAAATAAATGTATTTCTTAATTTGATGCTTTTTTTACCTGGCGTCCTATAGAAGAAAAATTCATGAAGATGTTATATTATTAAATTATCATCGCGAATAAAAATTTATTAAAGGAAGTATCTGAATTATGAGTGTCAAATTAGTTGAATATTACTTGCGAACATATACATTCGATTATATTGCGGAAAATATGCGAAATAGTTCGGGGATTTATTTCTGGGAGCAGTGACAAAATGCCCCTCTTTAATTTCCACTTAAATGAATTTAATCCACACTGGACACCCAACATATATTGACTTTATATTTTCTAGTAAATATATTTCATCTTCCATACATTAAAGTAATGACATCCATGAACGTTTCCCATATATTGTTAGTAAATTGTTGCTCAAACGGTTATTTTAGTCGGAGTCAAATCTACCAAAGCAATTTTCTTTTGTTAATGTAGTAGAGTAGCTTACACACTTAGTAAGTTTAGTCCTTACACCAGGTTCTAGTATACTGCTGGCAAAGCTGCTTGACTGTAACGTACCATTCAGTTTTTCTCGTCAAATTCCATCTTACACATTTATAAATCTACAATTCATCCGGGCATTGAATATTACCGCAATATCTGATTGGAGGTCCGGTTATATATCTTAAGAATTTCGACAGAATCCCAAAAAATGGCCTGTAAGTTTGTAGATCCAGACCTGAAACCTTGTCTACAATTATTATTTCATCAGCTTGATATGGGTTTATTCTGGATTATCTCTAAATATTCTCATAAGACTTATTCTAACGAGTTCTAAGTACGCCGATTAAATTAATTTACGTCTACGTATCGATTGGTAATTATGTCATTGTTTTTACTGTTGAAAAACTAGATGTCCTATTTTTGCAATCTTTTTTTTCCTATTCTCAGACGAACTTAAGTCACTGATGCCTGCTCAACAGGTGTTTACTCGTGCAACCAGACTGGCATGTGGGTCCCACCCATTCACAGTCAGGTTAGCCAAATGCAGACGACAATTCTACTCCTGCAGCTTCTTCTCTCGCACTTCCCGCCTGTGGAACTCGCTTCCGTATTCTTGCTTTCCTGACGGCTACAACCTCCAGAAATTCAAATGCAAAGTCAATACTCATCTACTAACCACTGGACACTAGCTCTCTCCCCACCCCTGTATAACCCTCCCTTTCTCTCCACCTATGTATCTGTCAACGCACCTGCTTTCTCAGCTTTCTATTGTTCCTTTCTAACTAGTTTGTACTCCTCACTCTTTTCTAATTAATCTTTTTACATTTATGTAGCCCCCTGCACATCAGTGGCGTTTCCGCCTTGCTCGGGGTGAAATGATTAAAAAAAATATATGTAAACTCATTTTATTAATTGCTTCTCTGTCATTTCTTCTATGCGCCCTGTCCCTTCAGGACTTAGGCGATCACGGTTCTCCGCGTCTCCCTATCCCTTGTGGCTCTTAGTATGTTTACACCTGTTACTTCTGGCAACCCCCGTTCCGTCATCCCCCTGATCAGGCCCTGTAAATATGTTATCCGCTACCTTCTCTCTTTCCCTCTATCTGGCCAGTCAGTATCAGGTTCTCTAAGCTCTCCTTCCTCATTGCCTGTCCCAGAAACTTCAGTTGTCTCTTTCTGGTGCTCAGTATGAATTTCTTTTTTGTTGCCATTCTTTCTGTCTTCCCGAAAGGATTTTTTGTCCTTGCTCCTTATTAAACTCTCCCCATTCTCTTTAACTCCTAATAACTTTTTCACCTTAATGATTTTATCAACTGAAATCGGGCTAAATGATTAAAAACAGTGGATGTTATTGCATAGCCATACATTACTCTCTAGCTCTTCTCAAAACAAGGATAATATTACGAGATCTATTAGGGATTCATTCCTACCTTTTGTATTCTTGTAGCGTTTTATTCTTTAATGTCATGCACATTCAGAACATAGGCACTCATCGCTCTCAATCTAGTATTCTCCAGTATCTATTTTTTTGCTACGACAGCTAAAGAAAGATAGAGCTAGTTTTTCCCGTTATCATCACCACCATCTCTTGAAATTCAGAATTTTGATTTTCTTACCATTCAATGCTTGACTCCCAAGTCTACCCTGCTGCTTAACGAATTTATAGAGAAAAAAAGGCAGACTGATGACTTTATCTGGGAAAACGAACGTAGTAGACAAACCTGGAATGTGAACATGACAATCTGATCGGATGTTTGCTCAGTTATAACTTACAGCAGTCGCATAAGTGATAATCTTTACCAAACCGTCTGTGATGTGCCTAATAAAAAATTGAAATTGGCATTAGTTTTAGAATTTAAAATTTAGCACTTATTTCTAGATTAAAAACACTATTTTAATGTAGATTTTATCACGAAAGGGTTCCAAGTGATTGGGAATATTGGCTCAATACAATCTTCCACTTTGGTGTTAAAATTCATTTCGCCTCAATTCCTAGAGAAATTATCATTAGATATACATTACTTGAAAAATAAGTAATGCAAATTAAATGAAATCTTTGATTTTAAAAATAACTTATTTCAAGAAACGTATACAAAGAAAACTTTAATATATTACCGTGAACGGGAGAAGTAATTTATATGTACATCAGGTCGTCTTTTAGGTCAACAAAAAACATGGGTGATTGACAGATATATATATATATATATTGGTAGATGATGTCAAAGTGCCACAAAAAAGTGACAAATAGGTTGAAAAGCAATTAACCGCCAGGTGTGATTGACCAATACATCCGGCCGTAGATAATGTCAAGGAAGCGACTACCCGAAAAAGCAAAATGCATAGGAGTTCTGAGTCTACAAAAAGTCTGAAATTTTTTATTGAAGACAAATAAGATTCCTACTGGTTTTTAACTCTCGATGGTGTCTATGTGTGCGCGAACACTTTCTGGCTGCCCTTCTGCTCCTCACATGCGTCACCGACGAAGAATAAAAATATAAGATTATATTTTTATATACACATGTTACTCGTTGTTTGTCTAGATTCAGCGGCGTAATATAGTACAGAGTAATTTTACAATATCTTTTATGAAATTTGATTAATTTAAGCCCGAAAAATTGAAACGAAGAGGGGTTCGCTATTCATTGTCCCATGGATCGATAATATAGCGTAAACGAGAAGAAGAAATTTTTAAAAGAAGTTTTTCGCTCAAAAGTTTTTCAGTGATAAATTTTACCTCAATAGAAACACATGAGTTTTTATCTTCTAGGTTTAGGATGTTATCTCATTAACTTTACTCACTGATATGTAGTCGGCATAATATCCATAATGGGGACAATATAACAGGTTTATTTATGTAATTTATAAAACTTCCTGCGTTTGCATTTGGCTTTCATTAAAAAATGGAGAGAGTGTGACTTTCATTTATTGGCCAGAATTAGTCACGGAGGAAACATAGCGACACAGTCCAATTACAACTGCAGTATTCAAACACCAATTCGAACCACGTGTTTAAATACATATGCTGATATAATTATGTCACACAAGTCACCTAAGATAAAATTTCATCAATAATCATTAATCAAGGGGAATTCTTTATAATACCGGGGTTTAGATATGATCTCAGCGTGGACCATTTTTGGAAAGTATCCGACAACCATGCCAAAGTTGACACAAGCTTTTTGGCAAAGAAGGATACTGAAAGTAATACTAGGGCTGAGCCAAGATGGTAGGTGATCTACGAGAGTCCTTTCCGAGCATGGAAGTTTGACTCTGATGGATTGCTTTTGTCTAAGTTTTTGGTATAAGGGCCACAAAAATTTTAAATATCGATTACGCTGCCACAGTTACATTACTTAAAGATGCTAACCTGCAGAATGCTAAATTAAAGAGTAACCCAGTGTTTTCCTGAGGATTTTCTTCCCAGAATCAATGTCACTAAGTCTATCTCTTTCATAATAAATCTAATAAAAAACAACTTTCATTGATACTGTCGTTAAAGTAGAGTTAGGGGTTTTCAGGGCTGAAGACAGTGGTGACGCAGAACGCAGTAGGTAAGGAAAACTATAAGGAAGACGTCGTTATCTGTGTTAGCTTGAATTTACTTCTCCTTACCTCTTGAGTAAACTGAAGTACATTAACTTTGGTTGATAATCAATCAGGGAATGATGCTTCGATAACAACGCCCATTAGCAAGCAACATTGGTAGTCCTGAAGATGTATTAGTCTAAAGCTCATAATGACTGTAATTCTTTAAGGGTAAAAACGAAACATTGGATTTAATTGGTTATATTTTTAAATTTGTCTAACGTTTGTATAGTTCAAAATTATCCGATCTTTCTCCTACAAGGAATGCCTAGCTACATATATGTTAACCATCGCTTAACCATAGCCTTATCAATTAGGATTAAATCATTTTAACAACATGAAAAAAAGTATTCAAGTAGTGAACTATCCGTATATATTAGATGTAGTGATAGTATGCCTTAGATATAAGACGGAATCCGATAAGATAATGAAATTTACAGTAGCGCCTTTGATCAAAATTTTATATTTGATTGAAAGAGCTGTCTCTACAGAGTTTATAAATAAAGTAATAAAGTAGTTTCTGTAGCTTTGCATAATTGCATGTGAAGCAAACTTTGTAACTGTGTCACGCCTGGGTGTATATGGGAAGAGTCGATAATTGGGATTACTCCAATTTGACAAGGCTTGAAACGCGTTAAAACATGAGTTCTGAGTAGCTGCCAGGCATTTTCCAGTTGTCAGTGTTGTTATTCCACTAATTTTAACACTTCGTGTGTGGCTATAGAGCCCTGGATAGGCGCCAGAGTATCATGTAAAAACAAAACAAAACTAGTGTATTAGACTCTGCGAAAAAGACGGTGGCCGAAGGTGTCTAGAATTTAACTCAATTACTGGTCGAATGTGGATTAGAGCGTTTGGGTGTATATTCTTCAATTTCATGGATCTATGAAGAAGTTGATTTGATTAAGTATACTGACAAGTAACAGCATTATCTTTTAAAATAAATCATGGACATACTGACGAACTTGGACAAAAATACAAACATATATATATAATCGTTTCACCCTATGCAAGGCATTCCCCTGCCACTATTGCGCTTGGGGCTACATAGGGGAAGGGAAATAGAAAGAGTGGTTAGATATAGGAAATGTCAGAAGGGGGTGGCAGATAGTTGGAAGAATGGGAAGAGTGTTTGAAAGAATGGAAGCGAGTTAGTGCGTTAGGAGGTGTCTATTGACCTTACATTTAAACTCCGTCGGGGAAGCAGTCATGTGGAAGGGAATTCCACAGTCGGGATGTACGAGAAAAGAAACTGTTGGAGTAGAAGTTGCGGTTGCATTTTATCGGTTTCACTGTAAAACGGTGGGATCTAGTTGCTAATCTAGTATCTCGTGCAAATTCGAACCTAGGGGGCACCAGTGATCTAAGTTCATCGGAGCAGAAGCCATGAAAATATTTATAGAAGAGACACAGGGAAGCCACCTCGCGCCAGTGAGAGAGAGACTACAGGCGGTCTGCCAAGTCGGTATCGATCACATTACAAACCCACCGCTACGCCGTTCTGTGCATAAGTATTAGGAAAATAACTATTTTACCTTTTATGAGGCATCAAAATAAAGTTTAAAATCACCCCTGTCCTAACACTTTGCACATTACCAGTAGTGTGAAAAAGTATTATGACAAGAGTGATTTTCCTAAAAACACCTCACTGAAATTCAAATACAGGGTGAAAAGCCAAGTAAATATTAACTATTGATTATTTTAAACTAGGTGTAAAAGAAATGTATTAAAAACAAGTTATATTTAATTTTTCTTTATTTCTAATCAACAAATTATATTGAAACTACTCTATTATCTATGGGATAATTAGCTAAAAAAATGATAAATCTAATGTTACTTCGCAAAACAAACTTTGGGAACAAATACAAGTTGCTTGGCAGGAAATACCTTTAGATACATTAAAGAAGATTGTGATATCAATACCTGTCAGAATTAAAGCTGTGATCAACGCAAAAGGCTATTATAATAAATATGAAATTTATTTTGTAACAAATATTTTTTCTTGTTAAAGTTTTTGTTGAGTAAATCAAATAAAATGACTTTAAATATTTTTTCTGTTAATATGCCCCGTAAAATATGCAATAATTATTGTTTTAATAGTTTTGCACAGTACTGTATATATCACCACATTCTTACTGGAACGAAATGATAATTACGGAACATTTCTATATTTCTTAAATCCTGCAGAAAAGAAACATGTAAGAATACAGCAAAATTAAATAAAGAATCAATAAAATCTTTCTTGCCAATCGTTTTCAACGAAGCATGTTTAAAAGAAAGTTTGCTTCCCAAATATTTACTATATTTAAAGCAAAAATAAAAATTCACAGTAATTTTTAGCAACACAGTTTTACGGTTATTTTCGTTACTAGTAAATCATCGCGGAAAGAAATTGAATTAATAACAGTGAAAAATGGATAATAAAATAAACTGCAAAAGTTAAAATGCATTTCTAACATCATTCCCTTATAATACACGAAAGATTATACGTGTGTACGAACAGATTTTATTAAAAATAAGCAAACATAATAACTGCAGACATAATGTTATGGATAAAACATAGTAGTTATATGCTTTTCAGAATATTTAAACGAGGAAATCGTTCTGCATTTGTTAAAATACTGTGTCCTGATGTTTTTCATCCTTGTGCGATCTAAAGAAACTAGAATTAGAATTAGGTCCCGCCTACAAAGGGACATAAAGTTCCGTATCCTGCCACAAACCATTTGTTTTAATACATTTGCTCAAGGGCGCAGGCAGGTAGATGTAATGGCTTCTTTTTAATGAAAAATAAACAAAACGAAACGTAACGTCTATTCAAACACGGGAATCTACTAAATATACATGTATGTTTATTGATTGATTGAATAGTTTAAGGTCTCATTTCTGCCTCAATTTTTTGCATTCTTTGTTCCGATTTGTATTTGTAGAAAAGGCATTCGCGAATAACTATTAGTTCAATTCTTCTACTCCGTCAGTACCTATGGGTTAAAAAGCAGAACAACCTGGTCTCACAAGCTAGTCAACGAAAAGACCTACAGACCCAAGGACGAAAATTAGATTCTGTTGTGATCTCCCCTTTCTATATTAGGTATTATGATTTCTCTTGAAATGTTCTAACTGTGTATTGTTGAAATGGAGCCATCTACGCCTAACTGACATGTTTAGATAGAATTCAAAATCGTTTACATGAACTTGTGGTTGATTTATTATTTTCCGGAGTACAACAATGAAACGTCGCACAGTCCAACTCTTCTATCCTTAATTCTTCTTCTTTTATGTGCCATGTCCTTTCAGGACGAAGGCACTCACGGCTTTCCACATCTCCCTATCCCTGGTGGCTCTTAGCACGCGTTCTCCTGTTATACCATGCAACCATCGTTCCGTCATTCCCCTGATCAGGGCCTTCAAATATGTTATGCGCTGTTTTCATTTGTCTCTTTTCCCCTATATCTGGCCTGTCAGTATCAAGTTCTCCAAGCCCTCCTTCCTTATTGCATGTCCCAGGAATTTTAGTTGTCTCTTCCTGATGCTCAGTATTAATTTCCTTTTCGTTTCTATACATTCCAAAACCTCATCATTGCACACTTGCTCGGTCCATGATATTCGCAGCATCCTTCTGTAGAACGACATTTAAGCTGCTTGAAGTTTTTCCTTCTTCTTCGAAGACATTGTCCAACATTCACTGCCATATTGAAGAACCGACATCACATAGCAATCCAGTACTCTCTTCTTTGTTTCTAGCGAAATTGTCCTGTTTCTTAATACTTTACTCAACTTCTGAATGCCTCTTCGCCATGCCAATTGGCTTTCGGATCCTAGTGTTGGACTTTTCGTCTCCTGTTAGAACACTTCCCAGGTACTAAAATTTTTGTACCTGCTTAATTTTAGTGTCCCTCACCTGTAATTGGCATTTTGGGCTGCCCTTTTTGCTGATGACCATGCATTCGGTTCTCTTGTAGTTTATTTGTAGACCTTTCTTTTCACTCTCTTGTAGGAGGTCTTGTAGTTTCGTTTTCGTGTCTACTATCAGCACTGTATCATCTGCGTACCTTATATTGTTTCAAATATGACCTCTGATGATGTATCCTGTCATAACTTCTAGGGTCCTCACAATAGTCTCGATGAACAAATTGAATAGATCCGGTGTAACGACACATCCTTGTCTTACGCGTCTTTCAATTTTTGTATAACTACTGAATTCGTTACCTGTCCGTATGCAGGCAGTTTGCTACATGGGGAAGAATCTGAGTTCTGTGCTTTGCAACTAAGAACGACTCTTCTACGTACACGATTATGAATCATCCGTATTTGTTTCGTATTCGATGAGTAAACGAAGGTTCTCTTCATATAGCTTCATCGTTTACATTGCTAAATTGTGAAACAATCTCCAGCGAGCATGTTTTCCCGAACCCCACAATTTTAACCTCGTCAAGTCTAAGTTTAAGCTTTTTCTATCCTACACATCCTCATAATCTACACTCATTATTTTCACTACCTTACGCTTATGTAACATCATTGAGTTACCTCTACCTTCACTGTCTCTTAGGCCTTGAATTGTGAATAATAATAAAATAAATAAATACATGTACAAAGTTACAGGTAACCATTCCAAATTCTCAATATATAATGGAAAATAAAGACACGAACTATAGTGCTTGACTTTGTGAAGTAAGGCATTTTCTTATTTTCGAACTTCAAAGACTTTGTTGTATAACTCATTCGAACAGATTGCAAGTGCCATTTATTAATACGAAACGTCAAGAATAAACAATTCATTCATATGCGTCGTTCTGTTCAATATGAGTAAGAAATGGTTCCACTTCTTATCTTGAAATATAAATCAATCATGTGAGAATTGTTGTATAATTATATTCCTCAATCGACTGGCGTGAAGTAAAATCAAATGCGATATAACGGCCACCAACATCCTGAATTTTTCATTCGCTTTTACGATAAAAGCAAAATAATCTGCTTTTTTATATAGGTGTCGGAATTTTATGAAAAACTAGTAAGTTTATTTGCAGATGGTAAAATTAACCAACCTAAAATAACTTTAGGAAATTGTCTCGGATCCGTACCAAGACTACACAGCACTGAAGGAATACAGACAAATGACTCTTCGTAATTCCATCTGACGCATAATGACATTCTAACTGAAATTATCAAAATTCTTATTCTGTTGATAGTTTTAGTCATCTGCAGTAATTCATCATACCACGCGCAGGAAAGAGTCCCAGTCGTTATAATCCTCGTCATATCTTAATGCATATCATATCGTATGGCAAGGTTGGCTAAGTTAACGCTGTTCACGAGCTTCTCCATGGGTAAGACTCTATCAGGAGTTCGAAACCAACTGTAATTAGTCTCTTCTACTGGAGAAAACTACTAGCAACGAAAGGTATGTTGATATTGTTCGAACGGAAAACATTTTTTTCAACTAAGGTCAGACTGACGAAAGACTTACGTATATACATAGAATAAAATGAGGAAATGAATTTACGAGCAGGAAAAATAAAGTAAAACTTATGGCTGAAAGAATTATACTCAACATGATGTTCAGATAATGCCTGACCGTATAAAGTAAGATATTCATTATAACAAACAATGGAAAAGGAAAAAATACCGAGCTCGCCTTCTGGAATTTACTAATAATTTGCAAATAGAATGACATCAAGAATTGTGTATATCACAAACCTACTTTCATTAGAGAATATATTTTATTTGATTGCGACAGTTCATAGAGCGCAAAGAAAAGGAATGTCTAGTGGTGACAGTACCGTGCAAAAAATCATAAGTGGTGACGAAGACACATACCAAGAAAATGAGGTGAATCAAAATTATCAGAATAATGGCTATTCTCCAAAAATAAGATCAGCTTTTACAGGAAGAAATTGAAGCGTCGAAGAACACCAAAAACCAAATAGAAAAAAAAACTGTTAAGCTCTGTTTCCTTTATCGCCATTGCACATTATAAAGGATTAAGAAGACCTGTGGTTTATAATAGATCAAAATTATGTCCTTTAGCACATCGAATTTGCAGAAAAAAAAGTCTTGCCTAGGTAATTCTAATACAGGAAAACATGACCATAATGATGTGTGGCACACCCTTGCATTTGGGGCACGAATACAAAAGAAAAACCAGCCGATCTATAGAATTAAGACGAGAGGAACATCTAAAAGCCGAAAACGCGGGTATAACAATATAATGTCATGGTTGCTTATATAATGGGAAAAGGGTAATCACAAAACCCTGTTCAATGAAATGAATATACTAGAAAGAAAAAAAAACGATGGAGATTCAAAGGTCTGAAAGAATCAGCGCCCATGCTAGGTTCGAATTGCCTCGACACTAGGACTAGAATTGATACAAATCCAAAATGAGAGCCATTAATAAATAAAGAAAAAATACAGAATGCGTTTAACAGCAGTATGCGTAAGTAAAGTGTGTCTTCCGTAAATAAACTCAACTATGAGATGAGAAGTTACACTGGGTTCAAGTTTGTGAGAAAAGATTTTCTCACGTTGACATAAAATGAAATATATTATCACTGGCTGATTCGTGAATTTCGTGATGCACTAATTGTGAGTTCGATCTATAGACCGCGTTATACAATTTGTTTAAAAACAAGAAGAGTAAAAAAAATAAATATCACTAATGAAGAAGATAATATCGCGAATTAGGGATAGTGTAACGAGAAGATTTACTTCGATTAAATAAAGGGTTCAGTTCTCAATTCGCTTATAGCTACCCGGATCAACGAGCACTCGAGTAAGGCAGGAAGGTACAACAGTTGATATACTGTGATAACAACAACAAATATGAGGGAAATAAACCGAGTGTAAATAATATATACAAAATAACCTAAATTAAAATGCAGTTTTCCATTTTTCCCCAGAGTTCTTCATTGGATTGGATACATATGCAATAACTGATTGATTTATATTTCATATTTATATTTCGGACTTTTTTCAAATTAGCATAGATAATAATTTTTCTTTTATAACTTGACTTGTATTTTGCAGTCATATCTGGTTTATATTTTTCGAAATTCTTGATAAATTCTAATGTAGTGTCTGTCATCTCAGCTTCTGTTACTTTCCCATCGCTGTAACGTAGTTTTCATGTCTCGATTTTGTAAATACTTTAATGGTAAATATTCTTATAAACTTTTTTCTATTCATATTGTGAATGGTTGACATTTATTCAGTAGTGTTCCATCCTAATGCAACATTACCTATAACTACAAAAGCTCTACCTTCAATATTGTACAATTTTTCCCTATAAAGACAAGAAATATTAGCTGTTTGTGTGTGCTTATTTCTGTGTCTAATTTGTTAAATTTATTCGCAGTAGAAGACTGACAGCAATATCTCAAGATTTTATAGTTGAAAATTGATAGATATAACCGTAGGTTCTTTGCTAGCAGTTTCTTTGGGCTTCTGACTTCCTAATCAATTTCAAATTTAAAAATGCTACTAAAACTCAATTCATTATCTACTCTCTTCTAAATTACTATTATTTCATAGTTTTCTCTCTCTAATACTGTTTTTTTCATATTCTTCAACACTCTTAACCGCCTTGCGTCATGGTGACTTTATTACTTGTGGAAAAACAATAATTAAAACTGATAGAAAAATGAGAATTTATTGAATTTATTCACTAGCGATTAACTTGTAAAGACAACTGGTCGAGCGAGATAAATAATTTTTGAACGTTGAACAATTGCAGTTTCGGAAATTGAATAGGTAATATATTTACCTAGTTTCAGTGTTCCTTCAAAACAATCAAAAACCCGACTGTAATAAACTAGCTTCACAAAGAACAGAAACATGAATAAATATCAACGATGCTTCTATGCTTTTGATTTTAGACTTAGTGCCAACATTGCTCTCGGATGTCAACATTCCATCTGCAGGAACTTCTGTCTAAATCGAAATTTATCATAATCATTGAAAATAGTTGGTTGGTTGTTTTGTTTTTATGTCATATCAAACTCGGCGGGTCATTTATTGCCAACTAAATTTTTTTATTTATTTATTGCTGGTAATACCTTTTTCTTTCAACAATTTATTGTTGTTTTTATATAGGTTTTGTGTCTAGTAATACATTTTTCTTTTCGAGTATCAAAATTCATTGGGATTTGATTTTTTAAGGGCAGGGTCTCCAAGTCCTACCCTTGTTATTTAACCCATAACTGGAGGGAAGAGACGGATTAATACCTTTCCCAAGGGTACCAGTGCTTAATTGAATGCAGGGTATTCAACTGGAATTCGAATTCGGCTCACCGATTTCTCTTTCCGAGCAGATATCCACTGCACCACAACGCACATCCGTCACTAGACGCTTACAGAACATGGTATTCCCAAGCGGTCACCCATCGAAGTACTGACCAGGATCAACGTTGCTTAACTTCGGTAATCGAGCGAGAACTGGTGTATTCAACGTGATAGGCCGTAAGCCTCCTTGAAAATGGAACTGTTTTGCAAATATCAAAGCTAATAATTTGTCTCTTGTTTTGTAAAGAAAAACCTAATGATCTCCCATATTCGATTTCCCCTAATCACCTATAAGCATTTGTGCCTATGTTTTATTTCTGATCTAATTAATTTGAACGAGCAAGCTTTAATATTAATGGGAATATTCTAATTATTCTGGGCACTTTCTTAAGATTGGAGATGGAAATGCCAAGAGTTCGGGTACTTTCAACAATTTCTCCCAAGGATATTGGAATTTTGTGTTTCGAATATTTCCACTTTAATTGATCTTGAATGTCACGCATCAAAGTTCACTGTCACTTGGGCACCACACGTTTAAAAGAATGTCAGCAACTAGTCAACCTTGGCCCTTGCTGAGATGATTGATGAGCAAAATACCGCCATTAGCCAGGAAATAATAGTTCACCGAATTCAAGATATTTTACAAGGCGATAACAATAAGTTAGAGGCATATGATCATGAGAGATATTACAGGAATTTCACCAAGTTTTTCCTAGAATTTCATGTTTCTGTTTGTGTTATCAGAGTTTTGGCTTACTCAGAGAAAATATAAAATAAATAAAAAATAAAATAAATAACCAAAAAAATTATTAAATTCTACTGGGCCGAAGGATTCAAATGTATTCTCCATTTAATATTAACTAAGACAGTTAAGTCTCATACGTGATACACGATTTGGGCCATCATGTCTCAAAAGAGACTTGAAGATTATACCGCTGTAGGGTGCCATTGCTTTCTGCTGTAGACTGGTTGCCACCCAAGGCTAGAGAAACCACTATGACCTTCTATTTAACCAATAAATGGAGGGAAGAGACTGATTAATACATTTCCCAATGGTATTTGTGCATAAGTGAATACAGGGAATTCAACTGGAATTCGAACTCTGCTCCCCGATTTGAAGATTAACTAAATAACCCATACTTACGTACAAAGACAAATGCACACACGCATATATAATGTGTAAAAATTTCTATATTTGTAGGGCAAAATTGTTGTATATTGAAGGCAGAATATATATAGTTACGGAAAATATGACATTAGGTATAAAACTACAGAGGGAATGACAAGGTATATCAATTAATTTTTTAATTCATTTTCTTAGTGTTCTTAAAATTTCTTTCTTTTATGTACATAAATTATGTAGTAATTGCCGAGATGTTTTGTACGAGTGATTTTGGCTATTCTTATAGTCATTATCAAGGATAATTTTATTTTTACTTTTAACTGAATTTATTCAGCATTTATCTAGGATTATAAAAATGTTTTATTTTTTTAAACACGACTAGCAAAATGTGTCGGAGTTGATAGTTGATTTTGTTGAGTGGTGAAGTTTCTGTTCTATCAAGAATGTTTCCATAATTTTCAGCTTATTTTTTACATGTGGATGAGGGTATTATATTTGTATTGTATACGAGTATGTTTAGAATGGGGTTCGGTACGTATCCACGAAGGCTTAAATGAAATATAATCAAGCTATAGTCATAATGATATGATGAAACTTATATATATATATATATATATATATATATATATATATATATATATATAATCATCCGCAGACAGATCTGTTTCGCTGTATTACAGCTCATCAGTACGGTTAGACATCCGATTGCTTTTTACCCAGGATTGAAACCCGACCGAATTGGCGTCAGTCGGCGATTCTACCTCTGAGCTTTAGGCGCTCGGTAAAAGGAAGCAGAATTTTATCGCATGATATATCATACGCTAATATATAAATAAAAAAATATATATCTAAAATTACATAAAGAAACAAAACGCCAGAATTCTAAATGGTAACGTACAAAACATAATCACTAATAAGGAATGTAACTATATGGACAAAATTAAATTCCAACTTCAAGAAGGACTTTGTAAATAAAAAAAGGTGTTATTTACAAAAACAATTAGATGAATTAAATGGTTAAAACAAAGCATATTTGGGGTCAGCAAAAATACACTTTACAGACTCGATGGAAAAACCATAGGTCTACATTTAAACTAGAAAACTTTCAGACATAAGGTGGCATATATAAAAAAAAAACAGCTAATCTTTACAACGGTGGTAAAATATGCAGACTGTGCCAGGAAGAACAGATTGCTATTGTGTTATCCCTACAACAAAAAATGAATTTCTAACTGAAAGAACAGAAATTATGACCAAGTATAACCATACCAACCTATACCAATTAACATCATGCAATCAAGATTGAAAATGTTCAAACTTCTCCGAATTTTGAAATTTGCACATTCATAAAAATTCTTGTTACGTGAACGTTTATAAAAAAATGGGTAAAATCAGTTATTGTATATTGCCTGGAGACACCGAAATAGAGAAAACCGTAATAACTCCTTTACAAATGAAATATATATATTGTCAAGCAGCGTATATATATATATATGTGTGTGTGTGTGTGTGTGTGTGTGTGTGTGTGTGTGTGAGAGAGAGAGAGAGAGAGAGATGGCGCTTGACGAAAAAAGATTTCGGTACATAAATTATCCATGAGGCAAAAATTTAATTTTCACCAATGAGTTTTATTCAACGCTACCCATTCTTCTTGCTGCTTCATATCATTCTTGCTTTCAGTTGAAGTTATACCTTAACTAATATGCTTATTGATTATTTAGATTACTACACTACTATTCCTGACGTTATGCTATTACCACATAATATCATATGCACTTACGTAATTAACTTATAGGAATAGAATCGTCTAGTGATTTCTATATTGTGTGCCTAGCGTATAAAATGAAATATCACGGTATCGCTAATGTGATATGTCTAATGAAGACAAACTTAACATCGAGAAACAGTAGTATTTAACTGTTCAGTGTCATGTAATGTAATTGTTTAGATTATATTTAATCAATCTATAAGGTCGAAACATTAGTATCCTAGTGACAAAAAAAAAAGATGCTGAATGTAAAATATGTTATTTATTATTTGTCGTTCGGATATGCATTCATTATTTCAATTGTTTCATCTAAACGTAAATTACTCTTGTATGTCATATTTATTTATAATTATTTGCTAGTGCTGACATAATTTTAGATGATATCTAGTATGTCAAGAGAGAATCGATGAAAAATGATTAATGCTATTTATTTAAAATTGCTTCTTATTTGAAAGTAAATTAAGTACTTAACCTGATAGTAAGAACATGTTTTTCTTGTTCGAGATTCTTCGAGTTGACACCTGCAGCTAAAGGATTTGCATATTCTCTCCAAGAAAGCAAATTAGAAAGAAAAAAATCTTAAACAGCTACACTGAACCCGCTGTTTCTGTCTAGCCTAGTGGCATGTTAGAAACCAGATATTTTTAAATGGATTCTGACAGGGGGTTAAAACGAAAATGGAATAAATATAAACCTTTCTGAAAGGTTTGAGTACAACGTTAATAGAAAGCGTCGACGTTTACACCAGGCTCATATTTAACTTCGTTGAAACATAAATTTAAATATAGTAAAATAAAAAATGAAAATTGCTAAATGTATTGGACTTTTACCGCGCAGTGCTTTTGCGAAAAGATTTTTCTTGGTGACTCATTTTTCGAAAAATTGATGTGGCATGTAGTCCGGCGAGTATCCAATGGGGTGCTAATTTGAATCCATTGGTTCAGCCATGATGCATGCCTTTCCACCAGAAGTAGAATAGAAAAGCAAACCGAGCGATATATATGTGTGCTCACAGCAAACAGAAAATCTAATAGATGAAAATAAAAAATAATAATAATATCAAGGGATGCTATATACGATGGTAAAATATATGCCAGCTAGGAAAATTTAAACATGGGTATCTTTAAAAAAAAAATAGATACACACAAATATTGACACAGCTTAGTCAAACGCGCTAACGAAATTAAACACAAGCAAGCAGAAACGTGTGTGTGTATATGTTTGTGTGTAATCGCTTCTTTTAAAGATATCTTATTAAAAATACCCACGTAATATTCAATAGATATATCACAATTTTCACTTTATGTCTGCTGAATCATGTGTAGTTGTGTGTCTACACTCTGCACAAAAAATGTACATATACATGTATGCACAGGCGCTCGTACACACATGTACACACAAACACAAAAACACACACACGCACACACACACACATATATATATATATATAGAGAGAGAGATAGATAGATAGATAGATAGATAGATAGACAGTGTTGTGTATTGATGACGCTCAGTGCCAAAATTGTTTTTTCTCGATCTTTCTGCAGACGAAGAAAATCACAATAATGTATTCACGAAACTTTGAAGTCGACATTACCCTGTTGAGTTAAGTGACAAACTTGACATTAATCTTTATATATATATATATATATATATATATATATATATATTCTAAACATATAATGTTAAATATAAGAGACAATGAATTTCCATTATGTGTAATCATGAGCCGTTCTAAACGTCGTATTTTGGCTTTAATTTCAGTTGAAAATAAAGACAAAAATTCACCAACATTTGGATAATTCTTATTAATTTGTATCTAAGCTTTCGGCTCACATGAGCCATCTTCAGAGAGGTCACCAAGACGGTAACCCAATAACATATATATATATATATATATATATATATATATATATATATATATACACGTGCAGTAATACTTTCATGGATGTTATTTGACCTACTTCCTTTTAACTTCTATCAACTACGTCTTATATCTACCATTTCAACCCTTTCTAATAAAATTTTTCTCTTCCCTTCTCCTAAACAAACTTTTAACTCCGGTCATATACAATTTTTATATCATCTCCTTCCCGGATCCTGTGAATATATATATATATATATATATATATATATATATATATATATATAGAGTATTGTAATGGTTGTTACAATGGCTTATTATAGTATCATAGTATCACTACATAAAAATTTCCGCGTTTCGAAGCTGCTACGCGCACTTTTCATTGAGTGTTAAGTTGAAATGAAAATTAAATGGTGAAAACGGTTTATTATCGTATCACCATAAATAAACCGTTTTCACTATTTATCATTTGAACTTATCACTCGATGAGAAGCGCACGTAGCAGCTTCGAAACGCGAAACTTTTTGTGTAGTGATACCATGAATTTATAAACCATTGTAACAATCATTACAATATAATGCTCTACGTTGTATCGAGCACTCTTTATAAAAGTAAATTGATGAACAGTAGATAAAAAACCAACGTGTTCTACAACATTGTTACAATATATATATATATTGTTTTTCTTTAATCCCAAGTGGAAGAGTAGGAAGGTAAATTCTTCAATCTTAAAATCTAAAAATTGTAAACTATCTAGACATCACCCTTAACTTAAATGATAGATCCTACCAACCATTTCTCAAAGAAAATAGTTCCCCCACTTATATTAATATTTCATCCAACCACCCCAAAAATATTATAAAACAGATACCCAATACAGTGAATAATAGAATCAACCAATTATTATCCAACATTAAAACTTTCAACGCAAATAATAATATTTACAATAAGGCCCTTCAAAAAAGCGGATATAAGAACAAGTTAACATATAATAAACCTACAATAGACTCCGAATCATCCAAAAATAAAAATAAAAGAAACTGTAGAAAAAAAAGATAATTTGGTTTAACGCCCTCATTGTAAACTAACTGACATCAATATTGGTAAATATTTTCTCAAGTTAATAGACAAACATTTTAATAACAGTAACCTTCTACGGAAGATTTTTAATAGGTACACCCTTAAAATTAGTTGTTCTTGTACCCGAATATTAGTTCCCATAATAGGAGTATTCTGGTGAACTTGCGCAATGCTGAATCTAGGTCCGGAATTCTAAACGAATGCAAGTGTAATTCTGTGGACGCCTGCCCGGTGGAGGGAAAAGGCAAATCCACCCAGGTGATTTATGAGGCCCGCATTTCTCCATCTAACACACACACAAAAAAAAACGACTTCCGGACCTATATCTGTATGTCCGCCGGTCTTTTCAAACAAAGACTGTATAACCACATGTACTCCTTTTCGAACCCCGGTCAGAGGTACCAGACAACCCTTTCGCGGGCATTCTGGAAAATGAAAGAAGAAGGGCTGGATCCTGAAATTAGCTGGAAACTGATAGGTTCAACCCGTATTCAGAGGAGCTTTCGTGATAGGTGCTGTCTATCACGGGCTACTGAATCTTAGGAGAGAATTCATCAGTAAGTGCCGCCACAAAACAAATTATTGGAATACTTAAATTTAGAATTTAAATCCCCGTTGACTAGATGTTAGAATATAAATTAAAAGGATTCAATTTAAGTCTTAATCTTAATTTTACCCTAACGTTAACCTTAAAAAGTATTTAACCCCCCTACCTTCCTAACCCAAGCTCCTTTAATTGCCTATCTTTAGAAAGTATGGATTCTTTTAATCAATCCCTTTTCCTTGGTTAACGCATATATGTATATATATATTTTCTCTCTAATATATTTTCTCTAATAATTTTTAAACTGATAACTTCCTGTAATTGGCATTTAGCTCGCTTCGACCTAAAACGTTTAATCAAATAAACTTAAATAAAAAATTTTAAAAATCTTATATTGAAACCCATTCCTTCTCGCCTAAATACACCTCTTCGAACAGCCCAAAATCTTAACCTTAAAAAAGTAATTTAACTCATTTAGTTGTCTATCTTTATAAAATATGAACTCCCCTTCCTAAATATACCGTTTCAACCCACTGTAACCCCGCGACTACCAACTCTGTCCTGCTCTACTGTGTGATCGTTGTTAACCTAAATCCCCTCCACACTCTACCCCAGGGTCTTGGCCATTTGGAAAAAAACAATGTCGCTGACGTGACGTAGAATCTTTATTAGATATATATTTATTGTTTGAATTTGTTTTACAGTGAAAATGTATTCTAATAATGTTCAATATTCGTTCATAGCTTGGTTCCTAACATGTGCTATCACAGAGGCTCAAGTTCAATCTGACAACAACAACATTTAAGGGGTGGTTTTATAGTTCTCAAAAACTTTCAATCATGCTGGCATAGTTTATTATTATAACAAGGAGAGTGTTTTTTTCTGAACTCTCACTAGGTTTTTCTTGCATATTTAAAATGTAAACATTGTTTTTTGTTTCTCGCTTGCGTTTAAGCCATTCCTTAAAATTCTGCCAAAGTCCAGCCGATTTGTGTTCTAATAATATTTCGATGTTTCTAATTAGTTTGCAAATTTCCATATTTATAAGAGATTTCCGTCCTTTAATTTTCCTGGTCGGCAGAAAAAAAAACTGGTTCTTGAAAGAAAATTCAGGCTTCACCAAAGTGGTCGTCAGTGAAGAGACTTGTGCGTGATATTTTGGAAGGAATAGTCCGCAAAAAATGAGTTACTCATTTGGACATTGCTGATAAAATGAAAATAACTTATTTGCATGTATTGACTTCCTGACAACAAGCATTTAGACATACATGCATTAAAATGGAAAGTGATTTTTGCGCACGATAACAATACCAATCAATCGCTTTAGCGACCGCTGAAAACAAAAGGAAAATAAACTTAAGAGAAAAAACTCATAGAACAGCTTGCATAATCCCTAGATGTGTATTCAATCGAATACCTTAGAAAATTCTCAAATATGCAGTTAATATAGCTGCAAGCTTCCAGGAGTATCGCTGGATTGATATTAATCATTTCACCTCAAGCAAGACGATAATTTCACAAGTAATAATGGGGATGCTTAGGGAAAAATACATAATAAATCTAGATGACTATTGACATTGCATTTAAATATTTAAAGAGTGTAGACATCAGAAAAATAGAAAGAGTAAATGCAAAGCGAGAGAAGAAATAGAGGTTGTATCTAATCAAGCTAGTTCAACAGTAAAACGGTGAGACCTAATTGCCAACCTAGTAGCATCTTTAAATATATTTAGATGAAGAAATAGGAATAAACTTTCGTCAGATCAGTTGCCATGGAAATATTATTCAGAAAAGGCATAGAAAAAGCGCGTCACGTTAGTGAGAAAGAAATGCCTAGTCAGGATCTATTGCATACACTTCTTCGAATTTTGTCAAGTATCTCGATATATCAGCAGCAAAAGTATTCAATTAACAAACGAATGAAAGGGTTGTAAGTTTGCATGAAGGATTCGGACGAGAAAAAGTACTGATAGGACACATTGATCCAAGCTTCTGAATCACCAATTCATGTCAATCGACAATGTGATGTCAACTACTAGGAAAATGACAAATCTGAATTCAAAACCAGAAAAAGAAAAAGGTTTCAGCTTGTTATAGACTCCCCTACCACAAAATCTCCGTAGCGGGTCTGTCACAAGGAAGGATAACAGTTCTCATTCTACTCTGCTGGAAACGAAAAATTTACTCTCAGGCAGATCATTTTTATTTTATCATCAACATCTATAATTTGCGTGCATAGAGGGATCCGCCGAAATTTCAATATCACAACAATTTTATTTTTAATTTTTTTATTGAGATAAAAATAGATTCACGTTATGAATTCGAAGTAAATAAAAACAGATTTAAGTGGAATTTGAATTCTTGATTTCGAAATATATGTCGATAATATTTGACGTCACACATTTCTTATAACATTATTATAATTGTCCAAAGATTAAAGTCTTGAAACATTTGCTAGATCGTGTACCCAGCAAGTTGTTCACTATGTCCTGTCGGACAATTCCCTTCACTACTAAAATTAGAATCTGTGACATCATAGAAAAATTTGAACTGCACAAAAGAAATTCAACATAACACAAAATGCACAAAACGTGGGACATGAATGAAAATGTTAATAAATTCTGAAGAAGAAATGGTATGCTGATTCAAATGCAGATAAAATGGCATTTCTTTAGTTCAGTTCGGATTCTTTGGCAAGTGTAATTTACTTTCCATATAAAAACTACTACTTATATAGAATTAACCTCACAAATGTTTATCTTTGGTGAGCTTGAAGAATTTTAAAAATGACAAATATATCTGGAAATAGCTTTAGAAATATATTTATAAATTTTAACCTCGGAATCAGATTGTTTAGTATTTCTTTTAAAAATGGCTGATGACAAACGGAAGCAGCGTATTTCTCTAAAGCACTGTGTATTGTGATATGTGACGAAAATTCATTTTCAGCAAAAGAAAGATGGCACATCAAGCTTGCGAAGTAGAAAAGCGTATCTATGACCATATATACTAAATATTGAGTTGTGTTGATCTGTTATGTGCAGATAGACATTCAGGACGTTGGCAACAGTAAGTCTATAAAATTTTCTGTTTTTTGTAGCTATTGTTAAATATTTTGTCACTTCTCGTAAATCTTGTTGTGCTTAAATGCCGTCGAAGTACCTAATTAACAAACTGATTGACCTGTATTCTAATATTCTATGCAAATTAAAATTTAGAATATTATTTATGCATTTAATAAATGTCGTACTTATTTTGGCTTTTACCCTATCGATGATTCAATATATTTATCAACGTTCCATTTTTTGAATAAAAGAAGAGAAATTTTTGTTTATTAACGTAGAAACTCACATTTTTTCTCAATAACAAGTCCCGAGATCCCATATAATTTTTTTTATCGTTTTACTTCAATCAGACCGGGACCGCCACTAATGTTTAGGGGTTGCAGTGAAAGAAAAGGCTTTGTAGTAGAGATATTAATGAAAAGGATGAAATATGACCGAGATTCAATGAAATTAAATATGGTAACTGACATTGCATTTGAATTTTCGTTGATTGTAGCTATCAGGGAAGTAAGAAAATGGTAGTTCCACAGTCAGGAAGTACGTGAAAAGGAACTTTTTATGTAGAAGGGGCGGTTACATTTAAGTATATATACGCTGAAATGGTGGGTCTAGATGACAATCTATTAGTACGCCTAAATTTGCGTGGTCAGGACGCCATATAATCAAGCTGGTCGGAACAGTTGCTATGAAAATATTTCTTAAAAAGACAGAAAGAAGCCACACCAAGCCACAACATTGAATGCATTGCAGCCCTGTCTTTGGATTTTGCCGCCAACCCCGAGATGAATGAAAAGATCACCTGACCAAATATGACAACAATATTCAATGTACGGACAACTGGTTAAATTATAAATGTGCAAGATGTATTCTGACAAAGAAAGAAAAAAACTTTCTGATCTGGCATAATGACTCAGTCTTCTTACCAGTTGAATCAGCTTGTTTAATTTGCACTCGCCTGTCTCGTAAGATAATGGAGTATGCGAGATGAATTGGTCTCGTATATCGTTGAATTACAGCTCCTACTGTGGCTGTAAAGTCCGCTTGTGAAATGGCAGGTAATTACTGTGTGTAACCCCATCCCTCCCTCTAACTCTATTAGTACTGGTGTGCCTTCATAATCCTCTCTCCCATTTTCACTCATCTAAATATCCACTTTGACAACAGGCCTCCTAACTACTGCTATCTGCAGTGTCGGTTTCTAATGCTTACGTGTTGATGATGTCTGCTTCAAATTGCCCTTGCAAACATATTTTTAACGAATTACCGTTCGTCCTACACGTCTGAAATCAGTGCCAAGATCTTTATGTATTCAGTCATCTTTCATGCAACATATATTGCCAAGATAGCGCATGCGCTTTGAGAAAAGCAATGCTGATATGCTTGTTATTTAGCCGAATTTAACTGTGCGCATTCCGTGTTAAAGCTGAAAAGTGTTATTTTTTTCCGAGAGCAAATCAAATATCTCGGGTTTATTTTCGACAAAAATGGAAAAAACACCAGGCGCGTAAAATATCTCAGTAATGAAAACATACCAGTCGCGAAAAATGAAAAACAATTACGTTCTTTTCTTGGATTGGATAGCGACTACAGTGTTCTTTATTTTATTGCATGGATTTCATAGAGTTCTTACACAACTTAACAATATTTTGACAAAAGTTCTTGCATGGAACTGGTCTGTCACGTATTAGGTAACTTTTAAGAAGGTAAATCCCTTATTTTTTTCAATTTCTTGCTGACACACTGCAGTCTATTAGCGAACGTTTTTGTTGGAGGCACAGTCTTTTTAAAAGAATCTGAGAAAGTGTTCATGGTAGTTTTGAATTTGTGTTCTTGACCAGACGATGGGATTTTTGTTTCTCTGCTGCATGTATGAACTTATCAAAATTATATTCAGTCATAATTAATTGTTTATTTTGCAATTACAAAAAAAATTCATGATTATTTTAAAAAGTAAAGAACGTATATTTTTTTTAAATACGCATAACTTTTTCTTCCTAATTATGCCAAATGGCAAGTTCCATTCCGAAAGAAACTAGTTTCTTAAATTAAAATAAAATCACAGATCCTGTCACAGTCCAAAGGAAGGAAATCAACCCAGGTCAATATTGTGGGTGTGGCAAAAACTCGACTTTTTTGGGGAGTAATCTGTGAAGTAGGAAGTCGATCATTGACGCGTTTTTGAAACCTCTATTCTCATTGATCAAAATCAGTTAATTTTATCATCAGAGCCGTATATGTTCTACATCAGTATTCACAGTAAAGGAATTATTAATACGGTCTAGACCAGCGTTCAGCAACCTTCGGCCTGCAAGGCACATCCGGCTCTTGAGTGAATCTTGTCCGGCCGGCGACCTTACTCTAGACACGATATAAATATAGGTAAACCAAACCAATGTGACAGCTGATGGTCTGAATATATTGCGTCGAAATTAAAAAAAATATATACTTTTTTAACCTGGAGAATGTGTTTTACTTTTATTTTTTATTTGTAGGGATTGCCAAAATTAGTGTACTGCCTGACTTTCACTTTTTCTGTGAAATTTCTTTCGTGAGCGGGCACATTTAAATGAAAATAAAATGGTGTTTTCAACTGATTTTAATGGAATTTTTTTCAGTACTGATTTATGAAACATTTAATTTTAAGATGTAATAATTTTTTATCAAAATTCACATCAAATATAAAATTATATTGAATCCTTGCTTTCTTCAAACACATAGAAAATTTATTCACATATATAATAGCATGGTTCTTCTCCATGACACTGGAGCCATAGCTGTTTGCCACCCCCCCTCCATGATTCTATATTGCTTTTTGGCCCTTACTCTCTAAAAGGTTACCAGACCCCTGGTCTAAACAATTCTTACAATATATTCACAATTCCAAGATGAATTTTTTAATCTTTTTTTGTTTTACTGCAAGTTTTGCGCATCAACCACAATCAAGATATTATTTATGTGAATCTTTTTGAATTTCTTAAGTAAACTTCTCATCGCTTTTCTATATACGTTTGAAAAAATGCATTTTTTTAATTCCTTTTTATCTGGGATTTCAATTTTATTTAAGCTTATACAATGTAGCGGTGTTTTAAGTTCTTAGCTTTTCCTAAATTTAACGACTGGGGCAGATTGATCCACCTACGTTTGGTTTTAAGTGATTAGAATTTTCATAATAATCTCAGCTTTATTTTAATCAATAACATATACCCTGAATGCTGAGACAGATTTGAACAATGCAATCAAATAATGTTTACTTTTTTTTTACCCTTCCATAATTCTCAAAGTAATTCCACTGGTTTTCAGAGGTTGCGATCGAAACTAGTTGGTCATTCTTTATTCCTTCTTTTTATTTTTTATTGTTCAACTTGTCTTCTACCACAATGTCTGTAACTATTAAATTTCATTTATATTTGGCCTTAATACGGTTTTCTACTACTAAAAATTTATTTAAATATATATATATATATATATATATGTGTGTGTGTGTGTGTGTAATTTTATTTACTAGAAAGGAAATTAGAACAGAGCCATAATCGCCAACGTGTCAAAATCACAGGCCTCTTGGATGATACTCCATCGAGAGAATTTACATCAGTGCAATAATCACCAACATGTTGAAATCTTAAACCTCTTAGAAGATACACCCTAGGCGAGCAATTAGAGCAGAGTCATAATCATGAACGTGTCGAAGGAATATAAACGTTTAAAAAAAAAACGAAAATTATAACCTAGAAATTATTTTTCAATTGCTAAAACTAAACTACCATAGATAAGCATCTTCCCGCTTAATCTTAAATGGCTGTTTCATTGGCAGATATATCTTGTATATGTAATTGTTAAAGTGATCGAGATTCTGCCACATTTGTACAATAACTCCGACTTGAATAACACGGGTTACGTAAACAACGATATGATCTTAAAAGGCAAACTACCAAACAATCGTTTCTCTGTTGGTTGATTCCTGATTTAAAAGGCAGACGCCACCTACAACATTGTACTTCTATTCCTTTGAATACCACACCCTTGCAGGAATGCGACCCAAAGAATTTGCTTGTTTCTTTTAAGCTTTTGATTTCCGCAGACCGCATTTCGACATGTAAAAATTCAGATCGAATATCCGCCAAGAGAATGTTCTCTTTTAACTTTCGTACATTAATTTTTCTTATCCGTGTGTTTCTTATGATTCCGGGAGTAATACATATTCTTCATAATTTTATTTTCATTACTTGGGTCCACCCTAATGAAAATAAATACAGAAAACTCTGTTACACAACACAGAGACATACAAGACAGTCTATTCTAGTTTTGTTATATATACGAAACTAAATATACGAAACTAAAGGTCATTCTTGCAACTTACCCAGTCGACTCATTCATACAACTCAGCAGTTTGATCATGGATATGATAAAAATTTGTTAGTAGCAAATAAAGATATTTGATATGAAAATAACAAATAAATTCGTCCCATACTCCGTTTCTCTCTTGATTTGAAGTTTTAAAAACAAACCTCAAAATTCATTTCCTTTCCCTCCAAATCTCCGAAAGAATTAAATTTGTCTCTAATAATAGAAAACGGTAATTCGATCGGGTGTTTTTAATAAAATCTTTTATGAAAACCCCTGCAAATTTACATATGAATTAGTAACATCCCAAACTTGGAAAAACATAAAAATGTTTTATCATATGATAATTCTGCTTGTTTCTTTCTTAGTTATTTAGTAACTTAGTTCGTTTGTCCGTTACGCAACTTACTCACTATACGAACATTTCTTCTCCTCTATCTTTTAAATGCTACTCTCCTCAGCTTTTTTTCTCACCTTTGCCAAACGGAAGGGTAGTAAAGAGTGAGAGAATAGGAGGAGAAAGTCTATAACATTACCGTAGCAGCGACAGCTTAAGCTGTGTGTATATGTGTGTATTGTACAATATAGTAAAAATAGGTAGGTTTATTGTCGTATCCAATGGACACAGGAGCCTTTAAAGTGACTTTAATTATTTATTTAAATTTTTTAATCCCTTCTAACATTTTCGAGATTTTGTCAGAAAGTTTTGTTTTGATTTGAGTTAGCGGCTAAAGAAACGTTTTACAATGGAAGTCTAAAGATTGTATCGACCACTTTTTTTTTCGGTGACAAACACATTAATTTGGAAATTCACGCAAAAATCATGAGAGTATCAGTATATGGCTAACTTTTGTTTTATTTGTTCAACACAGGACTCATTGGGGAATATTAATCATCTATTTTTTTTTATTTATTTTAAGGTTGCAATTATTATACGAAAATCTTCTCCGAAGAATAAAATAAAAAATGCAATAAAACCCTGATATAATTTAATTTGATAAGCTATTAATTGCTGGAATAAACAATAACTATTAAGAATATTATACTCTAAAGAAAAAATACATTTTTCGATTATTAATAAAACGATTTTTCTTCAATTTTGCACTTTTAGATAGGCAGTATAATCATCAATTGTTAACTAAAAAGTCTACCCGCAATCAATTCTATGAAGATTTTAAAAATATTTTTAAAACTTTATATATTATTAAACTATTTAATAATAATAATAATAATAATAATAATAATAATAATAATAATAATAATAATAGCGCTTCATGAAATGCAGTCATAACGACATAAATAATAATAATGGAATGAAATTTAATTTGAATAAATGTGCTAAAGCTACAGTTTTACGTGGATCAATACAAGAAACATCCTCAATTAGCCTAGACCCTGCTGTAACAATAAAAGAATTGAAACCAGAAGAAGCTTATAAATACCTAGGTGTAAATGAGAGCGAAAACATTCACCATAAAAAAATGAAAGAAATAGTGCGTAAAGAGTACTATAGAAGGCTACGAATGATATTAAAAACTGAATTAAATTCACAGAACAGAGTTATGGCCATTAATAGCCTTGCAATCCCAGTTGTCCAATATAGCTTTAACATCTTAAACTGGACTCTAAACGACATCAGGCGAATGGATGCTAAAACAAGAAAGCTTCTTTCTAAGCATAAGATGCATCATCCAAAGGCTGATGTAGATCGTCTATACATACCCCGTAAAGAAGGTGGAAGAGGTCTTATTCAGCTGGAATTGTCATACAAGACAACAACTATTGGCTTACTAACATACATAGAAACAACAAAGGATTGGATGTTACAATTAGTAAGGCAACATGAAGAAAGAAAGAAAAAATATTCAATAATAAAAGAAGGCAGTAAATACAAACAAGATTTACAGTTAGTAGATTCTGTAGAAAAGCAGAACGGAAGCCAAGAGCCGACTATTGCGGCAAAGAATATGAAAATGAAAGCCAAAGACAAATCTCTTGAACAGATGAAACAGCGCTGGCAAGACAAACCTCTGCATGGCCAATATCCAGTACGTGCCAATAAATCTAATGTTGACAAAGTTAATACTCATCGATGGTTACGTGCATCTGGATTAAAGTCCGAAACTGAAGGCTTTATTCTTGCAGCATAAGACCAAAGTCTTTTCACGAGAAACTTTCAGGCAAATATTATGCATAATAATATGGATCCAAAATGCAGGTTTTGTGATAAACACCAAGAAACAATAGACCACCTAATCTCAGGCTGTTCTGTGCTTGCCCCAAACGAATATAAAAATCGCCACGATAGAGTTGGGCAATATTTACATTGGGCAACGTGCAAACATTATGGAAAAGCTGTAAACAAACACTGGTATGAACATCATCCAGCACCGGTTACAGAAATAGAAGATGTAACCATTCTATGGGATTACACCATCTACACAGACAGAAAAATTGAAGCAAACAGGCCAGACATTATTGTTAAAAACCAGAAGGAGAAAACTTGTCTATTAATTGATATGGCTTGTCCAGCGGATTGTAACATAGCAATCAAGGAATTTGAAAAACTGTCAAAATATAAAGACCTGGAAATTGAAATAGGAAAAATGTGGAAATTGAAAACAAGAGTTGTGCCAGTGATAGTAGGTGCACTTGGAATGATAAAAAATGGAACAAAACAACACATTGAAAGAATCCCTGGAAACCCCAGCTTAAGAGATATACAAAAAATTGTATTATTAAGTACAGCCCACACACTAAGGAAAACGTTATCTATGTAATGCTGGGGATGATAGGGAGGATAGAAAAACATGAAATGGAGTCATAACAACACGCCACTACCTGCCTTAGGTCTCCCCGCAGACTTGGTTGGTAGTGAGACCAATGCAGAAATCTAAATATGATGAAAAATGACATAATAATAATAATGATGAAAACAATTATTTTAAAATTTTATTATTTTATTAATTTATTTTACTTATTAAGACGTTACCATCATTTGTCGTAAGATAAAGTATAATTATCCTTTCGTGAAAATTCCACGGGTCCCGCTAGTAACTACTAAATGTAATAAGGTAAAACCCATGATTGCCAGTAAAAAAGGAAACGTCTGAAAATGTAAAATACTTGTTAGGAACGCCAAAAATACGTTCGTACAGATAATTATTTTTAACAAATACGGTAAAATGGAATTCTGAAAAACCATACGATTCGTGAAAAAGGGATTTGAGAAACTACACCATTGTCCAACTTAATAAAAATAATGTCTTCCTATTATCTTTCACACTTCTGCTGATCACGTATACTTAATCTCTTATCCTTTTTTTTTTTTGTCTTCCAACCATATTTTCTTTTATGTTTTGGACTGATAGATCCTGTTTGTTTTTTCGCCAGGATGACACAACTGCCAGTTGAAAGGCTGGCGCCAAAAATATCCCCGATCTTTCTATAAGTCTTGTCAGTGTATTCGTGAAGCGTCACAATTTTTGTACGCTTTCTTGTAGTAACGTCTATTGCAAACAATGGCCGTAGGACAACTAATCAAAAGTCGAGACAATAGTGTCTGAGCGTAATTCAAATCTGATGCAATCACGGATGACGGAATATTTTTCAAGAGGAACCAAATTTAAACATACAGCCCGAAAATAGAGTCATATTATTTCACACCACTGCAAATGACCTAAATTGAGGAAAAAACTTGAACCGATTCTAGTTGTAACTCGAGTGGATCTAAAACTGAACCTATGTTGAAAGAAAGGAAACGAAAGCAGTTATTTCAGTTAATTTGTATAAACACTATTAATTAAATTATTTAATTGTTCTATCGAATTAGTGATTGAACGTTTTCTTCAGAAAGAAAGAAAAGTAGCGAATAGCTGTATAATATCTCGTTTATATAACAGTAAAAATCGATCTCTGCTAATGAGACGTGAAGAGATAAAAATATTTTTCTTCAAAAAACATGTAAGTTGTAGCAAAATTACAGTGATCTTGATTTTGACAATCTTAAGAAGAACACTGATTCTTTTGATATGTATAATGTACAAAGGTTCTTTTCAGAATTTTAAATGCACGAAATATACAGAATAAAAGCGAATAATGTATTCAGCATACATACATAGATAAAAAGGGGCGTAAGACAAGGATGTGTCTTTCACCGGATCTATTAAACTTGTACAGCGAGACTATTCTGAGAACACTAGAATTTATGCCAGGATTTGTTATCAGTGGCCACAATTTAAACAACATAAGGTATGCAGATGATACACAGCTGATAGCAAACACAAAAGAAAACTACAAGATCACCTACAGAAGGTAGCTGAAGAGAGTGACAAGAAAGGTCTACAAATAAACTGCAACAAAACCGAATGCATGTTCATGAACAAAGAGGGCAGACCAAAATGCCAAATACAGGTGGGGGATACTAAAATCAAGCAGGTATAAAACTTTAAATCCCTGGGAAGTGTTCTAACTGAAGACGGAAAGTGCAAAACAGAAATCAGAAGGCAGATTAGCATGGCGAAGAAGCATTCCAGAACTTGAGAAAATTGTTATGAAACAGGACAATTTCGCTAGAAAAAAGAAGAGAGCACTGGATTGCTATGTTATATCAATTTTTAAATATGGCAGTAAATGCTGGACAATATCATCAAAGATGAAGTAAAAACTTGAAGCAATTGAAGTGTGGTTCTACAGAAGGATGCTGCGAACATCATGGATCGAGCATGAGAGCAAAGATGAGGTTTTGGAAAGGATGGAAACGAAATGGAAATTAATACTCAGCATCAGGTAGAGATAACCAAAGTTCCTTCATCAGACGGTTTACATTACATTGTGAAGGAAACCAACGTTTCCTTTACAAAACATGTAAGTAACAAGAAAAAATACAGTGAATTGATACTGACAATCAAAAGAAGAGCTCTGATTCTTTTGAGACGTATTATGAAGAAAAGTCATTTTAAGAATTTAAAACATACGAGATATACTGAATAAAATCGAGTAATGTATTATTGCATACCTTAATTTTAACTAGTTTTATTGATAACCGTATTGTTGACTTAAAGGTAAACTAACTTCTGAATACCGAAAGACATCAAACGTAAAGCAGATGTGCGTTGTGGTGCAGTAGATATCAACTCGAAACAAGAAATCGGGGAGCCGAGTTCGAATTCCAGCTGAATTCCGTGCATTCACTTACGCACAAATATCTTTGAAAATCCCTCTATATAAACGGCAATCTGTGAGTCTGTGTGTGACTGTTCCCTATGCACGCCTACATTTTTTAAGCTACGCCATTCAAAATTTCTAGGGACACATATCTACAGGGAAGCCAGGTCGACACATACTTTTTGAGTTTAAGTTCAGCAATTTTCCCTTTTGCACTTTTTGGCCAATGGAGCCGATTGTTTACATCTAAGATCTAAAATGGTTGCTGAATTACGTCACAGAAATCAAATCACGCGTGTCAAACGCGACTAAAATACTTTTTCATTAAAAAATGAGCCTTTATATTTAATTTTTATTCCGACGTTTTAAAAATTCATTGGTCAACAAAAAACTGTGAATATTTTCCCCCATAATTTTAAAACAAAAGAAATATATCTTTTTAGATGTGTTTTTTTTTTTCAAAGAAAAACATAATATGTAAAATACATGTGGCATCCTCTCCTACTACTAAAATGTTCTGTGTTGCACGGGCAACGCCGGGCTATGATGCCAGTCGACAATATTTGACATCATAATGTTATCAAATACCTAAATACGTTTTTATTAGACTAGGCCATGTCTGTGGATATGGCAGCTATATTAGGAGAAGATACCTCAGTTTTATCAACAATACAAATGCGGATAGTTTAATTGCAACTATTGAAGGTGACATAAGTTCTGGAATCCTGCAGTTGCAGCCACCGTGGAAAACATTGATCTTTAACACCACAAGGTGACGGATGACCTGTGACTGGCAAATAGCCATTTCTATTAGAATATCCCGTGTTTGAGTTGAGAATATTCTGCTCAATAAATTTCGAATGACGAAGGTTTTTTTCACAGTGGGTGCCATTTCTTCTAACATCTGATCTAAAGCACACCAGACAAAACGCATAAAATGAAAACCTGACATTGTTTGAAGCAGAGCCAGGATGAACGTTAGGTTAATCCCTTTGAGCCAAATACAAAGAGACAATCCCTATTGAGAAAACACCCCTCTAAACTTGCTGCACAGAAGGCCAATGTTGCTACATCTGAAGGAAATTTGATGGTCTCAGTTATTTGCGATGTAAAAGGAATTATATTCATAAAATATCTCCAAAGAATAGTAATATGCCTTATTGTTGAAATAGTTACGAAATGCTATCAATACCAAAAGTACGGAAGAAATAAAGAAAAGAAGATTGTTTTATATGGACAATAATCTTGCACACAAGCCTTTGGTCACAAGGATTATGGCATTTAACTCGGTGTTCCTCATCCCTAATCGTCTAACTTGACTATCATCTGTTTTCCTAAAAAAAAAAATCTTTGGCTGGTAAATAGTATTGCTCTGATAAGGATGTCATATGTGTTGCTGATGACATTTTTCATGGAGAGTACGATCTATGAAAAAACTGATATCAGTTTACCTGGAACGAAAGAAGAAAAATTCTTTGAATTCATTATATAACTTTCAGATATTTTGTTGTTGAATAGATTATTCGTAACCAATAAACGAAGAAACTTCGTGGGCTTATAAATCAAAATATTTAGTAACTAAGTAGGGAAAGATGTGTCAAATATGTTTGTGCCTTTCATTTTTTTGAGATAAGTTTACATTGGTTACTTCAAAACTTATTAAAGAGAATAATTGTTTCTTGCATGTTAAAATGTTTTTATTATTTACACCAAAACAAACCGAGCTTTAATAGGCAGAATTATTATTTTCAATTCAGTATATCTGTGGGCCACATTATAATAGATTTCTACGCAATATATGATATATATATATATATATATATATATATATATATATAAAATGGTATACATATGTATCACACACAGCAGACACACATAAACACACACACACACACACACACATATATATATATATATACAGCAAAATCCGTTACTTGACAAAAAGAAAACGCAATAGGCAATAATAAGTAAAGTTGTATATGCAGTGACCCGACAGTTTATTTAGCAACAGTTACATACTACAATATCTTTCAATGTAAAAGCCCCAGAAGAAATAGTCAAGCGGGATTTGCTAAACGAGCTCAAGCACGGGTCCGCCTGAATGCTGATGGTCTTGTCTGATGAAAAGAATTTCATCCAGAAGGAGATGAGCAAACAGGCAAAACAACGAGTAGATCTGCAAAGACATTGAGCAGGTACCCGTTGTGAAGTATACGTAGTTTACGCCCTCCGTCATTGTCGCTGGCGTCATCCCCAGCAAGGAGGACGTCATCCCTACGTTCTTCTTTCAAGAAGATCTATCATGAGGTCCTGAGGAACGTGGCTATGCCCTGGATGGACGAGATTACTGCTGGACGCCCTTACGTCTTCCAGCAGAACTCCGCTCTTGTAAGCAAGGCCAAGATGACCCAGGCGTGGCTGCTCAACAATCTTTCTCGCCATTGGTTGCCGGACTTGTGGTCGCCTTCTTCATCTTTAATTGTATTTTATTCTTTGAGAAAATGTTAAATAATTTGCAGTGTCTTTAGAGAAAATAAGATATTTCGGTTACGATTATTGATTTTAGAAAAATTTCCTGTCAGCCTGCTTTTAATGACAGACACAAGTGCACCATTTTCTACGGTAATTGCTTGTTTCTTTTACAAGCATGCATTTGTATATAACGCAATTAGCATAAAGGACGCGTTCCAGAAGCTGAGTAAAGTACTAGCACACGGGAAAATTTCACTAGAAAAAAGTAAGTGAGAGCTGGATTGCCATGTGATATCAGTCTTTCAATAAGGCAGTGGATGCTGGACAATATCATCGAAAATGAGGACAAAACTTGATGCAGTGGAAATGTGGTTGTACAGAAGGATGCTGCGGATATCGTCGACTGAGCATGCAAGCAACGATGAGGTGTTTGAAAGAATGGCAACAAAAAGAAAATTAATACTGAGCATCAGGAAGAAACAACTGAAATTCCTGGGACATGCAATAAGGAAGGAGAGCTTGGAGAACCTGATACTGACAGGCCAGATAGAAGGAAAAAGAGGACAGAGAAACAGCAGATAATATATTTGCAGGGCCTGATTAGGTGAATAAAGGACGAGGGTTGCGAGATGTAGCAGGAGCAAACATACTAAGAGCCACAAGGGATAGGGAGACGTGGAGAACCATGATCGCCTATATCCTGAAGAGACAGGGCACAAAGAAGAAGAAGAAGAAGAAGAAGAAGAAGAAGAAGAAGAAGAAGAAGAAGAAGAAGAATTGTGCGTAATGTAAACTCAAACAGTATTAAGAGACAGGAAAATTTCTTTAGAAACAAATAAGCGAGTACTGGATTGCTATGTGATGTCAGTTCTTCAATATGGCAGTGAATGCTGAACAATATCATCAAAGATGAAGCAACTGAAATGTTCTTCTACAAAAGTATGCTGCCGATAGACTGGATTGAGCATGTGAGTAATGATGAGGTCTTGACAATGATGGAAACGAAAAGGAAATTAATACTGAGCATCAGGAAGAGACAGCTGAAGTTCCTGGGCCATGATTGAGAAAAAGATGTCTTGCAAAACCTAATACTAAGAGGTCAGATAGAGAGAAGGGGAGAAAGGGGAAAACAGCGTGTAACGTACTTCACTGGGCTAAGCAGGTGGATGAGAGAAATGGTGTTGCGTGGTCTAACAAAAGAAAGAATACTAACAGCCACCAGGAATAGAGAGACGTGGAAGGCCCTGATCGCCTACGTCTTGAAAGAAGAAAGAGGAGAGATTCATAAATATTGGAGCGCTTGCCTATTACTGAAATTTATTACATGTCTTGGTCTGTCAAAATGTATAATATAGCACGTCTCCTGGAATAAATTTTGGTTAAATTTTTTTACAACATATAATTCTTGATGAAATATTTAATGAAGACATGGTTTTTAGGATAGGTTCGTATAAACAGAGTGTGTATTTTTTATGTTGAATTTAGTTTTTAGATCAGCTGTCATTGAAGTATATTTGCAAAGAGGGTTTTTTGTCAAAAATGAAGTGTATTGTTGTTAATATAATTTTTAGTTTTAAAAATTTATTACTGGTATGATTTTTTCTTCAGAAATGTATTTCTATAAATTTACTATTAATGTCTATTTTAATATTTTCATAGTGTTTTGACACCAGTTTGAGGGTTAACTATTTGCAGATAGCTAGGACCCTAACAAGTGCTCCCACCTCGGGTCAAGTTGTTACTAGAAAAAACAGCAGTTAAGAACTGGTTTGGTTTTACGCTCCTCAAAATCTCCCGAGTAGAGGCCTTACTGCCGGCTGCAGTTTGTCGCCGTGTCCAGGACCAACAACACTTTTGAAGTTAACTATTTGCCAGTTACCGTGACAATAAATGGTGCTAGCACGTCTGGACATGGTGAACCTGGAAACAATAGCAAATAAGAATTATTTCCTCACTCCGCACAATCTTGTAATCAGAGTCTTAATGGCGATTGTAGTCATAGCTAAGACCTTTTTAGCAAGGTTGCTGGAACATCGGTGGTGTATATGGATAAAGGGTAAAATGTGATTTGGGCGAATTATGTGATCGTATTCGCATTGAATTCAAAAGAAACATTCTGAAAATATACGATTCCTCACCTGCACCATATTGGAAAACATGCACAGGAGATAAAAAGACTGCATATCAATATTTTACAAGTATGTTCAGAAACAATTAGAAGAGAGTAAGTGAAAAAGAATATGAATAGAAACAATTCCAGAGGTGAATGAAATGAATTTGAAAACTCATCAATATTAGATAATGACAACAGGATATTTGGCGTCTGATGGTGTTATTCAGCATTGATTTTATATTGGCATGTATATATATATCCAAGACACCATGCACTAACGAAAAAAGATAGATTTTAAGACATACTATATTATAGATGATACGAGAACAAATCACTGTAAATTATTATTTCTATGTTTAATCTAAATATTATGATGGACGAAACAAGGAAATATTTTATAAATATCTGTTTCTGTCAGGTAATTAACGTAGAAAAATGTATTCATTGATTAAAAAGAAAATGAGTAAATATAATCAATACCGCGTTTGACGAGCGCTAATGACGCTGATTGACATGAATGAAATCAATATACCCCTCAGCATTGGAAAAGAAGTAAGCATTCTGACATTTATAGCGTCACTTCCAAGCTGTATAAAAAATAAGAAAGGTTGATCCAATCTCGAAATTGGAAATTGAGAATTGTTATCTTATTTTAGGTGCTGTGTCTCTTCCGGATGTAGGCGATTATGGTCCTGCACATCTTCCGACCTCTTGTAGCTCATAATAAGTTTTCTTTCTTTCTTCTATTTTCTTATTTCTTCTAAAACCTGATCTACAATCTATTTACTCAAACTCATCCAGTTTGTTTGGCGCTACCTTCCTCTGTCTCTCTTTCTCTGTCTCATGAGTATCAGATTTTCTAAGCCGTTCTTCCTCATTAGGTACCCCAGAAATTATAACTGTTTCTTTCTGGCGTTAAGTATAAATTTTCCTTTTGCTTCCATTTTTTATAAAATCTTGTTGTTGCCCAAGCGTTCATTTCATGGAATCCTCAGCAACCTTCTCTTTACCTTTGAGGAGATTTTCCAGCATTCACTGCAATATTGGAGAACGAATACCACGTAAGAGTCCTTTTGTGGGACCTTCCCTTTTGCTATGATAATGGACTCGACGTGAGTATACATATACTCCAACCATAGAGAGATCCGTAAAGAGAGACATCGGGACTGATCCGGAAGTTACCGATCGATAAAGAAGTTACATAGAGACTACCGGGTCAGCTGGCATAGTACCTCTTAGCTTCACTCAGGTAGAATAATGGTATACGGATATACTATTTCAACACTACTTCACATTCAAGAATTATATATATATATATATATATATATATATATATATATATATATATATATGTATTATGTATGTATGTATGTATGTATGTATTCCTTACGAATCGTATTCCGGGATTACTAACCTGCATTCCATTTTGTATATTTACTTTCAATATAACCTATTTTTCTGTCTCAATATTTGTTTTGTTGTTCATTTTTTGTGTGGTTCCTCACGCGGATCCACAAGTCCAATACTCTTTTCTTTGTTTCTAAAAATATTTTTATGTGTTCTTAATATTCTGCTTAGCTTTTAAAAGTCATCTTTCTCCCCTTCGAGCCTCAGTGACTCACATCGTTTCTTTTTTTAACTTTCCCCAGATATCTAAATTTCTGTAATTGTTTGGTTTTAGTCTACTCGAATTGTAATTTGCATTTTGCGTTCATCTTTTTGCTGATAGCCATTCATTCTGTTTTCTTGTATTTTATAATTAGTTTTTTTCTTCTCGCTTTTTTTTGTTAACTTCTGTCGTCCTTTTTGTAGTTTCCTTTCCGTGTCTGCTATGTGGAGGGGTCTAGGTGAAGCTTGTCAAACTGGCCTTGTGCTAAACTCATCCGATTCAAGTATCAGTTGGAATGAAAATTTGCTCGTGCCAAACCAAAGGGAAGACTTGGTTAAAAGAAGCAAGCATCTCTTGGGCAAAGAAAGTCCAGAGAGGGATTAAAGGGAGATAACAGCGGATTCGAAGTTAAAACATTATCATAGATAACTATCTCTTTTAATTTGCGAAATCTAGTTACTATATTCGTAATACTTGATATAATGAAAAAATAGGACAATAATTATTTTGTCTATTTATACTCAATACTTATACTTATAGTCAAGCATGGACTTATAAGTAATCTATATTTAATTTAAATTTTGAAATCATATTTAATGTTAGTATATGAATGTTTAAAGCAGTTTCTAAATTTTTGATTCATTTTCAGTCATTCGTCCTCACTGGCTATCTTCTTTTACTGCACGTATGAGGCGAGCCGTACCAGTTGGAAACTCTATGTTCAGAAAAACCACAACAATCGATGAAGACAAAAGGTAAGTATGTATTATCGCAATAGATGTATCCAACATGATCCTAAAATGACTAGAAGGTAAATGAACATTTGTTATCAGTGGATACATTTTAATATGGAAGATAGCACTCTGCTGATTATGAAATTAATTTTTAAGAACGATAAGCAGACAAAGGAGTAAGCATTAATTGTAAAAATATAGAAGGCGGATTTATCAGTAAAAAGACAGAAATTGGTTTATTAGCCCAAATAAAATATCTAAGATTTAAATATCAAGTAGTCGTTGCAAAATTATTATGTGGGTAGGTTACTAATAGCCAAGAAAAAGCATGAAAAAGAAAGCTAAATACTCATCATAATAGGAGAATATATCTTCCAGAAACTAAGCTAAGGCTTTAGATCTATAAAAATGTACTTAGAAAGAAAGAAAATAGTTCTGATAAGCTATGTAATAACTAAAGTGCTATATAGCAGTGAATACAGCAGTTTTCACAGCTGAAAAATACGTCTGAAGTGATGTGTATATCTAACAAAGAAGAAGTGACATCCTAAAATCAGGAAATATATTTCGGATTTACATATGTTACAAAAGAGTGACAAGCCGTAAAAATTAATCAAATTTCCCGACAAAGGAATACTATGGACAAGTTATGAGTAACGAGTGTTTTTTAAGCAACTACAACGGAACTACTATTAACCATAAAACTGAGACATAATGTTTGAGACATATAATTAAAAATAAGGAAGACATGACAGTTTTTACACTCACTAGCCGTACTGAAGACATCGTGAAACAGAAGAAGGGCCGTGGAAAGACATGATAGTCAAAGTCTAAACAAGACTAAGCAGATATAACTTTTACAAATATATCATACTAGCAATATAGCCCGGCGTTGCTCGGCTGTAATGAAACATTTAAAACTAATCCATGGTCCTGGAGCTCAGACTCTTTGAACGTTGGCACGAAAGACTAAAAAGCAATAGTTGTTTCCAGTTAAAGCTAAACCGTAGACTGAAAGAAAAATGAATGGATGTAAGTCAAATTTTAATTTCCTGGTATCGATATCAAATAAGTTTTTTTTCATCGTAAACTGAATTTTGAAGGCTAGATAAGTCCTCTGAGTAAATGGTAACATGGCTGAGACTAAGAACTACAATTTACCTACTTAGAGCCAAACGCAAAGCAAAAACTAAAATAAAAGGGCTGAAAAAATACAGACATATCGGCAGATAAAAAGACACACACACAAACATCTTGCCTTTTATATATATATATATATATATATATATATATATATATATAGATAGATAGATATATTTATTTATTTATTTATTTATATATATGATCGATTCTCTGTAATATTGTAAGAACTGCAGTCTTGAAACTTCTGAATATGTCTTTGTCTATGAGTGTATCAAATTTGATTAAAATCGGACCACTTCTTCTATAACCCGATGTTTTCGATTATCACATTTCGATATTTATCGGCGGTACCTCGACACAAAACCTAGCTAAGAACACTCGCAGATGCTTATAGTACAACTGTGTAAATTTTCAAGAAAATCGGTTAAGCCGTTTCGGAGTCTATAGGTAACGGATACACACACACACACACACACACACAGAGACAAATTTCCATTTACAAATACGTTTAGATTTTAATGTTTAACAATCAAAATTGGGGCTAATAATATTACATTGGAGGAATTTGAAATGTTTTTCAATATTTCTATCCTCTTCGTGCAAATATTAACTGCTTCACATTGTGAGTGCTTTCAAGTAGAATCCAGTCATAACTTTTGATATTATTTTTGTTCTGATTGTAATGTAAAGCTATTAGATTGTTTTCATTAATATATTTTCAGGGGACATCATGTTTTAAACAACTGCTGGTGTAGCATGATATTTAGAAAAATTGTTGTTTTCTTTCATTCTGTATGTAAATGTTTTTGTATGTTCAGTTTGTTTAGTTTATTTACTATATTATCTAAACCAGTAGCACGGAGATATATTAATGAAACATCATCAGTATATCAGAAGGATGTTGATTGTTTAAGTCGCATATTTTGGAAAGATTCAAAAAATTCTAAGATACCTGTCATCACTTCAATAAGAAGAGATTACATTGGCAATCTAATATCTAAACTTATTTATGCTATCAATTCTAGAAATAAAGATGGTGCATTGGAATGGCTTTTTCTGTGTTTTAGATAGAGCGAAAAAATACCGAATCTTATATATATATATATATATATATATATATATATATATATATATATACTACCGGTCGTATTTATTAGACCACCACAGTTTTAAAAAAATGTATTTCATACAATTTTTAGTATATATTGTCAGATGGATAATTTTAAATGAAAATAGAATTGTTCTTTTGTTAATTCTGCCCAATAACATGTGCATAAAATAAACTGTTCTGGTGTCCAGTTTTTGTGCTCTCTTCCCTATGCTAGTCTCTTCTTCTTATTGGCTGCCCGAGACGAAGGCTTTCTGGCTGCTTTGTAAAAATTTGCTAACTAATATTAACAGAAGAAGCATTATATTTTCATTTAGGATTATTCACTTGGCAATAAATACTAAAACTAGTATGAAATACATCAAGTTTTTTAAATTGGGGTCGCCGAATAATTATGGCCGGTAGTATACATATATATATATATATATATATATATATATATATATATATTCCATTTTTAGACGAGCTATTTCGCTACCCAGGTTTCTAACATAAGTGGTGTCTTCAGGTGATTTTTAATAACTGATTTTGCCTTTTACCGTTTTTTTTTAAAGAACGCACTTGTAACGGTGCTTTATTTGAACGTTCACGTGGCAGGGAATTTATGAACGCGCATTGTTTAAATTAAAACAAAGTATAACATTTTCATCCATGATTGTATGAACCTAAAAGGTATTTCTTAGTGTGGATGCATTTAGTCATAATTTACTGGTCTAACCATATTAGGATCCAAAACGAAGTATTAAACAATCAATCGATATATATATATACTAGCAGTATAGTCCGGCGTTGCTCGAGTATAATGGAAGCTTGAAAACTAATCCATGGTCCTGGAGCTCAGACTCTTTCGACGTTGGCTCGAAAGACTTAAAAGCTAGTTGTTTCCAGTTAAAGCGAAACCGTAGACTGAAATAAAAATGAACGAATGTAAGTCAAATTTTAATTTCCTGGTATCCATATAAAATTTTCTGCACTATTGTAAGAACTGAAAACTTGAAACTTCTGAATATGGTTTCTTATGGGTTTGTCTACGAGTGTATGAAATTTGATTAAAATCAATTTTCGATTATCGATTTTCGATACTTATCGGAGATAACTCGACAAAAATCCTAGCTAAGAACACTCGCAGACGCTTATAGTACAACTGTGTAAATTTTCAAGAAAATCATTTCAGCCGTTTCGGAATCTATAGGTAACGGACACACACAGAGACACACACAGACAATGTTCCATTTATAAATAAGTATAGATGTATATCGTTCTCATTCTTTCTTTCTCGAATATATATATATATATATATATATATATATATATATATATATATATCGTTCTTGCTGTTTCTTTTTCGAATATATATATATAATTTTGAACTCGGTGGTATTGTCTATAGCCTTGTAATATCTGCTACGTCAGGCCCTACAGTTTTGATAAGATTTTTTTAATTCTCTCAAACTGATTAGTACTTTCAAGTTAGCACTTGTATTTAACATAAATGAACCAAAAAAAAAGATAGATTCATGAATCCCAACAATTCTATACACGAAAGTCTATGTAAAAAATTAAATTTGGATCTGAATTTTCAAAACTATGATAATGATATTTTTCATACCAAAGTCTTTGCTTATATTTTAATTTGCTTAGCATGTAGGCAGACGAATCTATTTAGAGATTGGCGAAACATAATCTTCTTACTGGTCTTTTGTCCACACTTGGCTTTATGCCATACTAACTATTTTCATCATCTCATGTGTAGATGTCTATTATTATTCTGGTATAAAACCGTTGCATGTGAAAGCAAATTGCCTTGCTTTGAACCTGCGTATCTATCCGTTTCAATGTTTATGAGGTGTGTAGGTATACGATACTCAGGCCTACGAAAACAGATTGTTTGCCGCAGACGGACAAGAACGCACGCACCCTAAAAAGAGTGTGCAGCGTGTGTTTCTCTTTGTTAGGCTGCCAATTAAAATAACCGCTATCCAACCTCGGGGGTTAACTGACACCGTCTTCAAGTAGAAGCCAAAACTCGCAGCCGCCCTCACGCCTCATTTATTTCAAGCAGAAGTTGGGTGTTTCCTTGGGTGATATTTATTATCCTGACTGCATTGGGCTTTGCTTTTTTAAAGAAGATTTCCCCGGCCAGACATTTAAAGGAAAGCACAAAATTCAAAACTAATGCTATCGTATTAAACAGTAGAAACGAACAAGACATGCTTAATCCATCAGCGGAAAACAGACAAATAGATGAAACAAAATTGAAACATGAATCTGAGTACAAATTAATACAAAGACATATATCCTCTCAATTCTAATCCTTTCCTTTTTTTGAAATGCATACCCATCATAGATTTTTTAGCACCTATGGAAATAGGAAATATCTAGCCTAAAAGACTATAAACATTATCTTGCAAGTCCGATGTTTAATGTATAATTTCCAAATTAAGGTTTTCTTTTAGAACAATATAAATTAAGTAAAAACAAAATGTTTGCCACAATTTCCAGCAAGAAATTAATGGGTTCGATAATTTTCCACGGACAAATACAGTTATATTTTGGTACATATGATCTCAGTGTTCAGTATCAAAACTAACCTACCTCTTGTGAGTAACCTGTTCACTTATAGAGTTAGTAACGAATAGTGAGGTCAATCGCCCCTTAAGAGTCTATACTTAGTAAACACACACACACACACACACACACACACACACACACACACACACAGAAACACAAACATACACACGCACACATTGTTCACGCTATCTTCAAAGTATAGCGAATATATACTTTTTGAAATAAAACAGGTGTCGATGATTTTATTTTTTTTATCGGATTTCTCTTTCTTCACCTAAGTTGTTCGCGTCCTCTTTTGTTATTCTTTTAAATGATTTTATTTTTCAAGTGAAAAAGGACGAAAGGTATAAACGGAAAAGAAATTAGAGCAAATTCTTATCAAGAATGATGCCAAATTCGGTGAGGATTTAATCATGAATCTGTCACAAATTCAGAGATACATAGTGTACAAGTAGCGCAGAAAAATACTTATGTGAAATTCTATAAAAAAAAAAAGATAGAAAAAAAGGAAAAAAAAAACGGTACGATCATTTCTCCACCTGAAATATATGTATATATACCATAGTACATTTATATGTATTCCGGGTAAATTCCAAAAGAGACGAACTCGAAAGAATTCAATGTTAAATTCATTTATTTAATTTAACAGAGTAATATTTCATAAAGGATTTTCGATTATTACAATGGATAATACATATTTCACCGCTTTGATGTTCTTAACGCGGCTCGTCAGATCCAAATGTTACAACAGTAGGCAATCGAAATACCACTACCCACAAAAACATTCTTCTCTTTTATTTAATTGTACGTAGACGCCCACATATCCATATTAGGACAGACACAGTAGTATCCAGAGTAATTTCAAAACTCGACCCCCACAAGGCGTATGGAGACGATGGAATCCCGGTGATAGTCCTTAAGAGGTGTGCTCCTGAACTTTCCCCTATCCTCTCTAAACTATTTAACTGCTGTCTTTCTGCTTCCTGCTTTCCTGCATGCTGGAAGTTCTCTTCAGTCGTTCCTGTATTTAAGAATTGTGGTGAACCCTCGGACCCATCCAACTATCACGCTATCAGTCTTCTACCGATATTCGAGAAAGTATTCGAGGCTATAATCAATGCTGAAATAGTTCATCATCTCACCGCCCACAAACTGTTCTCCGACAGGCAACATGGATTCCGCTTTGCCAGGTCCACGGCCGACCTGATAACAACCGTAACGGAGTACATGCTGCAGGCCCTTGATGAGTCTGACAAGGCTCGCGCGGTTGCTCTGGACATCTCCAAGGCTTTCGAAAGGTTTTGGCACTCTGGCCTCCTATGCAAACTACGCGGTTATGGTATTACCGGTCGTCTGCTTGACCTAATCCAATCTTTCTTAAATAACCGCAAAATGAAGGTCGTTCTGAATGGGCGTGCCTCTTCGACCTACAGCACGAATGCTGGTGTCCCACAGGGCTCTATCCTGGGCCCGACGCTCTTCCTTATTTTCATCAACGACCTCCCAGATGAGACCAAGTCCCAAGTAGGCATCTACGCAGATGACACTACAATATACTCCCGCACCAGTAAGAAACCTGTCGTGGCGGACAGACATAATCTCGCTGCTGACCTTGAGTGGGATCTACACTCTGTGGTGAACTGGGGCAAGAAGTGGCTTGTCAACTTCAATTCATCTAAGACCAAGCTGTTGTCTGTCAACCATTACAGGCAACCTCTCCTGCCTCCCATAAGCATGGACCAAGCGATTCTCCCGGAGAGTAATACACTGCGCCTCCTCGGACTTACCCTGTCCTCAGACCTCAAATGGAACCACTATATTGAATCCATAGCAAAATCTACTGCTAAGATGGTTGGGTCACAATGTCGTTCCAGGATGTTTTTCCACCTGAATCCAGCCTGCATATATACAAGTCAACCATCCGTCCGTGCATGGAGTACTGCTGCCATTTATGGTCAGCTGCCTCTGCCGTTCTCCTCAGTGTTCTTGACAGGCTCCAAAGGAGAGTCTGTAATGTGATAGGTACTAATTTGGCGGCTCGACTGCAGCCACTTCCCCATCGTCGAAATAAATGAGGAAATAAATTTATTTCTATAAATACTTTCATGGCTTCTGCTCAGACGAACTTAAGTCACTGATGCCTCCTCAACAGGTGTTTACTCGTGCAACCAGACTGGCAACTGGGTCCCACCCATTCACAGTCAGGTTAGCCAAATGCAGACGACAATTCTACTCCTGCAGCTTCTTCTCTCGCACTTCCCGCCTGTGGAACTCGCTCCCGTATTCTTGCTTTCCTGACGGCTACAACCTCCAGAAATTTAAATGTAAGGTCAATACTCATCTACTAACCACTGGACTCTAGCTCTCTCCCCACCCCTGTATAACCTTCCCTTTCTCTCCACCTATGTATCTGTCATCGCACCTGCTTTCTCAGCTTTCTATTGTTCCTTTCTAACTAGTTTGTACTCCTCACTCTTTTTTAATTAATCTTTTTTACATTTATGTAGCCCCCTGCACATCAGTGGCGTTTCCGCCTTGCTCGGGGTGAAATGATTAAAAAAAAAAGACATTTGTGACGGTTATATACGAAAACGTTCTCGTTCATTCAAAAAAGAGCCCCAAAGAAAGGGGAAGGCGAGGATATAGGAGAGTTGACGGTTGATTAGTACAAGGAAGAGAGAAAGTTGAAAAAAAGAAAGAAAACAGGGGAACAAGACAAAAGAAAAAAAAACGGGGGAAGCAGGTAAAATTGGAATGGAAAGCAAGAAGCGAAAAAGGAAGGGACCAAGAGACACAATAAGGAAGTGGCAAAGAGATACAATCACAGGAAATACCTGTGTTGACGCCATTTCTCCTGATAACGTCTCAAAACCCCTACCTGTTCTCATAGAAAAACCGGAAAAATTTGAAATTAAATTTCATAGTTAGCCAACATGCGGTACTCAATCCTGTAAGATAGAGTCAGTCAGTTAAATGCCATACGTGATACACGCTTGGGCGATCATGTCTCGAAAGAAACATGACTGACTGGGCAGAAGATTATCTCGCAGTAGGTTGCCATTGCTATCTGCGGTAGACTGGTTGCCAGCCAAGGTTATAGAATCCAGTCTGTCCTGTTATTTAACCCATAACTGGAAGGAATAGACGGATTAATACCATCCCCAAGGGTATTTGTGCGTAAGTGAATGCAATGAATTCAGCTGGATTTCGAACTCGGCTCCCCGATTTCTCGTTTCGAGTCGATATCCAATGCACCACAACGCACATCCGTAAGATAGAGTACTTAGTCTTATTCGCATACCGGCACATATGTGAATTCGAATGGTTTCCTAAGCGAAAATATTGCAATATTCTGAATGTTCGTGGTGACGCCTTTAGCCCTACTAATGTCGCTACCTAAAGCACGGATTATAAGTTATGCTCCAAAAGACGCAAACGTGAGGAACTGTCCACGTATCAAAAAATAATACACGTACCAGAAAATTAGCCTGTAACCCAAGAAGAAAAGAAGCAGCATCTATTAGCTATTAGTGCTAGCTGAAACGCAATATAATTTTCTACGGATTCAAATGAAGCAGGATAGAATAGAGAAGAATACACGTACAACTTAAAATGCAACATGCATGAAGTCGGCTGTCAATTCGCATTCATTTTTCACGAAGGCAAATCGATTAGGAAAAGGTTTCTAGAAAAACATTTTCTTGTAAAACTTACATTTACAACTAACAGAAGAGAAACTTCAACAAATTCAAAGACATAATTCAACAAAGAATGTAATAGAAATATTAAAACAATATTGATAAGTAAACACGTGGAGAAAATTATAGCGAATTGTGTAAAACTTTCAAAGTTTATGCGTTAAAACTAGACCGAGGAACACCGAAAATCTACTGCAAATCATTACAACATATAACAAAGCATACATCTGTATAGGTAAATGACCCGAAACTACCATTATAACTATTCACGATAGTCCGAATTCACACTAAATTCTAACTACTACAGACCAACATGACATCCAAACAATTGTTACTTCCAATGGAAACGAAAATATATCTAGGAATAAAGTTCTCCAGAAGCACAATAACTACACACACGAAATATCATTCAACAACCAAAAATATTTCAAAAGCAAAATGAACACAAAACAGAAGGGAAGGAGTACAAAAACCCTAAAGACAACAAAAACAGAAAACAAATAATTCGTAAATTAGAACCGGTTTTTGAACAACAAATTAAAAACGTGCAACTTTTTGCTGGAGGAGGAATTTATAATGAAAACGTTCCCGAAATCCCCGATGTACTCAACTATAAAAGAAAGCACGAAATAAATATATTATATTAAGCTATTTATAACCACATAATCAGACATAACTTAAATTCTAAACGTTATATCAAACACAAAAAATTTAAAGAGTTTACAAACAATAGATTGATTTTAAATAATTTCTATCGATTATAATCTTAACTATTTTTTAAGCTAATCGTCGTGACATCCGTTAGAACTATTTTTGTCTCGCTTGGAGTGTTTTTTTTGTTTTTCTTTTTAAGTTCAAACATCTAAACCAGTTCATTTTTGCGGCCATTGTGTATTATTTCCTCCACACCATACCATTTTGGACATATATTTTTATTAGTATTCGACGAGTCGACTCAATTTATACGTGCATCTCCGATATGTATTTGCGTCACTGGTTACTAGTCATTAACCAAATGAATTAAAACAAACATCAAAACAATGAAACTGAAAACGAACAAAGTCAACCTCAATAAAATAAACCTTACGTATACCACGTACATATTCAGTAAAGTAACAGGTCTACGTTCCAACCTTCCAGAAATAAAACAAAATCAAGCTAAACATGAACACCTGTTTCTGTTTGTAATGAGTATCAATGCTTCAGTCTCAGACCAGTAGTTCTCAAATCATGGATATTCCTTAATTATAAGAAAGCACGACCAATTTTCTTGGTACCTACATCAAGGAAGGATCTCCCTGAGGCAAAGAGGCAAAGACTGAGGACCCTAGCCTCCCGTATATATATTTTTGTGTGGCATTTATCCAGAGTAGCACAATCATTTTTGCTCTGTATTCGTCCTTAGGATGAAATGTCGCTAATCTTTCGTCTACTATCAGAGAGGATTAACAATACCTTCATTGAAATTACTCTGCCAATTTTCCGATATGTGGTGACTTCAATGTTTACCAAAAAGTGTAGTTAGTCCACTCTAACAAAATCGATAAGGAAGGCAGACATTTCAGAGACTTCTCTATTGCTTACAATCTGATCGAGATCATTGAAGAACCAACCGAAGTCTCAGATGCGACGAGACAGCAGGCGAACCTCCTTGACTTTTTTCTTACATCCTGCTCTGACAAATGCACAGCAAAATTTTTACCCGACCTCCAATTGTAGATTTGATAATTCCCTAATCAGTGTTCCGATTGATATCAAACGAATGGCATCCCTGATTTACCGTTCCATAGAACGTTTTCTGCTATGAAAGACAGTCTTTCGACCCCTTATGACTGACTCATTTCTCCCAAACTTCGTAAAAAATGGTGCCTCCAAAATTGCTGCCTTAATATCTGAATGGATCTTTTCTGGAATGTAATGTTTTATACCTTCAACTAAACTTCAGTAAAGACTAAACAGTCAAATCTGGTTTACCACTGGATTAGATAAGGTCAGACATAACCTGAACCACTACTTCAAATTATATCTCCATCAACAGCGCTATCTGATCGTTAATACTTTCAGAACCACTCACAATCGGTATAAAAACGTTCTGGAGAAGGCAAAATAAGCTACGTGTGACCAGTTCAGACAAAAGTTGAATGGAAACAAATTGAATCACTAATTCTGGAAGATCACTAACCAAATTACGAACCGAAACAAAGCGGCCGTGTCGACTATTATAAATAGCCCATAAATCATATTTTTCTCGACAGTCAAGACAAAGCTCTTTGCTTCGATCATTGCCGCAAACTCAAAGTTATATGACATTCCATCCACAGCTTCTCACCTCTCACTGAACATAATAAGTTCAACCCCTATAAACCACTGGCTCGAATAAAATTCCAGTGGTTCAAACCAACTCTCTTTCTGAGTTACATAGAAATTCTACCATAAATATACTCCGATCATTTATGAACATCTATGCTGATGAAAACAATATAGTGCGAAACTCACAAACTCTTGACGACTAGTTATTGGCAGCTGAACTCTCTTCCGGTCAAACCCAAATTTTCAGGTGAGGAAAAGACAGGCAGATTACATTCAATGCTTCCAAAGCCAAACTGGTTTCAACCCGTCACCACCGATTATATCCTGCATTAACATCAGTCAAAATGAAAGGATGCTAAGTCGCGGAGGCCCCGTAATATGGGAGGATATTTGGCCGCAGGCTCACACCCAAACTCAAATGTAATCACTATATGAGATCCATCTCCAAAGATGCAGGTACTTAGGCTACCTGTAACTCTCTACTAAGTAGTTGACTTCTCATGTTATCTGTTACTACTATAAGAACCATATCTGGCCGCTAATACCTCACTTTCAAGCACTGAGAGAGTTTAAATCTTCTCCAAAGCCTTGTTAGTGAAGAAGTATTTTCTACACTCGCATCTCCCTCTCCTTGCTCTATCTCTACTAACCCGGCTTTCTCTTTTCCCATCTTTTCACTCTTTTCTCTCATTTTTTGTTTTTCCTCAATTGGAGTAGATAGACTAAACTATCGCCCGGTTCACACTCCACCCACGTCTATTGAACAGGTGTAGAGTCTCATCCCTTGTTCCCTGTTTAGGATGTGGTTTCCGGCTTTCTCTTTTCCCATCTTTTCACTCTTTTCTCTCAATTTTTTTCTCAATTGGAGTAGATAGACTAAACTATCGCCCGGTTCACACTCCACCCACGTCTATTGAACAGGTGTAGAGGCGCATCCCTTGTTCCTTGTTTAGGATGTGGTTTCCGGCTTTCTCTCTTCCAACCTTTTCACTATTTTCTTTCATTTTGTGTTTTTCCTCAATTGGAGTAGATAGACTAAACTATCGCCCGGTTCACACTCCACCCACGTCTATTGAACAGGTGTAGAGGCTCATCCCTTGTTCCCTGTTTAGGATGTGGTTCCCGGTTTTCTCTTTTCCAATCTTTTCATTCTTACGTAGCCCCCTGCGCTTCAGTGGCATTACCGCCTTGCTTGGGGTGATATGATTAAAAAAGTAAAAATACAGACTGCTCTGCTGAACTATATTATCTAGTTCCACTACGTCTGACCTTCACGAATAGAACCCTCCACAACAATTACGTAGTAGCAAACGTCCAACATTCTACGAGTATTCTACCAGCGAGAAGGAAGTTCTACTCAAACAGCTTCATCCCGCGAACCAATGCTCTATGGAACAAACACCGAAGTGGATGTTTCTCCAATCACTGCAATATTGGCCATTTAAATCGTTCTCATTGTCTCATAATGATGTAATCTTTCACTTAAAGTAACCTTCTGCATCGAGTGGCCCCCGGGAACCTTGTGCTTGCAAAACCATACTGTCAAAACAAAGCAAAATATCTCTCCTCTTTCTGGCTAGTTCACCATCGTACTGAACTTTGTTTCTTTTACGTTTTTGCCAAACATCTTTATTTTCCGTTCGTTTTCTTTATTTTCTTTATTTTTTTTTTTTGGTAATTGTAGGTTCAATGACTTCTTGGGAAATAAAAAGTATCATAAATGACTTACATAATGTCTTTCTTTCTTGAAGATTTCTCTTCGGTAATGCTTTTCTTTAAGTGATTGCAACACGTCTATTCCTATATTAATTTGACATTTTCATGTACTCTGAAAAACATTTTTCCGATTATTTCGACAAACTTCAAACATGCACATAATTACGTTGTGAATGATAATCATCGAAATCAAACTGAATATGGCGACTTGGGATATCAAAAGTATCATAAAGGACTTACATAATTTCTTCCTATCTTGCGGATTTTTCTTCAGTAATGTTTTCTTTAACTGATTGCAGATTTTTTTAGTCTTCACCTTTCCAATACGTGACAAGACGTTTATTCCCTTATTTATTTTACAATTTCATGTACACTGAAAAACATTTTTTCGACAATTTTGACAAACTTAGCATCCTTTGAAAATCCGTTCTCATTGTATCTTTATCTGGTAACAATTTGAACACCGATTTAATTTTTCTTGCAAACATCAATTCTGTCTGCGACGTGCTTGACGGTTTATTGGGATTTGGCGTTAGCTGTTATACCCTCAATAATTTTTGGAGTGCTTTTCGCTCACTTTTAAAGTACTTGCTTTTTCAAAGTTCTTTTAAATGTACCACAAAACTTTCAGTTTGACGGTTTCACCTTTGCTGCTACAGCGGGTGGTAATGTATTCAACTGAGAACATATTACAAAAACTTTCAAATTCGTAAGCTGTGAATTGTGCACAGTAATCTGAGACAGTGACATATGGAATGTCATAACTTGGAAAGAATTAATATAACCGATTTCAAAACACTTAGTAAAGCTATTAGCACAAAGTATTGTAATCTGTTTATTGGATACAATGAAACTATATGTAGAATATCTGTCTTTGGCCAAGGTTGTAATTCCTTGGTAAGTAATTATCCTGACAGAGAATAAACTCAGTAGTGTTTTATTACTTTTTAAATGTCTTGATCTAAATTAGTCCATTTTATAAAGAGTTTCATAAGAGATTGCTTACTATAAATTACCGAATGTTTACTATGAAATTCATTTAACATCTGCATTCGTAATTTAATACCTATTCTTCTTCTTTTTCTGGATCTCAGTACTCCGTCGCATAGAGAGTAAGCAGTCGAGTTGTGACTACGTTCATTTTTAACTTTCAGTCGTTTTTTTTTAAATTTCCGCAATAAAAGTCTTATACATTTACCTGTATTTATTCCAGGGTAAATAGTAATTGGCGTACTACGATGCATGATATATTTTAATTTCTATTTCACTTTTGAATACAGCAATAACAAGCTCCTCATACAAGTCAGGAGATTTATATATCAATCTTGATAACTCATTCACATGTCATAATTTTTTTAAACGGTTAGTATTCCATGCTAAAGTCGTAATTTAATAAGATGATATCCCAGAGGTGGATTCTATTCGCTGTATAAACAGGAATACCATTTTCCAAGCATAAATTGAGAATAGATATCAGTTATATCTCTGCAACTAAAAATATCTTCTGTGTATAAATTTCAGAAATTTTCATTACAAATATTATGGTTAATGCTCCTATTTCGATATGGCTATAGCTTTCTCTGCTTTTTAGTAGTGAACAGGAATCTTGTGCAAACCGCTTTCATTCTACAGTCATCAATATATATATATATATATATATATATATATATATAAAGAAAATTTCAACACGTCATTTAAATTGGTTATAAATTATAATTCATTTCAATGGGCTAAATTAGCTCACTTCATCAGACCACACATATTCGTTCCATTTGGTACAAAAGATTTTACCGGAATAAGCATTTCTTTTAACTGAAGAGAAAAATAATTAAAATGATTCAGGAGAGACACATTGGCGTCATCTCAGTTGGGGGTAACGAGACCAGTCGCGAAGATGTTGACCACCAAGTCATCAAATGCCCACTCCAAATTCCATGGATACGCATGTATGTGTAACCCCACAAATTAACCCACCCATGTACACTCACTTATATCCACATACACACATGCGCACACCTCCACATATGTACATACAAATTCGACTGTATTTATACTTATACGTACCTATAGACTTACATCTATTCATGCCCACGTACGAATCTTACGTTCGTATACTCACATATATAGTTTATAAAGACGGGATTTCCACGCGTATAGTGTTATATATATCTAAGCATGCTAACAACTCGCACACATACTGACAAATTACGCATTTATTTTCATACTTACACACATCCTCACATCGATACGTATATCTGCGCATAGATGCTCCCGCATTCATATATGCGCGCGTTTGTGTGTGTGTACATATAAATGTATTCTACATACATACATTCATCTATTTATATCCTCATATAATTATTGTGTACACACACTCGCAAATTTATGAGGAGCAGATCTACACACACACACACACACATATATATATATATATATATATATATATATATATATATATAAGTAACTTTTTTATATACCAATATGTATAAAAAGAATGTACGCTTGTGTACACATATTCATCTACTTTTTCTTTCCAAACGAGGTGGTATATTTCACATTTCATACATCTTAACAAACATTAAACATATATATCCATATATACCGGCATACATCATTCGGATCTTGATATTAACCTGTACACATATGAGTAGAATGATCAATACATGAAGGTAAAATCAGTTCAAGAATGCACAATTGACTACATCCAAGTTTAACACAACCTTCATATAATCAGGTGTTCTCATATACAGGAAAAATATATACATTATTAGGTTCACTCTTATACATGAAATATAATTATAATTAGATGCACCCCTATACACAAAATAATACATACAATAATATATATGACACATATATTCATAACTATACTTGGGAACATGCACATAAGTAGGTGCACCCATATACACGAAAAACATATCTAACCATACAAATAGGTGCACAATTATATACGTGAAGTATTTATATTGAAGTCATTACATTAAAATCAATTACAATTCCTATATATACTTTTATATATAAAAAGTATATATAAGAATTTCTGCCGGACCATGGAAACAACGTCTATATAATCATAATCAATCATTTACTAAACCCCCACCTAAAATATCAAACCGCGTTCTCTAAATATTTCTGGGAATTAAAAGACAGAAATCTTTCCCTTCAAATTGAATGGAAGATTATAGGAAAATCTCAAACCCCCAACAGCTTCTGAAGCAGATGCAATTTATGCTTTAACAAAAAGGCTAAAATTATCAAACTTAGAGAATATAGCCAAGAATTAAGTCAAAGGAATGAAATAATTTTCAAATGCCGTCAAAAAATAAATTTAAAACAACACATAAAATATTAAAATTACCCCATTCCGACACACTTGCCAGTTCTTTCGTATCTTACAAAAGTCATGATTTTTCTCATCCTTCCAGTCGCTGAATTCTCACCTGAAAAATTTATCGCATGTTTTAAAATAAGTACAGAAGGTAATTCCATCATCAGAATTGTACGTGAATTCAATATGGATTTTGTCACCGAGTCAGAAATTTGGCTCTATTTTTAACACGAGCCAATATTTATTCCATATTTCAAGAAAATATGTATTTTTCTCTCTTTTTTACGCACACAAAAAATAATTAAACTGAAGTAGTTCTAAATTCTCGACGTCACTGTTATATGCACCGAAAATACAGCATGAGTCCTTGACCGTGGCATATCAGAAGACTATGATACAAGATGCCGTTGGCATTTAATATAGTGGCATGCGTTGTTTTGGTTCTCGTAGACACTAATAATAAAACAGGAGTGTATCTTCGATGTACGCATATATTGCTACTCAAAATTTCCACTGCTTTTATCTCGAAATGTTTCCCACTGGTGATGTTTACGCCAACAAGATAACGTAGGAGCTACACCGTATTTTCTTATTTTATTGGTTTAGTAAAAATATTTTCACAGGAGTTTTTCTATATTTCTTTAAGAGAGAATACTATTTCAGGTTAATCTATTTTCCATGAATTCAACGTAATCAACACGTACGAGCCTGAAATATACGAACATAATTTTACATTTTGGCAAAACATAGGATGTAATGAGTTGCATTTATCTAGAAATTACATTGGAAGAGAAGATGATATAACAATGGCAAAAATGTAATCCCTTGGCGTTTTCGTTAATACGTTTTGATACAGATATATGAAAGTGTCTGTTTTTTAAAGGCTTATGATTTGGTTTAGCCTGCATTAATTAAAAAGTAATCATGAGCGCATGACATCATTCAATGATCGCAGGTTCGATTCCTGCCAAATCACATTGTTTTCTAACAAAATTTATCATTAATATTCAGGCAGGTAGAATTATATATAACTAGCAGTATGGCCCGGCGTTGCTCGGGTGTAATGAATCCTTTAAAACTAATCCATGGTCTTGGAGCTCAGACTCTTTGGATGTTGGCACGAAAGACTAAAAAGCAATAGTTGTGTCCAGTTAAAGCGAAACCGTAGACTGAAAGAAAAATGAATGGATGTAAGTCAAATTTTCATTTCCTGGTATCGATATCAAATCAGTTTTTACGTCATAAACTGAATTTTGAAGGCTAAATAAGTCCTCTGAGTAATGGCTGAGACTAAGAACTACAATTATACCTATTAGAACCAAAGACGTACGAAAAACTAAAATAACAAGGCTGAAAAAGATACAGACATACAGGCAGGTAAATAGACACACGCACAAGCATCTTGCCTTATATATATATATATATATATATATATATATATATATATATATATATATTATCGATTTTCTGAACTATTGTAAGAACTGCAACTTTGAAAATTCTGAATGCCGTTTCTTATATCTGTGTCTATGAGTGTATCAAATTTTATTAAAATCGGACCACTCCTTCTATAATTCGACTTTTTCGATTATCGATTTTCGATATTTATCGGGGGTACCTCGACACAAAACCTAGCTAAGAAGACTTGAAGACGCTCATAGCACAACTGTGTAAAATTTCAAGAAAATCGGTTTAGCCGTTTCGGAGTCTATAGGTAACGGACACGCACACACACAGACAAAATTCCATTTATAAATAAGTTTAGATAAATATACTGTTTAAATAAAAACAGAATATCTACTCGAATATTGATTAAAAGTAATGTTCAAACAAATAAACAATATATATGTGCGTGTATATATATATCTCTCTCTATCTCTATCTCTCTCTCTCTGTATATATATATATATATATATATATGTATCTGCAATAATGAAAAACAAAAAACGTTTCAACAAAATTTGATCATAGAAACCTATAAATAATAACTTTGATAAAAAACAAATAATTCACTGAAATGTTAAAACTATTTATCACCGTCCTTTACATTCAATAATTTATAACAAATATTTATTAAAAAGTAACATTTATGATGGATGCATTATCATGAAAATAATGAAAAATTTTATGAGTTAAACTGTTAGAAGATTCATTGAACGGATAAAAAATAAATGAATCATAACGTATATTTTTTTACTGTTAATACAGGTATAATAATTACTGAATAACAAATTTTGCACCCATTCTGTATAATCCAAAACATTATCTAAATAATGTAAAATATTAAAGAGACAAAACTATGGATATTACCCAGAGCACCATAAAATATAGATAATAAAACTCAATACGTAATTAAACGATTATAAATCCAGCATTTATTTCGGCTATTGTAAAAGTTAGAGACTGCCTTCTTAAACCCCCAAGATCAAAACATACATTCGCCCGCCTTTCGTGCACTATTGAAAAATGGTAGACTTCAAAACAGTAGCTACTCACGCATTTAGGTTCATTCCGTAATAAATTTGAACCGTCTCGGCTACTAAGGGTACAATAGCTGACTGATGTCAATTCGGTCGGGTTTCAAACCTAGCTAGATCCTATCGGATGTTTAACTGTACTGATGAGCTGTGATTGAGCGAAACAGGACTGTTGCGGATGACTATATATATATATATCAATCCTGGGTAAAAAAGCAATCGCAGTCTAACCGGCGAAACAGATCTGTCTGCGGATGACAATATATATATATATATATATATATATATATATATGTTTGTGTGTGTGTGTGCGTGCGCGCGCGCGTGTTTTAATTCTAATCGGTGTTGTGTTTATCTAATGATGTGTGTGTGTGTGTGTGTGTGTGTGTGCGCGCGCGTGTTTTAATTCTAATCGGTGTTGTGTTTATCTAATGATGTGTGTGTGTGTGTGTGTGATTCTTGAACCGATAGCTTAATTAAATGTGTATAATGCTGTATTTATTGTTTGGATGAGAGATATATGGGTTTATATACGTTTGCAGTTATCAGTGCTTTCATCTCTGCTACAGCAATGCTGAATCCTGGTTGGCGGTAACGAAAATAAATCTACCGGAATAGTTCAGAGGAAACAAAAATATATAGCTGGATCCGCAGAGGGTTTTTTCGGAATCCAACGTCTCTGTAAACAGGCTTCTGGAATGCCGACTGGAATACGTAGCCATAAATGCATTATATATCGACAAAAGCAAACGCAATTAAATGGTACCTTTAATTCAAAATATAATACGAACCTGTGATTTTCTGTTAAGCCATCGTTAGAAGTAGATAGCTGACCCATCTGTGTATGGCGTACTTTTCTGAGACGGCAGAAGTTGAGTTTGAATTTGAGTTTTGTTTGAGGTCATATCAACCTCAGTGGGTTATTTAATGCCAAAACTCTGCGGTTTTTAAGGTATTTTTAAATGTTCAGTTATAATGAGAGCGTTGGTTTAGTAAAATTGTAATGATTTTTTAAAATTTTTTATTATTTTTTATTTTAGAAAACTGAAGATGACTTCTAGTTTTGTAATCAACATTACATTTGCTGAGGACAATTTATTTTTCCTTCAAATATGTGTTATGGCACTAATTTTCTTCAAAATGCATTCTCGGTAATATTTTTCCTTCAAAAATGTATATTTTTCTACAAAAGTCTATTTTTTATGTGTATATTACCATAAAAGTCAATTTATATACTATAGTGGGTTGCTTATCTATTCTTTTTCTAGTTGTAGTGGACAGTTGTATTATATTGTTGCAGATTAACTGAATTTGGCCTTGTGGTAGATAGCCCACTATAAGTCATAAAATGATTATAAAATCAAGAAAGGCAATTTGAGTATAAAATTAACATTTATATATACACATATCAATTACTGTTTTACAATTAAAACAATACGTGAATATAGGACCAACGGAGGTTAAATGCTCATGGTAAATAAAATGCTGAAAAATATAATTAGTGTTTAGGAATGTGGGGAGCGGAGGTATGTGAGGAATGTCTTTGAAGTAGTCGCTCCTTAGGTCAGTAAGTACTTTTGAGGCAGGGGAGAAGGAAAGAGCAAGCGTAGTAACCGCTCGACTTAAGTCAAGGGGATATTAATTACACTCTTCTCTTTGGTCTCTGCCTGGTCTGTCTGCCTGGGTGCTTTTTGTCTCGGTTTTTATATCTGCTTTTTGGGTCAAAAGTAGCTCGTTTTGGGATTTCACACGTGTATTTGATTCTGGGCTTCCCATTGGCTGGTAAATAAAATTCGCGTAAGCTCGCGAAATGGAAATTTGATATTTGATTAATTTTTATTTTTCAACCGGAACATCTGCGCGAATACACCTTTCAGAGACGACTTTTGTTCATTTGCTTTCTGGTCAGTATAGAGCAAACATCCTGTCCCTTCCTTTTGCTCGGTCGGTATCACCACAATACCTTCATAGTCTTTTGATACCAGTTTGGGGGTTAACTATTTGCCTATACCTAGGACCCTTACAGGTGCTATCACTACGGGCTAGAGTGGACCTGGGAAAACATCAATTAAGTTCCATGCTCCCCACAACCTTTCAATCAGAGGCTTTGCTGCTGGATGCAGTTTACCGTCATACCCAGGACTCTGAAACGACAAAAAATGTTGCTAACACATTAATTCCTTCACACAGACACACGAAAAATGCACCTATAGATATAATTAACTTTTGTAGATTAAGTGACTACACGTTTAATTGTATCTAAATATTTCAAAGTCAGAATTTTTGGACTCGACCATGTCCTTTGTCAGAGATGCGAGAAATGAACAATGAAGAGGGACTTTTTTCCGAAGAATTTATTGTTACTGTGGAATCTGTATTCCCTGAGTATCCCTGTCCTTGTTTCATCCTATGATATATGATTCAATTGTAAATATTGTTTTTAACTCGTAATTTCTTCGTTACGGTTGGCAGTGAAATAAATAGACTAAAATCATGCATCTGACATTATCACTTCTTTGATCCGGTTTGTTGAAATATGCAGATCCATGGAAGATGTTGTGGTTGATATCTTTTATGTCTATTGAAACGAAGTCTGAATTCCGTGTGTGCTTCGCTGAGATAATTTAATTTTTGCATCTTCTTTTCAGAAAGTAAATATATAATATTTAAACAGCCAAGTCAAATTCGGAGGTCTTTGTGTGTGTATTGGAGGGTTAAAAATATAATCATTTTATATTTAGAAAATTTGCCCCGGGGTTTATTGCACATGACATTCCCTTGATAATGTGGCAATTCAGTTATAGCAGATGTTAGGTGTTTAGTGGATTCCCGCTAAATGTCTTTTTAATTGTAACTAGCCGGACAAAAGACATGCTTCTTAATAGGATGTATAACATCTAAGTACGGAATGCTCATATTAGAGAAAGAAAAATATTTCAGCGATGGAACTAATATTTCAGAAATCTCTTCGAAAACTAGAAAAAACAGCTGGCAATACACAAAAATACCAACGGGTTGGAAATATTACAATCTTAAGTGGAATTTGCATTGAAAAATTTAAATAGAAACAAAGCCAGAGGGTATTGTGATAGAAATGCTAAGAGCCTGAAATAATATCAGCGTAGACATGAATACAGAAAAAATAAATGAAATATACAACAGTAGTGATATATCGGAAGGTCTAAACAGTTTCCATAGCACTGCATAAAAAACAACAGCGTAAACGAATGTGAATACCACCGAACAATTAGCTTAATGTGTCGTATAACAAAACAAATGTTGCGGATTCTGATATAAAAGAGGATGTATTAGAATTAGGCAACTGAGAAGAAAAGAACAATGCGGGTTCTTCAAGAATACAGCAAAAGGGAATGAAATATTTATGCAAATAATGTTATAAAAAATATCAATACAAATGCAGAAGGATGTGTAGCTGTTTTATAGACTAAGGAAATGCGTTCAAGAAAGTACGTCAAAAATCTTGTTAGAGCTGATCGACAACTTTGAGATATTCGAGAATTATCTAAACTTATTTATAAATGGAACTTTGTCTCTGTGTGTGTCCGTTACCTATAGACTCCGAAACGGCTGAACCGATTTTCTTCAAAATTTACACAGTTGTACTATAAGCGTCTGGGAGTGTTCTTAGCTAGGTACTCCCGATAAATATCGAAAATCGATAATCCAAAAAATCGGGTTATAGAAGGAGCGGTTCGATTTTAATCAGATTGATACACTCATAGAGAAAGACATAAGAAACGATATTCAGAAGTTTCAAGGTTGCAGTTCAGAAAATCGATAATATATATATAAAAGGCAAGATGTTTGTGTGTGTGTGTCTGTTTATCTGCCTGTATGTCTGTATTTTTACAGCCCTTTTATTTTAGTTTTTGCTTTGGGCTTGTCTCTAAGTAGGTATAATTGTAGTTCTTACTCTCAGCCATGATACCATTTACTCAGAGGACTTATTTAGCCTTCAAAATTCAGTTTATGACGAAAAAAACTTATTTGATATCGATATCAGGAAATCAAAATTTGATTTACATTCATTCATTTTTCTTTCAGTCTACGGTTTCGCTTTAACTGGAAACAACTATTGCTTTTTAGTCTTTCGTGCCAACGTCCAAAGAGTCTGAGCTCCAGGACTAGTTTTAAAGCTTTCGTTACACCCGAGGAACGGCAGGCTATACTGCTAGTATATATTAGGTGCGATTGGTAAATTGTCGCAATTATTTATTATTTCAAATATTCCTTAGGCTGAGTCTGAGCTCCAGGACCATGGATTAGTTTTAAAGCTTTCATTACACCCGAGGAACGCCGGGCTATACTGCTAGTATTAGCCTATTCAAGAAACATTACTCCTCGCAAACCGCCTGCATTCAGACAGAGAATGCGCTCAGTAGATATGCAAAAATAGAAAGGCGGGTAACAGAACTTATTCAACCTATAAAACGAGGCAATTGTAATAAAACTAGATGTCCTGCAAAGATTAATTATTAGCGGCCACAATCTTAGCAATATAGGATACGCAAATGACATAGTGTTGATTGTAAACATGGAAAGGAATTTAACCACCCTACTAAAGGCAGCGAATAAAAGCTAGAAGAAATGACTAAACATAAAATACATGAACACCGAATGCATTGTCATCAGCAAAAAGTGGAGCCGAAAATGCTAATTATTGGTGGGAATACTAAAATAAAGTAGCTACATATATTTTTATACCTGCAAATATTCAAACAAAGGAAGGAATGCATGACCGAATTAAAAAAAACAGGGAAATTTCTTTGGAAACAAATATATCTGTCTTCCCATATTGCAGCAGATGCTAGAAAATATTGTTAAGGATTAAAGAATGATTCGAAGCAACAGAAATGATTCTCCTGAAGAATGCTAAGGACTGAACATCTGAGCAATGACAATATTTTGGAGAGAATGGAAACGAAAAGGAAACTTCTACTTAACACCAGCAAACGACAACTAAAGCTTCTGGGACAAACAATGATGAAGGAGGGCTTGGAGAATCTGGTAATTACAGGGCAATTAAATAGAAAGAAAGACAGCTGTAAACGGCGCTTGATATACTTAATAGACTTAAAGAAATGGATGGCAGAAGAGATAACAGGACAACATTTATTTAGAGAAACAAGAGACAGGAAGATGTTGATGGTCATGATCTGAAAGGACAGGCGCATAAAAAGAGAATCGATATTTAAGTATTAGAAACTTTTAGTATGATATCAGAAACCTTGTGAATATTGTAATTGAAACATGGAATTCGGGAAGATTTTCTTCCAGAGATGAAAACAAGCTCTCATACAATTCTGAAGATGACATTTTGATCTCGAAATATTAATGTATAATAAATAATTAATACCCAACAACTTCTTTACTTTTCTTTATTTTACTAAACGCATTGTGACAGTCTTCAAGACTTAACCATACATTTTTCTGTTTTGTTCCATAGATAAGATGTGTATTTCTACACTTTATGGAAGACTTAGCAATTGATTTCTTGTTAATTTTAAGGAGATCAATCCTATAGAGAAAATAATTGAATAGTTTTTTAATTATTTTTGTAATCCCCATTTTCAGACCAGATACGTGAACATTATCTATAGATTATTGATTTTTTTTTTAAGATTGTAGTGTAGCAGACGTAAGCAAGGACGGGGTTTTGGAGGGGATATACACGTAAAGGAAACTGATACTTAACATCAGGAAAATGCATTTTAAGTTTTGAGAAAATGTAATGAGGTAGGAGGACTTGGGCAGCCTGATGCTCACGGAAGAGATAGAGAGGAAGAAGGAGAAAACAACGCATGATATACGTGAGAGATTTGAAAAGATGTATGGTGGAACCGAGATTGTGTTGGATAACAGAAAAAGAGGTTATAAGATTGAAAAGAGACAGGGAGATGTGGAGAGCCATGATCACATAGGGAACACGGCAAAGAAAAAGAAGAAATGTGGCAGGTGTTAAAACTTACTTAGCAAGAAACATCTGTTTGTTTAGTGTATAATGTTATGGAAATGCGGTTGTTGTTTAGAAGTAGAAGTGCATCCAACAACGGAACTGAAGTAGTGGAATATTACATTGTAAATTTGACGGTTCTGTAGCATTGGTTAACGCGTTGCTTAAAGTCGTTGAGAGTGTACTTAACATGCGCCCATATAAACAAAAAATCGTCAATGTATATACGGTAGAGGAGGGCTACATGTTAACTACTCATCATATCGCATTCAAGCGCATCCAAGAATATGCTCGAATAGTTGAGGGCAATTTTAGTTGCTGTCTCTGTGACTTGACGAAAAATTGCAGACGCTGAATGCAAAATCAATATACATGAGAATGGATTTTATTATGTTACTGATGTCTTGTATATTTTTATTCCCGAAAATCACTAGTGCGTAAAAAAATTATACGATTATGGGTTACAAACTTTTAAGACCCTCCCACTCACTTTCGCTCATTTGGCATTGAATTGTACCAACCAAGTTCCAGGAAATTACCTGATATTTCCCTTAAACTTATGAATATTCATTAGCAATCTTATACCAATATACTTTGAAAGAAAATAACAGTTTTTGCCAGCATAAAGATCAGAACGATATTAACAAAAATTCTCAATATGAATTAACTTTTTGTTTTAAAGATTCAAAGAACATTTTATCAAGGAATAAAATGGTTATAAAAATAAATTATATAATTGCAAAATATAAAGTTCAATAAACTTATTGTGATAAAGTTATAAGAATAATTAGATAACATTCGAAAAAGTTAGATGTTCAAAAACATCAGAACGATTAAATAAATCCGTAAAGTTGCATAATTATTTTGTATTATTGAAAATTTTTTAGTGTAAGAATATAAAATCGGGTATCTTTGTAAATTACACCAGCGCTTTACTGCCTCTTGCATTTTAAACATGGCGAAAAAATCTGTGACCTCATTGGAAGTTGGAAAACCGATAGTCAAGTTAAGTAATGAAGATGAACTCTCCATTAGGGATATTTCATAGAATGTGGGAAAATGTAAATGTGTTATTAATAAAATTTTTAGAAATCTGGAGGATACTGGGTCATGTGAAGCCAAGAAACCAACTGGAAGGTCTATGAAAACTACAGCAAAGGAAAACAGATGCATTGGTAAAGAATAAAAAAGAGCTAATGCTAACCTTGGCATTAAAATATCAAGGCACACTATTTCCCAAAAACTTCATGAAATAAATCTGAACTGTCGAATAGCATCTACAAAGCTTTATATTTCTAAAAAGAATCAAAAGAGCCGATTGGAATTTGACACTGAACACGTCATATGGACAGAAGAACAGTGAGATTGTGTTCATTTCAGCGATTAATCAAATTTTAACCTGTTCGGTTGTGACGTCAGAAGGTTCGTTTGGCGCAGTCCTAAGGAACGATATTTGCCTCACTGCTCTAAAACTAGCGTTAAATTTGGAGAAGAAAGTGTGATGGTGTTTGGCATGATTTCATCTGATGGTACGGAACCTCTTTTTAGGCTGCACGGTAAAATTAACGCAACTCTATACAAAGAAATATTGAAGATAAATGTTGTACCTAATTTGAGAATGCAATAAATCAACCAGCTGTATTTATGCATAATAACGCGCTATGTCAAACAGCGAAGTCTGCTAGGACATTTCTTTCTGAAGAATATGTGACTGTTTTGGAGTTGCCTGCTCAAAGACCAGACATGAATCTTATTGAGAATGTTTCGAAGTTACTAAATGAAAGAGCTAAAGAAAAAAAAATCAACAAACGTCGAAGAACTACGGACTAATTTGAAAAGAAGAATGGGAGAAAATATCCGTCAATGAATACAAAATATTAATTCGTTAGTGTACTAAAAGATTTCAAGCTCTTATTGAAAGTAAAGGTTTTTCACACCAAGTACTTATGAATTATGAACGCTCTTTCATTTGGATATGATATATCCATTATAAAGGTATGATTTTGCTGTTCTTTCTGATGTTTTTGATCATCTAATTTTTAATGTTATATGATTATACTTATAACTTTATCAAAATAAGTTTGTCGAGATTTATATTTTAGAATTATATAAGTTTATTTCCTCATTTTTCTTACATAAAATGTTCTATGAAGCTTTAAAATAAACATTTATTTCACATCTAAACTTTTTCTTAACATCGTTCTGATCTTTATGCTCACTACTATATATATATATATATATATATATTAGTCATCGAAATACAAGCCTGTTTTGCTGTATCACAGCTCATCGGTGTGGCTAGACACATTCACTTGCTTTTGGCCGGAATCGAAATTCTGCCGATTTGGTGTCAGTTGGAGTCGAAACACAAACTTATAAATATACTCGTTTCGAAAAACCCTCCGCGTGTATACGTTGAAAGAAGAAATGGTTGTAAAAAAAGAAAGAGCTAATACATGTACATCAGCCAAAGTGATTCGTACCGAGCCAGTACGTAGCCCAAAGTAAAAACCGAGACGAGTAATCACCTAATAAAAAGCGCTCAATACTTAAGCAGCGCAGAATAAGTAAATTAAACCTAGTGAGCCTAACAAACCTACCAAGGTTTTACCTAAACGGATCTCCAGGCAACGTTGGCTTTCCCTGAAGATCTGTTCCCTGAAGATCCGTTTCGGTGAAACTTTGGTAAGTTTGTTCGCTCACTAGTTATAATTTACTTATATTTATATATAACAATTGATGCCTATCTTTACACTATATATATTAGATGTGCGTTGTGGGGCAGTAGATATCGGATCGGAACGAGAATTCTTGGAGCCGATTTCAAATTCAAATTGAATTCCTCACATTCCTTTACGCACAAATACCCTTGGAAAAGGTACGAATCCGTCGCTTCCCTCCGGTTATGGGTTACATAACAGGAAAGATTGAGTTCTATAGCATCAGCTGGCAAAAAATCTACTGCAGAAGTAATGAAATCCTACTGCGGAATAATCTTCTCATCAGTCAGTGATGTCTCTTTAGAGTCATGATCGCCTAAGCTTGTATTACATATGGCACTTGACTGACTGACTGACTATTACACTGCCTTTATAATAATTATGAAATTATTTTAAACTATATATTTTCTCAATGAGATTTTTAAATGAAATGATACGCTGGATATTATTCTGCATTCAGTATGAACAGGTTTGCTCTACTTGAGAATGGGATTTTTTTTTTAATCATTTCACCCCGAGCAAGGCGGAGACGCCACTGATGTGCAGGGGGTTACATAAATGTAAAAAGATTAATTAGAAAAGAGTGAGGAGTACAAACTAGTTAGAAAGGAACAATAGAAAGCAGGTGAGAGCAGACCATAGCGGGGAGGGGTAACAAGTGACTGCTGATACCTTGGCCAGGATAGCTTCGCATAACAGAATAAATAAATAAATAAAAATTTCAAACTTTTTTTTTCCTAAATGAAGCATGAACGCCAAAAAGGAAAAAAAACGAAAAATACAGATATAAGAAATAAATCGTAATATACCTCACAGTATAACACAGGAAATTTGAATTAAAAAAGGTTCACTCTTCAATTCTTGCTTTTCCCAAAAATCAACATCAAGTTAAGCTGCTTGGTAAATTTCGATTCAAAGAGCAGACCATAGCGGGGAGGGGTAACAAGTGGCTGCTGATACCTTGGCTAGGATAACTTCGCATAACAGAATAAATAAATAAATAAAAATTTCAAACTATTTTTTTTCCTAAATGAAGCATGAACGCCAAAAAGGAAAAAAAAAAAACGAAAAATACAGATATAAGAAATAAATCGTAATATACCTCACAGTATAACAGTTTATTTTTTAATTATGGAAATAGCAACAACAACAAAAAGACCAAAACATCGCAAGAAGAAACGTGATTATATTTTCATATGATGCTAAAATACGATGGCTTTTCTCTGATTTTCTTTTCTTGTTTCCGTTTCTTTTAATTTCTATATATTCTTTTGATATATTTGATTAAATTTGTTATGAAGTTCTCAACTTTTATTTGACTAAATTGATCTGAGACATAAAGTGAAAACTTGGAGAAATTCTAATCAATATATATCTAAAGAATATTTCTAATATAGTTGTTTACAAATATTCTAACTTTGAGATAAATTTAACTCTATTGATCTATTGACATAAAATTATTAAAAATTTTATTGGTTCGTGCCAAGGAAATTTACAAGGACAAAATTCCAAGAAAGTGTTGTGATACTCAAACTAAACGAGATATACCTAAGAATAGCTTTTTAATTGACTCATTTCACCTTCGTAAACATAATCAAACACAAACCCGTATTAATATGTTTGTTCATTATCAGATCTTCAGCAAACAAAAAAGTGTACATCGAGGACGACAACGAACAACGTCAGTCTGTTTTGAGCTTGAACACAATCGTTATTCTTTGAGTTTTGCGTTCGTATTTCAACATGTAATGTTTAAAAGCTTTTCTTGATCAATACGTTAAGAGTTTGATCCTCACTGAGGGCTTCTTATTATTTCTCTGCTTCAAAAATAAGAAATTCTCTCTCTCTCTCTTTCTCTCTCTCTCTCTCTCTCTCTATCTATCTATCTATCTAAACTTATATATATATATGGAACTTTGTCTGTGTGTGTGTGTGTGTGTGTCCGTTACCTATAGACTCCAAAACGGCTGAACCGATTTTCTTCAAAATTTACACAGTTGTACTATAAGCGTCTGCGAGTGTTCTTACCTAGGTTTTGTGTCGATGTACCCCGGACAAATATCGAAAATCGATAATCTAAAAGATCGGGTTATAGAAGGAGCGGTTCGATTTTAATCAAATTTGATACACTTATAGACAAAGATATAAGAAACGATATTCAGAAGTTTCAAGGTTGCAGATTTTACAATAGTGCAGAAAATCGATAATATATCTATATATATATATATATATATATATATATATATATATATATATATATGAGTATCTCTTAGAAAGATTTGTTCCTTTGCAAAAAGTCTTGCCCCGAATTCAACCTTACATTCACAAATGCTCGTCAGGTGTTTGGCCCGCAGACTTCAGTCCTTAATATTATCTGCCTGGTACACATTCTCCAAGCTCTTCTTCATTATTATTAGTCTAAGAAATTTCACCTGTCTATATGAGAAGGTTTAGTAAATTTTCCTTTGTTTTGAACGAAATCTCCCGAAGTATTTTAGTAATTAGGGAAATATATATTTTTGTGTAGCGTTTTTAATAAATATTTTACTAATCCAGATAGGGTTTTCTATTTTCTGTATAAACATGATAATAATAACTAAATAAATTACTTAATCTTGTTCCAGAACGGAAATGTCTTTATTCTATGAAGAAAACATAACTGCAAACAACGTGGCACCAATATCAAATATTTTTAATACAAGTCGCATCTTTCATCTTGCGAAAATTGTTTTAAGTAATTTTTTGGTGATCAGCTGAGAAAGAAGCGGCTAATTTTACAAAGGGTAGGGGCAAATTCATTTCGTAATTCACGGATGGAAATACTTGATAACGATTCCTCCTGGCTATAGACAGTCTTTTAAGCGAAACATAAGCTTTGATATTCGGAGTTTTGGCGATTTCTTAATTAACAACGGTGCCAGGCGTCTTCTCGACTATCTTTAAACTAAACTAATAACAGAAAAAGCAAAATGATTTAAAATGATGCCGTAAGAGCCGAAATTATTCAAAGGTTGCGGAACATAATTATTTGTAAAAAATCCCAGGTTCAGGTTTAAATACTTGATTTCGCAGCTCTGATGTATATCAGACTTAAGTCGAAAAGAAAATACACACACGCACGCACGTGCACACACACATATGCACAAATACATCCTACTGCAGAAAGGTAAATGAACCCTTAATAAATTATTTAAAAACGGTATCTCTTTTTCTAGATAATCAATAAAAATTAAACTATATATTCATTCTCATCACTTTCCACTATGTAACCCCCTGCGCAACAGTGGCAGTGAAATACCTTGCTTGGGGTGAAATGATTAAAAAAAAGTCAAAACATTTATTAAACGAATTAGAGATACCTTCAAAAACATTCAGAAAACTGGAATAAAAATATTATTTAAAATATAAAATCAATGTTTTCATGACATAAAATCATTTCACTTTTTTCTTTAAGAAAATAAAATGACGTTATTTAATAATCTATAGGTTTTAAGAAAAGTATAAGAAATTAATACAACTAAAATGCCGTTTTTTTTTTCAAATGCTAAATAAGCGTTTATGAGAATTTGTATAATTCTGTGGAGAGATAAATATTCATTTTATTTACTACAATTAATGCGCTGCGATATTACTCGAGCTTATGATGTGGAATTACAAACTGTTTGGTTGATAATTTCTATAGAATATACATACATATGCATGTCTATATATATATATATATATATATATATAGGTGCATATTAAATATATATAGGGGCATATAAAATACAGTTTCGAATACTCCAATAAAATTCGTTTGTTGTTTCTTTATGAATTTAAAAAAATCGAGTTTTTTCATTTAAATGTTTGCCATGTAATTCACCTTGTGTTTATCAAGTACAAGTTACAATACTGTGTTACGAAGTCTTAGTATAAACATAAACATTTTGGCTTTTCTTTTTAGTGTTTGATTGTTCGGTCATGAAGCAATGAAATTTCACTAGGCAATTTAGTCCATCAGTTTATATCTTATGACTTCTTGTGAAATGATTTGGTGTTGTTCGGCTTTTTAAAAATAGTCAGTCGTTATTTTCACGTTGCATACAAATACATATATATATATATATATATATATATATATATATATATATATAATCTGTAAATTCGTATTGTATTTCGGAGATAGCTATTTCAATATGTCTGTTACAGACATAAATTGTCAACCCCAGTTGAGTGTAAAATGAAGAAAATTCTCGTACAGAAAGTAAAGATTAGTAAATGAAGAGGTGAAGAATATTACTTAAGAAAACTTATAAAGAGTAGGCGAGGTGGAAGATAGTAGTAATCTTCTTTTGGGAGTGGAAGGAAAGCAATTTGCCCCTGGGGTGAAGGATAGCGGCTAGGAAAAGGTTTCAGGTTCTCCAAATTTCAATTATAATCCTTGTAAAAGTCTACACATATTATACATGAATAAAAGGGTGGAATTAATTGAGGTAGCTTAAATTTACTTCGATGACGACACTTGCTAATTAATTTGCTACGATGATTAAGAAGTAAATTCTGACATTGATGTTTTAAAATCCTAATCATTTCTATTAAGCACAGATTATATTCATCACCGAGATAATTGGGAGAAGTGGCCGAGCTTATTAACATGCAATATATCTTATTCCTTCATTTCTCTGCATTTTTTGCAATTGCTGTATAAATTTTTAATTTACGGTTGGTAAAATGTACCACTGAGCATAAAATATTTGTTTCCAAACCCCCGCCAAAATTCGGATGTATACGTTATACTTTTCTTTGTTCTCTTTAGGGAAAATGGTAGATCCCATGTGTAGATCTATATTTACCTCTACCGGGATATACACTACCAGGCATAATTCTTAGGCCACCGCAGTGTTTTAAAAAAATGATGTATTTCATACTATTTTTAGTGTTTATTGCCAAGTGAATAATTGTAAATGAAAATAGAATGGTTCTTTTTTTAATACTACACAATAATATGTGCATCAAATGAATTTGTAAATACGTAATAATTACCTATATTACAGTTTCATCAATAAAAGAATGAAAAAAAATTAGGGTAATTCGGACGAGTTCATCTTTGCTTCTATGCCTTGTAAAATATTGCAAAGAAATAATAACAGAAAAGCCATTCTATTTTCATTTATAATTATCCTGTTAAAAGATGAAATATATCTTTACTTTTAAAAAATAGGTGTGACCTAATAATTATGGGTGGTAGTATATATATATATATATATATATATATATATTATAAATTATGCTTTAGAACATGTACATATTTTCTTTATATATAAACGCGACGAAGGCACGTTCGTTTCGGCATTCGGTCCCCAATGCCTCATCAGGCGAAATGGATGGTACTGGAAATCCTTTTCCTTTATATTTATTTAAGTTTGTTCGGGGTGTCAAATTATATTTATTTAGTTTTGTCGTGGTGTCAAATTATATTTATGACGGGGTGTCAAATTATATTTATGTTTATTAATCTTACTCTAATTATGGTTATGGTTGTTAACCTTGCTCTAATTATGGTTATTGACCTTACTAATTATGGTTATTAACCTTAATTTTATAATTAATATTGATCAACATCAATCACGGTTATTAACCTTACTTTATTAGTTAATACTAATTTCGGTTCTACACCTTATTTTAATTTTCTATACTTCTACACCTTATTTTAATTTTAAACTTCCAAAATGACATCAAAGGGGCATATGTGTTCCTAAAAACCACAAACCGGATTTTTACCGTAAGTTACCAACGAGAATAATTAACCCTACAAAATCTGAAATCGGTAGGATTAGCAAAGTAATATTAGAAAGAACCAACCAGCAAATAAAAGAAAAAAAATTAACTAAAGCATTGGAATGGTACAATGGACGTTATCAAATGATTTGAAAACCATGGGGGAAAAATAATGCCACCTTCTTACAGTTCGACATCGTGGATTTTTACTCATCGATTTCTAAGGACTTCTTTAACCTCGCCCTTGAGTTCGCCGAATTCTACACGGACATCACTAAGGAGGAAATCAAAATAATCCTGAACTGTAGAAAATCAGTTCTCATCCACGACAAACAACAGTGGACAAAAAATTCAACGGATAATTTTTATTTATCCATGGGAGCCCTGGATTCAGCAGAATCTTCAGATCTGGTGGGGTATTCCTGTTGTACAACCTCACTGTGCATAAAAAAATGATACGAACAATATAGGACTATATAGAGATGACGGACTCATCATAATTAATGAATCTACTGGAGGTAAGGTCGATAAAACCAGAAAACTAATTCATAACGTCTTTAAATCCTTCGGTCTTAACGTAGTGATTAACCCCAACATCAAGGGAGTAGACTTCTTAGATATTAACATTAGACTTAGTATCGAACACTTTCCAACCTTACATGAAGAACAATTCAAACCCAATATATATATAAACCCCAAATCTAACCACCCACCATCCATTATCAAACACACCCCATCATCGATAGAACGCCGCATCAACACACACTCATCCAGTAAAGAAATATTTAATAAACACAATGTAATATACGATAAAATTCTAAAAGATAGCGGATATCAATCATCAAAAATCAATTTTGTTGAAAAATTCAGAACTTCAAAAACAAAAATAGGAACCGAAAAATCATATGGTATAACCCTCCTTTTAATCAATCAATTAACTTCAAGCTGGGACATACATTTCTTCAACTAATAGATAAGCATTTCCTCAAAAATAATCCTCTAAATAGAATATTCAATAAAAATACAATAAAACTAAACTATAGCTGCTCCAATAATCTAGAAAAAATAATTAAAGTACATAACAACAAAATATTAAAAACACACATCAAAAATAACTCCAACACTAATACTAATCCGGACCATAATTACAACCCCTGTAATTGTAGAAACCCTAACCAATGCCCCATGAACAACATATATCTAACAAAATCCCTGATATATATGTGTTCAATCTCATCCATGGAGAATCCTAAGGATGAACAAATGTATATCGGAAATACCATGAAAGTATTTAAAAAGCGATTAACAATCCTTCAATAACAAATAAAAACAAAACATGACATATTTCTCCAATATTTTTGGAAGTTCAAAGACGAAATTAAAACACCTAAAGTTAAATGGAATATCCTTAAGCAAGCAAGAACAGCTAAATCTATAAAGGAACTATGTTTCCTCTGTCTTCAAGAAAAAGTTGAGATACTTAAATATATGAACAGTAACAAGCTTTTAAACCAGAGGCATGAAACCGCAGTAAACTGCAAGCACATCAGAGAGATAATATTACAATCATACTAAAAAATACTACAAGAGCCAAAAATAGAACCCATATATATATATATATATATATATATATGTGTGTGTGTGTGTGTGTGTGTGTATATATATACACATATGCGTATAAAAATTCTATAAGTTTTAATATTAACTATAAATAAGGTGTATAACCATAATTAGTATTGACTAATAGAGTAAGGTTGGTAACCATAATAGATATTAATTAATATTAATTATAACGTAAGGTTAATAACCATAATTAAAGTAAGGTTGTTAACCAGTACTAGAGTAAGATCAATAACCATAATCAGAGTAAGGGTAATGAACCCTAACCATAATTAGAGTAAGGTTAATAACCGTAATAAGATGAATCATATATTGACTGGATATGAGAATAGAAGTCTAAAATTAAAATAAGGTGTAGAAGTATAGAAAATTAAAATAAGGTGTAGAACCGAAATTAGTATTAACTAATAAAGTAAGGTTAATAACCGTGATTGATGTTGATCAATATTAATTATAAAGTTAAGGTTAATAACCGTAATTAGTAAGGTCAATAACCATAATTTGAGGAAGGTCAATAACCATAACCATAATTAGAGCAAGGTTAATAACCATAACCATAATTAGAGTAAGATTAATAAACATAAATATAATTTGAGTAAGGTTAATAACCATAACCATAACCATAATAAGATGAATCATATATTGACTAGACATGAGGATAGAAACAATGAACTATGAAAAAAACGTATTCCCTAAACCCAAAGTTAAGATTAAACATACAAACTTACATTGATTGTAAAATATAACCACGGCAACTATTATCGGCTCTTCTAAGAAATCCATTAAGATGTAGTCTAGCCAACTGATAATTAGAATTTACAACTGTCTAGAATCAAAGACTCCCATTAATTACTTTAGAAACACCCCAAATAAATTTCAACGGTCATAGACTGATTCCCTTATCTAGCTAACCCCCTACAAAACCTCTAACTAAACACCCTCCACAAAAAATTCCAACTGTCAACGAAATATCACAATATCAATAAAGCCCAGCTAACACCCCTAGCAAAACTAAATAAATATAAAGAAAAAGGATTTCCCGTACCTTCCATTTCGCCTGATGAGGTATTGGAGACCCAATGCCGAAACGAACGTGCCTTCGTCGCGATTATATATAAAGAAATTATGTACATGTTCTAAAGTATAATTTATAATAAATATTCACAGCTCTATATAGTACATTATATATCGAGCACTGTTTCAAATTAATGTTTTGGACATTGAAAGAAGTCTTCGTTCTGTACCCACTCGTATATATATATATATGTTGGAGAGAGTGAAACTTTAGTAGTGAGCCATATTGTGCTTCGTTAAATATTGACGCTATGAATTATTTTTGCTCTGTCTGAGTAGCCTAATATTTGAGCACAGTTATTTATTGCTTGGGTAGTTGTTCGACTTAGGGTCTTCTTTTCATTTGAAAAAAAAAAATATATATATATATGCTTGTTTGTGTATATGTATACATATATGCATATATATATGTATAATTATATATATATATATATATATATATATACATATGTGTGTGTGTGTGTGTATGTGTATATATATCGGGCATAAATATCTATCTATCTATCTATATATATATATATATATATATATATACATATATATATATATATATATGCGAGTTAAAGCCAAATCCTACTATTGAGCACGCTTATATAAACCACAAATACACACAAATATCTCATGCACTAACACAATTGCAGGTACACATACACATACTCATTAAATTAATGACAGCAGTAGCAGCGAAAGAGGACCATTCATTTAATGGAACGGTCCACCAATGGACGTGAAATCAAGTTCTCCTATCATTCTGAAGATGAGATTCTGATCTCGAAATATTAATGAATATTAAATAGGTAATACCCAACACCATCTTTTCCTTCCTTTATTATACTAAACGCTTTGTGATAGTCTTCAAATACCTACCCACACACACACACACACACACACACACACATATATATATATATATATATATATATATATATATATGTGTGTGTGTGTGTGTGTGTGTGTATATACATATATATATATACGTAAATATTTTTAGTTGACTAAAGTTTTAAACATGTCTGTGGTGTGTGTGTATGTGTGTGTGTAAAAAGTGTGGAATTATAAACATAGACTTACAATATGGAGGTGGAGAACTGAGTTCACATTCCATCCGTTAACTTTATTTACACTTGTGAAAGATATAAATGGATTTCTTCTCACTGAACAGGTGGTATAACGTACGTAACATTGAATACTTTCGCCCTGGACTGAAACCTGCCAACACGAAGTAAATCTTTCACTTCCCAATCTGATAAGGTCCTTTAGTAGACTATGTCTGACATTATGTGCAGCAGTTCACCTATTCCTTGTATTTGTTTCTTTAAGAGAGTTTTTGGGTTCTAGACAAGCGATCACCATTATATCAAATCAAATGTTGTTGATAGTCCTGGCTACTCGGTTCTCAGAAATGTTTCTTGGTTTCGTCATAATCGACAAGTGAATTCAATTCTGGCTATTGGGCGTGTATTATGATAATATACATGCTAAAAAGTCTGCCTTCTTCTACCGTGCGCCCATGGCCCAGTGGTAGAATCGCCGACTGACGCCACTTCGGTCGTGTTTCAATCCTGGGTTAAAAGCAATAGGAGTCTAACCGTACTGATGAGCTGTGATACAGCGAAACAGATCTGTCTGCGGAGGACTATAAATATACTACCGGCCATAATTATTAGTCCACCTTAGTGATTTAAAAAATCATGTAATTCATAATTCTTTTTCATTTATTATTTATTGCCAAGTGAATAATTATTAATGAAAATAGAATGGTCCTTTTTTTAATACTACACAATAACATGTGCATCAAAAGGAATTATAAATATTTAATAATTACCTATATTACAGTTTCATCAATGTAAGAATGAAAAAAGTTTGTGTGATTCGGACTAGTTCATATTTGATTCCTTGCCTTGTAAAATTTTGCAAATAATAATAACAAAAGAACATATATATGTATATATATATATATACATAAACGTGATATTACACAGCCACTGTTTATACATTCCAGTGTTATCAAGCGTTTTACAATAACTGATTTTACCGTTTTTTAAGAACGCTCAAGTAACAGAATTCTTTTTTTTTTTTATAAACGCGCAATTTTCAAAATTAGGAAAAGTTAGAACATTTTCATCCATGATGTAAATGATTTTGAAATTTGCGCGTTTTCAAAAAATTCCTGTTACGCGAGCGTTCTTAAACAAACGATAAAATCAGTTATTGTAAATCACCTGAAAACACCTTAGGTAGAAACCGTGTTTGCATAATAACGCGTTTATAAATGTAAAATATTGAGTATTCTACAATATGAACATTTTTGAACGTTTTTGAGTATTGTTTCACGGCAAAGACTGGTCACACTTTGCGCCATGTTTATTCATATTTATAGTTTGTGTTAATGTATTTCATTAAAGATGAAATGTTGGAATAATTTCCAGTGTTTTCTTTTAAGTGAGTTTGCCAATAATTTATTGTAAATACTATGATTCCTGTTCACCTATTTGTGCCAAATCCTCATCTTGGTTAAAATTATCAAACTACAACTTGATAAATTTACTCAAAAAAGCAGTGAGAATTTGTATCCCACCATCTCCTCTGAATTGACCAGAACTTATAATCCCATGGATACAAGCATGTTGAACATATTTTATGAAGGAAGAATCCCAAAATATCACGTACTTATTAAATGAATGGACCAACAAATAAGACTTTGAGTTACTTCAAAGCAAAACTATACTAAACAATTAGAATATCAGTCAGTTAAGTGCCATACGTGATACACGCTTGGGCGATCATCGAAAGAGACATGACTGACTAGGCAGAAGATTATCCCGCAGTAAGTTGCCATTGCTTTCTGCAGTAGAATGGTTAAAAGTCAAGGCTATAGAACCCAAACTGTCCTATTATTTAACACATAACTGGAGGAAAGAGACGGATTAATAACTTTTCCTTGTTTATTTGCGCGTAAGTGTATGTAAGGAATTCAACTGCAATTCGATATCCACTGCACGACAACGCACATCCAAGTTAGCTTCTTTATTAACTTGCTACCCTGACAGCTACAATCGTATTAGAATATATCATTATATACTATGTTATACAGTGCAAGACTTTTAGTCCGATTTTCAATAAACAATGTAAATTTAAAATATTTTATTCATTAATGTGTGAGCAGCAGTATTACAGTATTACATCCATTTTCTTTCTGTTAGAAATTATGATATCTAATCTAAACTTATTTATAACTGGAACTTTGTGTGTGTGAGTATGTGTGTGTGTGTGTGTGTGTCTGTGTGTGTGTGTCCGTTACCTATAGACTCCAAAACCTCTGAACCGATTTTCTTGAAAATTTACACAGTTGTACTATAAGCGTCTGCGCGTGTTCTGAGCTAGGTACCCCCGATAAATATCGAAAATCGATAATCGGGGTATAAAAGGGGTTGTCCGATTTTAATCAAATTTGATACACTCATAGACAAAGACATAAGAAACGATAATCAGAAGTTTCAAGGTTGCAGTTCTTACAATAGTGCAGAAGATCGATAATATATATCTATATATAAAAGGCAAGATGTGTGTGTGTGTGTGTGTCTATCTGTCTGTATGTTCTTTATACAAATCCACAATTTTTATCCGATTCTCACTGTAACACTGCACGCCGACTGGCAACCCTCAGGTCAGATCCCGGTCGAAATGGCACCAGATGTGAGGCCTCAGGCGGGGCTGGCCGTCTATCTAATGTGATGCTCGTTCTCGCTGACGGTCGTGACGATTTCAGCTGTGACACTGCCACCCGATTGTACGGTTGGTTTGGTCGCTGTTGCTGGTCGTGAAGATCTCGCTCGATGATGTCGCCACAAAAGCCGGTTACAGGACGTCTTTTGCAACAACGGGCTACTGTCCCACGTTGTGATTAGACACCAGAGGTCACGTCGTGCAATTTTAGTAGTTGCCTTCTTGAGACAGGCCGGACACTGGTGCAAACTTGTTTGAAAAAAAATAAACACGGCACAAAAAAAAAAAAAATTAATAAAATAAATGAACAAGGTCGAAGGCGCCTGGAGAGTTACGAAGCATATTTTTATATAAAGAAAAAACAATGTCTTTCTTTTCCCAGGAATACAGTTGTCGAAAGTGATATACAGTCGTCGAAAATTTTGGTTACAACGGAGAGAGAAAGTTTGCTAAAAGCATCATAGCTTCTCATCCAAAGAAATTAAGTTTCGTTTGCGTTGAAGAAAACAGATCTCTTCACATTCTCACTAAAGTTTTTTTTTCACGTATTCATTAAATTTTCATTAAAGTCTTTTCACCTACTCTCTATAATCAGGGTTGTCAATTTTTTATCTAACTTCTAAACCAGCAAAGTTCTTTCGGGTCCTTATCGGAGTTTAACGGAGTTTGCCGAAGTTGAGCGAACGACGAATCAGAAGTTTCAATTTTCCCGTGCTAAAAAAAATAACAATAACGTTCTTTCGGGAATCATCTCGATGGCACATTATTCTAAATTAACTCCTTGAGTTATTTTGTGGCAGGCTTCATTCGAAATGAATTCTTTAGCCTTAAGTTCTATGGTGGACGTCCAGCCTTGGGTCATGGCTCCCCAGCTGGGAAACTTTTTCCCCAGTCGTTACATTTCGACTGATAGCAACTCCAAGAGAAAGCTGAATGTTGAGTAAAAACTCTCAGCAACTCTCTCCAACTAACTTTTCTCGCCGAGTCTGGATTTTTATAACCAGTTTCGATCCTCTGTGGGGATCTAGTTGGCCCGAAGCTAATGAAATTATTTTCTGCCCACTCGATTTGCCAACTCACATTCGATTTTGATTTCCTACGGGTTCCCACATATTCCGGCTTTACCAGTGGGTCTGTCTGGGAAACTTGGCCTTCGTTTGACCTGATCCAATCACTCTGACACTTGTTTTGTCTAAACGTTTTCGGCTTACCTGAAATGTTTATTTCAAACTAGAAAGAAGAGAAATGTATATAAATCCGAAAGAAGATAATGTATATTTTCCCTGAATAGTTAGATTTTATATTTCCCGGTTTTTAGAAGTACTTGATGTTATTAAAAGTTTTTTCCTAAGCTCACATCGCGTACTGCAATAAAGCATTAATAATATTGCCTATTTCAATTTCTCTCTCCGTTGTTTAAAACCAACCAAAGGAAAATATCCCTGCGGGAGAAGGGAAAGTATCTCTGCGGGAGATAGTGTCACATCACCAAATTTCACGCAAATATTCTTTAGGCTTCCGTTCAGGTCATGGGCGTCTTATTTTTTCCACTTTCCCCGCGATATTGGAACTCGATACACAGATATCCAATCAGGTCTGATCAAGATCAGGATTCCAATCATTTTTTCGTGGTTCTTGCTGCAGAATCTGCTTTAACTTGGTAGAATCATAGTTTTTAGATTTAAACATTATTAGATCATCTCAGATGACTCATTTTCCATGATATCGGAAATCGATACCTACTGTTCCGCTTTAAATGGAAACAGCTATTGCTTTTTAGTCTTTTGTGCCAACGTCCAAAGAGTCTGAGCTCCAGGACCATGGATTAAATTTAAAGTTTTCATTACACCCGAGCAATCCCGGGCTATACTGCTGGTAACAAATAGTGGAAGATCTTATTCATTGATTAGCCTTTTTTGTAAACTTAAAGATTTTAACACAATTTCCCCTAATCGAATGCAGTAAGAAAATATGCATAGTTTGCTTCTGTTTATTCATAATTAGAATAGTGTTTTAAATATATTTTCCATTCAACTATTTGTAATATAAAAATATCAAGTTTATTTGTATTCCTTTTTGAAATAGTGAAATTTTGAAGTCAGTATTTTTTCATAATCATATCGCCCCAAGCAAGGCATTTTACTGTAACTGTTTTGCAGGGGGTTACATAGGAGGAAAATTATGAAAGCGAGTGACAGGTTATAGGGGCTGTCAGTAAGTAGTTAAGAGAAGTATTACTGTGGCCACAAAGTGAGAGATCAATATATATATTGACTGTAAAGTAAAATTGATCACCCAATTTATATTTACATAATAATTTTTTGTCTGTTGATAAGCCGTAGAAAACGAATCAGTCGATGAAATACTGATTAGCTACACATGCATGTCTTTTAGATATATTTACATGTTCTGGACTATAAATGTATAGAACTTTTTATCATCATATCGCCCCAAGCATGGCATTTTACTGCCACTGTTTTGCAGGGAGTTACGTAGAAGGAAAAATTATGAGAAACAGTGACAGGTTATAGGGGTGTCAGAAAGTGGGTAAGAGAAGGATAAGAATAGTGATGAGAGTGGAGTGGACGGAGAAAGGAGCAGGAGGGAGAGGATGCAAGTTAGTGAGATAGGAGATGACTACTGACTTTACATTTAAATGCAGTGGGGGGCTATCTATTTATCTATCTTTATTTTTATAATCATATTGCCCCAAGTAAGGCATTATATTGTCACTGTTTTGCAGGAAGTTACATAAAAGTAAAGTTATGAGAAAGAGTGACATGTTATAGGGGGCGTCAGGAAGTGGTAAAAGAAGGATGAGAACACTGATGAGAGTGGAGTGGACGGAGAAAGGAGCAAGAGTGAGAGAGAGTAGAGAGAGAGGATGGAAATTATTGAGATAGGAGATGACTATTGACTTTACATTTACATGCTGCCGGTCTATCTATCTATCTATCTATCTATCTATCTAGATAGATAGATAGATAGATAGATAGATAGATAGATAGATAGATAGATAGATAGATTGATAGTGGACCGAGAAAGGAGCAGAAGGGAGAGGATGCAAGTTAGTGAGATATAAGATAATTATTGACTTTACATTTAAATGCAGAAGGGCTATCTATCTATCTATCTATCTATCTTTATTTTTTGTAATCATATCGCCTCAAGTAAGATATTTTACTGCCACTGTTTTGCAGGGAGTTTCATAGGAGTAAGATTATGAGAAAAAATGACAGGTTACAGTGGGGTGTCAGGAAGTGGGTAAGAGAAGGATGAGAATACTGATGAGAATGGAGTGGACGGAGAAAGGAGCATGAGAGAGAGAATGCAGGTTATTGAGATAGGAGATGACTATTGACTTTACATTTTAATTCTTGGAGATTGTAGCTGTCGGGGAAGCAAGTAAGGAAAGAACCTGCTGGAGTAGAAATAGCGTTTACATTTTATTGGTTTCGCAGTAAAAGGGTGGGACATTCTTGATATTTTTTGGCTCGAGTAAATTCATATATAGGGGGCACTAGGGAGCTATGTTCATCGGAGCAGACTCCGTGATGTGGAAATTCGTGATCTGTATATTTTCCGATGATAATGAAAACTAAATACTCAGATTTTTGTAAGACCTATGATTCTAATTTTTAGCGACACTAGGTATCACATGAAACCGCATCCTAACACATGAATTCAATGTTAATTTTCTAAGAAAGGTAAAAAAATTAACATTCTCTAATGGTATATCAAACAAATCCCTAAATAAAATGTTAAAATATCCACCAATTATATTTTGATTTCATAAGATCTAGATTAATAAAAAGGATGAAGCATGTTTCTAGATCATATACGCAAGATTAACGTTTCTCTGTATTTTTAAAAAGAGTAGATGCTTTACTTGTGTTTACTATTTAGGATTGGGTTTCCATTTATTTCTAAGTTCCTCACGTAATATTTCAGTCTCAGTAACCCCTTGCATCTCAGTGGGATTATCGGCTTATTTAGATTGAATCAACTTAAAATGTCTCGTACTGTAATTTTCGAGCAGTTAGTGTAACAACGCTGATCGGAATTGAAGAGAAAAGCCTCAACTGGAACGAGAATTCATATCCGTATTTCGTATGTTAGAGGAACATCTGCTTTATCGATTACGCTGCAGAAATACGCAGAACGCAGCTGTTTAAATCTAATCATACAGTTACATATGCTTTTTCCGAAACCACATGTATAACATAGTTTTATATATATATATATATATATATATATATATATATAAATATATATATGTACAAATATTTTACGTATTTATTATTTTTATTATTATTAATATTAATAGTTTTTTCTTTGATTTCTTGTATATACTTATTTCTTTACGGGGTCACAGTCACCCAACCAGAGACTTAAGGTCAGAAACGGCATCATGACATTTTCGACTGAGCAATTAAAAAAAATCATCTAAGATCGCACATATGTTACTTAGATAAACCCTACGTAGTATGTGGGTTTTACTTGTGACTATTATCTTTTTATATTTCTTTAAGGTTTGGAATACCAGGAATCCCTTCAATATGTATATTGGAATTTTTTCCATTCAAACTGAGGGCTCCAGCTGCTTAAATTTTTTAATGTACTCATGCGCTATATATCTGAGATTTCGATTTTTAGGTAAGTTATTTTGATAATTTTTTTAACTTCATCAAAATTCATTACAGTATGCAGATCTGTCATGTCAATAAGAAGGAAGACTTTGTTTTGTGTTCTCTCATCACGATATCAGTCCGATTAATTTTATTTTTATTTTGTTCTGTTTGTGCATATTGTAAATGTCTATAAAATTGTTACAACTTCTACATCCGTAACTCAGTCTGGGTGGTGTTCATACCAATTTATTGAGGTTTTATCCTCCTAAAAAATCTCAGTTTTTTTCTGATGCATATATTGGCCCACCTTGGCTTTTATATTAATTAAATGACAATACCGTACAATATGAAACATGATCGTCAATTGTTTCTGGATATTTATGAAATAATCTGCAATTGAAACAAATATTTCAGTATATGTACCTGGTAATTTCTAGTTAGCAAGCACATGCAATGTGCTGAAAGTATAAAACTTTGGTTTGGTCTTTTAACTCTGCACTAGGTAGACGCCTAGTGCTACAGGATTTATCTACATCAGTGTGCTTAGTAAGGGCAGAGTTCTGACCAGGAAGTGGCTTATCGTGCCAATGATCGAAATTTGTTGCCTTGTTTTATTACAGAACACAGCCTCTTACAACTTTCATGTTCTTCGACACAGATCATCATCCAGTTTTTTGTAGCTTTCAAGTATCACAGAAGGTTGATTGTTTTCGTTTTGCAAAACAGTTCTAGTTGAAGAAATGCTCTTCCTCCCTCGGATCTCTACGCATAGGGACGTTCAGCATCAGCGTTGGGATGATCAATGCGATGACAAATGAGAATATTTATTGTTTTGTCTTCCATTTTTTGAATGCCATCTGTGGTTCAATTAAGTATGTTGAAATTTTTTGCCCACATGTACGGCCAATTTGTTTATGGCTGATATTCTTTTTTTTAACACTCTAGGGCCATTCGTATCATATTTGATACAGTATGAAAACAAGCCTTGAAAGAAATATTTTCCTGAAAAATTTTTTAAAAGAAATATTTTATAAATTTCAAATGAAAGCAGTACTGACTGCTCAGTCAATGAATACCAAATGTTTCCTTATAGGGAAATACCAAATGTTTCCTTATAGGGAAATACTGTATCAAATATGATACGAATGGCCCTAGAGGGTTAACTCAACCTGTTATTGAACATCAGATGCATACGTCTGTTGTATTAGTTACTAACTTCCATCCTTATTTGGGTATAGTTTATTCTATCTTCTTGCTCCAGTTGACTAATATTTGTGATAATATCTAGATATATTGAGTGAGTTTATGCAATTCTCCATTTCTTCAATGATAGTTTGCACGTTTATGTAATCCTTAATCTATACCTATGTCGTCACTGATATATATATATAACACAATTGAGCAGATCCTTCAACTCGTTTTCTTCTTTGGCAAACAAATTGAGATAACTCAATTAGAGTAGGTGCTTAAATACTTTCTTTTTTAACTTTGTATCCGTAGATATTATTGTTTAGTTCGTGCGAAAAAGGAATAATGACTTACAAAACAGGTATGACAGGCGGTTGGAAATGGATGTGGATTTAGGTATAACGTAGTTTTCCACGGTCCCATTTTATATTTAAGGAAATTTACTATCACTGAGGAGATGTGTACATTTCCAAAGCCTTAAGGATCCAAGACAGTTTGGGACGCTATCAAAAGAATTTACGCTAAGACACCGAAGGTCAGAAATATGTCCGTCCGTAATATTTTCTACTGATCATTTTTAAATAGAAACGCGCTTCGTAACGTTTGAGATCTACTTGCGAGCACTATTGTTTGTATTTCTTTAAAGAATGGAGTAACAGAAACTCCTTTTAATGAGTCTATCAGATTCATTTCATAAGCAGATAAAATTAAATTAAACTTCAGATCGAAAGTCATTCTTATATGGCGCCCAACTCGTTTATAAATGTCTCAGCGATCAGCTACATAAAACCTTTTCCTCAGAACAGTGAGTAAAAAATTTTCGATCGAATAAATCCTGTCAGTTCATAAGATGAGATCATACGCTATCCGATCTGGTATACGATTTCTAAAAATTTACCAATTTTAGGATATTTTGTCAAACAGCAGAACAAATATCACTTGAAAACTTTTTAACAGGTCAATAACGAAAATTGAAAAAACAAGTAACTCAAAGAGAAAATAATATTATAATAATAGAATATATAATCTACACTGTGCGTTGTGGTGCAGTGGATATCGGCTCGGAACGAGAAATCGGGGAGCCGAGATCGAATTCCAGCCGAATTCCTTGCATTCGCTTTCGCGCAAATACCCTTGGGAAAGGTATTAATCCGTCTCTTCCTTCCAGTTATGGGTTAAATAGCAGGACAGATTGGGTTCTATAGCCTTGGTCGGCAACCAGTCTACCGCAGAAAGCAATGGCAACCTACTGCGGGATAATCTTCTGCCAAGTCAGTCATATCTCGAAAGAGACATGATCGCCCAAGCGTGTATTACGTATGGCACTTAACTGACTGAATCTACACTACTCCAAATGAAAGTTTTCTAACAATGTCTCCGTTCAATACCGGAAGTCGGAAACTTCATTTCCTGTAGACTATTTACAGAGGATTTCGTGATATTGTTGTTGTTGTTGTTCTTGTTCTTCTTCTCTCTATTAATTTTTTTCTGAACGTGCTCATGATTTTCGCAAACTCTTATCCTTTGTGAGAGAAACAAGTTTACAAAGCTGTACTTAAACATTTTGTGTCCCCAAATTGTATGCCATTGAATGTTAATTTATATTAAAAAATTTATATTAAAATAAAATCAAATATTTAATCCATTCTTTTAATATGGGACCAAATTGTACCTTCTCTGGCAAACTGAAATACTTTCATTGTTAACTCAGAGATTGTCCGGTAAAAAAAAAATTAAGTTAATTTCTTAGACTTCAGCCTTAAATTCTACATTACTTCCAAGCGTAATTTTTCTGTCGACTCCACTGATTAGAAAACCTCATGAGTTATCATGTCAAAATGAAAAGAGAACGAATAAAAAGCGTGACGCTGAGGATGACCAAATTCCGAGGTTCAAAATCTTACTCATGCTTGCCCGCTAGCATCGTACAATTCATAAAGTCTCTTCATATTTGATCAAGCGTGTTTCGAATTCTATAGCACCATTTATCGCTTCTGAGTATATCGCCGCTAGTGTACGAGAATATGACGACAGATACCTTCAGAATTATAATTGGTAGAGGTTGTCCGCCATGAAACATGTTTTTCTTTTTAGCCAGAGGAAAATTCTGATATTTGGATCAGCCTTGGTGAAGTAGTAAAGTGAAATAAAGCTGAAATAATATTCGTTTGGTTGTGCATATATACGGCAAAGTAAATAATTATTATTGGTTAGTCACGAAAAATTGTGTTTAAGATATTTCATGGGTAAAGAAAGAATCGACTTACCAAAATGAGGAAACAAAATAAATAAAAAAAAGTATAAATACAGATTTATAGTATAAATACAGATAAATACAGATTTATATTTTTTATTACATAAAAACGAGTCAAACGACAGAGACAAACATAGATAGATAGATAGATAGATAGATAGATAGATAGATAGAAACAGTGTGCGATAGATAGATAAATCTTATATATATATATATATATATATATATATATAAATATATGTATATATATATATATATATATATATATATATATATATATAACAGAAAAAGATGTAGTAGAGGGGTATGTGTTACCACCTGGCGGTTTATGTTTTGGGTCAGGTTTGTGTGTGTTTTTGTGCGTATTTGTGTTTTTGGGCTTTAACTGTGTTATTATTATTATTATTATTATTATTATTATTATTATTATTTATTTATTTATTTATTTATTTACTTATTTTTCGATCACTAGCTTTTGCATTGTTTTCTTTTTTTGTCGTGATTTATGTACCTTTTTTGTATTTATATATATTTTCGTATTTGTATTATACGTTAATGAGCATTTTACGATACAAACATTATAGCCCAAATATATTTTCAGTATTGACGATAAATAATATCTCAGTTTAACACATGCAGACACACACACACACAGACACAGACACACACAGACACACAGACACACACACGCACACACACAAACAGACATATATATATAAATATATATATATATATATATATATATATATATATATATATACACTACCGACCATAAGTTTGGAAGCACCCAAATTTTTTTTGCAAAGTTTATAAAATTTTATTTTTATCAGAATCAAATTCGCTGAGTTTGTATATTTTGTTATTCTTATGCAGATTTCAAGTAAAAAAAAAGTATTCTTCTCAACTTTAAGGTAAACATTTAATCAGTTGCTACTTGACTCCTGTTATTGTGATCAAGTTTTTGCCGAAAATTCAGAATTATACAAATATTATAGTTACCGTATAATTTATGTTTGTAAACCATATTACTGCGGTATAAATGGCAAGGAAGAAACAGATTAGCATTGAAAATATAGCTCAGGTTTAAATTATTTCTAAAGAAGGATATTCTGAACGTGTTATTGCTAAAACAATAAGCATTTTTTTTTTTATAAGCGTTTCACCCCGAGCAAGGCATGTCACTGCCACTACTGTGCAGGGGGCTACGTAGAGTGGAGAAAGGCTGATTAAATATAGGAAATAACAGAGGGTGGGTGATAGGCGGGTGAGGATACCGAGAATGAGGGTTGGGTAGATGAGAGTGTTGTGAGAATAGTTGGGAGTTAGTGTGATAGGAGGTGTCTATTGATCCTACATTTAAACACCTGGAGATTGTAACTGTCGGGAAAGCAGACTTGTGGAAGGGAGTTCCACAGGCGGGAAGCGCGAGAAAAGAAGCTGTTGGAGTAGAATTTACGGTTACATTTTATTTGTTTAACTGTAAAAGGGTGGGACAATGGCGTGCATTATTGCCTTCAACGAACTCGTGAAACTGAGTTAAATATTGACAGAAACAGATGAGGTAGGCCCAGAGTAACATCTTTTGTAGAGGATAGGCACTTGATCATATCTAGCAAGAGAAATAGAAGAATAACCGCTCCGGAATTAACAATTGAAATGAATTCTACTCGGCAACATCCATTTTCTGTTAATACTGTTAAGAGACGACTTCATTTTGTTGGGCTTAAAAGCTGTGTAGCAGTAAAGCAACCATTATTAAAGAAGTAGATTAAGGGGTGAAATTGATCGTACAGTTCGAAGTGAACTTTCTAAAAATGAACAAATGTTGTTTAAATGCTTTCAGGATGTTTGGAAACCACTTTCACCAACTTATTTTTATATGTTATTAGAAAGAATGCCAATTATTTGCTCTGCAGTAATAAAGGCTCGTGGCTGTATCTTTGATGAAAAGAAAATATGAATAAACTTGACTAAACGACTCGCCCTCGTTAACCTCGGTAGGTCTGTTGTTAGATTTATTCTTATTTGTTTGCTCTACTATTGTATTGAGCGCTTTAGTGTTAAGGTTCTCTTCTCGGGTTTTGTTTTCTTTTCTACGAGTATTTGACGTATGTTCAAGTACTTAGTTTTATTTTTTTTCCCCCTTTTTTACCCTCCGCGTTTGTTCTCGGTGGGTTTTTCGAGACGAACTGAAATATATTATAACAATTGTTAGTATTAGCATTATTATTGTTATTATACATATATATATATATATATATATATATATATATATATATATATATATATATAATGTATATATGACTAAAAGATTAGTATAAGTGATAAAGAAACATAAAAACCTAAAATCTTTACAAAATATTTTTAATCATTTTACTCTAGCAAGGTGAGGTTGCCACTAGTGTGCAGGAGATTACAGTGAGCAAAAATACTAAGTACAATGGATGTTGAAGAAAGGGTAAAAGATGAATGAATTTCAAAATGTTGGAAGCTAGAAATTGACAATGCATTTAATGTTTTGGGGATAGTAGCTACCATTGAAACAAGTCAACGGAAGGGAATTCTAAGGGCGGGAAATGTGAATAGCAAAACAGTTCAAGTCAAAATAGCGTTTATATTTACCTACTTCAACAGTAAAATGGTGGGATCTAGAAGCCAGTTTAGAAACAAGGTTAAATTCACGTTCAATATGCCCCAGAGAAAACGCTTGTCAGAGCAGTTGCCATGGAAATAATCGTAGAAAAGACAGAGGGAAGCAACGTCACGGCGGTGTGGAAGTGACTGAAGTCATTATGCCAAGTCAGAACAGATTAACTTGCAGACAATCATGAGAGCGTCATTCATAGTGACAAACCTATTAAGAAATATTGTCAGCTGTATATAACGGATTAGAATTCATATTTCATCGAAAATTGTAAACTCACGCTAGAGAATCTCAAACAAAAACTGTGCCAAAAATCAGAAACGAAGATCACTTGAAGACTATCAATGTCTAAAAAAGGTTTCACATGCAATTAGACATGACATAATAAATATCTAGACATTGCATATTACTTCGAATAAATGGAAGCACCCAACATTACGGGAAAGACAAGCACTCTACTTGAGACAAATATTTTCTTGAAAACATATTTTAAAAGAAACATTTTACAAGTTTCATTTGAATGCTCTCTTATAACGAAATGTTTAAGAATCCTCTCCGTTAAAATAAAGTTAAAAAAAAAATAGCTTTACTGTTTTGAGGTTCTCTTTATTTATTTATTTTTTTATTTATTTATTCTTTAAATCGAAGCCATTCCTCCCAAGATAGTGGCCGTTACTGGACAGTTGACCGACACCTCCCACACCACCCAACCCTGTGAAATCTCTAAGTTTCGTAGATGGTCTGTTCTTCAAATTCAAATTTGTTCGTTTGCTTTGGACACGGACAGGCAGCTTAGCCAGATCCTAATTTTCGAGAAAAGACAAGTGTTGAAGATAGTATAACTTTCTTAATTCAAATTTCCTGGGTTAACCTGCATGGTAAGTGTAATCGTTTCTTAATTATATATTTTTTTACTAATCCTTTTTGGCATTTATGCTCCATTTGGACTTTAACTAAGCTTAAACTTAGTTAACTCACCACCCTTAACATTTTTAATAGGAACAGGTAGACACAAATATCGCCCGGTTCATACTCCTTTTGAAAAAGAGTAGAGGCTTGCCCCTTGTTTCCTGCTTAGGATGTGGTTTCCGGCTTTCTCTTCTCTCTCTTCAGACCTTGGTATTGGTGCTTCCGTGATTTTCCTACGATCTGGCCGGTTGGTGGCAACGGCTCATCACTGTGAAGGTACGGGTTGGCAGTTTCCTGGTTGCTGCTTCCGACTGGTAGTAGGAGCCCTAACTCTTGCGTAGCGTCAAGAGGGGCTGTTCTGATGAACAGTTGCCTAATATCGGGGTTCTTGTAGTGCCATGTCGCTCATGGATAGGTGTCCCTGCAAGCGCTTTCGGTGGGCAACCCTGAGGCCACACCTTGTTGCAGCCCTAGCCAGTTTCCCTCCCAGCATAGATCGCGGATAATGACTGCCTGTATCCTATACTCTAGGTCCCTTTCTATAAACAAAAACGTATGACGAACAAAATCAGAAACAACCCTAAAACAGCTAAAATCAAACCACCTAAACCCCTAAACATTTCCTTCACTAATATCCGTGGCATTTGTACTAACTTTCCTTGTGTAGAAGCGTTCCTGCATGAAAAGTCCCCGGGCATCCATGCACTCTGTGAAACTAAACTCAACTCATCTACTCACTCTTATGACCTCTCCAACGCAGGTTATCGTCCCCTCTTAAGGAAGGATTCCACAGTCCACATGCATGGGCTGGGGGTCTACGTCAGCGAACACCGCCCCATAGCTAGGGTGACATCACTCGAATCTACTGACCACCAATATGTATGTCTCCGTCTGTCTCTCCTCAGTTCGGTTAGTTACCTATTCTTTCTTTATCGTTCCCCCTCCTCTCCTGACTACTCCCTACTAGATAGCATTGCTGACAACATAGATAAGGCTATTTCCTACCACCCATTCGCCCACATATTTGTATTCGGAGACCTCAACGCACATCACTCTCAGTGGCTTGAAAACACTGTTACTGATCCAGCGGGCATCCACGCTATGAACTTCGCTATTTCACAATCCTCTGCGCCGGACGCCTGTCAAGTCTCGCAGCTTTGCCCTCTCGGCAACTCCGACCACGCTGTAGTCTCTCTCAGTATTCCTTTCCACTCTCATTCCCCACAGGAGCCCCCTACCTATCGGACCTCCTAACTCTACCAAAAAGCTGACTGGGATGCCTTTCGCGATTTCCTCTGTGACGTCCCCTGGGGAAAAGTGTTCGATCTACTAGTTGATGACTGTGCCTCAGTGGTCTAGTCCTGGGTGAAACCTGGCATTGATAGCTTCATACCAACCAGGAAGTATTGCCTAAAACCTCATTCCTATTCATGGTACTCTCCTGCCTGCTCGGCCGCAATTGCTCACAGGAACCATTACTTCCGTTTAATCCGGAGACACTCATCTGTCCAAAATAGCCGCCGATTCACGTCTGCTTGCAATGAGTGCAACAGAACCGTAAATGACGCCAGACGGTTGTTTGCCGAGAAAATGCGACAGCGCATAGCTGACCGCAAGTTCAGCTCCAAGGACTATTGGAGGATTTGCAAACGAGTGCTGAACAACAGCAAATCCTCAATACCTTCTTTAATCCATGACAAAGATTAGTACTTTGCCCGCAGATTCTCATCCAACTCCACATTTGACTCATCTGGAGTTTACCCTCCCGACTTCCCTATAAAAACTGAGGCCAAACTGGACGACGTATATATTGCCCTGACAGTAGTATTCCGCGTAAGTTCAAAACCTGATCCCCATAAGGCGAGCGGTGACAATGGAATCCTTGTGATAGTTCTTAAGAGGTATGATCCTGAACTCTCCCTTGTCCTCTCTAAACTGTTTAACTACTGCATTTCTGCTTCCTGTTTTCCTGCATGCTGGAAGTTCTCTTCAATCGTTCCTCTATTTCAGAATTATGGTGAACCCTCGGACCCATCCAACTATCGCCCTATCAGTCTTTTACCAATATTCGGGAAAGTGTTCGAGACCATAATCTATGCTGAAATAGTTCAACATCTTATTGCCCACAAACTCTTCTCTGACAGGCAATATGGCTTCCGCTTTGCCAGGTCCACGACCGACGGGCTAACAGTCGTAACGGAGTACATGCTCCAGACCCTTGATGAGTCTGACGAGGCTCGCGCGGTTGCTCTGGACATCTCCAAGGCTTTTGACAGGGTTTGGCACTCTGGCCTTCTATGCAAGCTACGGGGTTACGGTATAACCGGTCGCCTGCTTGACCTAATCCAATCTTTTTTAAATAACCGCAAAATGAAGGTTGTTTTGAATGGGCATGCCTCTTCATCCTACAGCACGAGCGATGGTGTCCCACAGTGCTCTATCCTGTCCCCGACGCTCTTCCTTATTTTCATCAACGACTTTCCAGTTGAGAGTAAGGGCCATATAGGCATCTACGCAGATGACATCACAATATACTCCAGGACCAGTAAGAAACCTGTCGCGGCGGATAGACATAATCTCGCTACTGACCTTGAACGGGATCTAGACTCTGTGGTGAATTGGGACAAGAAGTGGCTTGTCAACTTCAATGCGTCTAAGACCAAGCTGTTGTCTGTCAACCATCGCAGGCAACCTCTCCTCCCTCCCATAAGCATGGACCAAGCGATTTTCCCTGAGAGCAATGCGCTGCGCCTTCTCGGCTCTACCTTCTCTTCAGACTTCAAATGGAACCACTATATCGAACCCATAGCTAAATCCACTGCTAAGTAGGTTTGTTCATTATGTCGATCCAGGATATTTTTCCGCCTGAATCCATCCTGCATATATACAATTCAACCATCCGTCCGTCCATGGAGTATTGCTGCCATTTATGGTCAGGCGCCCTTGCCGTTCACCTCAGTTTTCTCGACAGGCTCCAAAGGAGAGTCAGTAACGTAATAGCTACTGACTTGGCGGCTCGACTGCAGCCACTTTCACACCGACGAAATGTGGCCTCCCTTTGTCTGTTCTATAAATACTTTCATGGCTTCTGCTCGGACGAGCTTAAGTCACTGATGCCTCCTCAACAGGTGTTTACCCGTGCAACCAGACTGGCAACTGGGTTCCACCCATTCACAGTCAGGTTAGCCAAATACAGACGACAATTCTACTCCTGCAGCTTCCTCTCTCGCACTTCCCGCCTGTGGAACTCGCACCCGTATTCTTGCTTTCCTGACGGCTACAACCTCCAGAAATGTAAATGCAAAGTCAATACTCATCTACTAATCACTGGATTCTAGCTCTCTCCCCACCGCTGTATAACCTTCCCGTTCTATCCACCTATGTATCTGTCATCGCACCTGCTTTCTCAGCTTTCTATTGTTCCTTTCTAACTAGTTTGTATTCCTCACTCTTTTCTAATTAATTCTTTTTACATTTATGTAACCCCCTGCACATAAGTAGCGTTTCCACCTTGCTCGGGGTGAAATGATTAAAAAAAAAACGATTGTTGCATCTTTTTCCACCGAGAGCTCGTAGCTCAGAGGTAGAATCACCAATTCTGTCGGGTTTCAATCCTGGGTTAAAAGCAATCGGCTGTCTAACCGTACTGATGAGCTGTGATACACCGATACATCTACAGATGACTATTTACGCTCTCACACCCTGATTGAGCACGTTGGAAGAATGGTAGACTTTGAAAAGCAGTAGCTACTCTGGCATCTACGCATCGTTCATTTAGCAATGAATTAGAACCATCTCAGCTATTGAGCGTGTATAATGATAATATGCATGCTAAAAAGGCAGTAGCTCAGCGGAAGAATCGCCGACTGACGCCAATTCTGTCGGGTTTCAATCCTGCGTAAAAAGCAATCAGCCATCTAACCGTACTGATGAGCTGTGATACAGCAAAACAGATCTGTCTGCGGATGTATATATATATATATATATATATATATATATATATATATATATATACCCCCGTTTGTCAGGCTTAGGGGAATATCCTTTGAGGAAGCACCATACGAAATAATGACAAATCCGTAAAAACGGAGAAGAAAATAAAAAACATGTCTAATTAACTTATATAAAATATTAAAAATAGAAAAATAGAAAGCTTAATGGATTATATCCAGATCAATATTGTATGCAGAAAAGAAAACTCAAAACATAATTAAATGGTTGTGAATCCAGAAGTTTTTAAACAATTATTTTGAATACATGTGTCTCGTCAGACCCGAAAAATCAAATACTTCAATTTAATTCAGAATATAAAAAATATAGGTTAGCATTGAGAAGCAATATTGAAGTTAAGTCAAGGGTACTGAGGTATACAACTTCTCATTTTTGCAGTGATCTTATTAGAATTGTAACAAAATTAAAAAATATAGGATTATATATATATATATATATATATATGTATGTATTCAGAAATTATAACTAGAATATATTATAATATCCCTACAAAAGTAGCTATTTTGTTTTGACACTACTTGTGTCTTATCAAGTGATTAGATTTATTTTAAGTTCAAAGATTTTAAAAGGTTAAAAACAAGACAAACCTCCTTAAGCAGAGAGGCATCTTTGCATAGACAGAGTGAACCAATCAGATTATAATAACTACTAATATGAAGAATATGTGAGCAGACGCCAAAAACAGTTTTTTGTGGGACATTAATATTAATATTTGATTAAATTTAGATCAGTATTAATAATCGACCTCTGATTCACTTTATATATATATATATATATATATATATATATATATATATATAAGCTACGTCTAGATATTATATTCAAGTTATGAATTGGTATAAAGATTTGCGTCTTTAATTTTAAATGCCCTATTATGATGTTGTTTAGATTCTACTCAATATTATTAACATAAATATATAGTGACAGAGAAAACTATTGTTTTTGGTTAGAAAAAGTTTACCAAGTTAACAAAACAGACTAATCTGACTGTTAGTAGTTTATTTCCAACTATTTATTTTGATACTTTTACATTATTATACTTGGTAAAACTAATGTAAAAAATAATATAAAAAAACCTTAGAACAAATTCTTCAATTTCTTAAAGGAAAAACACAAAAAACAATTTAGTTTATAAATAAAAGGTATATTAACAAAAAATAATAAGAAAATTCTAAAATTTATTTCAGAAATGTTCCTTTCTTTTCAATAACTCTTAGCAGCCTATTGTCAACATCTGATGTTAGATTTGCAAATTTAGCGGCTGGTAAGTTGATTGCAGCAATTTGAATTGCCTCCCAGCGGTCACACTTGCTGTTGAATTGCCTTCTATTAGACTAAATATCTTTCTTGAGGATACTACATAAATTCTCGATGGGATTCAAGTCATAGATATTTGATGGCCAGTCCATAAGAGAATCTTCAACAAATCTCTTTTCTTTCAACCAGCATTTAGTAAACTTTGATGTATGACATGGTGTATTGTCTTGCATAAGGATCATAGATGTACGATTCTCTAATGGCTGGTTATCAAGCCATTGAAAAAAATATTCCTCTAGAAAATCACAGTAACTTTTGGAATTTATTTTAACCCAATCTATCACTTTAAAGAGAACCACGAGCTCATTACCAATAATCCCAGCCCATATCATGATCCCACCGCCGCCTTGTTGGTGTTTAAAAATTTTCTTGAGTCATGTTGCTTGCAAACCCAGCCTCGAACCCAGCCTCAAACCCAGCCATCTGGCCCATTGAATGTGATCCTTGATTCGTCTGAAAAAAGCACATTACTTAAAGCAGTTTTCATGTATTCTTTTTCCCACTGCAATCTTCTTTCCTTATGTCTTTTGTTAAAATGGGTTTCTTTATTTGATTTTTTACATCAGCAAACTTCCTTAATTCTTTACACCTTGTTTCCTTTGACACCATAGGATCTCCAGCTGCTTCAAAGATGAACGTAGTTGACGCATTTGGGTTTCTTATTAATTCTCTTCGGATATGTGATAGATCTCGTTTTGTTAAATTCCTGAATTCAGCCTGACACTTTTTTCTTTGGTTGAATTCTCATTTGACATTTGACATATTTTCTTGATTGTTCAATGTTCCCTTTTCAAATACTTAGAAATTTGAAACGAAGACATTCCTTTGCTAATTTCTTTGATTATATAGTTCTTGTCATTCATTGTTAGTACTTTTTGCAAACCATGATACTAAATTCTAATCCTTGCAAATAATCTCTTGATACTGCAAATTACTATAATTACTGCAAAAAGACTAAATATAAATCTGAAATTGAAAATCGGGACTTAATCGCTTTCATGTTTACTCGCTATACATAATATTACAACATATTTCATCGGATAACACATATCTATGAAATTTACATAAAATATTTGACAATACCTCTTTTGCATATAATTTCTAGTTTATAGATTATAAATTATAGTTTGGAACATGTACAAATTATAAATTACCACAAACTGTACACTTTGTTCCTACATTAAAAGGACAATGTCTCATCAGGTAGTAAACGATATTTTTTAGAGAAAAAATAGCGTTTTCTACCTAATGAGACATTGTCATTTCACTGTCGAAACAAAATTTATACCTTGTAGCAGTTTGTAATTTGTACATGTTCTAAACTATAATTTATAATAAATAAGTATTTATAGATCTATTTTTATATTGAGCACCGTTTTAAATTAATGTTTTGAACGCTGTTAATAATTTCTTCGTCCTTTATTCACTCGTATATATATATATATATATATATATATATATATATATATATATAAAACTCTGTGATTGTCCAATAATCTTTCATTCAATCTGTGGAGCGATATTTCTCTGCTTTAATTCCAAGAAATAATTAGATAGAAGTGTCTGGAATTTGAGTCGGAGCCTAGAGAAGGAATACATATGATTATAAAATTCCTGTTTCCATGGTCTGGCTGGAATGCCAAAATAAACTTTTCTTTCTTTAGCATATTCTATAGGAAAAATAGTTGCTTAATTTTTTAACTTTTTTAGGTCAATCATATACCTCAAACTGGATAGTTATCTTTAATTATTTAGTTACAGGAAGGATTTACCTTTACTTATGAACGGACATATTGTATGCTTATCAATAAATGGAAAAGCATAATTTACAAACTAAGAAATGATATAAACATGATCAAGAAATTAATTAAATTAAATGTATGTAGAAAAGGTTTAAACAGAAGACAGTTAAAGCCGAAGGCGCTTTTGAATAACGAAATGCAGCTCAGTCAGTCATGTCTAATTCGAGACATGATAGTCTAAGCGTGTATCATGTACAGCAACTAACGGATAGACTAAATTGTACTAAGACCTATCTTCAGCTTGATTTACCATGTGAACATAATTTTCATCAAAAGTGAATAGTCGTATAATTCAGAGGGACATATTGAATTTACTTAAGATAAAATTTTGTTATACATTTTTCTCTAATAAGTGACCTTGAACTCCCAATGCATCTATGGATAGATTCACTCATATATCTTTGGTGTGTGAGGGTTCAACAGCTCAGAACCCAGAACTGAACAGCTAGACTCGTAGCATATATGATTTCATTATAATGATGAATATTTGTGCTGAAACATCCAGATCCAGATGAATGCATGGCTTAATTTAATAATGAAATTGTACTGTCACTTTGACGCAGCGATTGTGTATCTCATAAAAAAAATCGTTTATCATATCTAAATTTTAGATAGATTTCAAACCCGGTCGGTAATGTTTTGATCGACTAGTACCATGCAAGTCATGCTCATATCTATATATATTTTGTAAACATTTGTTCAATCAAATTTGACTTGGAAAAAAATGTCATAACTTACTCATGTTAGAAGCATAGAACTCAAAATCCAAAGAAGGATGCGCAATATATTCGAACCTGACTTGGCATTTCTCAGTTAATTTCTCAGCTACGTGATATGTGTTCCATCTGTGTTTTCTACAAATAGATTCATGGCAACATTTCTGACGATCTCATTTTAATGGTGCCCCGAACACATATTTTACGCGTGCTAATAGATTGGCATCTAGGCACCACCATTTTCCATTGAAATTTTAACCGATTCTTCAACTCTAATATTATCTTTTCTCTGAATTACCTCCCGTGGAAGTCTCCTCCGGTTACTTCCTTGCCTGATAGCTACAATCTCTGCAAGTTTAAATAAAACATCAATTGCCATCTTTTTTTCTTTTTTTTCCACAAACCCTGTAGCCAGTATTTCCCTCATTGTAAACCCCCACGCCATACTTGTGGTGGCCCCGGCTTCCTTTGGGTGAAATGATTAAATGCCAAAAGAAAAATTAATTACGTTTTCCGCGTTGCGAATAATAAATTTATAGAAACATTCTACATTAATTTCTTTCATGATATTGTTTGTATATCTCCAGGATAACCCTGGATTGTTCTATAAATATTCATGTACTTCTCATTCTTCCTAATGCAAAATTACATTCGGCTGCAGTTTTTTAATCGGTCATATTATTCTTGCTTCTGTTACGCGATTTGCATTTGTTTTCCGAAGAGTTTTTTTTTACGGTTAACCTAAAAAAGATCCCAGCAGAAAGTCCCAACAATAATCGAGTAAATTAAAATTTGGATATTTTCGCATTTGTCAGACATTTTTATATTTCTTTTTCCTTTTACGTGATGTTCTTATGTCATTCGTTTTTTCTTCATATTTCTTTTTATTGTTTTTCATATTTTCTTTATTTTTGTATTTATTCTACTTTCTTCTTATTCCCATATCTTTCTTTTTTTAAACTGTATTTTCAATATGTCCTTTCCTCTCTATTAATTTTATTACGCTTTCTTTATTTTTTGGGCACTACGCCGTGGTGTAATGGTTAACAAGCTGGTCTTGCTAGAATCATTATGAATGTAGTAGTGAGTTCGATCCTCAATGGGTACCCCCTACTTTTGGCCGTATGGTACGTCTAAATCACCCTCCTCCAGGTCTGGGGGGTACGTCTAAATCACCCTCCTCCAGGTTTGAGCGCTGGTCTAACATCTCTTTCCCATAAAAATCAGTCTGTTATGGAGACAGCAAAAACGGTGCCCTACACACCTTTGGGTTCCAAGAAAAAGTTTATTTTTTTTATTCTTCCTTTTTAATTTTTCTTCTTTCACTCGTGTTGTATTTTTTTAGCTTTCTTTTTCTTAACTATCGTTCTATGGTAAGAACTACGACATGATTACTTTTAAATTATATTCTAGATATTATTAAGCACCAGTTAACTACAGCAATGACAAATCGTGAATTTAATTTAAACAGTATTTTATATTTAACCTTAATGAAGAAGCAATATCTGCTCAAAATATTTTCAGACGAGAAAATGTTTTGACCTGATCAATTGATATAATTGATAAAAGAAACACAAAGAAACTCTCTAGATTCATAAATGATGATATTGGTAATTTTTAGTATGTTTCAAGTATTAAAAGAACAATTACTTATATTTCATTTGTATTCTGTGAGTGTGTATACCATTTTTTTTATTTTCAGCGATAATATTCTACAATAAATTGTTTTGTTCATTCTTTGAACTTTTTTTTATAAAGAATTCACTGTCGTTTAAAGTAACCACTCGGCGGAATAAGACGATTACAACCTTAATTCCATGCCTTGAAGCTATTTTCCTACCTGCTAATCTTCCCACATTAATTAAATTCAAGGATGAACTATTTTAGCATTGCCGAGAAATTGCTTCATCTTTCTGTTAACATTTTTATCCGGGTACAAACTAATTAGGTCGGCGAATACATTGCATCAGTACGCTTCCAGCTGGTTCCGTTTACGTGTGTCATCATAGAGGATACCATTGTGCATATATTATTATTCACAAAGCCTTACGTAACTGTTCCCACAGTTACTCGTTATAATGAGGTCTAAACAATTATCCAGTATGAGGGATTTTCTGCATATCACTTATGCCGCCAGATTCCATAAATCAGATCGACCACTTCCGACGTCATACTGCAGTTTGTCTCTTGCAGAGGAGTCATCCGGGTGTTCTGCAAGGAGTTGGCCTTCTCTAAGAGTGATTGCCACCTATGGCTCTAGAACCCAGTACACCCTATTATTTTTCTCATAGTGGGAGTCATGGAGCTATTTCTTTTTAAATGCCAGCGTAGAAAATGGAGAACATTGAATTCAAAACATTAGAGGAAGTTAATTATTCTCAGGAATGCATTGCATTTCTCTAGAGGACCATAAACAATTAGACGTCGAATGCACATTCTTAGGATGTATCAATTTTCAAAACATGTAATCTTAATTTCTATGAAATTTCCTAGCCGTACATAAAGAGATGGTTTTTTTTATTTGTTACACGCATGCCATTAAATCTGAATCAATGTACGGACGGAGTAAACATTAGTATTGGTGATAAAGCAGATTACATAATGCGCAACGTGTTTTGCTTAAACAATGAATGCGTTAAAACATTCATTCAATTTACGTTGAGGTGTTTAATGATGCGGAGCCAAAAATGGGTCCACGGAAATATATCACGGAACATAAGCTGTAGGTGAAAGAAAAATGGATTTACAGAAAAGGTTACAACGAAAAAGGTACAGTAAGCAGAGCTTACGAATCCAGTTTAGTCCTTAGTAGTCGACTGCGGTCATGCGCACAGTGCTGCTGTCTGATTCTCCCTACTGCTATCACACACCTATTAATATAGCAGTGGGTGAGTCCATGTTGAGGTGAGTATGGTTCCCACAACATTTAACTCATAATTGTGAATTTAATAGCGCATCAATGCCATTTTGTCCATAAACTGAAATAAGATGAAACTAACTAAAATTAGAATGCGTCTTGTTTGGATTAGGGTGATCGGAATTAGGTTTTTCGACATATTTTCCTTTTTCTTCTTATACGAATATTATTATTTTGTTATTTTTCCACTTTTAAGTTTTTCACTAAATATATTCTGTTTCTTTACAATGTTTTTGTATTTGTCTACATTTCTTTGATAAAGTTTTCTAATTATTTACATTATTTACATTGTTTGGGCTGATGTCCTCATTAAGGCTGCCTTATTTACGTCGTTTTGACGGTTTTACTCTCCGGCTGACTAAAGGTGATTAGAATTTCGAACTGAAGTTCTTATTACGTTCACCTTGAAACTTTGTTCTAGATTCACGAGATATGCAGCTTCCAGATGGTTCAGTATCAGTATTCTCCAGCGATAAAGGCGTTAGTTGATTCCTGAAACGTGAACCAAAGAGTTGTGAATTCAATACCTGACTATAACAGAGCTAAAGACAAACATTCGTATTTGAGTTCACGAGTGGTGCACCGACGGAAATGTTCTGAATATGGCAATACATGATGATAACGGTCCCAATGCAAATTTGTTTGTATATTTTTCTAAATTTTCCTCTTTCTTTCTTTTTCTTTGTTTCCTTACATTTTTGTCTTCCATCTCAATTGTGTTGGAGATCACCCCTTCTTACGCAAAGGAATGGATTTGCCTGATATGTTTATATAATCCTGCCTATACAGAGAATGGCAGTCGTATTTGTATTTAAGCAGTCGCCTCGCAGTAAATACCTTTGTCACTGTTAGCCCTCTGCCTTCGGACAGAGGGCGCTCTCTGCTTCCGAGCAGAGAGCAATAACCCAGGCGTGGTTCCGCCGAAGGGTAGAAGCACGACTGGGCAAAAATAGACAGACATTTTTTGGCCGGGCCATATAGCCCGGAAATCCCAGTTATAACTGACCATGTGTCACATGTTGCCCTTACTGGAAGGGACAGCTAAATAATGTAGTATTTGTATTTAAGCAGTCGCCTCGCAGTAAATACCTTTGTCACTGTTAGCTCTCTGCCTTCGGGCGGAAAGCATTAACACAGTCATGTCTCCGCCGAAGGATAGAGTCACGGCTGGGGAACGGTAGACAGATATTTTTGGTCGGGCTATATGGCTTGGAAGACCTACAATAAATGACCTTGTGTCACATGTTGCCTTAAGTGGCAAGGTCAACTAAATACTGTAATATTTGTAGGAGTTGTAAAGAGTAGTTTTACAGTCGTTTATTTGGTCAGTAAGTTGGTACAAAGTAAGTTGAAGTTGTTTTGGATATAGACACATTACCCGGACATACTTCTTCACTACAAGACTGTATATATTGATTCCTACTAACAGTATTCCTGAATTGACTAACCCGTGTTCCAGTTTGTATATTTTTGTTCAATATAACTTACATTTTCTATCTCCATATCTGCTTTTGATATTTATTATTTTGTGTGGTTTCTCAACTAGAATTCACAACGGTTTGTGAATTTTTAATTTTTTCTTTCACTCCTTTTTCTCATATTTGTTTTTTATAGTGCTTTACTTTTCTTTATGTTTCTGCTTTTCTTTTTGTATTCTTATTTTTTATAACTTTCATTATTCTATTATTAATTTTAATATTTCTTATTTTACTTCAGTCAGCTAAATGTTATACTACATACATATATACTACATACTCTTTTTCAATTTTTGACTTGACTAGATAGATGGTTTTTCTACAGTCGTTTGCCTTTTATTTCGGCGGTAGACGGATTACCGATTAATGTTATAGGACCCAATGTGTCATGCTATTCAATCCATAGATAATAATAAATAAATACAGAATTTTCCCAAAAGTAACTGAGCGTAAGTCATTCCCAGTATTGTCCTCTAAATGCACATTATTTTAATTAAAATCCTTATATTTTGAGTCATTGTCGCCAATTTGTTGTGGATTCCGGGTGAAAACCGCACAAAATAATGAACAACAAAAGCAGGTATGGAGATAAAAAAGAAGGTTATGTTTAACGTAATATATAATCTTGAACGCAGGTTAATAAATCCAGTAATCCTATTATTAAGAAAATAAATATATACAAGTCTTGAACTGAAGTCGTTGTAAATAGTATATCCGTGCATATTATTCTAGCTGAGTGAAGCTAAGAGCTAGTCGGGTCTCCATATAACTTCGGTATCTCTCGGAGGTCTCCGATAACAGTAACGGATCTCTATGATTACTTTCCACTACCAACTCCGACTATTGTTTTCCTTATAGCAGGAGTATATGTACACTCAGTGGAGTCCATTATTATCATATACTAAAGGGGGCGATCTCACAACAGTAATTCAGCGTAAGTCATTCCGAACATTATCCATTAAACCCACATTATTTTAATTAAAATCCTTCTATTTCTCTTTGCTCTTATATTTTCGATTTTTTCCTATACTTATTTTTGTTTAAATTTTATTCGTTATATTCATTAATATATATTTTGTTTTGGAATTTTGCAAAATATTTTATTTTGCAGCCATTGACTAATATATACTTTACTGCGATTAATCGTAGTTTTCGTTTTTGCTTCCATTTTCTTTTCTTTTTTTCTTTTTTCTTTTGTTCTTTTATATTTTTCTTTTACATATACGACCTCCTACAGGAACTAGCAAATGAAAGCGAGAAAAAAGGACTATGCATACAAACTTCAAGAGAACTGAATGTGTAGTCATTAGCAAAATGAAGAACCAAAATGCCAACTACAGATCGAAGAAACTAAAATAAACAAGAGAAAGAAGTAAAGTGCGATGTTAAGATCTGAAGACGGATTGTCATTTCCAAGGACGCATTTCAAAAGCGAACTAAAGTACTAAGATAAACTAAGAAAAGATTGCTGGATTGCTATGTGATAACTGTTCTTCTGTATGGAATGAATGCTTGAGATCTCATCAAAGAGTAAGGAGAGGCTCGAGGCAAAAGAAATGTGGTTCTACAGAAGGATGCTGAGGATACGATGAATTGTGCAAGTGAGCAACGATGAGGGGTTGGTGAGGATTCAAACGAGAAGAGAACTCATACTTAATATCAAGAAGAGACAACTGAGGTTTCCGGGACGCTTAATGAGGAAGAATGGCATGAAGAATTTAATACACACAGAAAGGATAGAAGGAAAGAGAGACAGGAGAAGATATAAGAAAGCTGTACTTCAAATGTCTGAGCAAATAGATGGTGGAGCGGGGTTTGGTGAAGATTCCAAGAGAAAAATTATTGAGAGTGAATAGAGACATAGCCAAGTGGAAGTCCATAATCGTCTACGTCATGAAGAAACACGGCACATGAAAAAAAAAGAAAAAGCAGAAGAAGCAATGAAGGAAAGAAAAAGAAGAAGAGGAGGGAAAAGAAGAAGAAGAAGAAGAAGAAGGAGAAGAAGAAGGAGAAGAAGAGAAACAAGAGGAAGAAGGTGAAGGAAAAAGAGAAAAAGCAAAAGAAGAAGATGAAGAAGAAGAAAAGAAGTTGAAGGAAAAAGAAGAACGAGAACAAAAAGAACAAGAAGTAGGGAAAACGAAAAAGAAAACGAAAAAAGAAGAAAAAAGAGGAAGAAGTAAGTAAAGAAGAAGATAACGAAAAAGAAGACAAAAGAAGAAGAAAAAACGAGAAAAAGAAAAAGAAGAAAAACATGAAAAAGAATAAGAAAAAAGGAGAAGGAGAAATGGAAAAAAGAAAGAGAAAAAGAAAAGAAGATGAAAAAGAAGACATTTTTTTATCATTTTGCTTTCTTTTTTAATATATATATTTTTATTTCTCTTTTTTTACTCATATATTGTTTTTTAATTTACTTTTATTTTTTCAAATTTTTCTACACTTTCTTTTTTCAGTAACTTTATGACTTACTTTTTAATCCTTTTGGTTCTATTATATTTTTCCCGTCATTCTCATGATTAATTAATTCATTGCAATCTATCACTTATAATCATTTTTCATTTTCCTTCATTTAAGAAAGTCTATCAAATTTTTACCTATTTTTAAACTATAATTTTGAAAACTATTTCAGTTTTTAAAAAATCTCTTCGTAAAATAATAATATATTCTTTACTTCTTTTAGTAGATATTCTCATAATTTATCTTTAGCAAACATATAAAAACCAGGATTCGTGTTAGATTATATTTGTCGAGCATAATTAAGGGTTGAAATCTTCAAGATTAGCGATAATATCAATAAACAGAATCAAAGGCAAATAACAAAATCGATAGCTTGTAAATCGATCTCACATGACCCTTCCAGTTGATCTGTATAAGGCCAAATCAATTACTATTCAGTCAACTACACCATAACTAAGCACATGATAATTTCTCTAGCTTTTTATACTGTAAATTATTTGATGAGCTACAAGGATCTTGCAGTTGTTTTTACAAATCTTGCATGAAAGAATTTCGCATAGCGCTCGGCACTTCGTCCGGTCGCCTGCAATTCCAAAATGCATTTACTTGAGCAAAAAACAAAAAAAAAAACGAACAATTTGACTGCTGTCAGCGTTATTGATCGATATCGACCTGATTCCCCTGCGATTGGAAATCTTGATAAACGTCCCGCATAATTCAGACGATCGAACACCAAAGGGTGAGCACTTCAATTGGAATCCATTCCGGGAAATCTTGGAGTTGACACGAAATTGAAAATTTGCACAGCGGACTCGTGACGCCAGCTCAACCCAACAATATTGGATGAGTTTATTTTTATTTTCTTTTATACTTACTGTCTTGATTATTTTCCGCCCTGAGGCCCCCGCTTATATCACAGACGTCAGCCCAACATCCACCCGAGAATAGTGAATATCTCCAATAGCGGTTTTTATTGATCTGAGCGAATAAAGCAGCTCTACTAGCATAGGAAATGGTGCCTTGCTTAATGCAGATATGCAATATATTAATCATATTCACCCCAGGCAAGGAGATAAAACCACATAGACGAAAGGGTTACTGAGAAGGAAAGTAAAATAAAAAAAAATCTTATCAGACAGAAAAACGAACAGGATTTAAAAAAAGTAGATGATGAAGGTTGACATTGCATTTAAATTTTGTATTAGTTTTATGAAAAACAAGCTACAGAAAGAGAACACTACCTGTGAGAAATGCGATAGGATAAGCTATCAGCAATTTTAACAGTAAAATGTGGTCCAACTAACAATATAAAACGGCGCTTAAATTCGTGAAGTTGATATACCAAAGAGTAAAAAAAAAAAGAACAATTACCAAAAGAATATTTTAACACGTGCTACAGGAAAAATTAAAGAGCCGACTTTTAAATCCAGTTGAATTTCTTGCATTCACTTACGCACAAATAACGTTGGGAAAGTTATTAATCCGTCTGTTCCTTACAGTTATGAGTTAAATAGCAGGACAGATTGGGTTCCATAGCCTTGGCTTGCAGCTACTCTACCGTATAAAGTAATGGCAATCTACTGCGGGATAATCTTCTGCCCAGTCGAGACATGATCGCCCAAGCGTGTATCACGTATGGCACTTACGTAACCGCTGCCTTATCCAATATGGCAGGTCAGGACGAATAGCACTGCGGGTCATTTTAGCAAAACGCGTTTCGAAATAATTTATCATAATTTTTGTCCGACAGCCTTTCATTCTGAATCTGTGAAAATTGACAGTAAGTGGATTTGGGATCTAATGTGTTTTATCTTGAGACTATACAACATCTATCGACGCCAGGCAATTAAGCAGGAATTTCAAATTTTCTTTCGATTGTTAAAGTTGCTCAAATATGATTTAGAGTGAGCAAAAGAAAAAGAAAATTCATGAAAAAAAAAGGGACATTTATAACGTTGAAAAACGTTCAAACGCTAAATCCATCGCTCAGTTCGAATAAACTTTGCTTTATTGCTGTTGTACTATGAAATAGGTATGTGCGTTGTGGCGCAGTGGATATCCACTCTGAACGAGAAACCGGGGAGCCGAGTTCGAATTCCAGTTGAATTCCTTGCATTCACTTACGTGCAAATACCCTTGGGAAAGGTATTACTCCGTCTATTCCCTCCAGTTATGGGTTAAATAATAGGACAGATTGGGTTCTATAGCCTTGGTCGGCAACCAGTCTACGGCAGAAAGCAATGGCAACCTACTGCTGGATAATCTTCTGCCCAGTCAGTCATGTCTCTTTCGAGACATGATCGCCCAAGCGTGTATCACGTATGGCACTTAACTGACTGACTATGAAATAAGTCTAAAGAGAGAAAGATTTTATCCTTCAGTATGACAATGCATGACTATACTCTGTAAAACAAACCCAACAAATTATAAGAGTTTTAGAATGGGTAATTCTTCTACATGCTCTATAGTTGCCAGTTGCAACTACTAGATATTTTACTTTATTTCGACCACTTGAAGAGAGTGAACAGAAAGGACTACAAATAGCTGAACGAAAACCGAATGCACGGTCATCAGCAAAAAGTTCAGCCCAAAATGCCAAATACAGGTGGGGGATACTAGAATCAAGCTGGTACAAAAATTTAAATACCGGGGAAGTGTTATAACAGAAGACAGAAAGTGTAATACTGAGATCCGAAGGCGAAAGAGGCATTACAGAAGTTGAGGAAAGTATTAAGAAACAGGAAAATTTCGCTAAAAACAAAGAAAAGATTACTGGATTGCTATGTGATGTCATTTCTTCAATATGGCATTGAATATTTGACTGCGGATATCATAGACCGAGCATGTGAGCAATGATGAGGTTTTGGAAAGGAAATTAATCCTGAGCATCAGGAAGAGACAACTGAAGTTCCTGAGTCATGCAATGAGTAAGGATGGCTTGGAGAACCTGATACTAACAGGGCAAATAGAGGGAAAAGGAGACAGGAGAAAGTAGCAGATAACATATTTGAAGGATCTGATTAGATGGATGACGGAATTAGGGTGGCATATTTTAACAGGAGAAGGCGTGCTAAGAGCCTCTAGTGATAGGGAGATGCGGAAAGCCATGATCGCCTACTTCCTGAAAGGACAGGGCACACAGAAGAAGAAGGAGAAGAAGAAGAAACCTTTTCGAATATTTATTTAAGGAAAAAGGAATTTTAATATAGCATCGAAAATCTGCTTTCCCACTCTAATGAAATCGTTGAAAAATGAAATATTATAAATGTGATACAATATATCGAAAGAAATCTAGTTTCTGCTAAAATATAAACAACTTTTATAATAGTTAAATACATAGTAATGTGTTATAAGCATATATCAGTCACATTATATTGCACAAGAGATCCCTCCATCCCCCCCTCTCTCTCTCTCTCTCTCACACACACACACACACACAGACCAATTATTTTTTCTACGTCCTTGCTTGCATCCCTGCTTGCGCCCCTGCTTTTGAACCTGCTTGCCGTCACTTTCAAGGGAGGCTGTTATGTCGTGTGGCGTGGCTAAACTATGTAATCTCCTATACTGGCAAGAAGAGATTATTGCCGGTTCCTTTGATCTTGTTCCGTATCTAGCTATTGGTTTTTACCATTAGTAGAAGACGAGGACAGCTTTATCAAGCTTGCTCAAGTGTAATGAAAGCTTTAAAACTAATCCATGGTCCTGGAGCTCAGACTCTTTAGACGTTGGCACGAAAGACTAAAACGCAATAGTTGTTTCCACTTCAAGCGAAACCGTAGAATGAAAGAAAAGTAAATGGATGTAAGTCAAATTTTGATTTCTTGGTATCGATATCAAATAAGTTTTTTTCGTCGTAAACTGAATTTTGAAGGCTAAATAAGTCCTCTGAGTAAATGGTATCATGGCTGAGACTAAAACTACATTGATACCTACTTAGAGCCAAACCCGAAGCAAAAATTAAATTAAAAGGGCTGAAAAAAATAGACTTACAGGCAGATAAACAGACACACGCACAAACATCTTACCTTTATATATATATATATATATATATATATATATATATATATATATATATTATCGATTTTCTGCACTATTGTAAGAACTGCAACCTTGAGACTTCTGAATATCGTTTCTTATGTCTTTGTCTATGAGTGTATCAAATTTGATTAAAATCGAACCACTCCTTCTATAACCCGATTTTTTCGATTATCGATTTTCGATATTTATTAGGGGTACCTCGACACAAAACCTAGCTAAGAACACTCGCAGACGCTTATAGTACAACTGCGTAAATTTTCAAGAAAATCATTTCAGCTGTTTCGGAATCTATAGGTAACGGACACACACATACACACACAGACAAAGTTCCATTTATAAATAAGTTTAGATTTTTCTTTTTAGTGCCTGAAACAGGATTATTTAAGTTTCACATCTGTGGAGGGGGAAGCTTACGATCAATGTTTTGTAGAGTTTAAGTTTGATGTGGAATCTGATAAAGTTGTTTTTTATCCTTTCCTATCTCGATACTGTAGGTGTGGCTGTGGCTATACTTTTGCAGATTTTGGCTTTTGACCGGATTCCACCGAACCTGAATACTTTCTCCAGTGGTTCGCCGCCTATTGTGACGCTTGCAGTAGTGATGACTGCGCTATTCAACATTATTTAGATTTCTTTATGTTGAGTTTCATTCCATTTGCATAATGAAATGTTATCCGGAAATATATTTCAGTCATCACGGAAGATTAAGACATGTTAATTTTATGATCAGAAGAAAAGAAAACATATAGAAGAACGAATCTAAAACAATTTCTTTTCACAATCGTTTCACCCCAATTAAGACAGTGATGCTGATGGTGCACAGGGGGCTACATAAGACGAGAGCGTAGAGAAAGAAGAACCGGTTACAGGGGTGACACTTGCAGTAGTGATGCTTGTTAAATTCAACATTATTTAGTGTTGTGGGCGCGTACCCACTGACACTTATGGACTCTTCCAGTCATCATTTAAACCATAAAGTTAATACTCTCTCGGCAGCAGTTCCGGAAGCAGCCCGCCAAGTAGGCGTGGCTTACTGCCATTCTTGTAGTTGTATTTCTCCTTGCTAAATACAATATGTTAAACCTATTATCCGTTGTTCGATTTATTCTTTTGTGGTCCCACTATCGGATCTACATCAAATTGGCGACGAAGATGTTCTTACTCACCAAGGGATGCCGCACCTCAATAAACCTTCGTTCCCGACCCCTTTTCAAGGTTACAACATTACCTCATCATTCAGAGTTATCTTTGTTGAGTTTCATTCCATATTCATAATAAAATGATATCCGGAACAATCTTCAAGTCTGTACAGAAGATTAAGTCATGTTAAATTTATAATCAGAACACGAAAATCATATAGAAGGACGTATAAAAATCAGAATAGAATAGACAATGGCGATTGACATTGCATTTAAATCTATATATCATAGATTACACTTAAGCATGTAATATGGTGCAACACAAAAAGCATTGTTAGAAATACTGTAAGAAATATATTTAAATAATAATCTACGAATTTATTTGGAACAAATCACCTGTAAGCGGATAAAAAAAAGCTTTTGAACCTTTAGATATAAAAGTAACAGGTTTCAGTCTGAGCTTTTTTAACTGGTTATTTAGCGAGACAACCCTGAAAGAAACAAGAAACCAACAAGAATAAACCCTTGTGCAAATTAATTGAAAAAAATCTATTAATATCATCCGAAAATAATTCACATATTCCCTGATCACGTACACATCATCTTTTAGCTTAGTTTCATATATATCTCTAAATATATATTATCTTCAGAGCGCATTTTCTTTTAAGTTTATGACTGATAGACCCATTTTTCTTTTATTTTACGACATATCTATCAGTTGAAGTGCTGACACCAGCAGCTTTTGGCACCAGGCATGGTATGAAGATAAACTTGTTGATTGTCTCTCTTGTATATGCACGTACTGAAGTAAAACTATCGGTCATCTTTGTAACTCGTATCGGCAAAGAAAATTTCCTGAACGCGTTTGCCGTTATTAACGCGCTCGTAGAGGAACACAAAAACGTTATAGTCAAATATCGCACTTGCGCCTATTAGATCGTGATGTTGCGCAAATTGTGTTTGCTTGTTGTTTTGATCTCGACCAAATCCAACTTGACGCGTGCTGTACCGTTGCTCCATTGCGGTGCGAAGCCATTTTCAAACCACGGCCAGTGATGCTTATTTTTGAAAAGAAAGAAACAAGTGAATGTCCCAGAAACCCACGACACCCAACCTCAATAGGCATTACGTTACACGTGCAACCATTGTCCCCACATTCGGCACGCAGTGACTCGTATCGGGTTTTCTTTATCTCGTGTGCCTCTACCCTGTTCTCATGCCAATGGACTGTTAACACTATTAGGAAGACAGTCTTTTTTGAATCGGTCTACAACCGGATGTCGGAGCGCTTGTTTGTCTGTGCGATGCGTAGTGGAAATATTGGCAACGTCATTATGTCTATTGAAACCTCTCAATCACTAGCTCCACTCAGCAGCTTCATACTGGGAGCTGTTTGCTTTCTCTTTGCAGGGTATTCACCTTCCTTTCATTTTAATTTTCCCAGAAGGCAATATTTGCTAATATTTTCTCACAGATATTGAAGAGGCTCAACCGGCACAAGTCTGGTTCTAATAACAGATGATTGTTATAGCCTAGTGTTATGGTGAAACACACATATTACTCAAATAATGGACTCTCCTTCCTATATTAATAAGAGTTAACAGGATGTTAACAAGAAAAGTTCTTGGGAAGTTCTTAGGAGTTCTTAGAAGTTCCAGAGTGTTTTTTAGAGTTCTGTTTGAGTTCAGTAGAAGTATTAGTTAGTTCCAGTTTGGACATAGTTGAACTAAGGCAGTTGATATTAGTCGGCAGTAAGCCGAATACTAAAAGTCTGCTTTTTAGTGGAAGGTTACCAAGTTTCTAAAACTTTGGACTCGTTAAGTCGATTAGCAACCGACATATCACGATTAGAACTTTCAGTGCGAAAATTTCTCCACAACACATAGACAGAACATGAGAAGAATAAAGAAAATTTTACAAAAAAAAACCTCTTATGCAAACATTGAGAAAGAAGCAATATATATTTTGGAAAAAAACAAGAAATGTCGTAGTAAATGATCGCTACACCCAGTGCCCCTACATCCACTGTCATTGAAAGTCTCGTCTACTATCATAAAAGCTAGGCAAGAATTATCATTTTGTATAGGCGTTCAATTAAAACATAATATATCTTTTTAGAAGGTGAAACTGAGCCTGTGTTCTCATTACAGGAATGATAGATTAATTACGAGTAGTGGGTTCAATCCTCTTTTGTGGCTCCACACTTTGTGCCTTGACACATATTTAAGCCACACTTTGAAAATTACCTTAACGATCGATTAGCGAACTTTAAAATCACATAAGATAATAAAATCAAAATTAGCAAAGAAAACATCGATTAACATACATGGGGTATTTGTGGATAATGATTAGCCGATCAGTTAAACAATTGATGATAAACAGTCGGAACTTGTTTATAGCAAGAGTGGAGAGAACGTTGTGGAGTGTTATTGCTGCCCAGATCCTGAAAAGAGACGGCACCAAAATGTAGAAATATCAGCAAAACTTTTGGAATACCCTTCATAGTTCGAACGTTTCTTCCAATAAGATTAATATTCGCACCCATTTTGAAATGAGGAATTATATGACTTAATATCGATTGTTACGCAGCTTTCGTGTGGTGGACCTGGATAATGAGGTTTATGAGACTTGACCTGTCACGAACCGCTTGCAATTTGGGCGTCTAGTATGTTTGCTTATCACTTGTGTCAGAAACTTTGCGTGTCACGGGGCAATAGTTAGACTTGCGTAAATGAATTAAGCAATCCGAATTTTAATTCAAGGTGCAGCTGTTCAGTTTCCTTCTAACTTTCAAACTATAAGATTTTCCTTCCCGTTATTGATATTCTTTTTAAAAGTTTCTCCTTGAGACAATGATAAAAATAGAGACTGGTCACTGGTAAAATACAGTGTTTTATTAAAGAAAAAAGAGAAATGAGCAAGCACCACAAAAACCACTGTAATATGATTAATCTTATTCTTTGATGCGTTCAAAGAAAAATATTTCATGGTTTGTTTTAACACATTACTAAATAAATCTAGGGCCTAACTAATATAACAACTTTATCCTGGCTTGTGTGTAGGGATAGGAGAGTTTGTAATTTGCTTGAAGCATAGCCTTCAACACCTGCCCATACACCTAATAAAACAACAATGTTAAGTAAAATTCGGCTTTATTCATCAACATAGTTTTTTTCTACACTGATTACATCGTTTCTCTAACAATTCGATACCGTTTCTCGTAGAACGGTTTGTCTTTGGTCTCAAAATACACTTAAATTTCCGTTATCACTTCTTCATTGCAGCTAGATTTCTTACCCTGGAACATTCTTTTAGATCTGCAGTAAATCTCAGGAGGCAAGATCTAGAGAGTAGGGTTGTTGGGGAAGTATTTCGAAAGGAAATTCATGGACTTTTGCCATTTTTGCCATCTTTGCGAGCAACTTGTGACACAGTGCGTTATCTTGCTGAATGATCACTTTTTCTTCTACATCACTGATGCCTCCTCAACAGGTGTTTACGTGCAACCAGACTGGCAACTGGGTCCCACCCATTCACAGTCAGGTTAGCCAAATGCAGACGACAATTCTACTCCTGCAGCTTCTTCTCTCGCACTTCCCGCCTGTGGAACTCGCTCCCGTATTCTTGTTTTCCTGACGGCTACAACCTCCAGAAATGTAAATGTAAAGTCAATACTCATCTACTAACCACTGGATTCTAGCTCTCTCCACACTCCCGGATAACCTTCCCTTTCTCTCCACCTATGTATCTGTCATCGCACCTGCTTTATCAGATTTCTATTGATCCTTTCTAACTAGTTTGTACTCCTCACTCTTTTCTAATTAATCTTTTTACATTTATGTAGCCCCCTGCACATCAGTGGCGTTTCCGCCTTGCTCGGGGTGAAATGATTAAAAAAAACAAACATTTGTGGCCGTTTTTTTGGCGATTTCCTTTAAACGCATCAATAATTCTCTATAATTTTCGCTATTGATGGTTCTTCTTTTCTCAAGGTAATCAATGAACGAAATATCTTTCCTATCCAAAATATGGATGCCAAACATTTCGCTGCTGATGTTTGCATCCTTGGTCATTTTGGATGGCTTTCACCTGCTGCTATCCACTCAGCTGACTGCCGATTTGACTCCAGAATGAAGTGGTGGATCCATGTTTCATTCATTATTACATATTTTACGGAAAATATTCTTGTTTCTGTGAAGCAGTTGCAGACATAGCTTTGAATCGTGGACACGCTGTTGTTTTTGATCGACTTTGAGCAAAGGCGGCACCCACTTTGAACGCCGCTTTCTCATTGACAAATGTTCATGCCAAATAGTAAATACACTGCCTTCTGATATGTTCAATTGTTCTGTTATCTCACGCAACTTTAATTTACGATCAACCAAAACGAGTTTTCCGCAACAACTGGCGATTTTCTGTGACCTGAGCGTTCAGCATCATTTGTGTCTGTACGACAGCGTTCAAAATCCGCATACCACCTCTTGCCGTTGTTCCAACCAAGTAGAATCTCAATAACACTTATCAAGTTATTGCTTTGCTTGAACAGTATTTTTTCCATCAGAATGCACTGCTTTATCAACACTTGAAAATCAGAATCTTTCATTGATTGGAAAATTAGCAACAGTAACTTCACTTAACTAACTGTAATTTGTAAACTTATAACCCGAATGGGCTCAAATTTTTTTGAGTACCATTTGAAAGTGACTACTTCATAAAAATCATATGGATTTTTATTAGTTGTGCCATCCAGATATCAGGCCCGGAACTTATTGAGTTACGTAATATTTGAATTTGCTGACGTATCACAATATGAACAATTGAGCTGATTGCAATTTTCACGACAACAAAATAGCCACTGAGATCCGCTGTTGAATCTCAGAATATTTCATCTTGAAAATTAGGAACAAATAATAACAAGCAAGAATATGCATGAAATCAATTTATTATTTAAAGAAGAAAAGAATACAAGGGAGAAAATTTAAAATTTCAATGTTTTCTCTTTTCACTGCGATAGATGTTAAACTCATGATAGTGTAAATGTAATATATTACCGTGAACAAAAAAAAACATGATTGACATCAAAGGCAGAAACACAGGTGACAACGAAGGACTGAAAGGCAATTTATTCAAAGGTTAAGCATTAAATTTGTTTATAAGAAAATATAAAAAAATTCAAAATATTAATAATTATCATACAAACGGTGATAGCTTAGAGCTATTAAATAAATAAATAAATAAATAATAGTAATAATAATAATAACATTATTGTTAAAAACCAGAAAGAAAAACTTGTCTATTAATTGATATAGCTTGTCCAGCGAATTGTAACATAGCAACCAAGGAATTTGAAAAACTATAAAAATATAAAGACCTGGAAATTGAAATAGAAAAAATGTGGAAATTGAAAACAAGAGTTGTGCCAGTGATACTAGGTGCACTTGGAATGATAAAAAATGGGACAAAACAAAACATTGAACGAATCCCTGGAAACCCCAGCTTAAGAGATATACAAAAAATTGTCTTGTTAAGTACAGCCTACACACTAAGAAGAACCTTTGTCTATGTAACGCTAGGGATTATGGGGAAGATAGAAAAAACATGAAACGGAACCATAACAACACGCCACGACCTGCCTTTTCTTGAGAAATATCCAAAACGTGCGATCTTGATAAAGTTAATACTCATCGAAGGTTGCGATCATCTGGATTACGGGCTGAAACAGAAGTTGTTATTCTTGCTGCGCAAAATGAGTGTTTTTGCAAAGATCATTCAGGCAAATATCATACATGTGGATACAAAAGGAAGATTCTGCGACATGTATCAGGAAACCATAGACCATCTAATTTCTGGATGTTCTTAAACTATATGAATACACTGATCGTCACGATAGAATTGGACAATAGTTACACTAGACAATGTGTAAATATTTTGGAAAAGATGTTAACAAACTTTAGTATGATTATCACCTATGATCGGTTACAGAAACAGAAGACATCACAATACTATGGAATTACACTATCTTTACAGAAAGGAAGATGGAAGCAAAAGAACCGGATATTGAAAAAACACAGGTACGAACATCACCCAACACCAGTTACAGAAATAGAAGACCACTTCTATGGTATTACAACATCTTTACAGACAGGAAGATTGAAGCAATTTTTTTTCAATCATTTCACCCCGAGCAAGGTGGAAACGCTACTTATGTGCAGGGGGTTACATAAATGTAAAAAGAATTAATTAGAAAAGAGTGAGGAGTACAAACTAGTTAGAAAGGAACAATAGAAAGCTGAGAAAGCAGGTGCGATGACAGATACATAGGTGGATAGAACGGGAAGGTTATACAGCGGTGGGGAGAGAGCTAGAATCCAGTGATTAGTAGATGAGTATTGACTTTGCATTTACATTTCTGGAGGTTGTAGCCGTCAGGAAAGCAAGAATACGGGTGCGAGTTCCACAGGCGGGAAGTGCGAGAGAGGAAGCTGCAGGAGTAGAATTGTCGTCTGTATTTGGCTAACCTGACTGTGAATGGGTGGAACCCAGTTGCCAGTCTGGTTGCACGGGTAAACACCTGTTGAGGAGGCATCAGTGACTTAAGCTCGTCCGAGCAGAAGCCATGAAAGTATTTATAGAAGAGACAAAGGGAGGCCACATTTCGACGATGGGGAAATGGCTGCAGTCGAGTCGCCAGATCAGTACCTATCACATTAAAGACTCTCCTTTAGAGCTTGTCAAGAACACTGAGGAGAATGGCAGGGGCACCTGACCATAAATGGCAGCAGTACTCCATGCACGGACGGATGGTTGACTTGTATATATGCAGGATGGATTCAGGTGGAAAAAACATCCTGGATCGACATAGTAATCCAAACTTCTGAGCAGTAGATTTTGCTATGGATTCAATATAGTGGTTCCATTTGAGGTCTGAGGACAGGGTAAGTTTGAGGAGGCGTAGTGTATTACTCTCAGGGAGAATCACTTGGTGCATGCTTATGGGAGGCAGAAGAGGTTGCCTGTAATGGTTAACAGACAACAGCTTGGTCTTAGATGATTTGAAGTTGACAAGTCACTTCTTGCCCCAGTTCACCACAGAGTGTAGATCCCGCTCAAGGTCAGCAGCGAGATTATGTCTGTCCGCCACGACAGGTTTCTTACTGGAGCGGGAGTATATTGTAGTGTCATCTGCGTAGATGCCTACTTGGGACTTGATCTCATCTGGGAGGTCCGGACATTGTCAAAACACATGTATTAACATTAGCCAACACCAGTTACAGAATCAAAAGACATCACAAATCTATGGGATTGCAATATCTTTACAGAGAGGAAAACTGAAACAATTATTTGTCAAATCTGAAAGAAAATTGCCTTCAAATTTAAATGACTTACCCAGCGGACTCTAACATAGCAAGCAGGGAATTTGAAAAGCTATCGAAGCATAAAGACCTGGAAATCGTAATAGAAAAAATGTGGAAACTGAAAACAAGAACCAGTCACAGTAGATGCACCTGGAATGCCAAAAAAGGAACGCAACAAATTTCAATTAATACTTGGAAATCCTAGCTTAAGAGAAAAACAAAAATGTATTGATATGTACAGATGGTGTGCTAAGACAAACGTTGTCAGTGTAATACTATTTTTTGTTATAAGAGATAGAAAAATAAGTAGTAAACTCTGTTTATTAAAGCACAACACTACATCTTGGAATTGATTGGGAATATGATCAGAACAAAAATTGAAATATAATATTAATTTACAATACATACGAACCGATCAATCAAAGCTAATCGATCAGACATCGTGATCAGAAAACACAAAAAGGTTCCTTATTATTTACATAGCAGTTCCTGCAATCTCTCATGTATCTTAGAAGATATTCAAGAAGTATAAAATATGTGAACCTTGAAATCGAAATCTTAAAAATCTAACAGATCAATAATTCCAGTCAATAATTCCAGTCATTGTCGAAGCTCTCGAATTGATAGGTGTTATGGTGAAACATACCTATTCCTCAGATAATGAACACTCCCAACTATATTAATAACAGTTAACAGGAAGTTAACGGGTGAAGTTCTTAGATGTTCTTGAGAAGTATTAGAGAAGTTCTTGGGAAGTATATAGGAGTTCTTTAGAGTTCTATTAGAGTTCAGTAGAACTTCTAGACAGTTGATATTAGTCGGCAGTTAGCCGAATACTAAAGAGTAGCTCACAGTAGAAGATTATCAAGTTCCTAAAATTTTGTGTGCGTTAAGTCGATTAGGAACCGACATAGCACGATTATAACCTTCAGTGCGAAAACTACTCCACAACAATATTGAAAATGACTTTTCCTTACCACCGAACATTTTGAATTAATTTGTTTTTCACTATTTTATCACTCGTCAAATATTCACTCATGTTAACAATACTCTCATTTTTTCTGTGATTCGCTAATAACATTCTCTTTCGTAATTGGTAACTCTCTATTCTTTTATTTCATTCCATTGGATATATTTTATTTCTTCCTCTGCTTTTGTATTAGAGTTCAGTCGAACTATTAGTTAATTCCAGTTTGGACATAGTTGGACTAAGGCAGTTGATATTAGTCGGCAGATAACCGAAAACTAAGGAGTCGACTTAAGGTGGAAGATTACCAAGTTCCAAGCATTCTGGGTACGTTAAGTCGATTAGCAACTGATATATCACCATTATAACCTTCAATACGAAAACTACTCCACAACAGATTGTAAATTATTCCAATATACTCATTGAAAGAATTCCTGGAAGCCCAAGACTTAAAAATAGAAATATATGTACTCACAAGTACAACCCACACCTTACAAAGAGTTTATCTTTGTAAAATATGTTTGTTCTTTGGATTAATTTGTTTCTGAAACAATAATCATTGAATGTTGTCATGATGCAATTTCTCACCTTAAGTCACTGGTTGGCACCCGGAAATAAATAATTATACAAAAAAAAAAAAATGAATGTAATAATAATAACAACAACCGAAAAGAAATTTCCATAACCCGATATGCTGTACTCAGTAAAAATCTTGCAATAATGATTCAAACTATGGAATAAATTCATTCTCCTTTGTATACTTTTTATGCTTTTTTGTGTCTTTACTTCAGTATCAACTTTAACATGTCCCAATGAATAGTAGTTCTATTATACTTTGAAATTCAATTGCAACTTACATTCACTTCAGATTCAAACTAATATATATATTGCTAAAGTTGCAAGAAATATCGTCATATTCTTCTACAACTTTCAAATGTACTTGACCTTTTCTGCCGTGCGTTATCTCTTCATGACTGACAATGAAATATTGCCGCTATGCCTAGCAGAGAACTACCGGGATCTACCTAAACCTCATTTTTCAGCGATGATAGTACACTAATAGTTTATCCGGTCTTAGAAGTGTCGAAGTATTTTTTACGGCTTTCTCACAAAGAAACAGTGCATGCCCATTGTTACTGTATGACTATTTGTCAGATAATACCCACTTTTTGGATCTATCAGTTCAGAATTTTACAGATAGGGCTTGCTATTTCATGTCGATATAAACTATTGACAAACATTTCCTCTTCTATTCGTAAGAAGGAAGTTTAACTCAGAAAACACTTATTCCTACAAACGATTTAATCATTAGAAGCCATAAACTTGATGATACATATTTTAAGAAACCTGCTACATTCCGAATTATGTTTTAAAATTCATTAAACAATAAAAGAAGCAATCAATCATTCAGTATTATCCTAATCTTCACAATATTCGCAGTATTTAATAAGTCGCTACTAAGTGGTTCGAACCTGTGTCTTGTAATTTAAAACGTTTAGTTTTATAAAAAAATCTGTAAGAGTTTGACTCAAAGCAGACAGAAAATTTAGTGTTTTAAAGCATTGTTTCAAATATTATTTGCATTTCCAATGAGCATCAAGGCGCGAAATATATAATATATATAATAATGATAGAAATGATAAGTCCTGAGTTTTAAAGTGACGTTTTAATAATTATTTGCTTTCTTTATGGACATGAAGGTGAGGTATATAAAATACTAGCAGTATAGCCCGGCGTTGTTCGGGTGTAATGAAAGCATTAAAACTAATCCATGCTCCTGGAGCTCAGACTCTTTAGACGTTGGCACGAAAGACTAAAATGCAATAGTTGTTTCCATTTAAAGCAAAACCGTAGATTCAAAGAAAAATTAATGGATGTAAGTCAAATTTTGATTTCCTGCTATCGATATCAAATAAATGTTTTTCATCGTAAACTGAATTTTGAAAGCTAAATAAGTTCTCTGAGTAAACGGTATCATGACTGAGACCAAGAACTATAATTATACCTACTTAGAGCCAAATCCGAAGCAATAACTAAAATAAAAGGGCTGAAAAAATACAGATATACAGGCAGATAAACAGACACACACACAAACATCTTGCCTTTAAATATATATATATATTATCGATTTGCTGCACTATTGTAAGAACTGCAACCTTGAAACTTGTGAATATCGTTTCTTATGTCTTTGTCTATGAGTGTATTAAATTTGATTAAAATCGAACCACTCCTTCTATAACCGAGTTTTTTGATTTTCCATATTTATCGGGAGTACCTCGACACAAAACCTAGCTAAGAAAACTCGCAGATACTCATAGTACAACTGTTTAAATTGTCAAGAAAATCACTTCAGCCGTTTCGGAGTCTATAGTTAACGGATACACACACAGACACAGACACACCCAGAACAAGTTCCATTTATAAATAAGTTTAGATATATTAATGGTAGCAATTATCAGTGCTGAATTCAAAAGCATTGTTTTAATTATTACCTGATTTCTTGATGAGAATGAAGGTGACAAATATCGAATATATATTAATGATATTCATAATATCCCTGAGTTTTAAAGTAATGATAGATCATCATTTCAGTTTAATGATTTATTTCTGATTTCAAATTAATGGTATTTGTTTATTTTAAAAGTAATGGTAATTCATCATATCAAAATAAAAATAAGTCTTAATTTCTAAAGAATGCTAATTTTTTATTTAAAAATTAATGATAATTCCTAATTTTAAAAGTAAAGACGATTCCTGATTTCAAATGTAATAATTTGTCATTTCAAATGTAATAATGATTCCTCATTTCAGAAGAAGTGATAAATTTTCATTTCAGTGTAATCATTCTATATCTCAAAATAATGATAATTCTTTATTTTAAATGTAATGATGGTTTCTCATTTCAAAAGTAGTGAAAATCTTTTTATTTTAAATATTATGACGATTTCTTATTTAAAAAGTAATAATAATTTCTTCTCTAAATATAATGATGGTTCCTCATTTAGACAGTAATGATAATTCTTCATTTCAAAGGTTATGATGATTCCTCATTTAAATGATTGCAAGATTAAATAGAAAAACATAACATTATAACAATTCTGCATGTGGTGACATTTTGACGTTATGAAAAACTATTATTACTATTCTTACTACTATTATTTGTACAGAAATTTCAATCCTATTCGCAGATAATTGGCAACGTTTTGTTAAAAATTTCGAATATCAAACAGGAAATGCATATTTTAAAGGGAATTGAAGCTCCTCAGAGGCCGACTTTTAAAGACTGATCACTCATTGACTCAATCGTTAGCGAGAATAAATATTTAAAAATCATGCAACTATAAATGAACCCGTGAACTAGATAAAACTTTGGGGAATAACTGGATTATTTGCAATCTCAAATATTGATTAGAAATACATGCTGTAAACATTGAATCCAAAAGCATTGGTGCCTAGAGACTGACCTCAATGAATGAAATTAAATATTATTGCTTCTGGCAATCAAATCAATTACAACAATCCCTTCAAACCAAACACCTGGTATTTTCTTTCTCTCTCGCTCTCTCTCTCTCTTTATATATATATATATATATATATATATATATATATATATAAACAGAGAAAATCAACACATCGTTCATTCAGCAATGAATGTGAGTACTCTCGGCTACTGTCGTGTGTTTACATTGTAAATAAGACCCCATAGTCACAACAGAGAAATAGAATCGCCGAATGATGTCAAACCAGTTGGGTTCAATCTTAGCAAGAAGCAATCGGATGTCTAATCCGACTGATGAGTTGTGATACAGTGTAAAAACATGTCTGAAACCCAACCGATTTGACATCACTCGGCGATTCTATTTCTCTTTTGTGAGCGCTCGTTATCGGAAGGCGAACTTTAGCGTCTTATATACAATGTAAACATACGCCAGTAGCCGATAGTGCTCAAATACATTGCTGAATGAACGATGTGTTGATTTTCTCTGTTTATATATATATATATATATATATATATATATATTAGTTTATATTCTATATAAATAGATATTATTAAGTTTAAGTTATGATATTTAAGGCAGAGTATAAGGACGATATATATTCTGAATACGCTCTCAATGATAAGGAGGTTAGGAACTGACATGTAACATTCGCAACTTTTCAAAGCAAATATCTCTCAGCAGACCCTGAATATTTTCAAGTCAAGATAAATAATTGTAATCATAATAAGAAATATTACTTTGAGTGTCCAATGGGACTAAAATGTGCGCTTTATCTCGTGGAAGAAATGTACAAGATCTGTGAATGATAAATACTGGGAAATATCGGTTTCTTGAACTGATCAATATAATACATCATTACTTTTTCTATGTTCTTCCTTTATTTTACTCATATTGGTCAACATTGGAAGAATACTGCCATATAACCCCCATAAGACGAGCGGTAGCGATGGAATCCCGGTGATAGTCCTTAAAAAATGTGCTCCTGAACTCTCCCCTATCCTCTCTAAACTCTTTAACTGCTGCCTTTCTGCTTCCTGTTTTCCTGCATTCTGGAAGTTCTCTTCAGTCGTTCCTGTATTTAAGAACTCTGGTGAACCCTCGGACCCATCCAATTATCGCCTATCAGCCTTCTACAAATTTTCAGAAAGTGTTTTGAAGTGTTTAATTAATGCGGAAACAGTTCAACATCTTACTGCCCACAAACTCTACTCTGACAGGCAGTATGGCTTCCGCTTTGCCAGGTCCACGGCCGACATGCTAACAACCGTTACAGAATACATGCTCCAGGCCTTGACAAATCAGGCGAGGCTCGTGCTGTTGCTCTGGATATCTCCAAGGCTTTCGACAGAGTTTGGCACTCTGGCCTTCTATGCAAGCTAGGAGGTTACAGTGTCACAGGACGGTTGCTTGATCTAACCCAATTTTTTTAAATAACCGCAAAATGAAGGTCGTTTTGAATATGTCATTCTATTTGTCTATATTTCTGACATGAGGTAGCATTTACAGTATTTACATTATTCAGACTATTGTCCTCATCTCTTTTGCCATTTTTACGACGTTTAATAATAGATCATTCTATTTGTTTATATTTCTGAGATGAGGTAGTATTTACAGTATTTACATTATTCGGACTATTGTCCTCATCTCTGTTGCCATTTGTACGACGTTTAATAATAGATCATTCTAGTTGTCGATATTTCTGAGATGAGGTAGTATTTACAGTATTTTCATTATTCGGACTATTGTCCTCAACTCTGTTGCCATTTGTACGACTTTTAATAATAGACCATTCTATTAGTATTTATTTCTGAGATGAGGTAGTATTTACAGTATTTACATTATTCAGACTATTGTCCTCATCTTTGTTGTCATTTGCTCGGTGTTTAATAATAGATCATTCTATTTGTCTATATTTCTGAGATCAGGTAGTATTTACTGTATTTACATTATTAAGACTCTACATCCTTCAGCTCAAACGCTCAAACGCTGGTGTGTTTCAGTGCTTTATCATGGGCCCGACGCTCTTCCTTATTTTCACAAATGACCTCCCAGATGAGATCAAGAGCCAAGTAGGCATCTACGCAGATAATACCACAATTTACTTCCGCATTAGTAAGAAACCCGGCATGACGGACAAACATAATCTCGTTGTGGATCTTGAGAGGGATCTACATTCTGTGGTGAATTGGGGTAAGAAATGGCTTGTAAATTTCAATGCGACTAAGACCAAGCTGTTGTCTGTCAACCATCGCAGGCAACATCTCCTGCCTCCCATAAGCATGGACCAAGCTGGTGTCCCTGAGAGCAATGCGCTGTGCCTCCTCGGCCTTGCCCTCTCTTCTGATCTCAAATGGAACCACTACATTGAGTCCATAGCTAAATCCACTGATTAGAAGGTTGGGTCACTCTGTCGGGACAGGATGTTTTTCCCACATGAATCCATCCGGCATATATACAAATCAACCATTCATCCGTGCCTGGAATCCTGCTGCCATATATGTGCAAGTGATCTTGTTGTTCATCTCAGTGTTCTTGACAGGAACCAAAGGAGAATCAATAACGTGATAGGTACCGACTTGTCGGCTCGCCCCCATCACTTCCACACCGACGGGATGTGGCTTCCCTTTGTCTTTGTATTCTATAAATACTTTCATAGCTTCTGCTCAAACGAAGTTAAGTCACTGGTGCCTCTGCAACAGTTGTTTACTCCTGCAACCTGCAAATGGGTCTCACCAAATCACAGATAATTATGCCTTTTTAAGTAAAGGCCTTTTTCTAATACTTCAACGTTTTGGGGAAATTAGGTTTTTGAATTTGTCCAGCGTCTGTAATATTTAAAAAAAATTTTCTTTAGTTTCTTTCTTTTTCCCTCCCTTCCTTCTTTTATCTCTCTTACCACCTTTTTGCCGTGTTGCTTAAACTTACGTCGATTTAACACGGCTGTCTGTTAATTTTTAGTTACATTCTCCCTTTTTTTTGCGAACCCAGACGATGTCAGTTTTTTCTTTTCTTATTTATTTGATTTTATTCTATCTTTTTCTTTTTCTTTTTCTTTTTCGTTTTCTTTTTCTTTCCCTTTATTTTTATTTTTATTTTATTTTATTTTATTTTATTTTATTTTTTAATTTCTTTGCAATCTATTTAAAAAGGAAAAGTAGACTAATTTTTCTCCAGTTTCTGAAGGGATTTTTCTGTTGCTGAGGTGATGTGTCGTCCCCCGTGGGGATCTTCATATCGAAATGGCCATTCAACATCTTTGAATTAATTCTTTTTTAATATATATTTGCTCTGTAATATTTTATTACATGGAGCTCTCTTCCTGTATCATTTTTTAATATTAAAATAAAATTTTTAATATTAATTAGGATCGGGTTTTTTGGAATTTACCTTTCTGCTTTTTTCCCTTGGTTTGAAGTATCTGAATTAAAATATATATAAATGTGTGTGTGTGTGTGTGTGTGTGTGTGTGTGTGTGTTTATAAATTGTTAGGATAGTGGAAAACCTTAATAAAAATAATTAAATATTTCTTTTTGGCCGTATTTATTCAAATATTTTTGAATGAAAGTTTGCTGCCGAAATATATATATATATATATATATATATATATATATATATATATATATCTGCATCTCTGGTACTAATAATAAAACCACTACATATATTGGTTTTACTACAACCACGCTCTCCCGTAGACTTACCTGTCACCTTTCTGATTTGAGTACAATTACACAACCTTTAGAAAAAATAAAACAACTTAGAAAAATATTGTCATGTAGGTAATGTCAAACAGATTTTAATCAAAAATACAAAAATCCTCACTCATACCCATAGAAAAAAACTTTCAAATATTGGAGGCCATCGACATTAAATACAACACAGAATAAAATCACATTTACATCTGGTCATAACACATTACATTGCATTTAAATATATGTTTCTCTTATTATTTTGGAGTTCTCACGTTGTGTGACGTCATAGAACCTCTTTACAAATTTACGAACTGCTTTTGCTATTTTTGATAACTGTTATTGTTGCTTAGCAAAATTTTGTGTCAACACAAGATAAAATCGTCACTGATAGTGGATGTTTTTATGCTAACGTCCTGTAACATCTTTGAAGATAGCTCATGTGAGCCGAAAGCTTAGAACCAACTTGATAAAAATTATCCAAATGTTAGAGAAGTTTTGATTTTATCTGAAATTAAAGCCAAATTACGATGTTTAGAATGGCTCATGATTAAACATAAGAGACATTCATTGTCTCTTATATTTAACAGTATATGTTTAGAAAATTATCTACTGCATCGATATATATATATATATGCGTGCGTGCGTGTGTTTTCAACTGGATTTCAGCTTTTCTCGTTCTCACTGCATAATCGATGGACAGCCCAACTTTTCAGCAACAGATAATGAACTGCTTAGTGGATTTCTTTACACTGACGCAGCAGGTACGCTTTCTCATATTAAATATGTGAGCTGAAATTTTAAACGAAGTTAATGAATGCTCTCTAGCCATAGAAGTAATTTTATTGCATTCAATACCAATGGCGACATAGCCAAACAGACAATAAAATCTATTTTATCCTTAGCAGAGAGCTCTTAACGATCCACAGGAACGAAATTCAATTAAAAAATATTACTCAAGAGTATATAATAGCAGTCTGGTAAGCAGCTGCTAATAAATATTCTTTTATTCTGATAGTCATTATTATTATTATTATTATTATTATTATTATTATTATTATTATTTGCATTACATCTCTGCTGGTTAGCTCCGACTATTGCGTGATATTAAATCTCCAGGATCATTCACAATATCGTTGCAGATCTATCCAGAAACTTTTTTTTGTACAGTTTTCACTATTTGGGGAACTTTATGTTCATATAATCTTGTTTTCATTGTAATAAACATATGTTGTGCACCTAATATAAAATATTATTTAAATCAGTCAGTTAAGTGCCATACGTGATACACGCTTAGTCCATCATGTCTCGAAAGAGACATGAGTGACTGGGCAGAAGATTATCCCGAAGTAGGTTGCCATTGCTTTCTGCGGTAGACTGGATGCTGACCAAGGCTATAGAACCCAATCTGTTCTATTATATAACCCATAACGGGAGGGAAGAGACGGATTAATACCTTTCCCAAGGCTATTTGCGCGTAAGGGAATACAAGCAATTATTTTGCATACATTTCTCTAATCTTGACGTTCTTTATGTTCTTTGTACATTTGTACCTATGTTTGTTCAGAAAATATGTTGATTTCAAATACCAATAATATGTATTTCCAGAAATTCCAAGAAAGATTCCAATTCGCTAAAGTAGGTTTAGTTCAGTTGGTCCCTGTAATGATACCGGGGATTATGATCATGGATTTACGTACGGAGCTTAATGTTTTTTACACTTCGTTTGAAACGATGTTGGCTAAGTTATAATAACGCAAAAACTGCGCCTAATATTTCAAATAGATTCTCTGGTGGTAACATGAAAATCATCAAACTCATGTCTGCCCGCACAGTAGAGTCTATAAATGTAGATATAAGTCTGTTTAACAACAAATTTCCAAAACAATCATCGCCGGGTAAAATGATGCTTACTTTTGTCATAGGAAAGACGTGATTCTACAAGAATGTTTGAAACAATGGAAAAACTCTTAAATCTGTTAAGTCACAACGTTAAGTTGAATGCCCGAATTTTCATTGAAGCCATTTGTCCGATTTCAACAGAATACGAGAACGAACATCATATTTAAATCTATGATTGATGTCGAAATGTATTAGAATATTCCAACTTTGCGATCTTCAATAATATATTTGCTCTTGCCAAAAAATAATGGACTCGCGTGATATTTTATCGGATATGAAAACTGTTTTCGTATTGACTGATTTCTTTGTTTCGACTTCTGAACAATTTATGATTTATTTCAAGCCAAAAAATGTATTTTCGTTTGTAATAATATAATCACTTTGTGCGAGTGAATGTTGTATTAAGAATTATTGGACGATAACAAAGATTTTTAAATATATAAATTATTATATTTAGCTGAAGAAGAATATATTTCTTTAAATTATTTAGCCTTAAGTGAATTTAACATATTGGAGTGTAATACTAACTCGATTCTAACTGTCGTGAAAAATGGATTGACTGAACCTGGGAAGATGTCTACGAATGTGGCCTGCAGGCTTTTGTTTACTGCTAGCAAAATTGTATATCAATTATGAATATTTTCTAGAAAAATGATTATGTCGTTGAAATCATGTTCTATCTTGGGATATCATTTTGCTGCATATAACCGTTCTTCAGTACCGCGAGGTGGTATAATGGAAAGCAAGCTTGTCTCGTTAGAACCATTATAATTTAGTAGTGATGTCGATCCTCGCTGGGTGACCCATACTTTCGGTCTCGTGTCACATCTTAACTGCGCTTAACAAATCACTATGAAACGGTTCTTGATTCAGTGGGAAGAAAAGTGTAGGAAATATTTTTCTCCAAGCATCTGCTGGTTATAGCTACAATTATGTGTTGATAGGTGCTTAACGGCATTTCTTGCTGTTTGCGTATTTTCGATTTTGGTGCCTTTTGGGATCATCCAAGTTTTTCTTTTTTATTCCTTCATTTGGGATTTTTCCTTTCATGCATTATCATATCTCTAGTGCTAAAGCATTTTATGGTGGTGAGTCGTTTACACCAGCTGGCGTTTGATAATTAACTTCTTTTTTTTAATTTTTTTATGATTTGTAGGTTATTTTAAGATTGTGTCTAATCTTTAATTTGTGTTATTTAACTTTTATGAGAGCCAGTCATTTCGACATTCCTTTGTGTTGTATAAATTAGTCCATGAGAATTTTATATTTATAGATTTCTCGATTTTTCTATGTTTTTTTTTTTTTTATATATTGATCGGTTTATTTTTTTTTCTGATTTGGAATAATCTAATTTGCATAAGTTCTTGTCTTCTGTGTTGCTACCTCGAAAGGGAAGAGTGCTATATGTTTTATTTTTGCTTTTTTAGTCAAGAATGTTGAATTAGGATGAGAACTTTTATCATTATGTTTTCTTTATTAATTTTTCCTCACAAGTTTTATTGCCTGCGCCTTAAAGGGGAGGTACTGTATTCAGTCGCGTTTGCCTGCTTCTTTATTTGTCTGTTGTCAAGATATTTAAGGACTTGCTCAGTGGATTAAGATGAGACTTTGGGGAGTGATTGTCTACATGACAGACACGAAATGATAAAATTTGAGGTTCGATCCGTTACGGGATAATGTTTGTCGTTTTTAATTTTTTTCTTTCAAATGCCAATTGCTGAATTACCACACTAGATCATTTTAAATGCTGAATTACCTCCCCTGTTTCCTTTTGAATGTGTATTTGATTTTGAGGGCTGTTAAAATCATTAATTGCATTTTCGCTCGTGAGAGTGTTCAAGTTCATTATTTATTCTTCGTCATTTTTACAATCATATATTACTAATCGCTGCAATATTGTCGGTATTGTTTTGACAGAGGTTTGCGAACTTTGACTGTACGTGCTAATTATTATTATTATTATTATTATTATTATTATTATTATTATTATTATTATCTTTGATTTATGTTGTATACATTACTTTCCGTGTGCTACACTGGTATCTAATGTCAGAATTGGCTTCAGAACATTTTCCAAAGATAACATTTGTAAAAGAACACCCTACACACAAAACACCCCTAAAATCACACACATATTACAGTTTAATCATGTTATTCCAAGTAAGTTGGTACTGTTCATGGGGTTACTGTGAGAGAAAAGACTGTGTAGAGTAAGTATTTAAGAAAGGACAAAAGATGAATTGGATTAAATAAAACGGAAAATGGCAATTGACGTTGCATTTAAAATTTTAGAGTTTGTAGCTATGAGAGAAGCAAGTATACTGCAGTGAGTTCCGCAGGCAGGAAGTTAAAGAAAAGAAGCTGTTAGAATAGAAGTGGCAGTTACATTTTTTTAAAAGTTAAAACTATGAAACCTTGATGCCAATCTAGTAGCATAATTAAATTCAAGTGGACGAGGTAACAGGAGAAAAAAAGCTCGTCAGTGCATTTACCATGAAAATATTTGCAGAAAACACAGAGAGAAGCCACGTCAATGTATTAAGAAAATGAATGAAATCGAGTTGGCAGGTCATGACTTATTAAATTGCAGATTCTTCTTCGGACTTTTTCGAGAACCTCGAGATGGATAGCAAAGGTCCCGACAAGATATTGGAACAGGATTCAATACACATTCAAATGGCAGATTGAATGTTAAAGATGAAATCTGAGGGGAAAAAAACTTTCTAGCCCGACACAGATACCCCAAATTCTTAGCAGTAGATACATCTATAGATACAATATCTTTCTTTCAATTAAGGCTGGTTAAAAAACATAAGATTTAACAGGGGCAGTCGATTGCTCTCAAAGAAACTTGCAAAAACAATAATAATGGCTGGTAGGGAAATTTTCTCTGGTATTTACAGGAGATTACTTTTGTTTTGTTTTGAAGGTATTCAAATATACAAGCCAATTTCTACCCCAGTTAACCATGTTTGACGATCGATTTCAAGGACAGCAGAGAGGTTTACTTTATCATTCTTGGTAGATTTCCTAATAAGACTAGAGTAAAGGGTGGGGTCATCTGTATAAATGCTTACTTTGAAAATGAAAACGGGAGAATCATTAATGAAAACCAGAAACAGCGTAAGACCTAAGATAAAGCCTTGAGGAACACCAGAGTATTTGTGAATGGGTCTGAAAAGTTGTCCGTTCAAAACGACCTTAATTTATGATTCAATAGGAAGTAGAATGATGCTGCAAATATAATGGATCAAGAATGTGAATAATGATGAGGTTTTGGAAAAGATGGAAACGAAAAGGAAATTAATACTGAGCATCAGGAAGAGACAGCTGAAGTTCCTGGGATATTAAATGAGGAAGAAGGGCTTGAAGAACCTGATACTAACAGACCAGATTGAGGGAAAAAGAGACAGGGAAAAACAGCGGGTAACATATTTGAAGTACCTAATCAGGTGGATTACGGAACGAGGGTTGCATGGTGCAACAGGAGAAGGCGTGTTAAGAGCCACCGGCGATAGGGAGACGTGGAGGTCCATGATCGCATACGTTCTGAAATGAGGAGCCACATAGAAGAAGAAGGAAGATCCGATGAATCAATCAATAGTCAAGAAACACCGTAACCCTAGAGCTTGCACATAAGACTAGCATGACAAAATCAGTCAAATGTTTCGAAATATCTAGTGAAACTTCACGAGATTGTCCATTATTATCAAGAGCCTGGTATACTTATTCAGTGAGTGCCGTTAGCATATCTGGAGTAGACCTTCTGAAATACTTTTCCGTTGCAACCAATGGTGTGTAGAGCAGCGTTTTTGCTGTTTCCGTAACATACTGTTTTTTATGGGGCCTGGTTGTTAGCCCTGTGCCCAACCCCCAAACCTAGAGGAAGGTGATTTTTTAAGCGTAGCTTAGACATGACACACGGCCAAAAGTAGGGGGTACCCAGTGAGGATCGAACTCACTATTCCGTTATAATGATTCTTGCGAGACGAGCTTGCTAACCATTACACCACGCCGAGCTGCCCAAACCTTCTGAAGCGGAAGTCAAATTGTTTGTCAGGAAAAAAGATCATGTGAGATGACAGGCATAACTGCTTCATTAGAGCTTCGAATGCTTTCCTGAATTGGGGTTGGGGGCTGATACGGCGATAGTTAGAGATGTCAGAGGGTTTATCACAGATCTTAAAAAGAGGAACTTTAAATGAGTAATTTCAATAAGCCGGAAGGTAGCAAGTAGAAAGGGGATTGCTATAGATTTTAAAAAGGACTACAACCAGTTAATGAGCACATTTTATTAGAACTACGACTGGGCTTTTGTCACTTCCGCTTGCCTTATGGAAATCTAATTTAAAAATGATATTCAGGAGCAGGGAGAGAGTTATGTATATATCACTCATTTTAGCCTATATTCTACGTGAAGAAATGGATGTGATTAGTACAAATGTGTTAACTTTAGAGTAAGAAAAAATTTTCAAAAATGCCTTCAACCTTACCTGCTGTATATATAAGAATTTTGAGTTTATTGAATAGAACGGTGATTATGGGTTTGATGTTATTCTGCACACTCTTGCAGATTCACTAGGAATCTCTGAAGCAGAAATTATTTGATACCATACATTGTTTTATTCTACCAGCAAATATTATTTTTGCATTATTTAGGACACGCTTGCATTCATTAAAGAGCAGATCCAAATAGGTACCTATTGTTAAGAGACGTGTCACTCCGTTACAGTCGGAAAAATTGCTTCCTCTGAGTAATAGCAACCGAGCATGCATGTGAGAACCAAGGAAGAATATGAACGAGAATGTCTTGGAGCTTCCTTGTTGGAAATAATGCATTGATGCTGGCTTTTACCAAGGAGGAGAGGTCAGGGGAACAGTCTTAAAAAGGGAGACTAAAAACCTGGCTCCAAAATACATCACGAAAGAAATCGTGGAACTGTTGTATACCAATAAACAACAAACAAGCATGTATATGAAAATATATAATAATATTTTTTATTGATGACGATGGACCGTGTGGCACAAGGACAGAGAATTGAGAGCGCGCTTCGAAGGGGTTGACGGGGGGTGTCGTCGTATCTGTTCTCCTCTGGACTGGTCTGTCTCTCTGTCTGCGTCTCGACTCGTCTGCCGACTCGTCTGCCGTGAAATCCGTGCCCGAGGTCTTTTTATCTCCAAACCGGTACTTCCGATTATTGCCTCGCCTACGCACGCCCACGTAATTCTCAGAGACACCTGTTCTGCTTGCCTCTTGTAGCCATTTCCGCTACTGCCGGAAATAAGGTCAAACAAACATCCGTTCCTTTCAACGGCCGGAAAACGCCCCCGCTTCCTCACTTCCTCGGGTGGGCCTAGATTGTTATATTACAGAACGTGTTCTAGTCTGTATATTGATTGCAGAATGATATTTTGTTTGTAAGAGATTTCTGAATGAAGGGGGGAAATTAGAGATGTTTACAGACTCCACCACTTGATCAAATTTGCCAAGGGAACAGAACTGCATTGCCTGATATGGGTCGGTGATCGAATAAGAAGAGTAAGAAGAAGACGTACTTCTAGGGTACTAGAGAAATGCGTGGGGAAGTCTATCACTTGCGTGAGAGATTAACTGTTTCAGAAGTTCAGGGTTTGGCTGCCAGCAAGATCAGTGACAGGTTTTTTTATGTCATTTGGCATGATGGCCAGTTAAGTCCCTAAATACAAATACATTTGCAAACGGATGTAGTGAAAACGCCTTTTCCATATTGTCAGAAATACTATCGAGCACGGAAAAGTTCTGAGAGAAAAGGAAGTGGTATAGAAAAAAGCTATAGCTGACTGTATCCAAAACCGAGAGGGAATTCAAAAGAGATCTCGTTAGCCAAAGGGAAATGCTCGTGAACATAAAGATCCAGAAAATGCAAGTAGACATTAAAGTTCTCCCTAAGGAGAGGAATGTAAGCATGAATCGAGACATCAGACGAGAGCTTTTAAGAGATAGGGTTAGATTAATCTTAAGGTTACATAGATAACGCTCTTTGTAATATGTGAGCTTACATACTTATATACATATCGCCATGTACGCACGTATACACACATATACCCACATACTCTTACATTAGTACCGCACATGAAACCTTTTTTACCGCGCTTTATTCAGAAATATATAAGCTGATATTCACACGTGCTTAGGCCAGTTGGATCCTGCTTTTCGGAGCTAACAGTCCGAATGCCGTTAGTTCCTTTCCAACTCACATACTGCGCTAATTGCGTTCAGCAATTAGTTACATCAAAAATGTTTCTCTCTCTCTTACAAGCATACTTCACTACATGTATAATTATATTCAACTACTAATTAGTACAAAGATCATATTTCCTTTTTCAGGAACTCTTCCAGCATGAACATTGATACATTTTTTCAACATCCAAGAGAAAACTTTCTCGAGCTACAATAAATGGTAACCATGTTGTCCAGTCCACAACAAGCTCTAATTGGAAACAATTTTGTATTGTTTAAGGGATGGGCTACCAGGAATATATTATTATTATTATTATTATTATTATTATTATTATTATTATTATTTGATTTGACATTGATCGTGACCTTGACTAAGTTACGATTGGCTTCTAAGTCAAAAGGAAAAATTAAAAAGATGAATTTTTGTTCAGAAAATGCAAAAAAATGCAATCACCGACTGGAGATGTAGACCTGAGTTTTCATTTTTGTTTTATTTGCAATTCAGATATTTTAAGTTGGCTTGTTATATTTATCGACATAATCGTTTGTTCAATTTAAGGTCTTTCTCAAGGAATCGTTAAGAGGAATTAATAGCATTGTTTTCCGATTTCGCAGTCTATCTGTTTCTTTCATGATTCTTCTTCTTCTTCTTTTTCTTCTATTTTTCTTCTTCTTCTCTTTATTTTTAGTATTATTATTTGTAGTAGTGTTATTATTAACCATATTACTTCCTTTGATTTCTATTTATACATCTTTTCTACTAGGGTTCAAAGAGAGACCTGACGTCAGAAATTGCTTTATGGCATTCTGCACTGATCATTTTGTAATAATAATAAAAAGAAAAAATAAACACAACTAATATCACACATTTTTTTTTTCAATCATCTCACCCCAAGCAAGGCATTCCACTGCTACTATTGCGCATGGGGCTACATAGGGGAAGGTAAAGAGAAGGAGTGGTTAGACATAGGGAATGTCAGGAGGAAGGTGACAGATGAGTAAGGATACCGAGAATGAGGGTTGGGCAGATGGGAAGAGTGTTTGATAGAATAGGAGCAGGTTAGTGTGTTAGGAGGTGTCTATTGACCTTACATTTAAACTCCTGGAGATTGTAGCCGTCGGGGAAGCAATCGTGTGGAAGGGAATTCCACGGTCGGGAAGTGCGAGGAAAGAAACTATTGGAGTAGAAGTTACGGTTGCATTTTATAGGTTTCACTGTAAAAGGGTGGGATCTAGTTACTAATCTAGTATCTCGTTCAAATTCGTATTTAAGGGGCACCAGTGATCTAAGTTCATCGGAGCAGAAACCGTGAAAGTATTTATAGAAATAAATATATATTATTATTAAATGTATTAGAGAGTTGAAGAACTTTTTAATATGTGACCTTTACATGTGAGTACATTTTTTTTGTATTTCTTTGAGACATGGGCTACCAGGAAGTCATTCAATGTGTCTATTGGAGCCTTTACCGATCAATCCTGGTGATCCAAATAAAGCTTGAAATATTGATGTCTTCATTTGCCATATTTATATGATTTCCACTTAAAGATACTAGTATTTTGATAGTTTTGGTGATCTTTGAGGGCACATAACAATCTTCAGGGACTGCTATGTCGATATTAAAGAACATTTGGATCATGCGGACAGTGATCGCAATATCTCGGTGATTAGATATTATATTTCTCACCGTGCGCATTCTAAAGTCCTATAAAAATATTACAGTGCGTATAACTGTAATCGTGAATAGGTGACGTTCTTACCAGCTTCTTGCTGTTTGCTTCCCTTAAAAGTTGTGTATTGTTCACTATGGATGTGCGTTGTGGTGCAGTGGATATCGGCTCGGAACGAGAAATCGGGGAACCGGTTCAAATTCCGGTTGAATTCATTGCATTCACTTATGCGCAAATACCCTTGGGAAAGGTATTAATCCGTCTCTTCCTTCCAGTTATGGGTTAAATAACAGGACAGATTGGGTTCTGTAGCCTTGGCTGGCAACCAGTCTAACGCAGAAAGCATTGGCTACCTACTGCGGGATAATCCTCTGCTCAGTCATGATCGCTCAAGCGTGTTTAACGTATGGCACTTAACTGACTGATTGTTCACTACACATATTGGCCCACACTGTCATTCCTAGTTTCATTGTCAGATACCGTTCTTGTACAGTATGTAATTAAATACTCTCCTATTTACTTTATAACCATATCTATTATTGTTTAAAATATGTAAAACGAGGAATACGGACATGCAGAAGGTGTTGCAGGGAGTCTCCTAGAATTATTTCTTGTCGGATATTCATTCAGTTGGAATAGCAGTACTTTTTGCAAGATGTAGGTATAATGTTGGTTTCAATGTTCCCATGCTATCACCGAGGTTACTTTATATATTTATAAAGTCTTAAACATATAAGTGTTGGCACTCTTTCAACGGTTTTATAGTAATCTCGGTGTAGTGTAATGTTTAGCAAACATGTCTTGCTACAACCTATTACAACGGATCAGTGAGTTTGATCCTCAATGGGTACCCCATCCATTCGGTCAAGTGCCACATCTAAGTGGTTCTTAAAAAATCAATTTTTCCCACCTTGCTAAGATTAGAACCTCTTTTTCACAATTTTAAAGAACAATTAAATTTCGGAATATTTGATATTTGAAACCGTATGAATCTCTAAGATATAAATTCTTCTCTAAAAGAAGAATGTTATTTGTTTCAAGAAATTTTAGTTTGCCATATGTTCAATGTATATGTTATTGGTTTATAATTTTTCGGATTAATTCTTTTACACGTCGTTGGTATAACAGCTCCAGTGGTCCATTTTGGGACTTCATTGATATAATTAATTTTCATTGATAAAGTTAGTTATCGTGTTTTATTTGTTAATGACAGATGATATAGCTAAACATTGGGTATCTTGTCATTTCCTAGGGTTTGGGGATTTCGTGAGAGCTTGCATAACATTGTTCTTAGTTACATTCTTCCATTTATGCACAACTATATTCTTCATTGGTTCTTATTCTTGTTTGATCAGTTCTTTATTGGAATTATACTTCTATGATTTCCTCTAAATATCCTCACAAAATTCTGCATATTTTCAGCAGATAATGGCTTTTTGTCTTCTATAAATGCTTTTTGAATTTCCCTGTAAATTTAGTATCTCTAATTTGCATCTAATTTCCCTCTGTTTCCCATTTCAATATTGCTTTCCAAGCTGGATCGTTTTGTCTTTTATTTGATCTTTTTTTTCCTTTACACCAATTGGATCCAGGATGCAGGTTCTGTTACGAATAACAACCCGCGGCCCGTGGGCCACATCCGGCCATCGACTGGATCTTGTCCGGCACGCTACCTTAATCTTGATACGATATAAATATAGGTAAGCCAAACCAAAGTGACAGTTGGTAGTTTAAATATATTGCGTCGAAATTTTAAAATTTCTTTCTTTTTACCTGGAGAATTTTATTTTTTTATTTGTACGGATCACCAAAATTAGCGTACGGCCTCACTTTCACTTTTTCTGTTAAATTGCTTTCGTGAGCGGGCACTTTTAAATGAATATAAAATAGTGATTTCAACCGATTTTAATGGAATTTCTTTTCAGTACTGATTTATGAAACTGTTATTTTTAAGATGTAATATTATTTTAAGAAAATTCCCGTCAGATATTAAATTATATTGAATAATTGCTTTCTTCAAACACATAGAAAATTTATTCATATATTTAATAACATGCAAGAATGCAAATTTGCCTAGGTATTGACGGGTATCATTGCTAGTAATACATATAGAAGTTTTCTCAAGACTAATAACAAAAACAATATCAAAAGATAAGAAAAGAAACAACGATCAATCTTTATACAATTAGTCAAGTTATTTTTAAACAAATAAGCCAGACTTGTTCGATGCTAGCCATAATTCATTTATAAATTATTAATCCTGCCATACATTCTGTTTTCTTTTCCGGCGTAACAATTATTCGAAGAGCTTAAAATCGGCCGATGCTGGACGTTTGCCAGATTCGCCTCAGAGTGAATTATGTTAAGAATTCGCCTGATTACATATATGGTTCAGATGTGCCAACATTCTCATTGGGAGGATTTTATTTGTTATGTTAGGCCAAGATTTGTTTCATCCTTTAATGAACATCCGACAAATGAAATATTCGGGGATTGATTGATAAGTATATTCTCTTATCTTATTAAACAAAATTTAGCTCAACTTGATAGTTAGAAACAAAGTAAAGAGTCTCGATTGTAATATAATGGCTGTCTTCCGGGATGGCAGCGAAGGCTAGGCAATCTCATCACAGATGGAAAAGAAACTGAAGCCAACAAATATGTGGTTCGAGAAAAGGATCCTGCAAATACCATGTACTGAACACAGACTCAATGACACGTCTTAGGGAAAATTAAATCACGAAAGACAAATACGTTGCATCCGAATAAAAAAAATCATTTGAAATATACGATTTTATTTGTCAATTAACCCAAAAAGAAAAACTATTTTATATTTACTAAAGTCCACACTAAATTCTCCCTAAGAAAAGCCCATCCATTGCACTCTGGTTGGGTTGATCTTTGCGATCACTCCAAATTGTGCGACTTGGGCGCGCTATTTTTAAGTGTGAGGTACGTTCGCTTTCACCCCGATAAACAACCCAAAAACATAATTTTTTCTTACTTTTTTCATATTGTAAAAAAATCTCTTGTAATTACTTCGAAAAAGAGCTGTACTTAGAAATTACTTCTAGATTTTTTGGGCAATTTTTCATTCTGCGGGTTGGATTCATTGCTATGCTAGCTAAATAAATTACTATTTAAAATTATCATTGTAGAAGTGCGCCAAATATATTATAATAAAAACAAAGAATGTTTGATTGAAAATTTTTAATTTTTTGGTAGGTAAATTAATATTTAAGTTAAGTATTGTTATATTATTTGTAGTGGATTAACAGAAAAGTTATTACATTTTTATTCTAATTATCATCATCATTAATCTATTCCTCCTACTACTACTTTTTCTTCTTCAATACGTCGTGTTCTTTTAAAATAGGAGCGATTCAAAACTTCCAGTCGTTTGCTGATCTTAGTAAGGATTGGCTTCTTGCTATCTCAACGAATCCTTGTTCAGTCAATAATTTGCACAAGATGATTAGGTAATTCGTGCGCTGTTTTTCTCTGTCCATTTGTATGTGATGGTAAAAAGCTATCTTTCTGAATTATGTGCTCTATAAGAAGAAAAAGAAGAGAAGAAGAACAATAATAATAATAATAATAAGAAGAAGAAGAAGAAGAAGAACAACAACAACAACAACAACAAGGAAATCACGATCAATTTTTTTTTTTTTGCTATTACCTCTTTTATTTTGTCAAGTCTAGTCATGATTTGATGCTCGAAATTTTTCATTCCGATCACGTTTAATGATTCGTGTTTGCTTTTGGTTCAATTAGAAATACTGACGTCAAATTCTTCGTCGGTTGAAATTTTTTGACATTTCAATGTCTCTTTCAATTTCGGAACAACATGAAAATCTGAGCTTTGCATATAGAGGTTAACAGGCATGAATTCCAAGCTTCTCACTGTTTACTGGCCTCAAAGCATCGCTTCGCCGTTACGACATCCCTTTTCCCACGATCTCATTTGCTGGCTTATTCCAAGGAGGCGTTTTGCGCTTTTACGCATTTGCGATTTTTGATTCGTGAACAAAATTGGTTCATTTTTAATCACTAATCTCAAACAAATTAATGCTATTACTGAATGTTTTCACACAACAGCCTGGCAGAAAGTGCGCTAAAACAGCACTCTATTGAATAATTTTTTTAATCATTTCACCCCAACCAAGGTATTCCACTGCCACTATAGCGCAGGGGGTTACATAGTGGAAGGTGCTGAGAGAGCGATTAGATATAGAAAATGTCAGAAGGATGTTGATAGACGAGTAAGGAGGTACATAGGAAGAGTTTTTGAGAGAATGGGTGCGAGTTAGTGTGTTAGGAGGTGTCTATTGATCTTACATTTAAACTGCTGGAGATTGTAGCTGTCGGGGAAGCATGTATGTGGAAGGGAATTCCACAGGCGGGAAGTGCGAGAAAATAAGCTATTGGAGTAGAAATTGCGGTTACATTTTATCGGTTTCACTGTAAAATGGTGGAACCTAGTTGCTAAACTAGTATCTCGTGCAAATTCGTACCTAGGGGCCACCAGTGATCTAAGTTTATCGGAGCAGAAGCCGTGAAAGTATTTATAGAAGAGGCACAAGGAAGCCACGTCACGCCGGTGAGAGAGTGACTGCAGCCGGTCAGCCAAGTCGGTATCGATCACATTACAGATTACCCTTGTAATTTGTCAAGAACCCTGAGGGGAATAGCAGGGGCACCTGTCCAGATGTGACAACAGTATTCAATACACGGGCGGATGGTAAAATGTGTTACTATCGCCACTATTACTGGAGCTCCGTAGTAAGAGAAATGGCCTATCATATGTAGATAAATAAGTAGATAAATATTGACCAGCATTCAGTAGAGCAATGTAAAACCCACAAAATAATTTTAATTACCGTTAAAATTATCAAATTATCGCCTAATGTTTTCAAGTTATCCTAAAATTTATTTCGTATATAAATATGTGTTCGATCGTCACTGAGTTCCAAGTTCTTGCCCTATTTTCCTGATCGACTTTTGTTTCGTAAACATGCTTTTGTTCAATTGGTTCTTTTATGCCATTTACTTCACACTTGATGTCATATAGCACATTAAACAGCTCTTCAAATATATCAGATACTAAATGCGATAAATTTTTGTTCATCTTCTTAGAGAAAGAATTCTCCTTGTAATATAATTTGCGAATCAAACATATTGCACCCAATATTTCTGCCTATCATTCCCATAGGGAACTTAAAATTTCCAATGGAACCCTTTACTCACGTGAAAGAATCATTGTCCTTCCATTCCTTATACTAAAAGTATATGCAATGTCAGTTAATAATCACCAATGCTTAATGAAAATGACACAGATGGTAGAATGGTTGTTTTCATACCAGGATGGGTCTGCTTGGTCAAGCAGTAAAATATATTCTAAACATGTGTAATGAAATTAGAAAAAGTTAACTCATATTTATTTGAAAAAAAAAAGATCTCAAAGATGTCTACACGAAATTAAATTCCCATCTCTTTTCTTCCGCAACTCACAATCTGTAAAAAAATCTTTCAAAAATAGTAGCCAAACAAAAATTATCTGAAGAATAACCCTCACAGAAAAAAAAATCCAAAAGTGTATGACGATAAAACAAAGACATAGCATTAGAAGTTATTAACTTTGTCCAAGAATTAGAAGAGGAAACGCTGAATCTAAAATCGTATATTCTCTTTTAATTGATTATTATATCATGCTCGCCAAATGCAAGTTTACAATGAACAAATCGGCGGATCAGTAGTTAGTGAAACGCACTAAGATTTTATATTCACTTTTTGAGAGAGGAATGCATTTATTTATTTCTTAGCCGAGAAGTCTGAAATGATTTTAATTCGCTTTCACTGGCGTTAATAAACTGTTTTTTACCTAGTTATTCACGTACAGAATGCGATGAATAAATTGTCGTCTAAATTATGCAAACATAAAAATAACACGGACATCTCAAACCAGCACATATATTTACCAACGTTAAACAGATATATCTTGAAATAATAAAAAGTACATTTATTTAAAAAGATCACTATTCGTTTCAACCACGGTCTTAAGACTACTTTGGGATATTCTGCAAAGTTACTGGTCGGGTTGCTTGCTTAATCCTGTCATAATCTTATTTTTACGTTATCTTTGGTGTTACGGGAAGTTTTAGTCTCTCGTTGAAATTTGTCCCACGCAGAATAATTTTGGTCATAGTAGCCTAGGGAATTAAGTTATTTGTTGTAAGGCGTGATGTGCTCGCAGAAACCGACAGATATGAATGGTCTCTCATATTTGTGTGGCATGGTACAGCGTCCGGTTTCCAGAAATTAAGGTCTTCAAGCGATCATTGTTTCGATCTAAATCAACACTACATATTCAAAGCACTTTATGTAAGTTTCCGTGTTTAAACCTATGCCTTGCTGGAAGCCGAATAAAAAGAAAACGTCACCATCACGACTGATCGCTTCAAACACTCTCATAATTCCCGTTAGATTAATTAACCTTTTCCTAATCCGATACACTGTCTTCAAATCGGCACCCAAACCTTCTGAAATGTTTGCATTAGAACATTCATTTCGAGCAGTACAGCATACCTTTTTCCAAATTTCTAGCGAAGTGTATTGCAATGCAATAATGCGAAGTGTATTTATTAAATAAACGACAATTTATTCATCGCATCCTGTACGTGAATAACTAAGTAACAAAAAGTTTATTAACGCCAGTGAAAGCGAATTTCCGTCATTGTGCTCTTTCTCCCCTCCCCACACAGTCATACACACAGTCCTACTATTTACAGCAGTCACAACCATAACATAAACCATTACAAATATCAATTAAGTAAACCAAAACTAAAATTCCCAGATCACTTCATTTATTATGGCATACCAAAGCAAGATACCCAATATCGGAAATGAACAGAAAATCTGTTTCCAAGTCTTCATTATTTAATTTTGTTACATTATTAATTCATCATTTCTTTATCATTAAATCTGTTCTCTAAATTTTCAAATTAATTACGGAAACAATTTGTATAATATGATAGCTATTAATCTAGATGCTTTTTCTCTGAGGTATGTAAGTAAAATTTTGCCAAAGGCCGGCTTTTTACTCCTCCTGTTTCAATATATTGTAATTTTTCCTGAAAAAGGAAAAAAAAAGGTATGCAGTTGTGTAATGGCCATATTGAGAAATTCTCAACCAATGAAGCTTCTCAGCAAAATCTATAATGTTATCGGCATTTGGAGATCTCTTTCCCACTGTCGTGACACAACTATTCTCTGCTGTTCCTCTAAACATTTTTATAGCAATTCTTTTCACCTCTTTTTTACATTGATCGTATGAATTTAGCTGTAATACTATACTGGCAACTACGTTTTACTGTTGAAATAGTGAGATATAACCGTATAATACATCCTTTTTTTCTCGCTTTCTTGAACATACGATTTCACCATCGGGGATTAAATGTACCGTCAATCGTCATTTCCTGTATTGAACATGTTTTTATTATTAGTTTTGCTGATTTTCATTTACTCTCCATAGCTCATGTCAACTCACTGGCATTATTGCATTGCTTGGAATGAAATGCATATCTCTCTCTCTGAAAAGACACAAAAAGTGTCGAAACAAAATAGCTACTTTTGTAGTGATATTATAACATATCAATGTTATAATTTATTAATAAATATTATTATTATTATATATATATATATATATATCACACTGATTGAGCACTCTGGAAGAATGGGGGGGGGCTTTGCAAACAGTAGCTACCCAGGCATATACGCATCACTCATTCGATAATGAATTGGAGCACTCTAGCTATTGGGCGTGTTTATACGCGCTAAAAAGCCTGCCGTCTCCTACCGGACGCTCGTGGACTAGGGGTAGAATCGCCGATTCGGTCGGGTTTCAATCCTGGGTTAGGATGCGAACGGAGTCTAAGCCGTATTGATGAGCTGTAATGCAGCGAAACAGATCTGTCTGCGGATGACTATATATATATATATATATATATATATATATATATATATATATATATATATATAAGCTGACTTAACTATATGACACATTGAAATCTTCCGAATTATATATAAGTAGCAGTTTTGCTTTGTAGTAGAAGACAGGCAGAGTGACTGGAATCTATTCCAGCATAATTAACTCATAAGTGTTCAATCGTATATTTTTATACTACTGTCTTTGTAATATATATGTTTCACACATTTTCGTCTTTGTTTCTTTATTTCTAGCCTCAACCGACCACAACAGCTTAGCGAAGTGGTTTCTTACGGGTCACACGAGGTTTTTACGGACGACGAGGATTCTTTATTTCTCTTGAGAACCCTGGAAGGACTGAGTGGACATTGTCAATATTAGTTCATCATTGTACGGCACCGAACCAAAAAAATGTTTTATTGTTTTACACAACTGTATTGAAAATCTCGATAAAAAAAATAGAACGTAGTAAAAAAACGTGAAACTAACTTAAATGATATTTTTAAACTACAAAGATTTATGTTTATCTAGAAAAAAGCATCCGTGAATGTCTGAGTGAGTATTTAACGTTATTCACTTTTAATTAATTGTTATTTCGTTACTGAGTTTATTAAAGTTTTTTTTTATTATTTAAAGAAAAGAACAGTTTTCAATTGAATTTACTTTGTATTCGAGTAATCCTAAAAAAGACCCGGATAAACATGGAGGAATTTAAATCCACCATGCTGGAATTACTTAAGTTCTAACTTGAATAGCAAAATCAACGGGAACTTAAATGGCAATTATAGCAACTTGAATATCAAAAGCAAGCTGAAAAAGAACGGTTTCAATGTCAAAAACCAACTGAAAAAGGACGGCTTGAATTTCAAAAACATGCATAAGAAACACGAAGAAATTCTACCTCGAACTCAGCAAAAACAAAGAAATTGCTTACACTACCAAACAGTTGATAAATTAGTGAAAACAAAAATGCGTTCTCACAAAACACTATCTAACGCGCAATACACATTTTTAGATATTCTCCAGAAGAAGATATAACTTCGCTCTCTCTTTTAAAAGACTCAAGTATTTATATGCCACAGGTCGTATACATTAGACGGACTCCAAGAAAATCTGACTTCCTCGAAAATTAGGCACTGCAGAGAACAAGAAATTTGTGACTTTATTTTACCCCGTAAAACAAGCGAATTGACATTTACTGAAGTGGTTAAATTTCTTACAGAACTTTTTAACCTAAGATGCGAAAATTTCAAACTGCTAGAATTGAGTGCAAATAATTTAAACTGTCTGATATTTGTTCAGGGACTCGTCTCAGCTAACGACTCTGAAATTAGACATAGAGTTCAAAATAAACAGGAAAATGAGTCAAACCTTGCTCTAAAACAAAAAGTAGAGGGTTCTCAGCGATTCGTAAATTTATGTCAAGATTCGAAAAATATCGAGAAATCTGGTATTGCTCGCATTTGAAAAGTACGCCGAAAGAAAATAAACAAATTCTCCTCTTAAATTAAAATAATCACAATAGAAATGAGACATGCTTTCTAAGTCGTGTTTCTTTCGTGGATTATTACATCGGTATAAAAACTGCACTTACCGGAAATATGCTTTCATTTTAGCCGTAATGGGCACAAGAGATCACATTATCGAGCGAGAAAAATGTTAATAGCTACGTAAAAAACACAAAAGCAGATGAACAAGACTGGTTAAAAATTAGGAAGTAAATGATGCAAGTGCAAAATAAATATTAATCTACAGTTGGATTCTGGTTCAGATTTAATAATAATAAATCTATGCGCTTGAAAAAAGATGGGAAAAACAATCTTGCTACGAACTAATGAAATGGCCAGTTGCGGGACTGGGGAGAAAATGATGTTTACGGGAGAAATTATCACGAATCTAATTTTTCAAGGAAGAACGTTAAAACTAAAAACATTTTTATTAAAAAAGAAACAGAACATTTATTTGGCACCGACGGAATGGAGGAGTTTACGCTGTGGGTCATGGCAATTAATTCATTTTGTCAAAAATAAGAAAACCTGACCACTGAGGCAAATAATGTAATTAAAAAAAAACTTCTAATTTTTCCGTAAGTTTTCTCGCGGGGACTTGGTCGATATAACAGAATAAGGGTAAAATTCGAGTTAAAAGATGATATCCTGCCAGTGTTTCAGAAAAAATGTAATGTACCTTTTGTCTCTTTAACAAAAGTAAATGACGAACTGAACAGAGTAGAAATAATTGGTGTCATGTCGAAAATTGTATATAGTCAATGGGATCCACCGATTATATCTGTGAAGAAAAAGTCAAACGACATCCAGGTCTCTACCGATTCTCGACGGTGTTTAATGTATCACTCAAAGATTATCATTATGCTGCATGAATGTTTCACGAAACTAAATAGGGAAAACTTTTTTTTATACATTTGACCTCAGTGCCGTGTATGTTCAAATGCCGGTAGAGGATGAATGTTCTAAGCTGCCTTGTATCGACAACTATTGTGGGTTGTACAAGTTCAAATGTCTACCGTTCAGGGTAAAGGTCGCAACGGAAATTTTCCAGCAAGTGATGGATAACGAGCTGAGTGATTTTGAATTTGCGGTTGCATATTTTGACGACATTTTAATGATCAATCAAAATTTAGATCAGCATAATATACATGTGCATAAAGTATTCTCAAGAATTTATGTGTACGTGTTCAAATTTAAAGATTCCAAATGGGAATACTTTACGGAAAAAAAACTTATATACTTGGGACACATCATCGATAAAGAGGGCATAAAACCAAATCCAGAGCGAACTACAGCAATCGAAAACATGCCAGCTCCTGAAAATATATCTACCTTGTAAAACTTTCTAGGATTGGCAAATTATTATCAGGCGTTTACACCGAGCATGCACAAATTCAGTCAGTCAGTTAAGTGCCATACGTGATACACGCTTGGGCGATCATGTCTCGAAAGAGACATGACTGACTGGGCAGAAGATTATCCCGCAGTAGTTTGCCATTGCTTTCTGCGGTAGACTGTTTGCCGACCAAGGCTATAGAACCCAATCTGTCCTGATATTTAACCCATAACTGGAAGGAAGAGACGGATTAATACCTTTCCTATGGGTATTTGCGCGTAAGTGAATACAATGGATTCAACTGGAATTCGAACTCGGCTCCCCGGTTTCTCGTTCCGAGCCGATATCCACTGCACCAAAACGCATATCCTTCCATGCACAAATTACGTGCAACCATTAAACGAACTTTTGAATAAACTAAGAGAACTAGGAATGGACACCTTTAATGCCAAAATGCATTTGAAAAAATAATGAAAGTCGTAACGTCGGATATCTTTTTCATCTACTATAACCCAGATAGGACATTATAGTTGCCAACGACGCCAGTTTGTATGGCGTTGGAGCCTGTATTAAGCACATGATGCCAGATGGATCTCACAAAGCAATAACTCATGGATTTAAAAAACAAAGTTTTAGCAAAAATTCCCCGAAATTCTGCATTTCTGAGTTCTCTTCATTTTTCAATAGTACTCGTAAATAAGATAAAATGTATAAATAAGTTTTTAAGCCAATGCATTTAACTGTAATTGTTGTTTTTTTACTTGTACATAATTTATTATATATATATATATATATATATATATATATATATATATATATATATATATAAAAGTCCTGACGATCCGGCGAGTGAAACCACGGTCGACTTTTGGCTCACTTTTAGATTTAGTTTGTGTTTTTGCTCTACTTTCGTACTTTCTTATTGAGCTCTTTCTTGTTAAGGTTTTTGTCTTGTTTTTTTCTTTCGAACACAACTTATGGTTTGTTTGATTCTTTTTTTATTCCCCTCTACCCATTTGGTAGTACCTTTTGGGTTTGACGACTAACTTTACCGTCTTGCTAGCAGTAGGTTTTTTTCTGATTTCGGTCGTGATTAGTGCTACTGTTTTGTTAGTACGTTTTACAATATATATATATATATATATATATATATATATTCCTAATTCTTTTTGGAACAATTTTAATTTCATACATATTTGTAGATACTTATATTTCTTTTAAACGATTTTTTAAATAAATTCTTAGATGATTTTTTATCCTTATATATTTTTTCTCTTTTTTTAGAAACGACTTAAAAATTATATACATTTGTAGATATTTTTAATTCTTAAACGAATCGCGATTAATTCATAGTCGAGGGTTTTTTTTTAACCTGTTGTGCAAGAAAATCGGTTTATACTTTAGGTCGAGTTCATGTATTGTTCGCCTCTTAATGTAAATTGCTCTGACTGTCGCAAATCGGAAGCGTTTGTAAGACCTCGTACGGAGCGCGAAACTTTATAATTTTTTTATCGTGTCTAAAAGCGCTTATTGGGGGTGAACCAGATACTGATCATCTCTGGACGGGTCGGCGTGGTGAGGGTGGGCATGATATTTGAGAGCCCTGAAACCCCCTAGTGATCTACGCAAAGACATCATTGACAACACTCCCTAGCGCCCCAAATACGGGGCGTATGTTTGTATTATGTTAGGGATTACAGTAACGAAATTTCACCGGTACTTTCATGGTAGACACATTACTTTGCAGACGGGCTGTGAACCGTTACTTACAATCTTCGGTTCTAAAAAATGTCTGCCCCTGCATACAGCAAACAGACTGCACAGATGAAAAATAATTTTTTAAACTAAAATTTCAGAATGAAGTTCCTACCATCATGCAGACGGATGGCAAGGTTAATCCAGAAACCTTTTGAAAATACTGTGATTGCTTCTCTCCGAACAGAAAGATAATTTAAAACTACATTGTGCAACGCAATGAGTGAACTCCCTGTAACTCTCGACCAGATGAAACAAGTTGTCAACGATGTATCTATCAGGTAAACTAAAATGAAAATTATTGAAAAAGACAAACATAGTTCGAACATTTTTTCTTTATGCGACGATGTATTATATATTAAGCAAGTTGATATTCCCACAACATTACAAAGACGATTTTTGAAAGACTTCTATACGGGTCATCCAGGGATTACACGGATGAATAGCCTTATGCGCAGTTATGTATACTGGCCGAACATGGATGACGATATCCAAAATATGGTAAAATCCTGTAAAGTCTGTGCCTTAGCAGCGAAGTCACCTCCAAATTAATATAGTCCTTGGTCTAAAACAAACTGAGTGTGGTCTCGAATTCAAGAGGTACACTAGATGAATTCTAATGTCTTCTAGATGAATTCTAATGTCTTATAATAGTAGATAATTTTTCTATGGCCTGAAGATCTTAGATGTAGAATCCCACTACAGAAGTGACAATAAACTTCCTACAAGAACTTAGGTGAGGGATGCTACGGTGACTTACCCATATGACACATTGAACACTTCCGGACTGAATATAACTAACAGTTTGCTTTGTAGTTAGAGAACCAGAGATAATGGGGGCGCTCTCCGCTTCCGAGCAGAGAGCACAAACCCAGTCATGGTTCCGCCGAAGGGTAGAACCACGACTCGGTAAAAATAGACAGACATTTTTTGGCCCCGCTATATGGCCGGGAATACCCACTATAAAATGACCATGTGTCACATCCGGCCTTGCGTGGGAAGGCTAGTAAATACAGCAGAGATAATGGAATCTATTCCAGCACAACTTTGACAGCCGAGCTATTAATCGTTCATTGGCAAACGTTTGTACTTCTGTCATTTTACATATTTATAATACAACACCCAGTTGTGTCAAGCCAGCCTTCCTGGCCTACGTTCGATACCGCTCTCGTTGTGCTATTGATCTCGGATTAGTAAAAAAATTATTGTTGTTTTCACTTGACAAGGTTGATCCAGTCAACCGTTCGATTGGTATACAATGAAAATCAGTTTTATGTCCGCCACAGCAAGGTGTAGATTTGTATATAAATATTTCGAATAAATACAAGATTACAAGGTGGTATCAGTTGTCTGGTATTTCAATAGCACGATAATATTTGTGTTCTTTATACCTACGGAATGCTGGTTGATTCAACTTGCAGCTTTAGACTGACAGTTTTCTCTTTCCATTCCAGTTTTTTTTTTAAGAGGAAAACCTGGGGTGTTGAATTTAGGGACTGGATTGCTATTTCCCCCTCCTTATAAACGTTTTAGCATATCGAAATATAAGTAACATAATTTTACCATTTCGAATTACAATAAAAGGTGTGAAAATTTACTCTTTACTGCTATTGTCTTCCTGTTCTTATCAGCTGTTCTGTTAATCAGTACACAAAAAATCCTCAATCCGTATTTTGATATAGGGTCACATATTATCAAAACCCATTTGACAATATTTTGACTAAACTGATTTAACTAGATTTTATAAATTCGCTTACTTCTCCCCACAAAAATAATTTGCTCACATTGTATCTTAGAATCTGTATATTCCACTTTTTATCACTGTTTTAGATTTCGGGAACGAGAATCGCACAAAATAAATGAAAAACAACCAGAATTAGAGATAGAAATATAAGTATATTTACGTAAAGGATACAAAATTGAACGTAGATTAGTAATCCAGGAATACGAATTAGTACGAAGTGCATATACAAGTTTCCGAGGGGGAGCCGTAGTATGTTAAGTATGTCCACGTCGGAAGCTGACGGGTTCTGTGTAATACTCTTCAGGCTGAGTGAAGCTCAGGGTTACTATGAACTACTAACGCTGTATTCTCCGTGATACCTCAGCATCTTCCGATATCGTTCGGTATCTGTCGATCTCTTCCTATGACAGGAATATATATGTACTCTAGTTGAGTCCATTATCTTGGAAAAGGAGAGACCCCACAACAATCATCTCGGCGACTTTTCCCAAAAAATAATTGTGTTCTCCAATTTTAGAGAAACCTTTTCATCTTGAAAATCACTTAAAATAATACCAGCCATCTGAAAATAAGGGTACATATTTGTTTAAATAAGGGTACATATTTGTTTAACACTCTTCCGTCTCTGTGTCTTTATTTCTGGTCTCAACGTACCACAAAAACTTGGTGACGAGGTCACCCATTCACACACACATAAAACAAAAACACACACACACAAAACACACACAGAGAGAATATTACATCCTAATGAGAAATAGCATACCAGGTCCTTTTAATATTAATTTAATTAAAAATAAAAATCACCGATCTGGGGTGTTCGATTTAAATAGTGTTAACTATTTACAGAGCCAAATATGTATATTATATCAAATAAAATCCCGATTACTACATTTTTGTATAGCTATTTCGGCAAGAAAAATCACGTTTTCTCAGCAACGATCGAAAACAAAATTTTATTGCAAATATGGTACAAAAATTCACATACCGGAAGTATACTCAAAAATGTATCCATACACAGGAAGTTTGCAAAAAAAAAAAACAGCGGGGAAGTTACGAAAGAAAATAAATTAAGTTAAAAATTTGTCGTCTAGATATTGATATGCAGAGTACAGAAAAAGTGTTAGAAAATGGGATTCAAGAGTTGATTATAGAAAAAGAACTTTTTCAACGATGGAAATTGGTATAGAAAAAAATGTGGGAAGCCGTGAACGTTTTGTTTACTGTTTAGACTTATTTTTTTTATTATTATTTATATTACTTTATTTTTGTATGATATATCCATAATGGTGTCCATAATGGTATTTGCGTCGCCATACGTGTTCCGAGTCTAAACGTGACTCTCTTCAGGCGAATAAACTTGTGACTTCACATATCGAGATCAGTTTATTTTTCTGATGGCGAAGGCATCGTGCATAAATACATAAATCAAGTGGTGAGCTTGTCAGAAAATATATATGCGTGCGTGCTGTTTTTTCACACTCGCACATGAAATCTCTAACGTCCTCATTTCGTTGGTTATAAACTTTTTTCACTGACTTTCGAAACTTGATTTTGCCATTATACTTTAAAATTGGTTTCAACGATTTTGACTTAATTCTACTCTACAGGTCATCAAGATTTTCTTTGTAGTTGGAATACTATTTCAATGTAGTGTGTGTTTGTGTATGTGTTTTATCGTGTTTGAATGTCCTGTGTCTGAATGTATGTTTTTCGGTTTTTCATGTTGCTTTGTTGAAGTAAGGCTTGTATTTTTATAAATAATTCTTCCTGCATCATGAGTGTGTCATAATCTGTATTTTGGTAGATATGCATTAGTCTGATTTTTACTTCCTCTATATTCGTGTAAATATTGAAAAACGTACAATTTCTTATGATTGGCTAATGTAATGTTACTTCTGTGCAGTGCTACTCTTTTATCCAGATCTTGTGTTATCAGCACGTATATTTTTACGCATTCATCGCGTTTTAGAGAATGAATTACGTTTTTAGAATTGCAGCTCAGATTTGTTTTTATTTCGAATGAAGATGTGTTTTCGAACTTGAAATGTTTTGCACGAGAAATAATTGCTAGATCTGACGTTTCCGCTTGAACCGAGCACCAATGATCTTACAAAGCACGCAAGGCCAAAATAGTGCATTATAAGCGGGAATCCTTATAAGTTCCTCAAACAAACACTATTTCAACCTTGGTTGATTTAAAGAACCTTCGAGACAGAATCGATCTGAAGAACGTCAGATCAAATGCCTGCGAAGCTGACAAAATGCCTGAAATGCTTGCAAAGGTGATTCGAATCCTACCGGAAAACGAATAGTTTTAATAAGATTTCTCAAAGTTCCAGGAAGGTAGCCAAAATTAAATAAATGCTCGTTTTAATAAGTAAGCAGAATGTCTACTCATATATAAATATCCTCTAAAAATAGCGTTTACAATGATTAAATATATCGGATGAAGAAATAAAAAATCCATTATTGCTTAAAGTGTGCTAATTCCTGCGATCTAATGGCAGTAGTTTTCTTAGGGAAATGTATTTATGTGGTGTGATATGTCTTCGATTATTTCTGCGAAAATCTCAAAAATTAATCTACTCTTAACACATTTCACATGAAAAAATTATTTCCACTAAATAATTAAAACTGCAATTTAAAAGACGAAATGGCTTATTACGTAGAAGGATTGACATCTTAAAAGTATTTTTTGTGTTCATAACTTTCTAATTTTATATTTAGACGTTGTTCTGAAAAATATATATATGAACAGATGAAATCCGCTTCGCCAAGTCTACTGCTGGTGTGCTAACAGCCATCAGAGTATATGTATATAAAGCTCTGGTTAATAATGGCGAAGCTTAAGCTGTTGCTCTAGATATTCCAAAAAATTTGGCTTACGGCCATATCACGATGAATACTCACCGAAGTTAAGCAACGTTGAGCCTGATCTGCACTTAGATGGGTGACCGCTTGGGAATACCAGGTGCTGTAAGCGTTTAGTGACAGATGTGCGTTGTGGTGCAGTGGATATCGGCTCGGAAAGAGAAATCGGTGAGCCGAGTTCGAATTCCAGTTGAATACCCTGTATTCACTTAAGCACTAGTACCCTTGGGAAAGGTATTAATCCGTCCCTTCCCTCCAGTTATGGGTTAAATAACAAGGGTAGGACTTGGGGACCCTGCCCTTAAAAACAAATCTCAATGAATCTTGATACTCGAACAGAAAAAGTATGACTAGACACAAAAGTTATATAAAAACAACAATAAATTGTGGAAAGAAAAAGGTATTACCAGCAATAAATAAATAAAATTTACTTGGCAATAAATTACCCGCCGAGGTTGATATGACATAAAAACAACCAACCAACCAAACAAAAGAATTTTGAAAGATTTTGGTATGCTGGCCATCTGTGCAAGCTCCAGAAGTACGGTTTTGTGCATGATTGTGTGATTTATATCCAGTGATTCTTATCAGATCGTAAAAAGAAGACTTTTTGAACGGGCAAACTTCCATTTGCTTTCACACGAAGACAGGTGTACCTTAAAGTTCTATTCTACATACTGAAAGATCGATTCTACGTACTGGCTGCTGCTTTTGAAACGGACTCCAGATTTACAGAGGCAATACATGGCTTTTCATGATTCCAAAACAAAACGTCTCTCCTTTAACAGCTATAGAAAAACATTCCTGCAATCCATCAGCATAAGTGATGCAAGTCTACCTGAGAGCAGGACACTAAACCTGCTTGGCCACAAATACTCACACGATCTTAAGTGAGAGGAATATATCACATCTGCTGCTTAGAAGTTTGGGTATCTGTTCGGGATCGTAAGTTTTTTATAAATCTACCATTCGCCTGTGCATTGAATAATGTTGGCATATCTTGTTGGGTGTTGCCACTATACATTTTAGGGTTCTTAACAAAATCTAAAATATCTGAAATATAATCGGCTCATAATTGGCATCTCATCTACAACTCTTTCTCAACGACGTGAAGTGGCTTCCCTATGTCTTTTCTACAAACATGTTTATTGTAATTGCTCTGACAAGCATTTGTTTTAAACTGGTGCACGGACCAGTAAAATTTAAGCGTGCTACTAGATTGACATCTTGGTTTCTCCCTTTTAACGTTGAGTCCATTATCTTGGAAAAGGAGAGACCCCACAACAATCATCTCGGCTACTTTTCCCAAAAAATAATTGTGTTCTCCAATTTTAGAGAAAGCTTTTCATCTTGAAAATCACTTAAAATAATACCAGCTATCTGAAAATAAGGGTACATATTTGTTTAAATAAGGGTACATATTTGTTTAACACTCTTCCGTCTCTGTGTCTTTATTTCTGGTCTCAACGTACCACAACAACTTGGTGACGAGGTCACCCATTCACACACACATAAAACAAAAACACACACACACAAAACACACACACAGAGAATATTAAATCCTAATGAGAAATAGCATACCAGGTCCTTTTAATATTAATTCAATTAAAAATAAAAATCATCCATCTGGGGTGTTCGATTTAAATAGTGTTAACTATTTACAGAGCCAAATATGTATATTATATCAAATAAAATCCCGATTACTACAGTTTTGTATAGCTATTTCGGCAAGAAAAATCACGAAGTGATTTTAACGTTGAAGTAGTTAAATGTACCGGTCACTTCTACTCTCTCAGTTTCTTTTCCCGCACTTCTCGCCTATAGAATTTTTTTCCGTTTATTTTTTTTTCATGATATCTACTATCTCCAAAAATTTAAGTGCAGCGCCAATTTCCTTCATCTATCTTTTTGAATTCGATTAATGTTTATCCTTTCTTCAATACCTCATATACCCAATCTTTTCTTTCACTATAAGTCCTTGCATTACAGTAATGTCCTTCCTTGTTTGGGGTGAGATGATTAAAAATAAAGTTCACACTGATATACTCAAGGGAGTTGCTTTTTTCTTATTTGGACAATTTTTATTTCATATTTAACGATCTGAAAAAATAACTTTTATAAGCTTACAATTTTGAACGTAATTCTATATTCTACTTTTTTTCTTAATAAACAGGCGTCACGACTCCATTGAAATATCTCGACACCTTAAATACGTATCAGTAATTATTGAATAATTTTATGCCTGCCGAAAACAGTTCCTTTTTCGGAACTTACTGAATTGATTTTTCGCACTGTATTTTAGAAGCTGTGAACGATCAGACTTTCAGGTCGTTCACTCGCCCCATACTCAGCTATTAACATCATGGCGGTGTGCTACAGGACTTGTAAACAAGATTCTTGCCAAGGCAATCCGCTCTACATACATATTTGAACACTGTTCAAAAATTCACTAAATTAGAACTCATCTAAAATGATGATTCACTGCCAAAACAGCTAATACTTCGCCATCCCATTCTATTGTTTTCTCAACATAGACAAGTTTTAAAGCAGATTTTATTTCGGTTCTTCTGTGTACGAATATATATTTAAGGAAATATTGTATATGCTATGAGAGACATTTTATTTAATAAGAATTGTTCAGTTTTAGTATGCATTGCAGATAGAACTGACCAAACAGGGTCGAAGCATACACACATGAGTCATGTATTAAGCAGCGGCTGGGAGAGAATGGCGTCGTCGAAGTAGACCAATCGGAGGAGTCTACTTCTTGGCTATAAGTTAGAATAAGTGAACCCATGGGGATAATGATTTGAGTGAACAATGCAAGTCACTGGCTTCAGTAGTTCAAGTCGAGAAATCTGTCCGTTTGTTGATGTAATGAATTCCACAGTGGTCCGATATATTTCTTGTATAATGAGGATTGATATAACATGTAAAAGTGTACGATGAGAAAATTGTTGAAGCAAAAACCAAAATAAAAGTGCTGAAAACATGATTTTGATCAAACCCTATATGATATCGGGGTATCGAATATTGAAGGGTGAATATCGGTTTTTGATTAGATTCGATAAAATATCGGGGGTATCGATTTCCGATATCTGAGAAAATAAGTCGCCTGAGTAGATCTACTAATATTTGAGACTAAAAACTATAATTTTACAAAGTTAAGTCAAATTCTGCAGCAAGAACCACAATAAAATGCTGAAATCTTGATCAGACCTGATCGGATATCGGGGTATAGATTTCCAATATCAGGGGATATCGGAAAAAATATCCCATTCAGTCAGTCAGTTAAGTGCCATACGTGATACACGCTTGGGCGATCATGTCTCGAAAGAAATATGGCTGACTGGGCAGAAGAGTATCCCGCAGTAGGTTGCCATTGCTTTCTGCGGTAGACTGGTTGCCGACCAAGGCTATAGAACCCAATCTGTCCTGATATTTAACCCATAACTGGAACGAATAAACGGATTAATACCTTTGCCAAGGGTATTTGCGCGTAAGTGAATGCAAGGAATTCAACTGGAATTCGAACTCGGCTCTCCGATTTCTCGATCCGAGTCGATATCCACTGTGCCACATCGCACATCCTATATTGAAGGAAATATTTTATATGCTATGAGAGACATTTTATTTAATAAGAATTGTTTAGTTTTGCCACATTACTTTTATTTAATAAGAATTGTTCACTTTTTGCCCATTTCTTGAGCAAAAGCCTAAAGAATATTTGTAGGACGCTTGGAGAGAATTGGATAAAAACTTTGGATTTGTGTAAAGGTCATACATATATGCAGACAGACAAACATCTTGCCTTTTATATACAGAAATGTTTTTGACCTACTCCTGCAAGAATAAAAAATGACTAAACGTCTTAACTATGTGAAGAGAAACGTGACTCTTTTTTACTCTTATTATATCATGAATTCGCGTTTTCTTATTCACTTCAGATCTTCAGCAATTTTCTCGGTTATTCCTCCAGTTTCCTACGTCGCCTTGGTCTTCACTCTTTTAACACATCCTCAAATTTCATCAAATTTCAAATTATAGAAATTATGACCACGCCCACATACTTTCACTAATCGAGTTGATTGGTTGATGTATTTACAGGGAAGTATAAGCAAGATATGTTAACCCTCCATTCTTCATTATTGTCGCCGTTTTCAGGAATGCTGTCATGTTGATATTTCTGAATTTCCTTAAACTTAATTCTTTTCGCATATACGTTCTATAATAATTTCGTTACTCTATGTTTCTAATTTCTCGTTTTCTTTCAATAGAGTTGATGGATAACGAGAATAAATTACATGATAAACATTCTTATTATTTACGATAATCATATCCTATATTATCTTCGAAATTGTGGGATGAATTTGAATTTAGGAATCACTGAGAATGTCACATTATTAATTCTCAAGAAAAAAAAATTTCTGGCTTTTAATTAAATTATTAAACGCTAACCTTTCCGAGTAGGACACCATTATCAGACACTCATGATTTTTTTGTTTTGTTTTTTAATTAATTCTGAATGAATTCATGTGTTTTTTAAAATGATGAACAATATCTCGGGTGTCTTCATATAGTCTTTTTTTTCACTTTCAGATCTCACATTGATTGTTAATGCATTAGGTTGCTATTAACAGAAATTCATTTTTTATCTCTTCAAATGTCATCTTCGTGACAAATTCTGCAACCCCTTTCGTTCTCTTTTTAAAAGTACTTACAATTCTTTTTGCTTTGGCCCACGATTTGATTGCTTGTCTTACAGATTTAGTAACCTATTTCCACCATTTTCTCCGCCTTATCTCACACTCATACCATCAGAAATAATATTCTCTTTGCGTCGTATCTGCAAACTCTTGATACATGAGATAACACAATCGTGAAAAAAATCTCATAATTTCTTTTAAAAGATTAACATTGTGAAACTCGGCCAGGCTGGCTCGTTGCCCCTGGTCCGGACACTGCTGCCATGATGATGACCGGAACCTGAGTGGGTTGATGCTGTCGAAATTGCACCATTTATGACGACGCTTTCGGGCCGCTAGCCGTGATGATCTCGTCACAGCAAGACGTCTATTACAACGGCGAACTCTCTGCCCACGCTGTGTTCTTTAGATGTCAGAGTGTGACGTTGAAAATCCTGGTAGCCGTCTCTCTACCATATCAAACCAGACCGAACACTTGTGTACACTTCTAATAGTTCTTTCAGCCCCTCTCCCAGGTTAGATGGGGGTTTTCCTCTAGTAATCGGAATTGTAAATATCTTTTTTAACACAATTTGAGTTCAAAATAGCAACTAACAAATATGGCCCGAGTACTTATCATCACAATGTTTGAGTATGTTTTCTTATTTTTGCATATATCTGCTGAGATATATGGCATTTTTTATTTTGCTTCATTGAACAATTTCCAAGTATCGCTAGCAAGGTCCATATTTTACCGTTGAGCATCTCTAGCGGGAAGTCAAAATAGAGAGTGATGGCGTAGGAAATAGGTTCTCTGCCTTCAAAGCATAGATTTAAACATTCTATTTTCTGATATCTCAAGGTTTATAGACAATATTGCCATAAAATTTTACAAACATTATTTAAAATGTATATTTTTATGCTATGAAACCACGATAATTTTCAGGAATTTATTGTTGTGTATTCAGTTTTGATTACATTAAAAAAAATTCCTACACAATGATAGTTATAGTTCAAGTGGTCCGTGTCTTATAAAATCACAAATCAAATCTAAATTAGTGCAATGTTATTATTTTCTTTTCACATGTCTCGCAACAGAGTTTTCAATCAGTTAAGTGCTATACACGATACACGCTTGGGAGATCATGTCTCGAAAGAGACATGACTGACTGGGCAGAAGATTATCCCGCAGTTAGTTACCATTATCTTCTGTGGTAGATTGGTCGCCATCCAATGCTAAATAACCCACTATGTCCTGTTATTTAGCCCATAACTGGAGGGAAGAGACGGAAGGATATTTCCACTTGGTATCTCCCTCAAACTCATTTCCGCCTTCTACCTGGTCAAGCCAATCAAGTATGTCTTGCAATACTGTCTTCTGACTCACTTTTCCTCCACCCATCCTGTGAGTATCAGATTCTCCAAACCCTTATCCCTCATTACGTTTTCAAGAATCATCAGCTGTCTCTTTTTAATTTCCCACCAAAACCTTATCGTTGCTAATATTTTCGGTCCATGGAAATATCAGCATTGTTTCATTTTCTTCAGGTTTTTCCTTCTTGGAGGAGATCGTTCTGCAATTACTCCCATATTCAGTTAAATTCTATACGTGATACCCACTTGTCAGATCATGGTTCGAAAAGATTAACCCTAAACTTAAACATAGCTCTAGTCGTAGCCTCTCAACCCTAACTCTAGCCCTAACGCTATACTTAACATTAACTCTTGCCCTAGCCACCTAATATTAGCTCTAGTCATAACCCTTTTTAAACTTAGCTATACCCAAGACCCATAAACCTAAGTCTAACCCAAGCCTTATCCTTTGCTCTAGCCTTAGCCACTTAATCCTTGCCTTAGCCAAAACTCTAGCCTTATCCGTAGCTTTATCCCTAGCCACTTAACCCTAACCCTAACCCTAACACTAGCCTTAAACTTATTACCACCCCTAGCCACTTAAACGTAGCTCAAGCCATAACCATAACCTTAATCTTAGCTCTAGCCCTAGCCTCTTAACCTTAGCCCTAGGTTGCCATTACTTTCTGTAATAGACTAGTTTTCAACTAAGAATCCAATCTGTCTTGCTATTTAACCTATAGCTAAAGATAGAAGCGACGGAATAATACCTTTCTCAACGTTATTTGCGGGTTTGTGAATGCAAAAAATACAATTGGAATTCGAACACGGCTTTCTGATATCTCGTTTTGAGCTGATATCCACTACACCACAATATAAGACATATACTTATTGCTTCCTAGAGATTAGAATAGGAAATCAATTTACAAAAGACTAAACCTTAATAAACACGGAATATATGCTTATCAGCATGAGGAAATTGCCAAATACGAGCTACGACTCAAACATGCAGAAAAATGTTAATATCTCGTAAAGAACCGGATGTGTGACAATGTTATCCGAATAGGGTTTGAATAGCGATAGATTCCTTCGAAAAGCTACCTAGGTAAAGTATTAAGAAACAGGAATATTTGGTTAGAAATAAGGAAATGGTTACCGATCTGTTATTTAATATCACCACTCCTGTATGGCAAAGAATGCTGAAAAATCTTCTCACAGATGAAAGTGAGAGATAAGGCAACATAAATATGAATCTACAGAAGGATGCTGAGGATACCATAGACTGAACATATTAGTAAGGAACATGTTTAAGGAAAATGGAAAGAAAAGGGACCTTTATACTTAAAATCAGAATTAGACCATCGGGATATTTAGGGCACAACATGAGGAGGATATGGTGCTTGTAAAATATGAAAAGCAGATGTTATACTGAATTGAAAATGAACAAGGTAAAATAGCGAATCATATACTTAACAATCTTGTATACCTGGGTGACAGAACAGAAGTTAGACGATATTGTTTCATGCCTTAAAGGAAGATTCCACCCTGAGAATGTAGCATTAGTCACCGCGGCGAGCATGCGCAGTTGCCAGTGGATTATATTTGCTACACATATTCTATTAATCTTATCCCCCAATTCATGGATTAAATTCTTGGCTTCTTTTTATCTACAAACCATTTGTTTGTTCCAGCACTTTAACTATCTTGGTTTTCATATTGTCGGTTTTGATAGCCATATTTTTGGCAGATTATCATCCTTTTCTCTTTGATTCAATTACACTTATGCATCCAGGTGCATGCAGATATGACTAATTTCTCCTTTAGAAATATCTATATAACAGATTCTGTTCTAATTATTAAGTTTTAGTCCTTATATTTTTCTGGTGTTTATATTATTGTATAATTTTACATCGTTCTTTTCCCTACTCCGTCTTGTTTATCCTCCTCATCACATCATTGCTTATTCGACGCATCGTTGCTTATTCTTTTCGTTTTACATAATACATGCCGTCATCGATTATTGTTTTTTAAATGTTTTTATGTTCACTGCGTGAGAATTTTATTATGCGAGTTCTTCTAAGAATGAGCAAATTCGCAGAATATTTGCTCTGTCGTGGTACGTTGTTGTGGCTCCATTTCATGTTTTTCATATCTCTCTAACATTTCAAGCGTTACGTAGACAACGTTCTCCTTAGTGTGTGGATTGTACTTAACAAGACAATTGTTTTGTGTATCTCTTAAGCTGGAGTTTCCAGGGATTCTTTCAACGGTTTTTTGTTTCATTTTTTATCATTCCAAATGCACCTGCTAACACTAGCACGAATTTTGTTTTCAGTTTCCACATATTTTTCTATTTCAATTTCCAGTTCTTTATATTTTGACAGTTTATTATTATTATTATATCATTTTTCATCATATTTCGATTTCTGCTTTGGTCTCACTACCAACCATGTCTTCGGGAAGACCTAAGGCAGATCGTGGCGTGTTGTTATGGCTCCATTTCATGTTTTTTCTATCTTCCCAATCATGTCTAGCGTTGCATAGACAAAGTTCTCCTTAGTGTCTGGGCTGTACTTATAAAGACAAATTTTTGTATATCTCTTAAGCTGGGATTTCCAGGGATTCTTTGAATGTGTTGTTTTGTTCCATTTTTTATCATTCCAAGTGTACCTACTGTCACTGGCACGACTCTCGTTTTCAATCTCTACATTTTTTCTATTTCAATTTCCAGGTCTTTATATCTTGACATTTTTTCGAATTTCTACGTTGCTATGTTACAATCCGCTGGACAAGCCATATCAATTAATAGACAAGGTTTTTCTTTCTAGTTTTTAACAATAATGTCCGGCCTATTTGCTTCAATTTTTCTGTCTGTGTAGATGGTGCAATCCCATAAAATGGTGACATCTTCTATTTCTGCAACCAGTGCTGGCTGATGTTCATACCAGTGTTTGTTTACAGATTTTCCATAGTGTTTGCACATTGTCCAATGTAAATATTACACCACTCTATCGTGACGATTTTTATATTCATTTGGGGAAAGTACAGAACAAACTGAGATTAGATGATTATATTGTTTCTTGATGTTTATCATAGAACCTGCATTTTGGATCCATATTATTATGTATAATATTTACCTGAAAGATTCTAGTGAAAAGACTTTGATCTTGCGCTGCAAGAATAAAGCCTTCAGTCTCAGACTTTAATCCTTCGATGAGTATTAACTTTATCAACATTAGATTTATTGGCACATTCTGGATATTGGCCATGCAGAGGTTTATCTTGCCAGCGTTGTTTCGTCTGTTCAAGAGATTTATCATTGGCTTTCATTTTCATTTTTTTAACGCAATAGTTGGTTCTTGGCTTCTGTTTTGCTTTTCTACAGAATCTAATAAATGTAAATCTTGTTTGTATTTACTGCCTTCTTTTATTATTGAATATTTTCCTTTCTTTCTGCACGTTGCTTGACTAATTGTATCATCCAGTCCTTTGTTGTTTCTATGCATGTTAGTAAGCCAATAGTTGTTGTCTTGTGTGACAATTCTAGCTGAATAAGACGTCTTCTACCTTCTTTACTGGGTATGTATAGAAGGTCTACATCAGCCTTTGGATGATGCATCTTATGCTTAGAAAAAAGCTTTCTTGTTTTAGAATCCATTCGTCTAATGTCGTTTAGAGTCCAGTTTAAGATGTTGAAGCTATATTGGACAACTGGGATTGCAAGGCTATTAATGGCTATAATTCTGTTCTGAGAATTAAAATCAGTTTTTAATATCAGTCGTAGCCTTCTATAGTACTTTTTGCACACTATCTCTTTCATTTTTTTATGGTGAATTTCTTTCTTTCTCATTTACACCTAGTTATTTATAAGCTTCTTCTGGCTTTATTTATTTTATTGTTACAGTAGGGTCTAAGCTAATTGAGGATATTTCTTTTAACGATCCACGTAAAACTGTAGTTTTAGCACATTTATTCAAATAAATTATTCATATTCGCTGAAGCATTTTACAGTTTACAGAAGACCTTCCAGCTCGTTATCATTCCTAGCATACAACTTTAATTCATCCATGTAAAATAGATGGCTTATTTTCTTTTATAATTATTATAATTGTTATTAATATTCGTAATGTATGATTTATTTTATGATGTATTATGTAATTTATTGTCATACCGCACCTATCCCCCCTCCTTGCATGAGAAATGAAATGAATTAAACAATAACGAATTACGTTTCCCTCGTCAGCCAATCATTCAGGTTACACTTTTATTGTTTCATCATATTTAATCTTCTCTTTCTTTTCTCTTTCAAATAAGCAATGATTTATTAATTGCAGTAGACAGACACTATCACTGTTAACACAGAGCTCAACGAATATGTTATTCCAGTTAAAAAATTATTCTCGCGAGAAACTAGTATTTATCTTGCATTTCTTTTATATTCTCATTGGAATTTTCGGTAAATTACTCCGGGAAACTTGATGCTGTAAAAACAGTACGTTTCGTAAAACTCTTCTATAATATAAAAATAACAAGCGGAAACAAATATGTTTGACATGGAAACGAAGAATCTTAATTTAATGCGCGTGTATAACAGTGAAAGCACTGTGCAGAGATAATTGCTTCCGAGGGGTAAATAAATCCCAACACCGACGACAGAAGTAATGTTTTTTTCAGGAAAAACGGTTACAAGTTATTTCCGAATGCTCGGCATCTTTGAAATGTGCATTGTCTTGAATATTCACATGAAATAGAAGAGTGGTTTCCTGCTGCTTTCAACAAGATTTTAAAGTCGGAATTATTTATCTATTGTAATAGTTGAGAAGCTAAGCTAGACAATTTAGTCTACCCTGCTATTTATTTGAGAGATTAGTAGATAGAATATTTAAATTACGAAGCCGTTCAAAGGGATAATGTTATCCAAAGTTTGACCTTCGATACCCGCTAAATTATATTCTACCACTGAGAATTTGGCAAACTGTTTTCATAGACTATTTCAGCAAACTAGCATATATGAAAGTTGTGCGTGTGTATTTCTCTGTGTCTTTGTGAGTGTGTCCTTCTACGTGCATCCTTCTGTGAGTGTGTGTGTGTGTGTGTTCGCTTAAATTAGTTTGGCGAATAAAGTAGAAAATGATCATGATATCTGCAGATTTTATGTTTTTGTCTTTTGCCTAATGACAATGGGTTGTGTGTTTCCCTAGTTTCACAGAAGCACGATCTCATCTCTATTGACTTCTGGTAATTAAACCTTTTTTTTTCTTTTTTTCGTGGAGGTTTTCTTTATTTCCTGTCTGTATATTCAGACGAAAGAAAAACTTAATACACGGATATTATCGGTCTATACTCTGTCTGAGAATGTCAAAGCGAATTCTTTTATATGGGAAAAACATTGGTACTATTTTCCTTTTCTAATCTTTAATTCTTTTTGTTGTGACCCTATGTTGTATCACCGAAGTGGTTACAACACACAGAGAAAATGTGCTGCGGTATTATTCAGGACAATATCCGTGCTAAACAGGTATACACAGAACAGTACACTATTTACAAGGACGGACAAGACAGAACGTACAACACAGAGATGAGTGGTGTAATTCGCAATTGTCACCGAAGTAATCAGTCAAAATATTACTCAAATGACAGTTGAATATTACGACTTGAATGCTACTATTTTTTACTTAAATATACCATTTCATATCATGGGCTATGCCACATTGAGAGTGCTGCATTGGTGTCAGCCACTCTACAACATTCTAAAAAGTTACTACGTGAGTAGTATATATCAGCAAGTACAACATCCGAACGCTGCGTGAAATGGATACGCTGCTAGTGGACTGCTAGTCAGGATATTCTCAATATTTATTTTTGTATAAAGCACAAAAAATATGTGACACAAGTCTAAAAATTGTGACTGGGGAATACTGGTCTTTATATGTATTAAATTAACATAGCTAGCTCTATTCGCTGACCCAAGCAGACTATACAATATCCCTTGCACCAAAACTTCATATTCTTACTTAACATTCTTATTACAAACACCATAGAGCCTCAAAGACTCTATGACAATATAACTATCCCCACATGTACAATTTATCTGTGGGGAGTAGGAAATAAGAAATTTAAAATTCTGATAAATAATTTTACAATCTATAATACTGTTTACAAAACTAAACAATATGTTTCTAGTAATACCCCCCCCACACACACAATCTCTAATCGTGACAGAAGCATCAGTTAGTTGAACGAAATTTTAGCAGGAGCGTGTATGAATCAAACAATCATTCGCGCAACCACAGCCACAATCACGCACTCATCCAAACACAAAGCAAATAAGAAATAAATACACTCGTAAACGAAAAGTACCCCGCTTCTACCAGGGAACTAACATATCTGGTCACCTAATGGAGAATAGGGCGGGGGATTAAACTACAGAAAGTGGGGAAAAATAAGTGTGGAACCAATGACCATATATAATTTGTCGAAACAAAAAAGAGCTAAACTAATCCATTTTCGGATAAGATTAACGATGTTAAATACAGGGTCCTTAATGTTCTAATGCCTAAGTGGCATCAAAATGACACTCCAAGTCAGCTCCTTATACTCGACAGATGTATGCAAGACTCAGCCAACTTTTGTCAAATTCGTCGCCTTTACGTCTTGATCTTGAATTTTATCTGATGCTTAAAGGACATTAGTTTGGAAGAGGAACAATTTTCTTCTCCATAGAATTCCTTTGGTCGCATTATCCGTATCACAACTTGCATAACACCTAGTAAAAATACGAACACATAATTCCAGCCCTAGTTAACGACGGCACCACATTGCTACAAGCAGAAACGACCTCAAGGACAAAGAACTTTCCGCGCAGCATGCAAACTATTAAGTCTTCAAACCGCTTACACAAAGAGATTACGACCTTGCAGTAGAAGAAAGCGTGAGAGAGATTCACGACCACTAAATCACCGCAGCTGACGCATTTGGGTAAAATCCGCTGAAGAAAGCCGACCCAGAGAGCCTTTTGCATCACCAGCCAGGTAAAAATTATCCTCGTTAGTAATGAGATAATTCATCCTAAGGTCATATAGAACGAGCCTCCTGCTTCCTCAGACCGAGCTCACCAATTAGATCATCTTGAACAGAACCCCTCACTAGTACTTGAAATAATACCTGACAGGACAATAGAGGTCATCCTTTACCCATAATAGGTACTTGACTGCTAACCGGCATTCATGTTAAAAAGAGCAGTCACCCCGAGGTAAACAGCGGGCCTCCTTCTGGGAGGAGTGCACACTTCTTAGGAACAAGAATTTGCTGTGGGCGTCTTCCTTCCAGAATTAAACATTCCTCCTCGCTAATGAACATATGCAGTCTGGGAACGCGATACAAATCGTATGTTGACGAATCTCAACGCCAGGCATACCCAAACCGCCTTCAGAAGGCTGAAGGTAATAGATCTTCCGACACACCTTTGAAGACATGAATCCCCATAAATGGAGAACAAGGCCATTACTAATGTAATTGATATGGCATATATGACTGGAAGCATAGAGAGTCGGTAAAAGAGAATTGGCTAGATTTGTGAAATACATACTTCCGCCCTCCCCATAAAGGAAAGATTCGTTCTTGACCGTAAACGATCAGCGGCCTCGGATTTTTCCCGTACCTCAGACCAATTTATTTTAAACTGGAGATTAGGACCGAACCAAAAGACAAATATTTGACCGGCCCGTCCGTTCAGAGGGAATGTTTGGGAAGAGAAACTCCCTTTAACCTGCCAAACCGCAAGCAAGATTGATCTTAGTCTTAGTCACCGTCTTGTACCCTCTGATGTCTTCATCGACTTCATCGATCTCGGTTCTGCCCGCTACAAGAGCGGAAACGTCGTCAGCATGGGCGGAATACTTGACCGAGGTGGTATAGCACTAGGCAAGGAGGTTCCGTATGACATGATTCACCTTCAGCTTGTGAAGGAGATGTTCCAACGTAAGAAAGTAAAACAGAGGCAAAAGCGAAACCTTGACGAATGAAGTGAATCAATAGAAAACGCTCTGATCGTACCCCATTTACTTCCACCCGGTGCAACGGTAGACGCGTACAGAAGTCGGATAACAGTGAGGAAGTAAAGTTCAAAATTGGCTGCTAAAAGAACCCACTCCAGAAAATGATAGTTAGTCCTATCGAAAACTTTGGACTGATTTAAATTGATCAGCGCAGCTTCATTTTCGACTTTCTCGACGACCAGCGCGTACCAAATGAAAGTTGTCCTGAATAGCCCTACCCTTCATAGCATGTTTGTTTGGGGCCAATTAGACTATCGATGACGGCCTCGAAATCTTGGTTAAACTTTTCAGCTCTGTATTCAACGGCCTGAAGTTATCTATCCCATTCCTATCGTCCTTGTTTTTTACGCAGCAACTTGATCACAACCCTGGTGAAGCGTACAGGTATAGTCACCTGCTTCATCCAGTTGTTGTAAATCAGTGTCAGAAAGGGAAAACGGGCCAATGCTTCTAGCATAGTTCCTAAGGATGACCATGTAATCCCGGAGTTTTGTTCATGCAAACCAGCTTCAGCGCATACCAAATCTCACACACACTGTGACGGGACCCTTGAAGTGGGCCAGATAGGCATCGAACTGAGAAGTGCTCAGATCGGGTTTCCTGGTGAACAGTTCCTGAAAGTAGTCACGGAAACCTCAACTATGCCCTATTTTGTATTCACAGTTCACAGTTCAATTATGCGGCACGCACGGGATATATAATTTGCCAGCATTTTTCCGTCCCTCTGCACGCAATTCAGTGGCCATATTCAATGCCTCAAGAGATATACTTTTTAACATCGCCCTAACTACGAGAAGTGTGGGCAGAGTGGTGTCTGCAACAGTAGTTTTCGCTTTTGCTCGTCTTAATTGATTCCGGCTTGCTCAGCATGACATCATTTTCTGCCATTGTATAATATCTTTTGCCACCTACTTGAGTCCATGTCTCTGAGTTTAAGTTTCCTTTTGCAGTCGTCCTAGAAAAATAGTACATAGCGTTTTACCGTACGTTGTGTGGTCAGCTTACCCTACGTGATGTATTTTGGTATCAAGCCAATATTTTTTCAATATATGTGACTCTGCAATCGAAGTTTTGAGTTTGAGTTTTGTTTAACGGCATATCAGCCTCTGTGGGTTATTTAATGCCAAAAACGTTTTAAGGATATTATTTAATGCCAAAAACGTTTTAAGGCATTGTTTTTTTTTAACATTTGGTTAGTTAGGAAGCTGATTTAGTCAGATTTTTATGAATTTTTTTTATTTTACAGAACTGAAGATGTATTCCATATTTGTATTCAAAAATGTATTGGTGGTAATAATGTTTTTCTTTTAAAAATGTGTTATAGTAATAATTTTCCCCTCAAACATATTTATTTTTCTATAAATGTATATTTTTATACTTTCATAGTGATATAACTCCATAGCTGGGACCCTAAAAAGGGCTTTCACTCCGAGTCAGGGTGAACCTGGGAACAACATCAAATTAGAAGTGGTTCCATGCTTCTCACAACTTCCTAATCAGAGGCCTTGCAATCGACGACGTCTTTGATAGTCCAGCATTATTGAAAAGTTTGTCTCACCATGTGATGGTAGTGGTACGTCATAGATAACAATGATACAAATTGACATGACATAAGACTAGATAATACGGACATGCGTGAAATGCTTTAGAATGGTGTGCAATTTAAGCAGACTTATTTTCTTCTTCAATTTGTCTATCAATGTTGCTACCTTAGCAATGAATTTGTCAATTTTACATTCGTTTATACATTCTTCTTCTATGTGCCTTGTTCTTTCAGGGCGTAGGAAATCATGGTTTTCCACATCTCCCTATCCCTGGTGGCTCTTAGCAAGTTTTCTCCTGTTACGCAACACGATCCCCGTTCTGTCATCCAACAGCTCAGGTCCTTCAAATATGTTATCCGCTGTGTTAGATATTGGTTAATAGCGAGTGATTTGGCAGACAAGTGGTTGGGTGTCAATTGAAGAATAAGTCCAAAATGGAAGAATAAGTCCAAAAGGATGTATAAGCTCTTGAGTGATCTAATGGATATATATATATATATATATGTATATATATATAGATAGATAGATAGATAGATAGATAGATAGATAGATAGATATATGTGAGTGACTAGAATCCACTCATGCAAATGTTTAGTGCAGGTCCATTATAGTAAAGTGGACTAACCCACCTGCTGCATTAGGCCATGTTAGAATGTAATATTTGATTTCCACACGCTGGTCACCCCTGTCACTTTTTCTCTCGATCTGGCCTGTTAGTATCAAATTCTCCAAGACATCCTTCCTCATTGCATGTCCCAAGAACTTTAGTTGTCATTATCCTGATGCTCTATTTTAATTACGTTTAATTTTCCATCCTTTCCAAATCTTCATAATTGCTCACATGCTCGGTCAAGTATATCCGCGGCATCCTTCTGTAGAACCACATTTCAATTGCTTCAAGTTTTAGTTTCATCTTTGATGTGATTATCCAGCATTCACTGCCATATTGGAAAACTCGTATCACATAGCAATTCAGGGCTCTTTTCTGTGTTTCTAGTGAAATTTTCCTGTCTCTTAATACTCTTAGTTTCTGGAAAACGTTTCTTCGCCATACCAATTCGCTTTTGGATATCTGTGTCGCACTTTCTGTCTTCTGTTAGAACACTTGCTAGTTATTTAAATTTTGTTTCTAAATATAAGAAGGAAATAACAGTCATGTGTCGAAATATATGCATCTGCATCTTACGGATATAGGATAAAAGTGTGAGATATCCACTCCTCTAGGGTAGCTCCCACAGAATATTTAAAAGAAAATTATGTTAATTACCTTTAGAGATTGCGTTACTTCAGGTGGTGAGAGCCATGACATTCGTATTAACAAATTAGTCTGGCACAGGGCTATACATGTAGATCACGCAACAGGAAATTAACTTGTTATGATTACATGAATACACGATTTTACCAGTCACGCTTCCATAAAACGTTTTCTTACATATATACGTGTGTCTGTATGTGTATTTACTATTTATTTGCTTGACTGCTGGCTTGTATATATGCAAGTATTACATGATAATTTCAGTTGTGCAATTACTTATTTTGTGTCACACCTTATATAACGAGGCAGGACAAAATTAATATTTTTAATTCTTTATATAAAATAACAAACTGCATGTAACTGTATTGTTCTATTTATTATGAATGAAATATAATAAATATATTTTTCTAAGAAACTGGCATAAATGGAATTGAGTAATGTACTCTTGATTTTTGCGTTCATGTTTCTCTATGTGCCCTCTCCTTTCAGGACGTAGGCGATCATGACTATCTACATATCCCTATCACTTGTGGCTCTTAGCACACTTTCTCCTGTTACACCACGCAACCCTCGTTTCGTCATCAACCTGATCAGGTCCTTCAAATATGTTATACGCTGCTTTCTCCTGTCTCTTTTTCCCTCTATCCGGCCTGTTATTATCAGGTCCTCCATGTCTCAGGAACTTTAACTGTTTCTTCCTGATGCTCAGTATTAATTTCCTTTTGTTAACATCCTTCCCAAAACCTCGTCATTGCTCACATGCTCGAGCCATGATATTCGCAGCATCTTTCTGTGTAACCATATTTCAGTTGCTTCAAGTTATTCTTTCATCTTTGATGATATTGTCCAACATTTGGTACCATATTGAAGAACTGACCTCACATAGCAATCCAGTACTCTCTTCTTTGTTCTATTGAAATTGTTCTGTTACTTAATACTTTTCTTAATTTCTGTAATGCTTGCTTCGCTATTTCCGCGTTAATGTATCTAAATACATTCTTTCAAAAACGTTCCTTCGTTATTTTTAGTACTTTTAATGGATCGCGATCGCTTACATATATAAGTACTTACACAAACACACACACATACACACGCGTGCACGCACATAAATCACATTGTGGAAAGAACATTTCTGTTAAAGTCGTTTTTTATATAGAATATCTTTCTTTTATCAATCTCAATTTATTTAAGAGTGAAAATGGTGTGTTTTTTAAATAGTAAAGACAAACACTCAGATTTCAGCCGTGCTCAACACACAGTAGCGAAAACAAACCTGATTTTATCTAATGAGCACAGCAACTTGGATGATTCTCAACTCCAGGAGAGAAACACTCTACGCATTCTTGTCCTTATGCCTTCCACCTAAAGAAAGTGGAGTGCCTATATCGAATGAAATGGTTCATCACGATTGAAAATTGTTTCACTGTGTCGTACCGAAAATTGTATCTCGTCAGTATACAACTTGCACATTTATACATCTACCATTCGTCCGTGCATTAAATACACTTTCCACTATTGGTATGGTGTTCCTTTTGTACTTCTTGAGATTATTGGCGAAATCCAGCCTTTGAGATTTGAAAAAGAAATCACTCGACCGGCCGTCGAGAGCGAGGGAAAATTAACTCGCTCCAAAATCATTTTACTCGACCGACTCCATTTTCTTAACAGTCGCTTACGTAAACATAGCGTGAATCGCTGACGGAAAATAAAAAATGAAATTTTAATTAAATTATCGAATGTGTTAGAAAGGATGTAAAAAGATTTTAAAAATTTTAAAAACAAAATTTAATCTTTCATCGTAATAATAGCATAAGAATTTTGACGATAAAACTTTGTTTTTATTATGTTTGAGTCCTTTTTAAAATCATGATATTTTTCTTTTTAAATTGAGTGGAGTTACCTAAATTCGTTGTTTCTTTCTTCTGTTTAACTACGAGCTCTGTCTCATAAATTTTCTATAACAAAATTAATTACTGCGTGGCTGAAAGAAGTAGGCATATTTTATTTCTGTCTTTCAAATGTTTGTTTTTACTTTTCGTAAGCGGGGAGGAAATATAAGATAATATTTTTCCAAATGAGTTTCTAAAACTCTGTTAGCGTCTTTAATCTGGGCAACAGAGTCATTTTGGTTTCACTCTGGAAGCGTTGAACGAATGTTTACACTGACCGAGACGATAAAAGCCAACTGTATAATAATATCATTGTAGGTCATTCTAATTGACTTGTGAATCTTTAATGGCATACTTTTGTGTTGTAAAAGTAATCAAATTTCCATTTTCTATATTTGAAGAAACACGTTTAATTGTGAGATTTTTAATCGACCGTGGGCGAGTAAAGCAATAAACTTTAATCGCCCAATTAAGTTTTAAATCGACTGAGTCGATCTGGCAAGAGACATCTCAATGGCTGGCGTAATCTAAATAAGTATATTTAATATAATCGATCCTCTCGACTTCAGTTACTGTCTCACAGATTTAAACCATCTTTCTGTTGTTTTAAAAATATGTTCATGACAACTTCTTGTAACAGCATTTTTCGCTGGTGCACAAAGTAAATAAATTTAAACTTGCTACTAGATTGGTAATTAGATCCCGCATTTTTAGTATTGAAATATTTAAATAAAAAAGCCACTTCTATAACAAATGTTTATTGTCTCACACTTTCCAAATATTGAAATCCCTTCCGCTTTTTGCTTCCCTGATAACTAAAATCTTCAAAATTTGGAATGAGACGTTAATCACCATTTTCTATCTTCTTGAAATCTTTTCATTTTTGTCCTTCCCTTAGTCCTTCCTATATTCAGTCTTATCGTTCTCTTTCCCTTTCATGCCCGGTAAGCCTAGCCTTCATTTGGCATTACCGCCTTTCTTGTTTATATATATATATATTTTTTTTTTTAATTCAGATACTTCAATCCAAAGGAAAAAAGCAGGAAGGTAAATTCCAAAAAACCCGATCCTAATTAATATTAAAAATTTATTTTAATATTAAAAAATGATACAGGAAGAGAGCTCCATGTAATAAAATATTACAGAGCAAATATATATTAAAAAAGGATTAATTCAAAGATGTTGAATGGCCATTTCGATATGAAGATCCCCACGGGGGACGACACATCACCTCAGCAACAGAAAAAACCTTTCAGAAACTGGAGAAAAATGAGTCTACTTTTCCTTTTTAAATAGATTGCAAAGAAATTAAAAAAAATAAATAATAAAATAAAATAAAAATAAAAATAAAATGAAAGAAAAAGATAAAGATAAAGATGAAGAAGAAGAAGAAGAAGAAGTTCTTTCCCTTTATTTTTATTTTTATTTTATTTTATTATTTATTTTTTTAATTTCTTTGCAATCTATTATATAATAATGGAATTGACTAAGTATACATATACTATTGCCATAGAGAGAACAGCGTTTGAGAGTTGAGAGTAATCGTAGAGATCCGGGAGAGTTATCACAGAGTACCGGAACTGGTACGTAAGTTACCGAGAGATACCAAAGTCAAAAGTCAGACTAGCTCTGAGCTTCACTTAGCTAGAATAATATACATGTATATACTATTTCCAACGACTTCACTTCAAGACTTGTATATATTTATTTCTTAGTAATTGTATTACTAGATTTACTAACCTGCGTTCAAGTTTACGTTCAATATAACGTACTTTTCTATTTCAATATCTATTTCAATATGTGTTTTCGTTATTTTGTGTGGTTCCTCAATGTGTGTGTGTGTGTGTGTGTGTGTGTGTGTGTGTGTGTGTGTGTGTCTCTCTTAAATATAAAATCTAATCAATTTATAACCTCCTAGCAGTGAACTTTCTTTGCGAAGAACTTTTCTATGGTGAATTGATGACGGTAGACCAAAATGTAAACGTATCGAACAACTAATGAAGCTGGTTGTATCAAAGGATTTGGGGTCTAACTTGGAAACAGTGCGTCCTCATATATCATTTTAAATTTTAAAATATTCCTAAACAGTTTTTCTTGGCAAGCATCCAGGAGAAGTATCGCATCAGTTTGATTCATTTGCATTGAAATGTCCGAGTTATGATTACAGAGATACTGGTTGCACAATCACGTACATAAACGATGTTAGCATACGAGAAATATTTCATAATCATATTTCAAAAATTAGCCAAATCTATCTCTCGTGCGTAGACATGTAAATCATTTCAGATCGGATTATGCGATATTTTAGGAGAGGAATTTCACTTTCTCTTATACTATAATATTAACCCTCTAGGGCCATTCGTATCATATTTGATACAGTATGAAAACAAGCCTTGAAAGAAATATTTTCCTGAAAATTTTTTTAAGTGAAATATTTTATAAATTTCAAATGAAAGCAGTACTGACTGCTCAGTCAATGGATACCAAATGTTTCCTTATAGGGAAATACCAAATGTTTCCTTATAGGGAAATACTGTATCAAATATGATACGAATGGCCCTAGAGGGTTAAGACCTTCAGTGCTTTGCTTATTGAACCGCTAAGCAAACTGAGATGTTGTGAGAATGCGACTAAGGCAAAATATAGTTGCTAAAACCTGGCACAATTTTCCGTGAAGATGTAGCTCTATAATACGCAGTATCTGTTCTACACATCTTATCAAGAAAACTGTGACTTGTTCCGAAGATTCCAGCACCCCAATGATTGCACTAAAAGAGAGAGGTTCAGTGGAATATCTGCACCAGCGTCAGAGTAGTCGTTGCGAGTAAAAAACTCTAGCATTGGCCAAATGCAACTCCCTTTTCAGATGACCTGCTCTAACTTCTGCATACTACTAAGGGCTTTTAGTTCGAATCTCATTGCGTATCAGCAGTTAGAATATTTATCAAACTGCTCCAAGCTGAATATCAGAGGCGCTTATATTAGGGTGATGGATAGTAAATGTATCTCTTGTAACGATTGTCGGAAACCTGATAAAAAGCAAATCTTAATTTATTATACTAACAGTTTCTATGATACTGGAAATTAAAAGGATCAGCAAATGTTTGTGAGAAAAATTCAAATATGATGTTGAAAATTGGCTAAATAATCAAATAGGATGTGCGTTGTAGTGCAATGGATATCGGCTCGGGACAAGAAATCGGAGGGCCGAGTTCGAATTCCAGCCGAATCCATTTTATTCACTGGGAAAGGTATTAATCCGTCGCTTCCTTCAAGTTATGGGTTAAATAATAAGACAGACTGGGTTCTATAGCCTTGGTCGGCAACCAGTCTACCGCAGAAAGCAATGCCAACCTACTGCAGGATAATCTTCTGCCCAGTCAGTCATGTCTCTTTCGAGACATGTGTAATATAACAATCTCGCCCCACCCGAGGAAGTGATGCAAGCGATGGTGTTTCCTGTCGGTGAAGGGAGCGGATGTCGTATTGACCTTATTTCCGACAGCGGCGGAAATGGCTACAGAGGCAAACAGATCAGGTGTCTCTTAGAATTACGTGGGCGTTGCGTGGGCGAGGCAAAACCGGAAGGAAAGTCCCGGTTCTAGAAGACTATATAAAGATCTCGACACACGGATTCGCCAGCAGAGAACGGCCAGTGGAAGCAGACAAACACCACAGGCAAAACTACAGTCCCGTCAACCCAACTATGTGCCTCTCACCCTTCCGTTCTCTATTCCACACGGTCCGTCGTTAATAATAAAATATAACCTTATATTTTTATATATGCGTGTTTGTTGTTTTGTCGTCGTACATATAACACATGATCGCCCAAAGCGTGTATCACGTATGGCACTTAACTGACTGGCTGAATATAATAGTTGAAAACATGATTAAGGCTTCTATAGGACATGAAATGGGGGATCAGTTTTCTATTGTTGTGAAGTAATAAACTGATCCGCCACTAATTACTACTTAATAATATAATACATATCTTCCCCCTCTAGCTATGAGTCAAATAACAGGACAGATTGGGGTTCTATAGCCTTGGCTGGCAACCAGTCTACCGCAGAAAGCAATGGCAACTTACTACGGGAAAATCTTCTGCTCAGTCAGTCATGTCTCTTTCGAAATATGATCGCCCAAGCGTGTATCACGTATGGCACTTAACTGACTGACTGAATCAAATAGAAATATATGGTTTTTAAGCATACAAGTTTGAGAAATTAAAATACACCAACACACCATACTGCACATTATTTCCAAAAGCTGATGACATTTGCAGCAAAAATAATTTTTACATATAGTTAAACTGTGCAGATTTTACGCCCATCTGATGAAATGAAGCTCTCGAATTTGCTACATATTATATCAAACCAAACTGAATTTTTATCACTTTCAGATTAGACGAACCCTCATGTCGTGTATATTTCTTCTTCACAAATATATTCAAAAGAAAGAAACAAGCTATTAATAAATTTAAGTTCATTGCACTCGACTATAATATAGATTCATGCATCTCTAATAGGGGTGTATGTCACTGCCTATTAGTCATTCACCAAACCAATCAAAACAAACATGAAATCAATCAAACGTAAAAATACTATCAAACTAAATCTAAGCCCAAAACAAAAAAAAAACAAACAAAGAAAGTTGCCCAAATGTATAACATCTGGATAAAATTTAATTGATCTATATATATACTTGAGTAAGTAGAACTCCATTTTCTTTCACTCTAAGCATGACCGCCTGTTCCTGTTGAAGAAGGTAACAATTCTGTTTATTCAGCCGTTATAACAAAACACGACCACGTAAAAGTCCACGATCAGGAGCTCTGAGTTTAACTTAAGGACGAGTTTCACTGTCGTAGGGACACAACAATACAAGGACCTTAACCTCCTGTAAAAATGTTCTGTGTGGCGCTTCACCATTGAAAAGTCAGTAATCTTTGATCGAAAAATCAGAGAAAATTGAAAATATCCTCACGGAATGTCTGTTGGTTGATTTTCACATTTGTAATGATCCAGTGTTCATTAAGAGGAGAGGTTAGTGCACTCCAACAAAACCGATGAAGAAGGCAGATATTGCAGAGATTCTCTATTGAATATGATTTGACCTAGATTATTGAAGAACAAACGCGAGTCCGAATACGACTGGGCAGCCCTGAAAAATGCACAGGAAAATATTATCACCACTATTGTCACGTTTGGTCATTCCATGATCAGTATCCAGATTGAATCCCAAACAATAAAATACCCTGATTTCTTCTTTCATGTGTCATGACCTTTCAGGATGTATACGATCATGGCTTTCCACACAACCCTATCCCTGGTGGCTCTAAGCACGCTTTCTTCTGTTACACCACGCAACCCTCGTTCCGTCATCCACCTGATTAAGGTCCTTCATATATGTTATCCGTTGCTTTTCCCTGTCTTTTATTCCCTCTATCTGGCGTGTTAATATCAGGTTCTCTAAGCCCTCCTTTTTCATTGCATGTCCCAGGAATATCAACTGACTTTTCCTGATGCTCACTATTAATTCCCTTTTTGTTTCCATCATTTCTAAGACCTCATCATTGCCCACATACACGATCCATGATATTCGGAGCATCCTTCGGTAGAACCATATTTCAGTTGCTTCAAGTTTTTCTTTCATCTTTGATGATATTGTCCAGCATTCACTGCCATATTGAAGAACTGACAACACATAGCAATCCAGTACTCTCTTCCGTGTTTCTAGCAAAATTTAAAAAACCTTTTTTAAAACCGCCTCGATTTTATCGCAATCTCAACGTCAGACAAGGCCATCCTCTGTTTTCTATATATCACAGAGGATATTCTCAGTAATATATTCATTTCAGTAAAATTAGTCTAGAGAATTCTCAAACATTCGACCCCCAAAAGCCACTGGCATGCGTAAACTTCCAGTGGTCGTCCTTAAAAGTACCTACCCAGAATAATTGCACATTCTAGCAAAATTATTAACAGCTGCTTGTAGGATAAATTTTGCCTAAGTTGTGAAAGTGTTAAGTGTATGCCTCGTCTTTAATAACGCGAGCAACCGATCCCCACTCCCAGTATACACCCATTAGTCTTTGCAGTATTATTAGTTAAATTTCTGAGGTCTTTATCAACAAAAGGTCGTCGAGTAACAGGAACGGAAAAACCTCTTCTGCGACGAGCAGGATTGATTTCGAAAAGCCCGATCTACTGCTAAATTTCTAACTACTATTACAGGCAGGATCAATGAGGTCTTTGATTACATGCATATCAAAAGTACCAGTGAGCTAGATGTCTTGGCTTTCGGAAAACTCTTCTACTATAGAATCCCTGGAAGACTTATCTCTATTTTAAACAATATTTTCTAACAGGTAGATCCCTGAATGTAGCTATTAAAGCCAAATCCTCGAAGACTCGGTCGATCAACTCAGGCGTTCCTATTAGGTCACTTCACGTTCCAATCTTTTTTATTATTACATGATGCAGAAAGCTACGACAAAACGTTTTAATATTCTTATTAGGTGAGAAGAGCATCTATTATGTTATGATAAACATTTGACTTATTTAATAACAATTTCTTGGTCTGAAACAATATTTTTACCTTTCGTGAGGTGTGATAGTTTTGCATAAGTGTTATAAGATTTGAATTGAATGCTTTTGTTTTTAAATAGAAGAAAGTCAGTATCTTTTTACTGGTTCTTTTTTATCTAGGTCGACAGAGTTGAGAAAATAAAGACTTGCTAATATTGTGATAAAAAGAAACACATCGATAAATGGAACCACTATATTGAATCCATAGCAAAATCTACTCCTAAGAAAGTTGGGTCACTATGTCGATCCAGAATGTTTTTCCATCTGAATCCATCCTGCATATATACAAGTCAACCATCCATCCGTGCATGGAGTACTGCTGCCATTTATGGTCAGGTGCCCCTGCCGTTCTCCTCAGTGTTCTTGACAGGCTCCAAAGGAGAGTCTGTAATGTGATAGGTACTGATCTGGCGGCTCGACTGCAGCCACTTCCCTATCGTCGAAATGTGGCCTCCCTTTGTCTGTTCTATAAATACTTTCATGGCTTCTGCTCAGACGAACTTAAGTCACTGATGCCTCCTCAACAGGTGTTTACTCGTGCAACCAGACTGGCAACTGGGTCCCACCCATTCACAGTCAGGTTAGCAAAATGCAGACGACAATTCTACTCCTGCAGCTTCTTCTCTCGCACTTCCCGCCTGTGGAACTCGCTCCCGTATTCTTGCTTTCCTGACGGCTACAACCTCCAGAAAGTTAAATGCAAAGTCAATACTCATCTACTAACCACTGGACTCTAGCTCTCTCCCCACCCCTGTATAACCTTCCCTTTCTCTCCACCTATGTATCTGTCATCGCACCTGCTTTCTCAGCTTTGTTGTTCCTTTCTAACTAGTTTGTACTCCTCACTCTTTTCTAATTAATCTTTTTACATTTATGTAGCCTCCTGCACATCAGTGGCGTTTCCGCCTTGCTCGGGGTGAAATGATTAAAAAAAAAGAAAAAAATCTAAAGAAATTAATACCTTTATACTTATTATAGTATCGTTCATCATGTATTAGTCCGGAGGACCACTCAAGGTAGAGTTTTGCATTAAAAATTAGTTTATACGAAGGGGAATATAACTGTTGACAGTACATTGAAAAGGTTAAAATTATACTGACTATTGAAACATACCCTAGAGAGTTTAATACACAGGGCTGTGATTCGCAAAGAGAAGTTGTTTCAATGGAACCTACTTTTCTCCGATGGAATACTGACGGATTGTTGGCAGTTTGCTATTACGTATGTGTCGTTGACCCGGTTAAGAGTCCATCAAGAAATAATACAACAACAACCAAAATAGGAAATAACGATATATATATTAAACACATGAAAATACAAATACTTGGAATTCTGTTAATAGAACGATAAATACGGGTGAGGAAATAATACTAGAACTGGGACTCGTAATGGTCGTAAAGTAGTAGTGTTGTCTATCTCACTCTGTCTATCGCTGCTCCTCTGCTTTATGCTGATCTGTTTATATGATTATCTGTTCTCCTCTTGTGAGGGGAAATATATGTAGTAGAAGGAAGAGTTCAATCCATTGAATGGGTGATGTAAGCATGTCAGTATGTAGCATGGTTGGTCCTAGGCGTGAATGTCAGATCTGGTTGAAAATGGGAAAAAAATTATCTCACCTCCAAACTGGGTGAAAACACTATACAAATGTAAAAATGTACTTTAGTAGCAAAAATTCCAACAATATATTTTTGGAGAAGAAAATGTTACTGAAAATATATTTTTTTTAAAAATGAAAGGAAAAATATTACTGGCAATTTTTTGAATATACCAGCAATACATCTGACTCGCGACAAAACCTTTTTTTACAAAAGTGCGTCAGTAAAACATGATTTACAAAATGATTTACAAAAAGTACAAAACCAGAAGACATCTCGAGTTTTCTAATAAAAGAAATAAATAACAAGTTTTTCCTCATAATCTGACTAAATCAACCTTCTCACAATAACCAAACATTTAAAAAATACATTAAAAACCGACATTTGTGGCATTAAATAACCCACAGAGGCCGTTATTCCGTTATACAAAAATCAGATTCTTTATTTATTTTCATAAAAAATATTAAAATTGGATTTGAGCAACCAGGTACTCAAGAACATTCATGAATTTTGCTGGAGAAATTCTCGGTTACGTAAAACATTTTCGATGTTTTTTTTAAATATCCCGATATTTTAAGTCCAAATATGGAGACAAGCCGTAAATAAACTAGAATATTAGAATAATCATTGCAAAAAGATAATAAATTACAAAATGATCAGTTAGTTTGCACAAAATATGTATAGGCTAATTTACATAATCTGCAACAAGAACAAGAGCTAAATAAATTGTGTAATATAATAATAATAATAATAATAATAATAATAATAATAATAATAGAAAAATGTGGAAAATGAAATCAAAAATCGTGCCAGTGATAGTAGGTGCACTTGGAATGATAAAAAATGGAAAAAAAAAACACATTGAAAAAATTACCAGGAAACCATAGCTTAAGAGATATACAAAAAAATGACATTTTTAAGTACGGCCCACACACTAAGGAGAACTTTGTCTATGTAACGCTAGGGATGATAAGGGTAGATAGAGAAAATATGAAATGGAGCCATGACAACGTAACACGACCTGCCTTTTTGGTAGTGCGACTAAAGCAGAAATCGAAATATGATGAAAAATGACAACATAATAATAATAATAATAATAATAATAATAATAATAATAATAATAATAATAATAACAACATAATAATAATTACAAAAGGACGAATACAAAGAAATAAGAAGAGAAAGAAAAAGAACAGCGATAACTCTTTCGTTCAAATTTACATTCTGTGAACGTATTTACCCAGACATATTTTTCTATATAGATGAACGCAGAGAAAATACATTATGATTCTTCTAAAATCCCATGGCTGTGCATATTTCTGCAGATACAGTCATGCAGAACAGTGCAAAATTATGCAGTGATCAAAACAATAAGAGAGTATAATCCATATATGAGCGCAGATGCACACGCAATGTCTCTTATTTCATGCAGACATTAGAAACCCATTGTAATGCAATTTAATCTGTTCCTCTTCGTTCGGCTCAGAGAATAATGCATTCTGTTACAGGAATGGAATGAATGCTCTATTGTGAGTGTCTGCCGCAACGGGACTTTCTACTCAGGATCCAATCGCCCACTCCTTCAATCAAATTGATTTCCTATAACATTTGCAAATTAATCATAGAACATGAGTTAAGAATTTAAAACCCGCAATCTTCGATTTCCCCGTCTCCAACGCATAACAACGATAATAATGTGTTGAGATATTAACATTCAGAATTCGGCGTAAATATTGATTTTAAATTTCTTAACGTATTTCGATTTTAAATTACATCGGATCAAAAATACAGTAGCTATCCATATCGTATTCTGTTATCAAATCCACACTGTATGCAAATGCGTCAATTGAGTTTAAAATCAGATGAAAAGACAATTTTATTTCGATTTAATTGCTTAACACTACTCCGCTGTATTAAGAGAATAGTCGCAATGAATCCAGAGTAGGCATCACGAAGTGAACGTATAGCGGGTATATCTTCTTTTATTTATTCAATATTTCGAGTTGTAGTAGGATTCCGTTCTGGTGAAAGGTTATCATATATCGTGCAGGTTAACGGATTTGGCATTGTGGGAAGATAACTCACTATAATTTATAAAATGATTATAAAATCAAGAAAGGCAATTTGAGGATAAAATAACATTTATATATATACATTTCAATTAATGTTTTACAATTACAGCAATACTTGAATATAAGTCCAACGGAGGTTAAAATGTTCATGACAAATAATGATGAGCTGAAAGAGATTAAAGGCTTAGGAGTGTGGAAGCGTCTTGAAGGTAAGGGGATGTTCATTTTGAAGTTGCCACTCCTAAGGTCACCAAGTCAGTAAGTACTTTTGAGTAATGTCTTTGAAGTGGTCAATACGTACTTTTGAGACAGGGAGAAAGAAAGCGGTTAGCATAGTAGCCGCTCGACTTAAGTCAAGAGGATATTAATTACACTCTTCTCCTCTCATTTACCCGTCTGACTAAAGATGCTTTTTCTCCGCTTTTTATATCTGCCTTTTGGATCCAAACGCAGCTTGTTTTGGAATGTCATAATAGAATTTAATTCTGGGCTTCCCATTGGCTGGTAAATAAAATTCGTGTACGCTCGTGAAATGGTAATTTGATATTTGATTAATTTTTATTTTTCAACCGGAACACTGCGCGAATCCACCTGCGCGGAGGTGATTTTTATTCATTCGCTTTGTGGTTGCTATAGAGCAAACATCCGGTCAGCTCGCTTTTACTCGGCCGGTATCACCGCAAACGACCAAATTTGAATTATAAACAACCGCTTCTTTTTTTATTAACAAAGTGTGTTAATGAATCAGAGTAGCAGTATTAATAATCGCTTATTTTTTGTTTTCAATTAGTCGATTAATTTTCTGAACGGGTTTTGTCGGCTGCCTAAAATACTTTAAAATTATTTTTTTTTCTAAACTTACGAATTAATTAAAATATACGAGAGACTCTTTTTAGGCTATAGTCGAGATAGATGTAAACATTACCTTTTTTATAGGGAAAAGAATATTTTTTTCCGAAAATAATGTTTTAATAAATTTATTCTTCTTAATAAAACCGAAAGTAAGATTGGTGACTTGGGCTATGAAAGCCGGCTAGCACAAAATACCATTGTTCTTCAATATGTATCAAAAGCATGCCTGAAATCAAGGTTAATTTTGGGTCAAATTCACACAGAAATGACTTAACATTACACTTCGTATACACCAGAAAGAACAAATGTCCCAGAATTTCTTATTTTATATCAATCAGGATAAGAACTTTGTTGCCTCCTGCGACGATAACAAAATTTTTATTTGTTTATTTTTAAATCATTTCACCCCAAGCAACACAAGACCATCACTACTGTTCAGGGGGTTAGAGTGAGAAAAAAACCTAGGAACAGTGGGCATTGAAAAGAAATGACAGAAAATAGTATTTGAGGTTGCATTTAATATTTTAAGCATTTTAGCTATCAGAGTAGCAAGTAAACGGAAGAGAGTTCCTCAGGCGGGATGTAAGAGAAAAACAACTGTTGTAGTAGAAGCGTTGGGTATATTCAACTATTTCAACGGTGAAAGGATGGGACCAAGATGCCAATTTTAGTATCACGCTTAAATTCACGTGGACGATGCATCAGGGGAAAAAGCTTTTTAGAGCAGTTGCTATGAATATATTTGTAGAAAATATTACGTTAATGGCGCCAAAGCGTGTGATGTAAATGAGCAGGAATATTGCTGAAGTTATTTATTATATAGTGAACTGAATTGCTAAATGTATAGTCATGAGTAATTGTCAAAGAATATGACAAAAAGGAAAATATTATTAAGGCAATCTAACAATAGAAGTACAGGAATTAACAAGTCCTAATATAATGCTTGTCATTGCATTTTGTGAAAATCAATTTTATCAAAAAAACAAAACGAAACAAGAAGAGATGCCTACTGCAAGAGCGAGCTAGCGACGAGCCTGTTATAATTATGAAACAATTAAGCGGTCACCCATTCACGTGCACTAAAAATAAGTTAAAACAATTAAAAAATAAAAATAAATCAACCACCTACAAATAATGCAACGCATTAAACGAAGTCAGCACAAAAAAGCAATTAACCGTTTGTAGATCCACTCATTTACAAAATTATTAAATTACACCAAGCTCCATACAAATAAGAATAAGAACAGGATGCAACAGCAAATTGAAAAAAAAAAGAAACCCTAAGTTTTGAGGACAGCATAATGGAGCCTTCACGAAACTTCGAGGTGAGAATGACACTGCTCAGTTAAGTGAGAAATACATATATAGGTATATATTTTTTAATTACTTAGTTTCTGGTCATAATAAGGTTAGACCAGTGCATACGTGTATTAAAAGATGTTCAATACAGTTATATTGTAGAACTTTTGAATATTTTCCATTTGTAAATGAATTATTACGCGACCTAGGTTTCTACCATGAATGGTGTCTTCAGGCGATTTGCAATAAATGATTTTACCGCTGACCGAATAGCATAATTTCTAACTTTTACCCCCCCCCCACCCAATGCGAATTGTTGAGTGAAAGAACGGAAAGTATGACTAAGTGTAACCATACTAAAAAAATACCGCTTAGGTTCATACAATCATGGATGAAAACGAGTTATAACGCGACTTATAACTCGTTTTCAAATGGAATGTATATATATATATATATTAATCATCCACATACAAGCCTGTTTCTCTGTATCACCGCTGATAAGTGTGGCTAGACATCCAATTGCTTCTGGCCGGTATCGAAATTCGAAGTCAGAGTCGTTAAGCCCTAAGCCATTAGCGAATGGAATCAGAGAATGGAAATTTTAGCGTTTTATATACAAGCGAGAGAGAGGGAGAGAGAGAGAGAGAGAGAGTGAGAGAAGGAGACAGAAAAAAGAAAGAGAAGGAGAGAAGAAGGGACAGAGACAAATGTACGGAAAAGCTACGTTAAGTTGATGGAAATTGACTGAAACTGACCTTCTGCCAAACACTGCTCTACCATACATTTGTTCAAGCCTATCAAATATACCAAGTATTGCCTTCCCCTGTTACTTTTTCCATTGATCTATTCTGAGAATATCAGATTTTTCAAAACCTCTTCCCTAATTACATGTCTCAGAAACTTCAGCTGCCTTTTCCTAATGCCATGTATGTTTCCCTTTCCTTCTATATTCTCCAAACCTCGTCGTTACTCACATGTTCCGTCTAAGGAATCCTCACCATCCTTTTGTAGAACCACAATTCGGTTGCTTCAAGTTTTCCTTCATCTTCGGTAAAATTGTCCAGCATTCTCTGCCATATTGAAGAACAGACATCACATAAAAATCCAGTAGTCTCTTTTATTGTTTCCAGCAAAATCTCCCTTGTGTCTTAATACTCTAATCAACTTCTGAAATGCATCCTAGGGTTTCAATATTTCTTTCGGATATCAGTATCGGGTTTTTCCGTCTTCTGTTAGAACATTTCTTAGCTATTTAAATTTCTGTTCCTAATAGATTTTAGTATCCCTAGCCTGTACTTTGCATTTTTAGCTCATCTTTTTCCTAATGATCATGCATTCAGTTTTCTTGTACTTTATATATAGTACTTTCTTTACGATATCTTTAGCTACCTTCTGAAGTCAGGCAGTACAAGAATTCATTTAAGGTACATCACAATTGACTGTCTGACACCGTGTGCAATTTTCTTAACTTAAGAATAATTTTTAAGCTATAATAAGGGCTTGCGACCTGGTCTCGAGGTTTTGAAAATTTTATGTGTGTACCAAAATTTCCGACCGAAAACATAATTTACATTATTCAGACTATTGTCTACATCTACCACTTTTACAACGTTTTAGCCATTGTACGCATTCTTCAGGTGCTAGAAATTTCGATCCGATTCCTTTATTAAGATCAGTGTGGTATATCATTCTCATTCCCTGCACTATGCCACTTCTGGTAGCCATGAGATTTCTCCCTTTAACTTAACTCTTCTGTAACCTGGTATTGAACTCACTGGAACTAGCCAACGTCTATATCCACTGGGTCGTGTTTCCTGAAGGATTTGAAGAACAATTAAATTCTTTCACGTCCTGGTGCTCTTTTTATTTAGGGAACCAAGACTCCCGAGGTGTGTCAGCCTGTCTGTTTTCTCTACCCTGTGGAAGGCCGTCTGGTTATGCCTAGCGTTGAGGTTCGTGAACATGCGCTTCGCGTCGTTTTTCATCGACCGAATTTTTTTGCAAGCCGATGTGAATACCAAATTTTGGAAATATGCGAACAAATATCCCCGTCACTAAAATGTGTGAACTCGAGCGAGAAGGCTAACCGTTAAGCTCGTGGTGAATGCTTCTATCGGGAATGCCATTTAGCCATCATTTTTCTTCTTACAAGCGATGGATGGCCTCTCTGACGTCCAGGTGTTCTCATGTGAGGCATACTATGTTAACAGTTAGGGAGACAGCTCAAGATGATGTGATTGATGAGCTCGGTCTGTCGAAACAGCTGGCTCTCATTATATTGCTTGGGCACCTGGAATTATATTCCGCACAAATATGGACATATCACTCATCTCTCTTGTGAAGTGAAAGGCTTTCTGGGATGGCAAGAAGCCTTCTTCAGCAGGCTTAAATAGTTCGCTAAACTGTGTCTCACATCTTTGTCCAATGCCAGGTTGTAGTCCCGTTGTGCAAGTGGATTGAAGACCTCATGATTTGCATGCCGTGCGGAAGTTCTGTGTCCTTCAGACCTTTTATGTTTGAAGCAATGTGGTGCCGTCTTTGTTTAAGCCTGAATATTATGCGATTGTGTGCTTACTAGATACTACGCGAGTCGTGATATGGACGTCGCAACAGAATCTCTAAGGACGAAAAGTTTTCTTATTCCAAACTGATCGTCTTAAAGAATCAGCTTAAGTTCAAGATGAGGACGGAAAGGCGACTCCTCATCCATCAGCCTTTGTTAAAAGGTGGGTGAGTATTGTGCGCATCAGTCTAGTGAAAGGAGCTGAATTGCGGTGGCCTTTTGAGGCAAGTTAGCCATCAGGTTATTGTGAAAATCGCATTAAACATTGTCAAACTTACCCAAAAATAGGTAAGTTTAAGTTTGCTTTTTTCTTTTTTTAAATATACTCCTCCAAACTAAAATTTGCTGGAGATCATTATGTATAATGATCATTTTGTATAATGATCATTATGGATAATGATCATTTTGTATCATAATCATTATGTATAATGATCATTATGTATAATGATCATTATGTATAATGATCATTTTATGTATAATGATCATTATGTATAATATTTTTAATCATCATTATGTATAATGATCATTATGTATAATGATCATTATGTATATTCACGGCTTCTGCTGGGATGAACATAAATCACTGGTGCCCCTTAGGTATGAATTTGCACGAGATACTAGATTGACAGCTAGGTCCCACCCCTTTACAGTGACACCGACGAAATGTAACTGCAATTTCTACTCCAACCGCCTCTTTTCCCGCACTTCCCGCCTGTGGAATTCCCTTCCGCATGATTGCTTCCCGACGGCTACAACCTCCAGGAGTTTAAATGTAAGGTCAATAGACACCTCCTAACACACTAACTCGCACCCATTCCCTCCAACACTCTCCCTACGTACCTCCTAACTCGTCTATCACCCTCCCTCTGACATTTCCTATACCCAATCGCTCTATGTAACCCCTGGGCCATAGTGGCAGTGGACTGGCTTGCTTGGGGTGATATGATTAAAAAAGATGTATAATGATCATTTTGTAGCCAAATTTCTATTTTCGCTCGCACTATTTTTTAGTTTGACTCCCTATCATTTCCTCCGTTAGGCGACCAGGAATATTAGTTCCCTGGTGGACGCGAGTCACATTTTGTATTCTAGTTTGATTTTTTGTATTTGTTTCCGTGTGTAGATGAGTATGAACTTGCAAGTAAGACTAGATGAATAACTGTTTAATTTGTAGAGGCTGCATGAATATTAGTTCCCTGGTGGACGCGAGTCACATTTTGTTTTTTAGTTTGATTTTTCGTATTTGTTTCCGTGTGTAGATGAGTATGAACTTGCAAGTAAGACTAGATGAATAACTGTTTAATTTGTAGAGGCTGCATGAATATTAGTTCCCTGGTGGACGCGAGTCACATTTTGTATTCTAGTTTGATTTTTTTATTTGTTTCCGTGTGTAGATGAGTATGAACTTGCAAGTAAGACTAGATGAATAACTGTTTAATTTGTAGAGGCTGCATGAATATTAGTTCCCTGGTGGACGCGAGTCACATTTTGTATTCTAGTTTGATTTTTTTATTTGTTTCCGTGTGTAGATGAGTATGAACTTGCAAGTAAGGCTAGATGAATAACTGTTTAATTTGTAGAGGCTGCATGAATATTAGTTCCCTGGTGGACGCGAGTCACATTTTGTATTCTAGTTTGATTTTTTGTATTTGTTTCCGTGTGTAGATGAGTATGAACTTGCAAGTAAGACTAGATGAATAACTGTTTAATTTGTAGAGGCTGCATTAATATTAGTTCCCTGGTGGACGCGAGTCACATTTTGTATTCTAGTTTGATTTTTTTATTTGTTTCCGTGTGTAGATGAGTATGAACTTGCAAGTAAGACTAGATGAATAACTGTTTAATTTGTAGAGGCTGCATGAATATTAGTTCCCTGGTGGACGCAAGTCACATTTTGTATTCTAGTTTGATTTTTTGTATTTGTTTCCGTGTGTAGATGAGTATGAACTTGCAAGTAAGACTAGATGAATAACTGTTTAATTTGTAGAGGCTGCATGAATATTAGTTCCCTGGTGGACGCGAGTCACATTTTGTATTCTAGTTTGATTTTTTTATTTGTTTCCGTGTGTAGATGAGTATGAACTTGCAAGTAAGGCTAGATGAATAACTGTTTAATTTGTAGAGGCTGCATGAATATTAGTTCCCTGGTGGACGCGAGTCACATTTTGTATTCTAGTTTGATTTTTTGTATTTGTTTCCGTGTGTAGATGAGTATGAACTTGCAAGTAAGACTAGATGAATAACTGTTTAATTTGTAGCGGCTGCATGAATATTAGTTCCCTGGTGGACGCGAGTCACATTTTGTATTCTAGTTTGATTTTTTTTATTTGTTTCCGTGTGTAGATGAGTATGAACTTGCAAGTAAGGCTAGATGAATAACTGTTTAATTTGTAGAGGCTGCATGAATATTAGTTCCCTGGTGGACGCGAGTCACATTTTGTATTCTAGTTTGATTTTTTGTATTTGTTTCCGTGTGTAGATGAGTATGAACTTGCAAGTAAGGCTAGATGAATAACTGTTTAATTTGTAGAGGCTGCATGAATATTAGTTCCCTGGTGGACGCGAGTCACATTTTGTATTCTAGTTTGATTTTTTTATTTGTTTCCGTGTGTAGATGAGTATGAACTTGCAAGTAAGGCTAGATGAATAACTGTTTAATTTGTAGAGGCTGCATGAATATTAGTTCCCTGGTGGACGCGAGTCACATTTTGTATTCTAGTTTGATTTTTTGTATTTGTTTCCGTGTGTAGATGAGTATGTACATGCAAGTAAGGCTAGATGAATAACTGTTTAATTTGTAGAGGCTGCATGAATTTCGTTCAGCAATCTGATGTTTCCGTCACGATTAACAATTGTGGCTTTTCTTTATTAGTAAAACAACTTTTACTTCATTGTAAATGGTAGCCATCTAGGTTTTTCATTTTCAAATTTATTCTTCTGCACTCACCACAGACAAATTCTACATATGGGACTAATTATATTTTCTCAGTATATATATATATATATTACTGAACAAAACAAAAAACTCATTTAAAAACAAAGACTACATTTAAAACATCAATGCTAATTACTGACACTTCGATTCTCAATCTCATGCCGATGGAGCTCATGATGAAAACTAACAACTACAGCAAAAATCAGAAGAACAATTAAAAAGAAAAAACACAACAGATATTTTACTTACTGAATGAAAAAACAGACTGAATTATTTGAACGGAGACCTATATATAGTGAACAAAACAAGGTCTACACTTAAAATTCAAATGCTAAACACTGACACGTTGATTTTGTTAGAAATAAAGGAATTTTCTCGCATTTACAAACTTTGCTTAACACACAAAACTCATAAAATTTCACACCTCAATGCGAAATGTTTTTCGGCCAATAGAAAACTCAGAAACATCTAAAAAAACGATATTCAACTAATCTTTAATTATAAGAAACATATTTCTTAAGAACCATTTTCGCGAGCCAACGCGAAGTTTTTTTTGTCGTCTAATATAAAGGACAGAATCACATCCAGGAGCGAATTCCCAAATGACTTGTTTGGAGCCGCCACAAACGAAATAAAAGATGGAACAAGCTCGACCGTAGCCACAGATATAAAATGACAGGTGTAATTAACACGAAACTTTGACAAACGTCATAAAATCATTATTATTGTCTCCTTTTTATCTCTCACCTCTCATCTCCTTCCTTTTCACCATTCACACTGATTGATAACTTCAAAACAATTCTACCCAACAATAATTTATCATACATACATACATACATACAAACATTCACACATACATACGTTGCTGCCTACATAAAAATAAAATCACTCTTGCAAGGACTACTACAAACTCTTGATACTCTTAACTGCTTAATACTGTTGCTCATTGAAAATTAACTTCTACAATTCATGTTATTCTCGTGTATTAATAAATTTCTATTTTAACATGAAAAAGGTATACTTTTATTCTTCTGCAAATCCACAACTGATACGATTTTGATGATAATTATGAAGACACCTGTAATTTTTAAGATGTTTGGTTATGTTTCACAGAAGTCCAATTCAGTAAACATTCAACCATTTCGCTACTGCTTCAATATATATATATATATATATATATATATATATATATATATATATTCTAAACATATACTGTTAAATATAAGAGACAATGAATGTCTATTATGTTTAAACAGGAGCCGTTCTAAACGTCGTCGTATTTTGGATTTAATTTCAGTTGTAAATAAAGACAAAAGTTTCTCCAACATTTGAATAATTTTTTTTATTAATTTAGATCTAAGCTTTCGGCTCACATGTGCCATCTTCAGAGAGGTTATTAAGACGGTAACATAATAACTTCCACCATCACCGACGATTTTATTTTGTGTTAACGTAAATCTTCGCTAGGCAACGGCAATAGTTACCAAAGATAACAAACGCAGTTCGCAAATTTGCAATGCGATTCTATGACATCACACCGCGTGATAACGCGAAATGACAACAAAACCATGTATTCAAATGCAATGTAATGTGTTATGACCAGATTTAAACGTGATTTTATTAAGTGTGGGTTGTTTGAATTTAATGTACATGGCCTCCAATATCTGAAGGTTCTTTTTACTGTGTGTAAAAATTGTCGGTGATGGTGGATGTTATTGTGTCTTATATTTAACAGTATATGTTTAGAAAATTTGCTGCCTCGATACACTATATATATATATATATATATATATATATATATATATATATATAATTTGATGCTTATATACAGTGAGAAACATTTAGATAATTTCAAGGATGTATGTGACAATATTTAATTTCCATACTGTGATGTTCTTAAAAAAAACTCTAAATATTATAAGGACAATCCATCCAAATTCTGACAATTGTAGGGAAACTTTTCAGAGATGTCACTTATGCGCTAAAACTGATATGTTATTATGTGAATATTGCATGAGTCAAAGTAACAAGAGAAAGGCAAGCATTAATGGGAAATACGTGTGAGTGAGTTTGATATTTAGGAAAAAGTGGTTGTGGAAAAAGATTAAATGATATTTATTTATATATTTCCCCCACAATCAAGGCGATAGCACGGCAAATGTGAGAGGATTTACCACAAGATCGATGCACAGATCTGTCGTGTTTTCCTTAACGATAAAATACATTTTGCTCTGTGACGCCTTCAGAATGTCGACTCAGCAAGATCTGATTTCCCGCGAGATTTATCGATTCATTATTATCATTCGGAGATAAAAGTGTAAAAATAAAATGAAGCTCAAAATAAAAAAAATGTTAATACACAGAAAAAAAAAATTCGGCTGCAAACAATGTAGATTTCCATTCTGTTTCCAAAAATCGAGGCTTCTGTGCTTGTAAACTGTAAAACTGCATATTTCTAAGTTTCAAGACTAGGTATCTACAGGAGTAAGACAAAAGTTAATAAAAACCGAAGATAGATGAATAGAAGAATTGCACTCATGAAATCAAATTTGAAAATGAAATATTATTCGATCAGAAGTATGTGTTTTACTTCTTGACAAAAACAGAAAATAACTTAAAAACACCAAATAAAAAAAACACGCACATAAAGCTTAGAAACACAAGTATACACAAAAACACAAGCACTCAACTATGACATAAAAAGTAACCCTTATGCAGTCAAAGCCAACAAGATGTCAAACCAATAAAAGATATCAACACAAACGATAAGTGCAAACAAAAAAAAAGCAATTAAGCGGACACCTATTCACTATAAAAAATTAGACGGACACCGACTCACGCCTACATTAAAAGCAATAAATGGAGTATTAAAAAGAAATCAAACACCTGCAAAACATAAATAAAAAAAAAGAACTTCAACTAATCGTAAACAGGACCGCTCCCAGAAAAGAACAAATTGCACCAGGTTCCTTATAAATAGGTTAAGGGGAGCGAGACTTAACAAAAGAAAATTGCCTCGATGAGTAAAGAAATCACGAAACTTAAAACATGAACCTGCTCAGATAAAGTGAAAACATAACATATATATATATATATATATATATATATATATATATATATATATATATATATATACCGAACGCCCATAGCCCAGAGGTAGAATCGCCGACTGACGCCAATTCGGTGGGGTTTCAATCCTAGGTTAAAAGCAATCGGAGTCTAACCGTACTGATGAGCTGTGCTACAGCGAAACAGATCTGTCTGCGGATGACTATATATATTGTGTAGTCATCAGTTGGTTATAAATTTGACTGTGATATTCATATATAAAAGCTGCGCTAACACACACACACACACATACATACATATTTATATATATTACATTTGAAGTAATATATATATATATATATATATATATATATATATATATATATATATATGTATGTGTGTGCCCATAACATTTTAGCGATTCTGAATCCGATTGTGTCGTCCATGTCTTCGCGCATTTACTGTACTTAAGCGAAAGCTCTGACAAATTTTCTAATCTTTTTAGAAGCGCATCTTCATGTATATTTAATGGCATTCATGACGGTAAATATATTGTTTTGAGAAAAAGAGCCTATCTAGAAGTTATATCATGTATCTCCAATGGGCGTACATGACTCTCAGATTATCTTATTCTCCTTTTAAGAGTAGACCAAAGATACGTCTTCTTTAAAGCAAAAAAAAAAAAAAAAGAAATGTACGAATAACTTGTTAGGCAAAAAGTCCGTTTCGTTTGAGCAATGCGCCGTTGTTATTGGCACATAACCCGTGCCGAACGGAGAGAACGAAAAAAGAAACGCTTGTTATTCCATAAATCAGCCTGTCTCTGTTATGACTAAAATAAAACAAAAACAATTTTGTTTGGAATATTGGCAGAATTAGCAAAATTGTCATGGAGGCTAGAAATATATATTTTAATGGAAATCTTATTAGAATTTCTTAACACTAGTGGCTTTTTTTTTAAATCCTTGTTTATTTTATTTAAAAAAAATATCACGTTTCTTTTGTTTCAAAGTGGCATCCAATGTTTTTTTTTTATGAATCACAGTAATTGTATTCCATTTGAGTTCTTCCGTCATTTTAAGCAACCCAAGGCAATGTCCGATAAAATAAAATAAAATTAAAATCAAAATAATTTGAGTGAAATGCGAAAGAGTTGCATATTTTTATGAAATTGGAAATTGATAACATTTCGTTATTTTCTTCGACGTTATGATTTTTTTCCTGGTCTTGCATATTGATCGTTGGCATTTTCAGGAAAGTTCTAATTATTTTAGTAACAAATAAGACATAAATGTGGCAAGGTTTGTTGCAAAAATTGCTAAATAAAATGGTACTTGTACTTCATATTTAAAGAAAAATACTACCTTTCAGTTAAAGCTACACAAATTACGCTTGTTATTGAATATTTCGGTAACACCAGAATTTTGTACTGACGAAATATATTTTCCAGTTGTTATTCATGAATGCGCTTTACCAGTATACGAGTATGTGTGTTGTGGTGCAGTGGACATTGGCTTAGAACGAGAAATTAGGGAGTCGAGTCCAAATTCCAGTTGATAACCCTTGCATTCACCTACGCGCAAATACCCTTCAGAAAGATATTAATCCCTCTATTTCCTCAAGTTATGAGTTAAATAACAGGACAGATTGGGTTCTATAGCCTTGGTTGGCAACAAGTCTACCGCAAAAATAATGACAACCTACTGCGAGATAATCTTCTGCCCAGTTAGTCATGTCTCTTTAGAGACATGATCGCTCAAGCGTGTATCATGTATGTCACTTAACTGACTGACTGGCTAGTATATTATACACATTAACGATGTAAAAAATTGAGCATGGCCCAGAGTTGCTATGGCGGCTTAACACATTTTTGTTTTTTTTCTCATGAATCCATTGACTATTAGATTATTTAATCATGTATTCCTCCCATTCAGAAATGTTTCACCTCTTTACAAAAGATAAATTATAGTAAAGCCTTTATTCTGAAGCCATAACCTACGATGATGAAGCGGAAAGCGCAGTTGTACATTCTACGTATTCTAAATAATGTGTTCGATTTATATTTGATTTTGTTGGAAAGGCTCTGGGCCGCGGTTATTGCATAGACAACAAAGGTATTGGTACACTTGGACGATTTCTATTCGCACGTCATGATGACCTAATCATACGTTGTTCTTTGTGAATGACGCGTGGATCCTTCATTAAACATTATGCATGGCAAGTTTGAATGAAAAGCGGATTCCTTCTCGAGGACAGAAGATCAATTCTCTTTCGTCTAATCAATATGATATTTGTAAAAGATGAAAAATGCAAGCCAAGAAACAAGTATCGAGGTGAAGCTTGTCTATAACACCTTTAAAACGAACTCCTTTCCCGTTTATCTTTTCTTTGTTACAGTTATATATATATATATATATTAAGATATATTATATAAGATATATTATTATATATAAGACTAGCATCATAGCCCGGCGTTGCCTGTGCAACTCAGAACATTTTTTAATTAGATGATTAATGCAGCGTTGCAACTTCCAAGTGCTTGTAGCCGCCGGCTCACTTTAAAACTCAGTTATATAAAAAATTAATTATATAAAAACTTGTTGTTTAAAAATTGTTCGAAAATTCCATTAAAAAATCTATTTTCTTTTGTTTTGCGTAAACATGAGTTGATGTTTTGTGTGACATTGTAACCAAAATTACGTTTGATTTTGTTTCAAAATTACGGGAGAAAATATTTACTATTTTTGTCAACAAAATGAATTTCAGAAAGAATAATAAAAAATGTCGACATTTAATTTTAAAAGAAATACTTACATTAATGCCACAGGAATTACAAACAGTTGATTTCCTTCATGAAATATTTCGCGAAAATAAGCATTATTTTACGTAATTTTTTTTTCTGAAGTATGAAATATTAATTCTGAAAAAAAAAACAAATAATTATATTAACCACTGACACTTTTCTTTACATATTTTTTAAAACATTTCTTTTGTTTCAAAATTACGGGAAAAAATATTCACACATTTTGTTGACTAGATGAATTTTTAAAACGTCGGAATAAAAATTAAATATAAAGATTAATTTTTTGTTTCAGTCGCGTTTGACACGTGTGAGTTGATTTCTGGGATGTGATCTAGCAACCATCTTAGATCTTAGATGTTTAACGGAGCAAATGTAAACAATCGTCTCCATTGGCCAAAAAGTACAAAAGGGAAAATTGCTGAACTTAAACTCAAAAAGTATGTGTCGACCTGGCTTCCCTGTAGATATGCGTCGCTAGAAATTTTGAATGGCATAGCTTAAAATTGTAGACGTGCATAAGATGCAGTCACACACAGACTCACAGATTGCGTTTTATATATATATATATATATATATAGATTTATTAAAAATAATTAATAAAATCTGCGAAAGTGTAATGTAAGAAATCCTTTTATCGCACAGCTGACGAAAAATGGGGTTAAACAAAGAAAAAATAGGCAATATTATATGAAATTATTTACAATATTTACATTGTTCCGACTTTTGTTCTCATCTTTATTACCATGTTTACGACGTTTTGGCCATTGTACGCTCCGGACTTCTTCAGGTTAGGAATTTTTAACCGATTCCTTTATTTCGATCACTGGTGTATATCATTCTCATTGCATGTGCAATACTACTTCCGTTAACTACGGAGCATTCAACTCAACTCTCTGTCTCTCTCTGTCTCTCTCTTTCTATCTCTCTCTCTCTCACTCTCTCTCTCTCAATGGATATAGGTGTTAGGATGTCCCAGTGACTTGACCGAATGAGATATGAGTTCAATGACTGGATTCAGCAGATGTGAATAAATAACTTGAGATAACTTTGAGATAAAGAGAGATAACTACATGGTTACCGGAAGTGGCATCGCAAATGGAATGAGAACGACTTACAGTAATCGAAATAAAAGGCTTCGGTTCGAGATTCTTATCACCTGAAGAAGGATGGAGCAAAGAACGGCTGAAACGTCTTAAACATAACTATAATGATAAGGGCAACAGTTCGAACATTGTGAATAATGTAAATACTACTTAATCTCAGATATATAGACAAATAATGTAGTGATGTGTTAATTTGTTTGCGGATATACAAACAGAGGCATATAAAATAACAGAAGAAAACAAGGAAAAATATCTAATGTTTTAGATTATGAATGAACTGAATTCATTTTGACAAAATATCCCAAATAATATTAGTCATCATGATTTTTGTTTTCAAGAAACAAGACATAATTTTTATCTCCACAATTGACATTAAAATTACGGGGACGGTTGATAAAACGAATGATGCTGGCTACTGCTGGATTACCTAAAGGACCTAAATAACATTACTCATGACAGACAATCAAGAAAGATAAAATATTTATCATAGTTCTTATGTTCACGAAGGTTTATTTGAGCTGTCACTTTATTAAATGATTTGATTAAGATACTTTTTTGGATTAGTATATTCAATCGGGTTATTTTTAAAGGATTATAAATAAATTTTGAAAAGAATTTTCACTGGAATGACTATATAGAATCCATAGCTAAATCCGCTGCTAAGAAAGTCGGTTCTCTGTGTAGAACCAGGAAGTTTTTTTCCGCCTGAAACAATCCTGCACATATATAAATCTACCATCCGCCCTTGCATTGGACACTGTTGCTATATCTGGTCGGGTGCTCCACCTATGTGTCCTTGACAAAAGCCAACCGAGAATCTATAAGGCGATAGAACCCGACTTGGCAGCTCGGATACAGTCATTTTCTCACCGGCGCAATGTGGCTTCGCTGTTTGTCTTCTACAAATACTTTCACGGCCTCTGCTCCGATGAACTTAGCTCAATGGAACCCCATATATATGAATTTACTCGAAACACAAAATTAGCAACTAGGTCCCACCCTTTTACTGTGAAACTAATAAATTGTAAACGCAAATTCTGCTCAATCAGCTTTTTTATCGCACTTCTCGCCTGTGGAATTCCCTTCTATTTATTTGCTTTCCCGACAGCTATAATCTCCAAGAATTTAAATGTAAAGTGAATAGTCATCTCCTATCTCACTAACCTGCATCCTCTCTCTCTCTCTCTCGTGCTTTTTTCTCCGTCCACTCCACTCCACTCTCATCAGTATTCCCATCCTTCTCTTACCCACTTCCTGACACCCCATATAACCTGTCATTTTTCTCATAACTTTCCTCCTATGTAACCCTCTGCAAAACAGTGGCAATATAATGGTCTGCTTGGAGTGATATGATTACGAAAAAAAAAAAAGTTATGACTCTTGAACATAACTTATTTTCTCCAAGTGCTATACGTGATACACGCTTGGGCGATCATGTCTCGAAAGAGACATGACTGACTGGGCAGAAGATTATCCCGCAGTAGGTTGCCATTGCTTTCTGCGGTAGACTGGTTGCCGACCAAGGCTATAGAACCCAATATGTCCTGATATTTAACCCATAACTGGAAGGAATAGACGGATTAATACCTTTCCCAAGGGTATTTGCGCGTAAGTGAATACAATGGATTCAGCTGGAATTCGAACTCGGCTCCCCGGTTTCTCGTTCCGAGCCGACATCCACTGTACCACAACGCACATCAGTATGTGACGTAAATACACACTACCGGCCTCCATTACTGTGGTTATTACATGTATCTTATAATTCACTGTGCACGCTACCATTGTCGTACAAAATATATTATCTTAGTGAATTCTGTATTTATTCCGTCAGTGAGTTAATTGCCATACGTGATACACGCTTGGGCGATCATTTCACGAAAGAGACATGAGTGACAGGGCAGAAGATTATCCAGCAGTAGGTTGCCATTGCTTTCTGCGATAGATTGGTTGCCAGCCATGGCTACAGAACCCAGCCTGTCCTGTTATTAGACTCATAGGTAGAGGGGAAAGAGATGTATTATATTATTAAGTAGTAATTAGTGGGGGATCAGTTTATTACTTCATAGCAATATAAAACCGATTCCCCACTTTATGACAAGTAGAAGCCTTAATCATGATTCCTACTATCTTATTCAGTCATCACTTAAGGGCCATATTTTCTTAATAGTAACCGCAGTTTATTTGTGTCTGACTAGGTCTCGCAGTCAATTTTTAAAATATCCTCATACCTCTTAAAATAGTCTTTGAAAGTTTTGTCCTCATCAGAAAAGTATGTGAAATTTTCTATACAATACCATATCGCGTTCTGAGAAAATTTAGACTCTTTTCCATTGTTCTGCACCATGTTGCTTACAACTTTCAGTAGTAATTCCTGCAATTCCATTTGTATAGTTTCGTTTATTTTACTGCATTTCTGCTTGTTTTTCTTTTAGTCTCTGTTGATATTCCAATTGTTTTTCACCAATTCCAATATTGCTGTTTGAAAATTAATTTTTTCAATTTATTTCTTTGAGGAGGGGAAAAGAAAAACTTTTTTTTACGTATTTGTGCAGGGAGATATTACCTTTAACCTTATCGCCACTTGTCGTCTGACGACTGCAGTCCAAAAAAGGGAATTCTTTGAATATCCTCGTCGCTTCCTGTCGTTGCGACTGCTACCAAAATAATTCCCTTTATCACCGCGAAAGTTTTTAATGTCCTGGTCGCCATTTGTCGTTATTGACGGGAATACTTTCGAATATTCGTCGCCACATGTCGTGGACCCGGTTATGAATCCCGCAAGAAATAATACAACAGCCAAAATAGGAAATAACGAATATGTATTAATCACAGCAAAAAAAAACTTGGAACTTTGTTAGTAGAACTATAAAGTGGGTTAAGTAGTAATACTATAATTCAACCCTCGAACTGGGACTCGCAATGGTAGCAGTGTTGGCTATCTACTGGATATTCACTCTGTCTACCACCTCTTGTGAGGGAAAGTATATGTAGTGGTTGGAAGAGTTCAATCCTTTGGATGGGTGATGCTGCCATGACATTAATAGTGACCATGAGGAAAAGTCAGCTAAAATCCCTGGGAATGTAACGAGGAAAGAGTACTCGGAGAATCTGATACTCACAGGGCAGACAGAGGGAAAGCTAGACAGGGGAAAGCAGCCAGTATCTTACTTGACAGGCCTGGGCAGGTGGATGGCAGTGCTGGGTTTGGGTTGTGTAACAAGATAAAGAATGCCAGGGATAAACTATCGAACGGTTCACATTCCACCCACGTCCATTGAACGGGTGAAGAGTCTCATCTCTTGTTTCGTGTTTAGGATGTGGCTTCCGGCTTTCTCTTTTCCAATCTTTTCACTCTTACGTATCCCCCTGCATATCAGTGGCGTTACCGCCTTGCTCGGGGTGATATGATTAAGAAAAGACGCGGAAGGCCATGATCGCCTACATCCTGAAAGGACATGGCACAGAAGAAGAAGAAGAAGTAGGAGAAGAAGCAAGAAGAAAGTTGTTGAATGATGCGTAGCACGTAAATGTAGCTAATTATCATTCTTGCTTCAGAATTTATTTTTTATTTGTATTTTACACTCGTTGTCTTGTGCCTTACTCTTAAGTTATCAGTAGATGACCAGTTTGAAATAACTGAGTTTAGTGGAAAATGTATTAAAAATAATTTATTTTCGAATATAAAAATGTTGGAGATGCAGTCTGTAGGGATTGGAAGAAAAAACAGACTGAAAAAAAAGGAAAATGAAATAAACAGAGTCGGAAATAATACTGGTTAGTTTGGAAAAGAATCAAGATTTTAATAGCCGGATAGGTCAATATATTCCTATCCTATCTGATTACACCTGATTTAATCTGGTTATTGCATAGACTCTCTTATCTGGCTCCTCATGGGACTATCGGCAAATCCTCAGCCCACAGTGGTGCATCACAGAACATCAGGCAAGTTTCTTTAGTTTATTTTCTTTGCATTATTAACGGCGGAAGACAGCGCAGAAGTAGCATCGATTCCTGGAGAAAGTTAAAAGGAATTAGAGAGAAAAAATTTCAAAAAATTCGGCTAGTGATTTGGCATCACCACGTGGTGGTTTATCTCAATCTACTTATGCCAAGTACCCACAAGAAATCTGAGTGAGGACAGGCATATTGTTACCAATTTATTGACAGTTATTGCAGGTTATTCGATATTATATGATAACCCAACAAAGACATTAGGATTCCACGAACACAGGATACAAACCCGCAACAACCAGTTCGGGTGATTAAAATTATGACCTGCCGATTTTTGGTTAAACTACGCATTATATAGGATGTTCGTTGTGTTGCAGTAGTTATCGATATGTATAATTGTAGTTCTTAGTCTTAACAACCTACGTTTTTCGTGACAACGTCCAAAGGACCATGCATTAGTTTTAAAGCTTTCATTACACTCGAGCAACGCCGGGCTATACTGATAAAATATATATAAGACAATTGATAAGATAGACCAAACTAAATCTGTTGCCATAGATATCTTGAATGCTGTAGCAGAAGTCATGATAGTATGTATAGAACAGACAAAATGAAGCCACATCCCGTTGATGGGGAAGTGGCTGGAGTCGAGCCGCCAAGTCGGTACCTATCATATTACTGATTCTCCTTTGGAGCCTGTCAAAAATAAACTTTATTAGTTTCTTTTCCAGTACTTTTTATCTGTGGAACATCTTCGTATATACTTGCTCTCCTATAGTTACAATACCCATCAGTTTAAATACAAGTTCCATTGTAATCTTCTATCTTCTTCATTCATATTTTACTATTATCCTTTCTTTAACACCCCCTGTAATTTGCTTTATTTTTCTTTTTTATCACTTCAACCCCTGTGCACTAGTGGTGGTCATGTCGTATTTGTGGTACAAGGATTATAAAATTAGGTTCTACAAACCTTATGATATGATAAACTTTCCCTGACGTGTTTTTTGTCGAGGGAATCATTTTAACTAGCATTCACTTTAGAATTGGATTCATTTGCGATACTTTCTGTTTCATTTGTAGTACAATTGTAAATCAGGATTAAGGCCTGTTTTATTTCTGTGAGTTATCAGTGCGCCTAATGTGGTCTCAGCGAAGGCATCTCTTTTGTTCATAGAAGATGTGCTACTGGTTCAGTGATTTTTCTAACTCGTACCCATATCGTCTTGGAGGTCGTGATTATCATCCGAGAGTAATGTTGGGGCATACGACGTGGTTGAATTTAAATCATTGCGTTATGTCTCTTCGATAGTAAACAAATATTTATCGGTATTTTTTGATCATTTTTTAAGCAACACGTTTTCTTGTTTATTTTCTGGTAAACATGTCTAATAATAAATTGTTTTCGTCTTTTTCTGGATTGTGAAACCAAAGTTACTGAATATTTAATGTACTGCAGGAAGTTAAGTGAATTGGGATTGCTGAGAAAGTCAACAATTGAATTATTTCTAAATTATTTTTAAGTAAAAAAATAAAATAAAATAGATAGATAAAAATAAAAAATAAGTTCGGTAAGTGCATATTCTTCATTCAAGGGAAATATTAGTATTAAAACAATGTGGTTTTCTACACTAAGTTTGTGAAAAAAGAAGATACCATATATAAGTGTGTGTGATAATACCAACTTTAAGTCAAATGACTGCTGAAAAAATATCATTGGTATGAAACAAATTTGCCACATTCCACACCTGAGTAAATAAGATTAAGGAAGATTTCTTTAATTTATTTATTAATTCTTGCAATATTCTTAATGTATCTATTTAGCTGAAGATCCGAGTGTAAAAATGCTTCATAATTTGAAACTTTCTAAGTGCTTTCAAACATTTCACTGGACATTTTCGATGATGTCATTTTTCTGCTGTTGTTTTCATGTTTGTAATGTAATTTTTATGTTTTTGTGTGTTTTTGAAAAGGAAACTTCTTTAAAGATTTCACGTGATGAGCGCGACTTGGCATGACGTGGATGTCTCTGTTTCTTTTTTTAACTTTCAAAATTCTTTTTTCTGTTGATATTAGGAGAAGATTATTTGATATATATTGCATATCTAAAACTGAGATGCGTTTGGATATTGTGATTTAAATAATATTTTTATTTTTAACCCAAACCTTTCTTAACATGTATGGGTTAATAAGGTTTTTTTTAGCAGAACTATCATTAAATACGGGGTACACTTTCGGCGGACCTCTAATGGAATGACTATATCGAATCCATTGCCAAATCTGCTGCTATGAAAGTCGGCTCCCTGTGCAGGGCCCGGAAATTTTTCCCACCTGAATCTATTCTGCACATATACAAATCAACCTTCCGCCCGTGTATTGAATATTGCTGCCATATCTGGTCGGGTGTCCCTGCTGCTCTCCTTGGGCTTCTTGACAAAATATAAAGGAGGATCTGTAACGTGGTTGATTCTGACTTGGCAGACCGGCTGCAGCCACTCTCTCACCGGCGTGATGTGGCTTCCCTGTGCCTCTTCTACAAGTACTTTCATGGCTTCTGCTCCGATGAGCTTAGATAACTGGTGCCGCCTAAGCACGAATTTACACAAGATACTAGATTAGCAACTAGGTCTCACCCTTTTACAGTTAAACAAATAAGATGTAACCGTAAATTCTACACCAACAGCTTCTTTTCTCGCGCTTCCCGCCTGTGAAACTCCCTTCCACAAGTCTGCTTTTCCGACAGCTACAATGTCCAGGTGTTTAAATGTAGGGTCAATAGACACCTCCTATCACACTAACTCCCAATTATTCTCAGAACACTCTCATTTACCCAACCCTCATTCTCGGTATCCTTACCCGCCTATCACCCACCCTCTGATATTTCCTATATTTAATCATCCTTTCTCCACTCTATGTAGCCCCCTGCGCAGAAGTGGCAGTGACATGCCTTGCTCGGGGTGAAACGCTTCTAAAAAAAAATATAAGGCGTCTGCACAGAGAAGTTGTTGTTGACGCTTACTAAATCAGAAACATTCCTTCCTTTATATTACTTGAAACATTACATAGTATGCACTTATTTTCTGTTCCTGAGCATGACGGTAAACTGCATCCAGCAGCAAGGCCACTGTTTGGGAGGTTTTGAAGAGCATGGAACCACCTCTTAATTTCTGTTGTTCTCAGGACCACCCTGACCCGGAGTAGTAGCATAATGGGCAAATAATTACCCCCCCCCCCCCCACCGACCTAAATGGGGTCAAAACACTACGAAAGTATAGAAATACACTTTTATAAAAATATATCCATAAAAATAGACTTTTATAGGAAAATAGACATTTTTGAAGGAAAAATATTACCAACAATACATTTTTAATGAAAAGAACATTACGGTAACAGTACATTAAAATTTGACTAAAATAAAAACATTTGACTAAAATTAAAAAAATGATTACCTAAAAACCCCATTTTTCCTTTCCTCTTTAAACGGCGATGTTCGAGGCCGCTTGCGAAAGTGGCATGTCAAAGGTATTGTAAATGGCATCCATGATTTCTTTCTCTTCAGTAGGGCCGTTGTCATCATCGTTCGACATGCATAACCTGATAGTGTTTAAGTGGCTTATTGAGTAAAATGGGAACCTGTAATTAAGTAGATCATATTTCCTACTCTTATCTTAATAGTACCCGTTTCTCGGAAAAATATATTATCACGAAATATCTGGAAAAAAAACTTTCTCTCCTGGTTGGTAGCGTTTCGTAGGTACTGTGCTTGTTCGTCCGGGTTTTCTTTGTTTGGAAAGTAGCTCGTCGAAAACAGCCCTCATTTTACACGCAAACACCTCCTCAGCTTGGGGGTAATGATGATGGTGTGTTGTCGTTGTATGTAATTTTATACGCATGAAAGAAATGCTTGAGAGTGTTTTCTGTGGGTGTACTGCTAGCTTTTTTTTTTCAGAGCTCTTTTCAGCGTGTCAACGAAACGTTCGACCTGTCCATTGAACCTGGGGTGAAATGAAGCGATCGTCTCACAAGATAAATCGCCGGTCCTAAACTGTGTCTCATTTACATCCGGCAATTTTAAGGATGTTTGTTAGAACTTCCAATTATTTATACTGGCATAACATGGGTAAAAGTATAAAAACATCGTAAAATCTTCTAAAGTCTGTGCTTTGGCAGCTATGGCACTTCCAATCAAAACGGCCGAACCATGAAATCGAATTAACATAGATTTTGCAGGCTCGTTAGACGTATTGTACTATTTTATAGTAATAGATAGTCTTTCTAAGTGGCCCGAGGCACTTACATGTAGAAATTCCACTACAGAAGTGACAAGCAATTTCCTATACAAACTTTTTGCCAGATTTGAGGTCGTATACAACCACTAAGTAACAGTCGCTCAGCATAGTATACATTACATATTGGAAATTTGCCGGCGAAACCTTTAACACGAACGGAAGATTTTCAAACATGTACAACCCACGATAGGGGTTGATACAGAGCAACTTAAAACATTCCCTCTCCAACGATATTTAAAAATATGCGTCACTGAGTTCGATGTTTTAAAACATTTTTCCTCCATTTGGTTTCACGAAAACTTCTTCCGGTCTAGGGTAGGAATAAGGAGAAATCGGCATCTACCCGGATATTCTTCGATTTCTTTTTCTCAAAGACAGTCGATGAAGCCCATTGATTCTAAACAATTTTTAACAAGACACCAGTTTTTTTCTAGTCTGTCGAGTTCCTTATTTATTTCTGGTAAAGTGGCGAAAGGCACATTTCATTTTTTCTCGAATACTGGCTGGATGTTATCATTTAACTCGAATTTCGAAGTCATCTTATCCTGCTGCTTTGTTTCAGCTTCCACTTCAGATTTTAATATTTCTGGACCGTTGATATTTCTGTGCATTGTCACCTGCCTTCATTTATCGTGGAAGAGACCTCTCATATATTCTTCACATCGCTGATGTAGTTTTCTATTTTTTTCTAATAAGTGTGTTCCATCCTTAGATTTAGCCTCTATTTTGTTCTTATTTTTTCATGTATATCTCCTTTATTAGTCGTGCTCAATCTCTTTATTTCTCCGTATTTGTCGTTAAGCCTTTCCTATTTCGTCTGTTTGCATTTGCTCCTTATTTCCTTTTGGAGTTTCCTGTATTCCGTTCCATGTTTTTGCATTATCTTCTGTCTACTTTTAGTCATGTTCCATATCTCGTTGGTGGTTCGCTTATTTTTCATTCTACGTCTGTTTTTTTTGGAACGATGTCTTTTACTTTTTTCAGTGCGTCCCATTTCTAATTTCCGCTTTGCCTTGTATATTTTTGTACACATTAGTTGTACTTTTCCTGCAGGTTGAGATCATTCACGAGCGTGTCGTATTGCAGTCCGAGTGCTGCATTAGGCATCGTCATTCTTAGTAATTCTACCCTTATTTTGCATATTAGTTAGAGGTGGGCGCTTCCACAGTTGACATTTAGAAAAGTTTTGCAATGAAAAACTGCATTCTTGAATATCCTATTTATTGTAATGTAAGCAATTTGATTTTTCTGTCACCTCCCGGGATTCTCCATGACCATAGTCGTCATGGAATTTATTTTTAACATTTCACCACAAGCAAGGTAGAAATCTCACTGGTATGCAGAGGTTTACATAAAAGACGAATGATGAGAAATAAGAAGAATTTGCAGGGGGTGTCAGAGAATGGGTAAGAGAATGATCAGAACACTGATGTGAAGAGGGATGCATGAGAGTAGAGCGGAAGAGAAGAAGAATATGATACAAGGATTGTAAAGGAAAGTATGGAACCAACGTTTCTAGCAGCAGATTTAGCTATGGATTCAATGTAGTCATTCCACTTAAGGTCGGTTGAAAGAGTTTAGGGTGTGGAGGCGCAGTGTTTTGTTTTCAGGGAGACTAGCCTGATCATTACTGATGGGGGTAGGAGCGATTGTGTGTGTTGGTTAAATGATAGCAGCTTCGTTTTAAAAGCGTTAAACTTAACGAACCATTTCTTATCACAGTGCACCAGAGATCAGACGTTTTTGTTTTCAAGATCAGCAGTAAAATTTGCTTTATCAGACTCGAGGTGGGAGTAAATGATTGTGTCGCCATCATAGATGCCTACTTAGAATCTAATTACATCAGGGAAATTGTTAATCAGAAAAAGCGTAGGACCTATAATAGTTTCTTGAGGGACTCCTGCGTTCGTATGATAGGACCTGGAAGTATGCCTATTCAATACAACCTTCATTACAGTATTTGAAAGGAAATATTGATGAGGTCAAACAAGCGTCCAGTTATGCCATAGCTCTGTAGCTTGCGCAGAAGATATTTACTGCAACAGTTCGGGTTTCACCATTCGTATCGAGAGCCTGATATACTCTGTGATAGTCGTTAACATATTAGCAGTAGACCTGGTGAAGCAGATAACATGCTGCTTATCGGATAAGAGGGCTTGGCCTGTGATGTCGGACCACTACAGCATTCATAATAGCCTTGAACGCTTTGACAAAATTCTCTAGGTGGATTATAGGGGAATAAGTAGAGTGGTTTGAGTGTTCTTCGGCATTTTTAAATACAGGAACGATAAAGGAAGACTTCCATTAGGTAGGGACAAGCGAGGGGCTAATGTGAACGTCACACTGTTGAGCCTCAATTCTAGTTGGAAAGTCGGGTACTGATACGCCAGACAAATCAAATGTTGAATTGGGGAAGAATCTGTGAGCAAGGCATTCATCCTTATCCTCTGATGAAAGGAGGACCTCAAATTCATTGATTAAATTGGAGATTAAGGGCTTGCTGTTATTTAGCACATTTTTACAGATCCAACAGTAGTCTTTGGAACCGACTTTTGCTGGATGCTATACGCTAATTAATATTAATTATTTCAACAAACAAACGTTCATCATCATTTAGGATCTTCTTGCATTCATTACGAGCAGAAGCAAAAAAGCAACGATTATTGTTAGACGCGTGGCTCCGATAAAGCCGAAAGAATTTATAGCAGACGAACAAGCAAAGAGAATCAGGGGGAGAAATGGGGTTTAAACCATAACTTTCTGGCTTGCATGAAATCATCGATGTCAACTTTATCCCAAGAGAAGAGCTTGTATGTACATTCTTCAGCGGGTTGTCTAAAGCCTTTGTTCCAAGGGGGACATCACACGGAAAATCGCGAAAGAGACAGCCATCTGCAATTTGGTAGCAGTAAGATATTCTGCTGGGTGGGGATTCCTTGGAGGATTTGAAGGAGGAAATAATAGAAACCACAGCACCATCAAAGTTTACAAGAATAAATATTTTTACAGCAAATTTCTGCAAAAACATATTTTCAGAAATAATTTATTTGTAAATAAGGCCTAATAGTTTCATTAAAATCAGACAATTAGTTGATTTTTGCAAGATTTTTCAAATTAATGCGCCTTTCAGTGCCAAAAAACAAAATCGCTGACAGAAAACAAAAAAAGAATTTTAACTTAATTTCAAACGTGTTAGAAAAGATTAAAATGTTAAAAACAATGACAACAAAATTCGATCTATCTCTCTAAATAATATCATAAACATTCTGATGATAAAACATTTTGAGCCCTATTAACATCATGTTATGATGTTTTTTCGAGAATTGAGTGAATGTACTTACTGTAAAGTGAGGTATATATTTTGCTTCCTGCTTCAGATGGATTTCCCACTAAACTTTTGAGAGTTAATGATTTCTCTTTTATCGACTGAATAGAAATGAATTCATGACTTAGATGTAGACATTTTGATTGTTAACCTATGTCTCTTTTTTTCAACATTTATGCATATAAGTAATGCATTTTTTCAACATATCCAGTGGATATAGACGTTGGTTAGTTCCTGACTTGAATCTTAGAGTTGTGAGTTCAATATCAATGTACAGCAGTGGTGAACAAGTAACTTGCAGAGGTAGAGGGAGATAACTCATGACTTCCAATCGAAGTTTTACGCAGAGAATGAGGATGATATAACCCAGTGATTGTAATAAAGGGTTCGGTTAGAAATTCCTAGCAACTGAAGAAGACCGGAGCATACAACGACCGAAATGTTGTACAAATGGCAACAAAGATGAGGACAATAGTCCGAATAATGTAAATACTGTAAACATAACTGTACTTTATAAAAACTTTCAGAGTAATCAGGTTGACAAGGATAGCCTTAGTAAGGGTTCCTATGTAGGTCAACAAAAATATGTATGATTGTTTTAAAAATTCAATAATTTAAAGACGAGACGAAAAAATAGTAAAAGATTTTCTTAGGTACTCTATTATACTTGATGACGGAGCCAAATACTCTTCTCACCAAAATCCTGTTTATTTACGTAAAATCAGAATCGAACTGCTTCAGAATTTCATTGCTTACATTAAAACTCTTTGCCTCGTTAATGACTCTTTCATTTTCTAATGCATCAAATCACCTGTGATAGCACAATTATGATTTATTATGCAATTACTTATACCGTTAGTTTATTCTAATAATCATGTTGCATTCGTCAACACACTTACGAAGTAATCATCTCAACACATCATAAAAGCATGTCGGGTGGTGCTGTACACTTATGGATCCCCCAACAGCTATTTAAATCAGATGGGCTTCACCATGTATATGTTGAGTGTTGACTTGATTAGGAAGATAAAATTTACACTAGAAACTCTGAATGATCCGAAAATTTATTCTCATCTTTTAAATGATTTTAAAGGCAACAAAGAATGACTTCTATATATTGATAACTGATTGACGAACATTACGCTTGAGTAAACAATTATATCTGTAACTATGTTGACAAATATCTTTCAACATATTCCCTGCATTTCAAACCTAACATTCTGCAGGAAATACGGAAATCATACCTACCGACTCTATCCTTGTTCCCCTACAATGGACTTAGTATGTTCGGACGTTTTAAAGAAAATCTTAAATTATTATGTCTCATAATGAAAACGAAGATTTCTATAAAATGAACTTTTTTTCAGATATTTTGACAATATTTTCATTTGAGCATTTTCTCATATATGATGAGATATGATACAGCAAAACAGGCTCGTATGTGGATGACATTATATATATATATATATATATATAGGAAAGAATATTGAAAAGTTTTGAATTTAAAAAGGTACTTTTTTTGGGACAGTATTTTTTTTTTATTATAGTATTTTATATTTCAGACCGCCCTCGGCCCTTCATCAGAAACAAGTGATTTTTTTTTAAATTTAAAAAAAAAAAATTTTTTAAATCACTTGTTTCTGATGAAGGACCGAGGGCGGTCTGAAATATAAAATACAATAATAAAAATAAACAAATACTGTCCAAAAAAAGTACATTTTTAAATTCAAAACTTTTTATATTCTTTCCTATACATATTAAAACAGTATACGTGGATCATCACTATGTTATATATATATATATATATATATATATATATATATATATATATAAGAACATTTCTCTCAGGTATTTTGACATTATATAAATGAGACAATACTCATATATATATATATATATATATATATATATATATATATATATATATTCTGTATTTGTGAAGCAATTTCCCCTTTATGCAGGTTTCATGTAACATTTGAATAATGAGACACAAAAACAAAACGGCAATACTAGAAACACAATGACCGAATCTGTACATAAAGAATCAATCCACATCAATCGAAGTATAACAGTTGCTGAACTGAAGCACCTACAATCACAAAAACTCTGCAATGTCTACCAAAAATATCCTACACCCCAACCACACTAATACATGAACCTGTCTAGCCACGCATTAACAGATAACCAGGAGGAATTCATAAGCCTAGGACCAAACTGTCATCTTCAATCTAAATTTAACATTTTCACAAAGAAGACAGAAATCGAAATCTTACGCCAGGCTAATACAACTACATCCAGATCTCCTATATCTCCTCAAGGCTGACGGTCTAAAAGTCTTCACGCATCATCTACAACAACATCCTATAAAAATTCGCCACTGCCGCTAAACAACTAAAAATAACCCTAAAATTGTCATCCATCAAGCCAATAAATCCAAGACTTATGAAATTTTGGATCAATTAGATTGCAACAAGATCACAACACTTCAGCGATGAACGATTCAAATTCACAAGACTAAATAGAAACTCAACCAAAACTCTAAAATCTAATCCAAATATGAAATGTTCTTTAACGTCCAAATAAAATAGATGGCTCTTAGAATGTTCAAAGTATCCTCAAATAAGGAGAGGAAATTTTCTACCTGTTGTTCCTTGTTCATTCGAAAAAGAGGAAGATAGAAGGGTTTTTGCATTGAGCCCGTCAAAATTGGGTGTCTACTGATTGATCAAGGATAATCGTCTTAGCCAATCAAACAGGCTCATTTAGATTAGGGGTGGGTGAGAAATACTAGTAAACCCTTTTTTATAAGGAATATGTGTGTTTCACCATAATAAAATGTCAAAATTCTTGAATTATATTATCACAAATATATCTCTACTAATTATAGCATTAAGTCAGCTCACGAATTCTTTCAAATTCTTAAATGCACAAAACTAAACCAAGACACACTCGTGTTACTTGACGTTGAAAACTTATTTACTAATGTCCCCATTGCCGAAACCATTGATATAATCATTTATTACGTATATAAACATAATTCAATCCCACCACCATGTATAAATTGTAATGCCCCCAAAAAACATTTGCTGGACTTCACCACCAAAGTACTCTTCTAAGACAATAACGGTAATAACTAACGGTGTAATTCTAGGAAATCACCTCGACCGTGCTTCACTAACTTTTATATGTTTCATATAGAAAACATGGTATATAAACAAAATAAACCGAAGATTCATGTCTTCTCTGTATACAATATTTTCATTTTAGCTCAGAACAAAAACGAAATTGATAATTGTTGTGGGATCTCCCCTTTTTGCTATGAAAATGGACTCGACTTGAGTATATATATACTCCTGCCGTTACGGAGAACACCGAAAGACATTGTAAGAGATCCGTAGGATTCCGAAGTTTGTAATTAATAATATTACCGACAGAACACCTGAGCTCCACTCAACTTGAATAGTATTACAGAGCACCCGTCAGTTCCGACATGGACATAAGAATTTCAACAGGGCTTCACTATAAAGACTTGTATATATATATTCCTTACTAATCGTATTCCTGGATTATTAAACTACATTCCAGTTTGTATCTTTACGTTTAATATAACATATCTTTCTATCTTATGTATCTGTTTTTTTGTTCATTAGTTTGTGTGGTTCATTACACGGAATCTACAACATTAATCTTAATAGTACACTCGAAAAAATCCCATCCTCAGTTTCACATATGAGCTTAAACAAAAAATAAATAAATAAATAAACACCCATTCTTGGTTTTTGGATATTTTCATTATATAAAAACCCACTAGTAGAAGTTTTCGTCACCTAAATTTTACTTGTCAATGTCCTTTTATATATAAAATTACTGTTATTTAAAATTTCCTTACGAGAGCGTACGAGAATTCATCTTCTTCCTCGCTTTTTTTGAAAGATCATGGTAACATAAAAGAAACACTCATGAAGAATGTCTTCCCTAATCATCTTATTGACTGCCATATTAAATTTTTTCTTTCAAACTTTACTAATAAAAGCAACAAAATCATGAAAAAACAATACCATTAATATTTTCTACAAAAATAAATGCATAGCACTTATAAACTGAGCGGATTTCCACTTCAAAACATCATCTAAAATTTGCAAATTCCCTGGAATTTAACAATAAAAAAATGACATCGTCAAGAACACCATCTCACCTGCAAGATCTAATCTGCAGTGAGCGAACATCATTTACGAATTTGCATGTCCTTCGAAGGACTGTTTTTTGATCAATCCAAATTTGCAAAGTATTACATTGAAAACACCACGCAGTTGACGGGAAAATTAACTCTGCACATCTCTGCCAGAATCTATCTGTAACATATTTATCGATAATAAAAATATTATAGCATAATTCACATGCAAAAAAAAAAGGGCTAAAAATAATGGAAGCATTATAAAGAAAAATAAGAAAAAGAAAGAAAAATCCAACACTTAATAATATCAACTATGAACACGTGAACAATGTGTTACCATGTTGGAAAGATAAAAGCTAAACACTACATATTTCAGTCAGACGTAAAATAAATCGCATCGTCGATAAAATCATGAAGAATTTTAAAATAGGTGATGTTTTGAAAAGTAAAAATATGACCACAAGGAAAAAGTTCATAAAAAACATAACCAAGACAGTTTTATATATATATATATATATATATATATATATATATATAAAAGCTGTCTTGGTTATGTTTTTATATATATATATATATATAATTCCGAAAATAGAAAAATAGGGTCAACGAAAAAAAAAAAAAGAAAAGAGGAGGAAAAAAGATGGTTAGCACAGAAATTCTTCGGGGTCAAACCCCAAAGTGAATCTCCATTCTGATTAGACACAAAAGTAACGAAAGTAGAGCAAAAAAAAAAGATTTAGTGTACTATATATATATATATAAATATGAATAATATTTTTATATATGTTTGCATAATCGTTGGTATATTTATTAATTCTCATATATATATATATATATATATGAGAATGCAAACATATATAAAAATATTATTCATATTTATATATATATATATAGTATACTAAATCTTTTTTTTTTGCTCTACTTTCGTTACTTTCGTAAAGAGCACTTTGCTCTTAAGGTTTCGTCTTGAGTTTTTTTTTTCAAACGTGCACTAGACGCATTGTTCTTTTGCGCGTTTTGTATCTTTTGTTCTCTTCCCATTATTTAACCCACGAGGTAGTCCTTTTTGGGTTATTTTACGATTTAACTTACTGTTAAGTTAACATTATATATATATATATATATATATATATATATATATATATATATATATATGAGAACTAATAAATATACCAACGATTATGCAAACATATATAAAAATATAATTCATGCGTTTCAGGTGTAAAAAAAACAATGCTAAATATTGTATTATTAGAGCTGATTAATTAATTAATTCTATATTAATAAATAAACGTATTATCCTACGTCGGAGGAACGACTCAGAGGCTCATGCTCTGCGCAATCATCAGATGCATATTATATATATATATCCTTTTTTTTTTCTTCAATACATTTTTTGAGAAAGTTGTTCTTGTTTCTGTGTAAGTGATCGGCTGTTAGTGTTTCTTTGTATTCTCTGATTTGGTGTATGTTTTTATTTTTGTTTTCCATGTCAACAATTTGTAAAAGCATACACAGTTGTCAAGGCAGGTGTTATTATATGCGTGTTTTTTTTATATGGGGTACATTGTTTTGGATAGTGGATGCTATGTAGTTGGTGGGTAGCATAATTTAATATACATATTATTTATAGATAATACATAGTATTTAGTATAAACATTTTCTTAAATTATGCCAAAAAAATTTTAAAATCTTCTATCCATGAATAAGATGAAAAAAACGCACGCACGCACACACACTCATATATATATATATATATATATATATATATATATATATATATATATATATATAAGTAACATCAATCTGCTGAGTCAAAATATAACTTATATTAAATTTTTATATAGTTATGAAGATTAACAGAAAATGGGAAAACGTTTAAATTAGGAGCCTTGTTGATGTTAGGTTTATTTCGTTCGTATTTTTCCCGATGGTATCAATGTAAAAGCTGTGCGTAATGAAAATGCATGGTGAATTTTATGAAAGTTTGTCAATAAAATGAATTACCTTATAATATGAGACGACTAAAAAACTGTTGACTTGTGCTTATATATATATATATATATATATATATATATATAATAGAATAAATTTCGATGTTGAAAACTGTTGAATTATCATTTCAACATGAAATCCCTAAGACAGATTTCACATCGCATCGGCAACAGCACATTTCAAAATGAAATAAAATAAAGGTTAAGAATTAAAGAATTTACGTCACAAACAAAGAAACGGTTAACAATCAATGTCTGTTTTTAGATTTGGACAAATGTACTTTTAGATAGAGTTGTAAGTGAAAAAATTTCAAAATTTGGCTTTGTCTAGCTTTACAAAGAGAAAGGGGTTAACAGATGGAATAGGACGTGGTGTTTGATTGAGAATCGGGTTAAACGAAACAGAAGGATAGGGAGAGAAGAGGTAATAACGAGAAGAAAAAGAAAAGAAAAAAAAGAAAAATTTCCATATTTTAGAGACGGTCGATGCGTGTCAAAGAAAACTAGCGTTTATAAAAAGGTTAAATTATTAGAAAAAAGATTTTTATAAAAAACATATTTAGGGGTAAAAAGCAGATATATGATTTAATTAAGTTAATTTAATTAATGAAAAATTTAGATATAAAAAAAATTAAAAATTATAAAAATTTATGTTGTGAAAACATATTTTTGACACTCCATCAATTCATACAAATTAATTAAGTTAATGGCGCTATTCCTTTGCTGTCCCTGCATTCAGTTTCTCTTCTGAGTGCTTTATTTACTAAGCAACCTTTCCCCATTATGTGCCCTAATAATTTCACATGCATCTTTCTGGTTTTAAGTGCATATTTTATTAACTCGGCCTATTTTTAATGCTTGAAACTGGGCTCCCATAAACTTCGTCGGAAGTACAACATCTCTGTTATCTGGGATTGCACGAGTGAGCTTCTTTGAGGCATTTTCGAGTGCCTGCTTTTGTTTCTATTATGTTGGAAACATATTCGTTCGATCGAACAGAGATATTTTTCAAGGCAGTTCTGATGCTGTTTAAAGCTGATGAGTGCTTAGAGGATATAATCAAAGGCAAACGCGCAAAACTTTTGTGAGATCGAAGTTGAATATAATCTGAAATCCCCCACGAGAACGTAATCAGTACTGATGTCAAGTCATATTTAATGTTATGTCTTTTTTTTTTAGTCATTTCACCCCGAGCAAGGCGGAAACGCCACTGATGTGCAGGGGGCTACATAAATGTAAATAGATTAATTAGAAAAGAGTGAGGAGTACAAACTAGTTAGAAAGGAACAATAGAAAGCTGAGAAATCAGGTGCGATGACAGATACATAGGTGGAGAGAAAGGGAAGGTTATACGGGGGTGGGGAGAGAGCTAGAGTTCAGTGGTTAGTAGATGAGTATTGACTATGCATTTAAATTTCTGGAGGTTGTAGCCTTCAGGAAAGCAGGAATACGGGAGCGAGTTCCACAGGCGGGAAGTGCGAGAGAAGAAGCTGCAGGAGTAGAATTGTCGTCTGCATTTGGCTAACTTGACTGTGAATGGGAGGGACCCAGTTGCCAGTCTGGTTGCACGAGTAAACACCTGTTGAGGAGGCATCAGTGACTTAAGTTCGTCTGAGCAGAAGCCAGAAAAGTATTTATAGAACAGACAAAGGGAGGCCACATTTCGACGATGGGGAAGTGGCTGCAGTCGAGCCACCAGATCAGTACCTATCACATTACAGACTCTCTTTTAGAGCCTGTCAAGAACACTGAGGAGAATGGCAGGGGCACCTAACCATAAATGGCAGCAGTATTCCATGCACGGACAGATGGTTGACTTATATATATGCAGGATGGATTCAGGTGGAAGAAACATCCTGGATCGACATAGTGACCCAACCTTCTTAGCAGTAGATTTTGCTATGGATTCAATATAGTGGTTCCATTTGAGGTCTGAAAGAGCTTACCACCATATCACGGTGAAATAACGGTTTCCATCAGAAATTTCGAGACGCGTCAGCACCAAGATGGGTGATCTCTTAGAAATTGTATGTGCTGTAAGCTCGAATTTCGTGTGATTCGAAATTGTTAATCTGATATCTCTGACACCTGGCCCCGGCTGGCTTTCTGTCCCTGGTCCGGAACCTCTTGTGAAGATGTTGACCAGAACCTGAGCGGGTTGATGCTAATTAATTATAAAAGCAGAATACACAATCGTCGAATTTTCAATGTTTACAACGGAGAGAAGGATTCGTTTAAGCAATCAGAGCTTTCGAATTTCCAAATAAAAAGTCTTTTCATAACAGTGCAAATTTTTCGTTAAGAATAGTCAGAGCTTTCAGTTTTCCAAAGAAAAACAAATCTTTTCATAGCTATTTACCGTAGCTTTTACGGAAACGGCCGAAGTCGAGTGACGTGGTGGCTGGTGACTACGGCGGTGGGGTCGTTTGTTCTCCGTCGCGCGACAGCTCTAAAAGAACTCACAAATACAAATCAAATTTTCTCAAATTCTCGGCTCTTTACTGAAGTTTTACGGAAACAGTCGAAGTTGAGCATTCTAGTAATAATAGTAAATTCGCCTTGTCTCCTTCTCTCGGGAATAAAAAAAATCTTCTTTCAGCTAGTTTACCTCTTTTTCGGTTCATTCAGTTTCTATACATCCTTAGCTTAGAGGCGCAGTATTCGAGTTTAGCCCTTTAAGTTGATCGGCGTTAGGCTTTTCCTCGTTTCTTTACATCTTCAGCCTTGAGTTCTATGGGAGGCGTCAACCCTCTTGTTCTTGGCCCCAGTTGGGAACACTTTTCCGTTAGTCGTTCATCTCGACTGTAATTTCAAAAAATACTCAACCACCAACTGATTTTTCTCACTGGGGTCTCAATTATTATAGTTGTCCTCAATTCTCTTATGGTGGGGGGGGGGCGAGTATCTATGCAACAAAAACTTTGACCAATGAGCTTATTTTCCACCTACGCGATTTAAGGGTGAGTAATGAAATAACAACACCTCACATGACGTAATATCTTTTTGTCCTCTTCCTATCAATTACATCATCTTCGATTTGCAAAAGTTTTAAAATCAGTTCCCAGCAGATGTGGGGGCAAGGACTTGACACTAATTTAACCCCATCGAAAATGTCCTGACAACTTGTTATGATTATCGCCATTTATCACTTCCACTGGCCCAAAACACTTCGTGTCAAATACAATGAAAAAATATATTTTTTTCTTTTTTTTCCCAATTTTCAGCTGATTTCTCTATTTTTGGGATTTTACAAGTAAATAGTATTAAATATTTTTAAGTTAATCTCAGATCGCGAATTACAATAAGGCACAAGTACAATACCACTAACAACAATTTCCATCACTCCGTTCTATTAAACCAAAAACGTATAATTTTACGTGGAAATAGCGTTATGTAACCAATTCCAGTTGGGTTCGTTATATTTTATTGCGCTCATATTGGAAAGCTATAAATCCACCTCTTCACTCGGAGCTATATGTTAATTAGAAAGGCTTGCATAACTAAATCATTATTATCGAAAAAATCTTTTTGGAATATACAAATGTTTCTACTACGGTTTTATATGCAGTAAAAATAATTTAATAGGGAGTAATAGTTTTCCATATATTTCAGTTTCTTTATTATTTGTGAATTCTCATAAATTCTAGGGACAGATAAGTGAGTTCTTTACTTTTGGCTAGTCCAAAATTTTAAATTCAGTTTCATTTTTCTCATAGTCTGGTTGATATTCGATGCTTGATTATATGACGAAATTATTTACCGATAGTGGCCTGAAAAAGGTAAGGAATCATATTTCGCCCAGTTTATTTTAGCGAAAGTGAGTGCAGTGCGCTAAACTGAGATTTCAAGTCAACTATCCTAATACCTGTTCTGCGTTGGTCACTGTTAACCTAACCAGGTTTTCATGAATCTTATACGAGGTTCTCATGTGGAAACTTTCCGAGAAACACTCATATTGTTATAATCAACGTATATCTTTTTTCATGACAAGCTGAAACCATAATATCGACGAAATGACTTCATAATTGCATTGATCATTATCAATATCTCATCCGGGATCTTTCCTATAAACTCCCATACATTTATAGTCAACGCATTTCTCTGTTTCATTACGACAAGCTGAAACCATAATATCGACGAAATGAATTCTAATTGCATTGATCATTATCAACATCTCATCCGGGAACTTTCCGATAAACTCCCATACATTTATAGTCAACGCATTTCTCTGTTTCATTACGACAAGCTGAAACCATAATATCGACGAAATGAATTCATAATTGCATTGATCATTATCAATATCTCATCCGGGAACTTTCCGATAAACTCCCATACATTTATAGTCAACGCATTTCTCTGTTTCATTACGACAAGCTGAAACCGTAATATCAACGAAATGAATTCATAATTGCATTGATAATTGTCAATAAATTTGTCTAATTACGCTTATTTTGAAGACAAATTATCTTTATCGATTTTAAAACGGAAAACGCATACAATTTGAAATGAACCAAGGAATTAAAACAGCATTCGAAACTACTCTAATAATTCCTCAAAGAATTATTCAAATTTACAAATATAATGTAATCATGTGTTGTTTTCATTGATAAAAATATAATAATTTTACCCCAAGCAAAGCAACAAGTCTCTCAGACAGATGCGGTTACTGAGTATTAAAAAATATGAAAATAATTCTTATAAGAAAATAGAACAAGAAATGAACAAAAATTAACTAAATTAATATGAATTGACATTGCATTTAAATGTTTGAAGATCAACGTTTTCTAGGAAGCAGAAGACGCAAGAATAGCGAGACATGTGAAAGAATAAAAAAATAGCGAAGTATTGTGGGAACCTACCTACAAATGGACTCTTCCACACCTTTATAATATTTCTACTAACACTGAGACACGGAGGAGTCATTGAGTAGTAGACACAGAGTGAGTGAGTGAGTGAGTGAGTGAGTGAGTGAGTGAGTGAGTGAGTGAGTGAGTGAGTGAGTGAGTGAGTGAGTGAGTGAGTGAGTGAGTGAGTGAGTGAGTGAGGACGCTGCGAGAGTAATTACTCTCCAGTCCACGTTTACCTTTGTACTACGTTTCCCGAGAATATACTATTCAACCTGATATCAGAATCCGTTTTATCTTTCTATGGCCCTTCGGTCATAACACTTAGAATTTACGGTTACATCTAGAATTTTTTTAATGCACTTTGAATTTTGAATTTTGTTTAACGGTATATTAACCTCTGTGGGTTATTTAATGCCAAAAAGGTGGTGTTTTAAGATTTTTGTTTTTTTTTAATGTTCCATTATACTGAGAAAGTTTATTTAGTCAGATTTTAATGAAAACTTTTTTGTAGTTATTTTAGAAAACTGAAAATGTCTAGTTTTGTTTTTAAAAATGAATTTTTGTTTCCTTCAAAAATGTGTTATGGTAATAAGTTTTTCTTCAAAAATGTTTTGTTGGTAACATTTTTCCTTCAAAAATAAATATTTTCGTACAAAAGTCTATTTTTATGTATATATTTCTATAAAATTGTATTTTTATATTTTCATAGTGTTTTGACCTTATTTTGGGGGTTAACTATTTGCCCATAGCTGGCACCTTAACAGGTGTTACCACTCCGAGTCAGGGTGGACTTGAGAACAACAGAAATTAAGAGGTGGTTCCATGCTCACATGTATCTTTACTTTAAATGTAGCACTTTTATGCGTATATTGATGAGAAGTTGCTCCCCGATATGATAGTACTCTCAGAGTCATAAAGTCTAAGTATCATGCAGGAAACTTCATCAGAACAATTACTATGAAAGTATTCATAGAAAGACACAGGGAATCAACATTTCGGCGGTAACTAAAGACGTGATGCCAGAACAGATCTAACAACTTCGCAGTGTCTTCGGATCTTATAAAGATTCTCTAAACATATAAAAGGAGCTCCAGACAAGATGTGCTGGCAGTATTCAAAACAAGACTAATTGTTAACTTTTTAATATGTAAAAGAGGTTATGGCAAGAAAATCTTCTAGCATAACACCATTTCCTTTAGCAGGAAATAAGAAAATAAATTCAGCAGAATGTATTGAATAATTTCAAATATTAATAGTATAAATTTGTAAGTATTTATATCAATTTTGGTAGTGTAATGTTTATAGATTTGAAAAATAAAATCAGCCTTGGAATTCTGGATGAAATACAATGAATATCTCATAAACATGTAAATATTACTAAATCAGCAAATCCCAGGTAGCTGCGAAAAGACGTAATCACATACTTCCTCAAAGAATCAAATAGCGAGTGGTACAAAAGGACTAAATTATTACACTGCATTTTTTCAGAGTCTCAATAATTAGATATTTTCATTCATTTTTTTTTTCAGATATTCTTTTCGCTAAGAACTTCACATTTCATTGATGCGATCTGCATATTACGTTGAATTCGAACAGATATTGATTTTAGTATTTCGTTTGCTTGTTCTTCAGGATTGTTCCGTCTTTAATTGTTAGTTTTGCGAGAGAGTAATATTTTCGTTTTTCTGAAAATTTCATCTCATTTCATATTCCGAATCACTGTTGGAGTTGTTGTAATTATGATTGTCACGACTACCAAAAGGTACCTCAATGTCCGCTGTAAAACAATACAAAAAATATCCAAAATACTTTAATGTGCAAGAAATATAAAAGAGTCGAGAAATCTCTTTAAATGCCAGAGATAATAACAAACAGGACACATGTTAGCTCAAACTTGCCAAAAACATTAAAAACAATCGCGAAAGCTGATTCATCACAACGGCTCCTTTATTAATACCTTAGAGAAAAAGACACCATTGTGTTAATAACAAAAAAAAACAAAAAACAAAAACATGTATATGCACCAGTAAAATACTGGCTGGTTGAACAAGGAAAAGGTAGAATAAAAAAGGGATTAATGCACAAACTAATCAAATGAATTGAATATGCAAAGCTAAAAATATGTCCAAGAACGGAACACACATAACTGGCTTAGCAATTTATTAGTGCGTGTTCGATTGTTATATATATATATGTATGTATAATAGAACCTAATGAGCCAGACAAGTTTCTGTTAGATGGTTACTCGTGTTCGTTTTTTTCATTTTTTTTATTGAGCTTCGTGCTGATTTCTGTCCGAACACTTTTGACAGACTTTCATGTCCTAAGCTCTTTCTTTTTTTCTTTTTTAAAACCATTTTTTGCTTTCGTTCGAAAGTTTTCAAGGAATTTTTTCGAGACGAGTATAACTATATATAATCACGTATATACACACCTGATCAAAAATTTAAGACCACTTAAAGATCTTTAAAAAGAAATTTTTTTATGGATAGATTTTAAACTCCTCCCACTTAAGGTTACCAATACTACTATCTAAAAGGAAACAAAAAGCTACATTCCATACATTTTATTTAGACATTTACATTTTTATACTTTACATTTTTATAGTTTAAAATCTATCCATAAAAAAAATTATCTTAAATTTTTGATCAAGAGTGTATATATACCTGTGGGTGTGTGTGTGAAAGAGAGAGAGAGAGAGAGAGAGAGAGAGAGAGAGAGAGTGAGAGAGAGAGAGTTTGCAGCTTTCATTAAAAATAACAGACAAGATACTATCATTATATTTTCATATATTTTTTCGTGTGCTCTTGTAATGTATCTTTCCAGGACTCAAATTATAGAAGTAATGTAGTTGACAATACACACATAATGCAAAAGTAGATTAAAAATAATAGATGAATTACTGATAAGAACGGGAAATCTTAATGTTAATAATATCAATTATGAACATGGTAACAATGTGCTTACCCTGTTCGGAACATAAAATACACATGACTTTATATATATAAAATTTACCCATACTTACCTAAATGTAAAACAAAATTCATATATGATAATGGTTAAAATATAGCAGAGAGCAGTCGGAAAGCAAAACCTTGGGATAATTCTTCTATAATTTGAGTTCTGAAAAGAAAAATTTTTTAAAAGTTATATATATATATATAACAAACTGAATAATATCAGTAATTTTAAACGAAACGTCCATAAAATGCACAGTATATACATGTTGTGCAGTGGATATCCGATCGGAACGAGAAATCGGGGAGCTGAGTTCGAATTTCAGTTGAATTCCTTGCATTCACTTACGTGCAAATACCCTTGGGAAAGGTATTAATTCGTCTATTCCTTCCAGTTATGGGTTAAATAACAGGGCAGATTGGGTTCTATAGCCTTGGTCGGCAACCAGTCTACCGCAGAAAGCAATGGCAACCTACTGCGGGATAATCTTCCGCCCAGTCAGTCATGTCTCTTTCAAGACATGATCGCCCAAGCGTGTTTTACGTATGGCACTTAACTGACTGATATACATCCAAATAAACGTGGTGGTGCAGTGGATATCAATTCGGAACGACATATCGAAAAGCCGAGTTCGAATTCCAGTTGAATTCCTTGCATTCACTTGCCCACAAATACCCTTAGGAAAGGTATTGATCTCTCACTTCCCTCCAGCTATGGGTTAAATAATAGGACAGATTTCATTCTATAGCCTTGGAAACCATTCTGCCGTAGAAAGCAATGGCAACCTATAGCGGGATTATCTCCTGTCCAGTCAGTCATGTCTCTTTCGAGACATGATCGCCCAAAGCGTGTATCACGTATGGCACTAAACTGACAGAAAATAAACAAGAATAAATGAAATGACATTAGACTAGGAGATAATTCCCGGTCATTAATTACAATTCAAATCAGATGTGAATCCAAAAGCAAAGATTAGCTGTTCTACAGACATCAGAGAGTTCATTATCATTCACAAAGCACACGGACGCTTCAAATTATACCGCTGTAAACGATCATGATTAATGACATATGTAATTCTGTGCGTTTCTAACATGGCAAAGAGAAAATTTTCATGATGAGACTGTATTACTGTTGGTTTATTAAACTCTATTTTAATTAAACTCAAGATATACACCAAATGTAAAGATCATTCAAAACCCATTGTTTTTGCTAGATAGTGTAGAATTTGTAGGAGCCTCGGCTATATTTATTAAATTGCCAAACACAAACGAATTCACCACAATTTAAGATATCAGAAGGTTAAATGTTGAATGTTGGAATGTGGAAGAATAAGATATTTCGTTTGTATGTTAAAGTAACATTTTGTTAACTAATCAGAATAATAAATTTGTAAAAAAGAAATATTCAAAGAGAAAAATGTACGTAGTTAAATGAAGTCAGAGCTTATAATTGATAGTAGCAGAATGTGTGTATGTTTTAAGATTAACAGTTTGCTAATAAGATCTGTGTTATATTGCTTTTTTATGGCCGGCGAAAAAGTGAAAAGGAAGGTTTACTTATCAGACTTTAGTTTTAGGAGTCACTTGAAATATCTTGTTGTTGCTGTTTTTGTAGTCGTCGTCTTCTTTGTTGACCGCTAAAATGATGAGTATATAGAATAAGGTGTACAAGAAATTAGCATGAGTGAAGAAGGAGAATGATTGTGTGACGGGACTTTACGTCTGGGTCGGGAAATAAAATTTCTTTAGTCACATCTTGCGTGTCATCTTGCTTCTACTTCACTGATTAATTCTGACTTTGTGTTTTTATAGTCATTTAACTTTCTTTTACACTAGACTGCTAATTTTTCTCAGTTTTGGAAATCGCTTCCCTTTATTGGTTAGAAAATATATTTCACATGAGATCATGAAATTTGGCTTCGTCATTTTCTTTCAGTATGGGGTAAATCCTTTTCCTATTTGTCAAAATTAAATTTCACATTTGATTGTGAAATTTTATTTTTTTGGTTTGGCTTTTTTCAAAATGTTTTCAGTCATTCTGATCCATTTTAGTGGGTGTGCAATTTCACTTTTTCCGCTTCAGTTAATTGTTGGATGTTACAGGATTTGTATCCTATAAATGTTAAAAACTTGATTGTATGATTGTTTTCATTTTTTGTTACATACAAAACCTATGATTATTGGTGATGTTGGAAGTGGTCAAGTAAGATTATCCACAGCCTGTATGATTTTGTAGCGTTATTCAATAGGACCAGATAAAGAATCGGCTTTAGATATTTAGGATCCATCTGTTCGAAGCCATATTCATGTCAAGTCTCAGAAAACATGCACATGATAAGTTCCTGAAGAAATAATAGAACGTCTGACGCAGTTATTAAAGCCCAAGACTCGACTATTTATATGAATATTTGCATCTCCTTCAACACACACACACACACATATATATATATATATATATATATATATATATATATATATATATATATATATCCGAGTGAATACAGAACGAAGAAAGAATTTTTACAACGTATAAAACATTTAGAACAGTGCTCGATATATAATATATAGAACTGTGAATATTGACATTTGTTTCGACATTAAACTTCAATGTCTCATTCAATGTCTTTCCATTCCTATACATATGCCTGATGACACATTGAAGTTTCAATGTCGAAACAAATGTACCTTTGTAGTGGATATATATATATATAAATATTATGTTCATGTTCTAATATATATATATATATATATATATATATATATATATATATATCCGAGTGAATACAGAACGAAGAAAGAATTGTTACAACGTCAAAAATATTAAGTTAAAACAGGGCTTTAAAACAGATATATAATATATAGAGCTGTGAATATAATAAAAAATAAAAAATATATAAAAATTATGTACATGTTCTAAAATATAATTTATAATATATATATATATATATATATATATATATATATATATATATTAAAAAAGGATTAATTCAAGGATGTTGAATGGCCATTTCGATATGAAGATCCCCACGGGGGACAACACATTACCTCAGCAACAGAAAAATCCTTTCAGAAACTGGAGAAAAATTAGTCTACTTTTCCTTTTTAAATAGATTGCAAAGAAATTAAAAAATAAAATAAAATAAAATAAAAATAAAGGGAAAGAAAAAGAAAAAGAAAAAGAAAACGAAAAAGATTTTTTTTTTAATTTTAAATTTTTAAATTTTTAAATTTTCATTTTTTTTAATTTTTTAATTTTTTTTTTATTATTTTTTTTTCCTTTTTTTATTTTTTAATTTTAATTTTTTATGTATATGTGTATGTTTGTGTGTGGATGTGCATATTTGTATATATATGTATATATATGTATATATATGTATATATGTATTTATGTATGTGGGCTATATGTAATTTTGGAAAACATTTTTTTTAGCTATTTAAATGCTCCTTTTCATAATATTCATTATTTTTTTATACTTTTATATGTATGTGTGTGAGTGCATATGGAATATGTATATATATATGTGTGTGTGTGTGTGTGTATGTATATGTGTGCATGTATGTGTACACATGTATATTGTGTGTATATGAATTTTTTGTATATAGGTGTGTATACACATATATATGTGTGTATGCGCATGTATATGTATATAAGTGTGTAATAGATTGAATGTATGTGTGAGTATGTGTATGCATATATGTATTCTTAATCGTAGAATTGTGTGTATATATATGTATGTATGTGTGTACTTCTATAGGTATGTATAATTGTAATTAATTTTTTTTAATTTTTAATTTTTTTTTTTTTACCTAGTGTTGTCTTTATTTAGTTTAATTTCAAATGACCTAACTTTTTTAAAAAATAATTTTATTTTAAATCCTATATCTTTTTATTCCCTTTTATTAATAATTATGCCTTTTTAAGTAAAGGCCTTTTTCTAATACTTCAACGTTTTGGGGAAATTAGGTTTTTGAATTTGTCCAGCGTCTGTAATATTTACAAAAACTTTTTTCTTTCGTTTCTTTCTTTTTCCCTCCCTTCCTTCTTTTATCTCTCTTACCACCTTTTTTCCGTGTTGCTTAAACTTACGTCGATTTAACACGGCTGTCTGTTAATTTTTAGTTACATTCCCTTTTTTTTGCGAACCCAGACGATGTCAATTTTTTCTTTTCTTATTTATTTGATTTTATTCTATCTTTTTCTTTTTCTTTTTCGTTTTCTTTTTCTATTTCTTTTTCGTTTTCTTTTTCTTTTTCTTTCCCTTTATTTTTATTTTTATTTTATTTTATTTTTTAATTTCTTTGCAATCTATTTAAAAAGGAAAAGTAGACTAATTTTTCTCCAGTTTCTGAAAGGATTTTTCTGTTGCTGAGGTGATGTGTTGTCCCCCGTGGGGATCTTCATATCGAAATGGCCATTCAACATCTTTGAATTAATCCTTTTTTAATATATATTTGCTCTGTAATATTTTATTGCTTGGAGCTCTCTTCCTGTATCATTTTTTAATATTAAAATAAAATTTTTAATATTAATTAGGATCGTTTTTTTTAATTTACCTTCCTGCTTTTTTCCCTTGGATTGAAGTATCTGAATTAAAATAATATATATATATATATATATATATATATATATATATATATATATATATATATATATATGTATGTATATATATATGTGTGTGTGTGTGTGTGTGTGTGTGTGTGCATATGCGTAATATGATATAAAATATAGTTATAAAGAATGTTATATTTATGAGTTAAATTACACGATATAAGGGATAAAGCAAATATATATATATATATATATATATATATAAATATATATGCAAATATAAAAGTAGGCATTGAGGCCAACACCCAACGGGGAGAATGTGTTTCATGTATAAACCAAATCGTATTGAAGATTAGGTTGAAACAGATTGTCGCTGCTGGATGTTAACCTCAATGCCTTCTTATACATACATACATACATACATACATACATACACACACACACACATATATATATATATATGTATATATGCTTTCTTTTAAACATGTCAGATTAAATGCATTGCAAACATCATGTTTGCTTATCTAAACTTATTTAGAAATGGAACTTTGTCTGTGTGTGTGTGTGTGTGTGTGTGTGTGTTTATCTGTTACCTATAGACACCGAAATGGCTGAACCGATTTTCTTGAAAATTTAGGCAGTTGTACTAGAAGCGTCTGCAAGTTTTCTTAGCTAGGTTTTGTGTCGACGTACCCTCGATAAATAACGAAAACCGATAATCGAAAAAATCGGGTTATAAAAGGAGTGGTCCGATTTTAATCAAATTTGATACACTTATAGAAAAAGACATAAGAAAAGATATTCAGAAATTTCAAGGTTGCAGTTTTTACAATAGTGCAGAAAATCCATGATATATATATATATATATAAGGCAAGATGTTTGTGTGTGTGTTTGTTTATCTGTCTGTATGTCCTTTATACAAATCAACAATTTTTATCCTATTCTCACCAATCTTCACACAAATATTCTTTAGGCTGAGTCTGAGCTCCAGGACCATGGATTAGTTTTAAAGCTTTCATTACACCCGAGCAACGCCGGGCTATACTGCTAGTTTTTAATAAAATCCGCACGTATATGGAATTCGAACGCACTTCTTAAAATTTTTGTTCTGGGCCGATATACACTGTACTACAACACTCATCCACCTAATATATTGGCACGAGCTACTAGATTGGCAAGTATGTCCCACCCCTTTTACAGTGAAACCGATAAAATGTAACCGCAATTTCTACTCCAACAGCTTCTTTTCTCGCACTTCCCGACTGTGGAATTCCCTTCCACATGATTGCTCTCCCGACAGCTACAATCTCCAGGAGTTTAAATGTAAGGTCAATAGACACCTCCTAACACACTAACTCGCATCCATTCTCTCAAACACTCTTCCCATCTACCCAACTCTCAGTGTCGGTATCATTACCAATGTATCACCCTCCTTCTGACATTCCCTATATCTAACCACTCTTTCTGTTTACCTTCCCCTATATAACCCCTTACGCAATAGTGGCAGTAGAATGCCTTGCTTGGGGTGAAATGATTAAAAAAAATATATTTCGTGAAAAAAGTGAACTATTTGATTAAGCTTATCTGGTAAACAGGAAGCGATTGAAAAATATTGAAATGAGATTATAGCGTTAACTGCTTGCAGGAATTATGAGAATAATGTGTTTTTTTCACTTTTACAAAAAATTGTTTTATTTATTCTCTTCATCTATCTTAAACTCCATTTTTGAATGAATATATAAAATCTTATTTTAGTTCAAGAAGCTGAAGAATGGCAAAAAAAACTACAGAAGGTAGTGAAGGAAAACGAGGAGAAAAGAAATTGGAAATTAGAAAATGGAGATATAAAAATCAAACACGTATTTATATAACTGTGTTTTTCACAGTGGAGAAAGTGTGCAACATTAAAATCTGATAAAACATGCGAATATTAAAAGAAAAGGAATAAATAGTACTGAAAAAATACGTAATATCTGTCTTCTCATATGGCAATGAATGCTGGACAATCATTTCACAGTTAAAGCTGAAACTCGAGTCAACGTAGATTTAGTACTACAGAAGAATTCTAAAAAGAATTATGAATCAAACTTGTGAGCAACGACTTAGTTTTCAAGAAAATAGAGACAAAAGAATATTTATACTTAAGATCTTAAAAAAATATTGGGAATTTTTAGAGCAGATTATGAGGAAAAAGAGCGAGAAAAAAACTGATGCCCAGAAGAGAGATTGAGGGCAATATGGAAAAATTAAGACAATGCGTAAGTTAACACACCGAGCAAGCTTGAGTAAATAACGAACAAGTTTTAGAATAGAAAAGAAAAAGTCAATATTTATTAAACGATACAAAAAAGAGGAAATTTTAGGGAACTATAGCCATAAAACTTCCCGAGATATACGACACATAGAAAACATGTTGTGGCCAACAATCCCAACATCAGGAGAAATATTCTTCTAGAACACAACATTTTCAGACCAATCTTACCGTAAGTAAAATGTATATACTTGTTTTAATACAATCTTAGAAGGTACCTTTCATCGTTTTGCTCTATTGTGTTTTTGATAATTATCTGACGTAAACTATCTTGGACAGTGTTGATTCTGTGTTTATTTTTCGAACTTGGTTATTTTACAAGTAATATTTAGGACAGTTATACGACAGGTAGTAAATAAAGTATCTATTTTAAATTTATGTATCGCGTTGTCTCCAAATCATTGCAGTATTTAAAAGTAGAATTTCAATAGCCGTCCTCGGCACTAGCTCGCATCTGAGCATTTGAATCGTCATTCTTTCCTCTTGTTTCTTTTTCTCCCCTCTGGTAAACAGTGGCGGAGATGTTTGTGAAGTAAATTTAGTTTGATGAGACCAATTGCGGGAATTTGATTTTGGTGGACGAATCTGTGCGACGGAGAACCTGACACATTTACCTAGAACTGTTGACATCACTGAGACAGTCGAAATACAGCCAACCTGGTTTCATCGGACTGTGATGCTCGTCCTGTCAATGATTGTCTTGGTTTCAACCGGCACAACTGGTACTGCTTTCTTCCGCCTATTTGGCTGTTGAAATTGTCTAGATATTTGCCTATTTAACCGTTGGTAGAGTAAAGTCTGGTCTCTCTTTTTCGACATTACAGCCATAGATTGCCCTACAAACTGTTTTCCTTCTTGGACTCACTCAAGCATTATTCCATGACAAGGAGGGACCGTAAATATTTGACATTGGATATTGACGTGAAACGTTCGTCAACAAATTACTTTAAAGAAAATTGCTACTCTTAAAATACCAGTTCTGGTTTTAAAAATTATTTAACTCGGAATATTCATTCTCCAACAATTGAATTATGAAACCATAGGGATTTAAATAGCGTCATTCAAAAAGTAGAAGAAGGTTTATGTGAATGTCTCCTCACATTATTAGACATGGGTAATTATAATTTAGTAATATACGTGAAAATTTCAAAGTCTTTCTCTTTCGAATTTTCTGAGGAGTCATAATTCTTAATTCAAAGATGGAATACGTCGCTTCTGATTTCTACGATTATATAATACCGCTGAAAGTCCCACCCTTTCATCGATAGATTCAGATTTCAAATTAGCAATTTTAACAAAACATTACAAAAACAATACTAGTTATGGATTCAACCATTAATTTAGGCTTTGTAGGTATATATGAACAGATTTAAAACTAACTTGGTTTTCTAAGTGTGAAAATTAATAAATCTATACATTTTAAGCTATATCTTAGTTGGGACACAAACCTTTGACATATATATATATATATATATATATATATATATATATATATGTGAGTGTGTGTGTGTGCGTGTGTGTGAGTGTGTGTGTATAGCGACTGCCAAAATAATGTAAACAGACTTAAGGGTAGGCAAATTTGTATACATAGATGTATTAGTACTAAATTTATTCTAACATAACTGTATTATTACAATTTGCTTTTTGACTCTACAATCATAAGAAGTGCTCAAAATGGTGGCCTTTAACTTCGACACAGTTATTCGTACGGCGAAGTATTGCTTGGATAATGTTGCCCAACGAGTCCAGAGGAATTGTTGAGCATGACGTCCATTTCTTTTCTTTTCTAATGGCTGCGAATAAAGTCGGTTGTCTTTGATGCCCAACATCATTTATTGTCCCCATGTGAAAAGGTTTAAGAATTTCCTTTCCTGCAGTGTGTATACATTTTTTGGTGACTCTTGATACATACATATATATATATATATATATATATATTCTTAAACAGAATAGACGTCATTCCATCTTCTCCCAGTACCGTCAGTAATCCTCTGTTTTGTCCTTCTTTGACCCTTTATAACAAAGCCATCGAAGCCCTTGATAAGTGTTGGCCGAAATGTTCCTCGGGTTGGGATAATCATGACGTCTATTCTGTTTAAGAATATATATATATATATAATAATAATAATAATAATAATAATTATTAAACCGACTCTGCGTGTATTCTAATCTCAAAATTTTATAGAAGGGACTTTCTAAGACTATGAATGACCAGCAGAATCTAAATCCGTTATTGCCCTCGGCTATAAAGCTTTGGGCAAAGAGGGGGAAAAAAAGAAAACTGCGTGGGACCGACAATACATACGGTTCCTCCCAGTAAAAAGAAAAAAAACCCTCTAACGGAACAAACAACCAGAAAAGAAAAGTGCTCGATACACACAACCGAAAAGTATTTAACTAGAAGGCAGTAACGCAGAGCAAACACACTAACAAAATAGCAAGATCGCCAAGACCGACCGCGGTTTCGCACAACGGCTCGTCAGGTCGGTCTTGGCGATCTTGCTATTTTGTTAGTATATATATATATATATATATATATATATATATATATATTTGTGAATTCAATATATATATATATATATATATATATATAATAGAAATAAATAAATAAATAATGTCAAGAAATACATTTTTAAACTTACAACTTTTTAGTAGTTTTTCCTATATATATATATATATATATAACGGACGTGAATATAATGAATATATTATCAGTTTTTCTCTATTCGCTGTTATTGTCATTTTTTTTTTTTGGCATTCTTTCTTTCTCATGCATTTCTCGTTTTCTCGATCAAATCAGTCAGTGGGTCTCATATCCCATTTTTTCTCTTCTCCCTTAAAATCAAAACGGAACGGTTCATTATTTCACTGAGTTAGAGGCGATGTGAAAAGTACACGCGAAGTGGGTAACAATGAGAATTATATTATTTCCCAGGATTTTCTATGGGTTTCATATTTATTTATCTTATCACATTTTGGTTGATAAGTTCACAAACATTATTCAGGCGCATATGGAATCTTTAATAATCATTAAATAAGGTATTTTTACACATATATACGCACACACGGGTCTTATTTTGCTCTACTTTATGTTTTATATCTACGCGCATTAAAGTTTTTTATTGCCTTTTTATTTTTGCGACAATAAGACTATCTCTCTCTTTCTATCTCTCTCTCTCTCTCTGTCGCTCTCAGTAAGAGATTGTAAGAATAATACTGGTTTTTTTGTTAGTGAAATTTGCCTGAACAAAAATAACCTCTCAGTTTTGGGGTTTTATTTATTTATTTATTTTATATATTTACTCTGTTATGCGAAGCTATTCTGGTCAAGGTATCGGTAGTTACTGGACACTGTGACCCCTCCCCTGTGAAATCTCTAAATTTTGAAGATGGTCTGTTCGTCAAATTCAAATTTACCAAGCAGCTTACCTCGATCTTAACTTTTGGGAAAAGACAAATGTGGAAGATAGTGGAACTTTCTTAATTTAAATTTTCTGTTAACCTGCGTGGTATGTGTATGAATTGTTTCTTAATTCTGTATCTTTTTCTTACTATCTTTTTGGCTTTCATGCTCCATTTGGACTTTAACTAAGTTAAAACTTAGTTAACTCACCACCATTGGAATTCTTTTTTTTTAAAATAGAAGTAAATAGATCACATTATCACCCGGTCCATCCCACGTCTATTGAACTGGAGTAGAGGCTTGCCCATTGTTTCCTGTTTAGGATGTGGTTTCCGGCTTTCTCTTCTCCCTCTTCAGACCTTGGTATTGGTGCTTCCGTGATTTTCTTGCAATCTGGCCGGTTGGTGGCAACGGCTCATCACTGTGAGGGTACCGGTTTGGCAGTTTCCTGGTTGCTGCTTCCGACTGGTAGTTAGAAGCCCTAACTCTAGCGTAGCGTCAAGAGCGGCTGCTCTGATCAGCAGTTGTATAATACCGGGATTCTTGTAGTGTCATGACGCGCATGGATAGGTGTCCCTGAAAGCACTTTTGGTGGGCAACCCTGAGGCCACACCTTGTTGCAGCCCTAGCCAGATTCCCATGACGCGCATGGATAGGTGTCCCTGCAAGCACTTTTGGTGAGCAAACCTGAGGCCAAACCTTGTTGCAACCCTAGCCAGATTCCATCCCAGTACAGATCGTGGATAATGACCGCCTGTATCCTCTACTCTAGGCCTCTTTCTATGAACAAAAACATATGACGAAACAAATCAGAAACAACCCTAAACCAGCTAAAATCAAAGCACCTAAACCCATTAACCTTTCTTACACTAATATCCGGGGCATTCGTACTAACGTTCCTAGTGTAGAAGCATTCCTGCATGAAAAGTCCCCGGACATCCTTGCGCTCTGCGAAACTAACCTCAACTCAGCTATTCCCTCCTCTGACCTCTCCATCCCTGGTTATCTTCTCCTATTAAGGAAGGGTTCCACTGTCCACACGCAGGCTTGGTGTCTACGTCAGCGAACACCTCACTCTAGTTAGGGTGACTTCACTCGAATCTACTGACCACTAATACATATGTCTCCGCCTGTCTCTCCTCGGTTCGGTTAATTACCTATTCTTTCTTTGCCGTTGTCCCCCCTCTCCTGACTGCTCCCTACTATATAGCATGTCTGACGACATAGATAATGCTATTTCCTCTCACCCATTCTCCCAAATATTTGTATTCGGAGACCTCAACGCCCATCACTCTGAGTGGCTTGACAACACTGTTAGTGATCCAGCGGGCATTCACGCCATGAACTTCGCTATTTCTTAATCCCTTACGCAAGTGGTGGACTTCCCCACTCGCTTCCCAAGCACTTCGTCGGGCCATTCCTCACTAATAGATATATGTTTCACCTCTGCGCCTTACGCCTGTCAAGTCTCGCAGTTTTGCCCTCTCGGCAACTCCGACCACGCTGTAGTGTCTCTCAGTATTTCTTTCCACTCACACTCCCACCAGGAGCCCCCTACCTATAGGACCTCCTACTTATACCAAAAAGCTGACTGGGATGCTTTCGCGATTTCCTCTGCGACGTCCCTTGGGGAAAAGTGTTCGATCTACCAGTAGATGACTGTGCTTCTGAGGTCTCGTCATGGGTAAAAGCTGGCATTGATGCCTTCATACCCACCAGGAAGTATTACCTAAAACCTCATTGCTCTCTGTGGTTCTCTTCTGCCTGCTCAGCCGCCATTGCCCACAGGAACCATTACTTCCGTCTATTCCGGAGACAGTCATCTGATCACAATAGGCGCCTATTCACGTCTTCTCGCAATGAGTGCAAGAGAACCCTAAATGACGGTTGTTTGCTGAGAGAATGCGACAGCGCATAGCTGACTTCAAGTTCGGCTCCAAGGACTATTGGAGGATTTGCAAACGAGTGCTGAACAATAGCAAATCCTCAATACCTCCTTTAATCCATGAATTTGAGGTTCTCACGTCATCTGCGGACAAAGCTGAGTGCTTTGCCCGCAGATTCTCATCCAACTTTACATTTGACTCATTTGGATTACACCCACCCAACTTCCCTATTATAACTGAGGCCAAACTGCACGACGTAGTATCCCGAGTAATTTCAAAACTTGACCCACATAAGGCGAGTGGAGACGATGGAATCCAGGTGATAGTCCTTGAGATGTGTGCTCCTGAATTTTCCCCTGTCCTCTCTAAACTGTTTAACTACTGTCTTTATGCTTCCTGCTTTCCTGCATGCTGGAAGTTCTCTTCAGTCATTCCTGTATTTAAGAATTGTGATGAACCCTCGGACCCATCCAACTATCACCCAATCTGTCTTCTACCGATATTCGGGAAAGTGTTCGAGGCCATAATCAATACTGAAATAGTTCAACATCTTACTGCCCACAAACTCTTCTCTGACAGGCAATATTGCTTCTGCTTTGCCAGGTCCACGGCCGACTTGCTAACAACCGTAACGGAGTACATGCTTGATGAGTCTGACGAGGCTCGCGCGGTTACTCTGGATATCTCCAAGGCTTTTGACAGGGTTTGGCACTCTGGCCTCCTATACAAGCTACGGGGTTACGGTATTACCGGTCGCCTGCTTGACCTAACCCAATCTTTTTTAAATAACCGCAAAAGTCGTTTCGAATGGGCATTCTCTCCATCCTACAGCACGAATGCTTGTGTCCCACAGAACTATATCCTGGGCCCGACGCTCTTCCTTATTTTCATCAACGACTTCCCAGATGAGATCAAGTCCCAAGTAGGCATCTACGCAGATGACACCACAATATACTCCCGCACCAGTAAGAAACCTGTCGTGGCGGACAGACATAATCTCGCTGCTGACCTTGAGCGGGATCTACACTCTGTGCTGAATTGGGGCAAGAAGTGACTTGTCAACTTCAATGCGTCTAAGACCAAGCTGTTGTCTGTCAACCATCACAGGAAACCCCTCCTACCTCCCATAAGCATGGACGAAGGGATTCTCCCTGAAAGCAATACACTACGCCTCCTCAGCCTTTCCTTCTCCTCAGACCTCAAATGGACACGCTATATCGAATCCAAATCTAAATCTACTGCTAAGAAGGTTGTGTCACTATGTCGAGCCAGGATGTTTTTTTCCGTCTGAATTCATCCTACATATATACAAGTCAACCATCCGTCCGTGCATGGAGTACTGCTGCCATTTATGGTTAGGCGCCCATGCCGTTCTCCCCCGTGTTCTCGACAGGCTCCAAAGGAGACTGTACTGATCTGGCGGCTCGACTGCAGCCACTTCCCCACCGTCGAAATGTGGTCTCCCTTTGTCTGTTCTATAAATACTTTCATGGCTTCTGCTCGGACGAGCTTAACTCACTGGTGCCTCCTCAACAGATGTTCACTCGTGCAACCAGACTGGCAACTGGTTCCCACCCATTCACAGTCAGGTTAGCTAAATGCAGACGGCAATTCTACTCCTTCAGCTTATTCTCTCGCACTTCCCGCCTGTGGAACTCGCTCCGATATTCTTGTTTTCCTGATGGCTACAACCTCCAGAAATTTAAATGCAATGTCAATGCTCATCTATTAACCATTGGACTCTAGCTCTCTCCTCACCCCCATATATCCTTCCCTTTCTCTCCACCTATGTATCTCTCATCGCACCTGCATTCTCAGCTTTCTATTGCTCCTTTCTAACTAGTTTGTACTCCTCACTCTCTTCTAATTAATCTTTTTACATCTATGTAGCCCCCCCCCCCCCCCGCTCATCAGTGGCATTTCCGCCTTGCTCGGGTTGAAATGATTAAAAAAACAAAAACAATAACCCATAGCTTTGGATGTCACAAAATTAAATTACCAAATAATTTCAAGAGAAGACAAACAATTGACATATCTCTAACTAGCAGTATAGTCCGGCGTTGCTCGGGTTTAATGAAAGCTTTAAAACTAATCCATGGTCCTGGAGCTCAGACTCTTTGGACGTTGGCACGAAAGATTAAAAAGCAATAGTTGTTTGCAGTTAAAACAAAAACGTAGACTGAAAGATTAATGAATGGATGTGAATCAAATTTTGATTTCCTGATATCGATATAAAATTTTCTGCACTATTGTAAGAACTTCAACCTTGAGATTTCTGAATATCGTTTCTTATGTCTTTGTCTATGAGTGCATCAAATTTGACTAAAATCGGACCACTCCTTCTACAACCCGACTTTTTCGATTATAGATTTTCGATATTTATCGGGGGCACCTCGAAACAAAACCGAGCTAAGAACACTCGCAGACGCTTATAGTACAAAAGTAAATATTCAAGAGAATCTGGTTAGCCGTTTCGGAGTCTATAGATAACGGACACACACACACACATACACACACACACACACACCCAGAGAAAGTTTCCTTTATAAATAAGTTTATATTTAGATGATGAGTAATACTACACAATTGAAAAAAATATATTGTTAGGCATCTATGTGGATATATCAAGCGAACATTAAAGAGACTATAAGTATAAAGTACATTCAAACTGCATGTATATTCATGGAAAGTTTGGCGCTGTTTAACACAAGTCACACTGAGTAACGAACACCATATATCTCAGTGATGAATCCACGTGTTTATATTAAAGTGAGGAGTGACATAGAATGATAGCCGTTCATTTGAAAGAAGTGGACTGTTGTTGATCACTGATAGCATAAACTTACTCTCATCACTCTAGAAGCATCAGCTGTCTTTATGTTCCTTCTCTGGCTTTGATATGATTTATAATTTTAGTCAATGCCTAGCTCTGATTTAGAATGCGAACTTTCTGTGCTAATATATTCATTTTGGAGTGAATCAACGTTGATATAAGTTACATTTCTCTGTATATTTTACAACATTCACAGTTTTAAACAGATTATTTGAACGTTTTTTTTTTGTTAAAAGTTAAGTTTTAATCATTTCTCCACAAGCAAGGCGATAAAGCCATTGAGACGTAAGTGGTTAGTGAGAATAAAAGGAAGAGAGAAAATGTTAGTGAGGAACAAAAGACGATAAAAAAGCAAGATTTAGAAAGACAGAAAACATCGTTTGATAGTTCCTTTAACCTTTTGAAAGTTTCAGTCAGGTGTCATAAGTGAAACACGATTTGGGCGATCATGTCTCTAAAGAGATATGACTGAATGGGCAGAAAATCAGCCCGGAGTAGGTTGCTATTTCTTTCTGTGGTAGACTTGTTGCCAGCCAAAGCTGTAGAACCCAATTTTCCGATTATTTAACCCATGACCTGGGCAAAGAGACGGATTAACACCTCTCCCAAGGGTATTTGTGCGTAAGTGAATACAAGGAATTCAAATGAAATTCGAACTCAGCTCCCCAATTTTGCGTTCGTCGTCGATATCCACTGCACCAATGTAGTGGCGGAAAAACAAGAAACAGGAAGAAATTTACCCAAACAAAAAATGGGAGGAAAGCTAACTACAAAAGTAAAACAATTTTACCTTCTTGCCAGTCTAGTCAGCCAGTTATATGTCATACGTGGTACAGGCTTGTGAGATCATGTCTTCAAAGGGACATGACTGAATGGGAAGAAGGTTTTCCTGCAGTAGCTGGTAGCCATTATTTTCTGCGGTAAACTGGTTCCCAATCAAATATATAGAACCCAATCTCTCCAGTTAGTTAACCCATAGCTGGAGGGACAAGTGATGAATTAATACTTTTCCTAAAGGTATCTGTGCGTAAGTGAATGCAACGAATTAAACTGGAATTCGAACTCGGATATCCAATTTGTCGTTCGATCCGATATCCACTGCACCACAACTGACATAGTTCTAGACATATATTGTGTACAATTCATGTCAATATATATATATATATATATATATATGTGTGTGTGTGTGTGTGTGTGTGTGTGTGTGTGTGTGTTATGTCTTGAAGGCTGTCACAATGCGTTGAATGAAATAAAGGAAGGTCGGGATGTGTTTGTATGACCTGTTTATTTATATTTATATTTCGAGATTATAATCTCATCGTCAGAATGGCAGAGAAAACTTCAAACTGTCCGTGCTTTTAGTTGTCCATCTATGAATGGCTGGCTTTATACACTGCTGATGTACGTGTGTGCGTGTATGTACGTGTGCGTGTGTGCGTGTGTGTGAGTGTGTATCTATGTGTGTTCTAGTTTTTTTTATAGGGTCTAATGGTGTGTGTGTGTGAGAGAGAGAGAGAGAGAGTGTGTGTCTGTGTGTGAGTGTTTGTGTATGTGTGTGTATTCAAGATGGGGTTTTTTGTTGGTCTGATGGAATCAGTTCGTAGGATCTAGGAGTTGATGCAACTTTGACCGGATCAAACGATATCAGTTACGGATAGCTCGACGTATTTTAGATGCTATATAATCGCTGAAATGTGGTAACCTCAGAAAGCAGGTGTTAGATAGGGTGTGGCGCCTTGGGCCCCTACTACCCTTCCGTTCTAGGCGATCTACAAAGGATTGTGGGTAACCGTTAGTCACCAGTGTTTTCTTGAAGAATGCAGTGTGGGTGTTAACGTGTTCCCCTTTGCTGCATTTCTTTCGGATACGCGCGAGTTCGTTATTGATGTAGCCGGTCTTAGCGCTGAGAGGGAGGGCTGATCGGTAGTGGACAAACATATCCCCGCTGGCAGGTTTTGTAGAGAGGGATTAGACATATAGCTGCCCCCACTCAAGACACCTCAACCCCAACCACAAAACAAACAACAACACCACATGCACACTAACCAACTGCCCCATTGCAGGTACCGGTATATGCCACCAGGTATATGTTGTATACCACTTACAATGCGCCAAATGCGATGCATTCTATGTCGGCAGCACTACAAGACATCTACACATTAGAATAAAAGAACATCTACACACGCAAGCGTCCTCATCCCAAAAACACTTAAAAAATGCAAAAATAAGGACAAAACCATAACCGTTAATATCTTGGCTAAGGAACGCAACATAGGTAACCTACGCATTAAAGAGTCCCTAATAATATCTAAATTACATCCGGCAATTAACAATCGCCAAGAATTAAACCTAGATTACGTAACAGTATAGACGACACCAAGACGCACACAACATGCACTTAACACGACAACAAAGGTCACACACACACACACACACACACACGCAATCAGTAACAATAACCCCACACACTTCTTCCTCCCTTATAACAAACTGTTAATCAGGCTAAAGCACACACGCACACACAGACACACAGATAAATAAGTTAGGTAGATTTAATTACAATACTACACATAGCCTTTACACACAAAAAATAGTTACAATAACCATGCTAACACACTTTCTCCCCCCGGGCCGTATTAGCAGAGGTGCCCATAACAAAGCACGCACCAGGATAGCACACACAGACACACAGACACACACACACACACACACACACACACACACACACACACACACAGATAAAAGTAGATTCAATTACAGCTCATACAACGAGGAAACACCACCAGATAAATCAAACAGATAAGACAACAGCCATGTAACTGATATCCTTTGACCCGGTCAAAGTCACATCAACTCCTAGATCCTACGAACTGATTCCATCAGACCAACAAAAAACCCCATCTTGAATACACACACATACACAATCACTCTCACACACACACGCTCTCTCTATCACAAACACACACACCATTAGACCATATAAAAAACACTAGAACACACATAGATACACACTCACACACACGCACACACGCACACGTACATACACGCACACACGTACATCAGCAGTGTATAAAGCCAGCCATTCATAGATGGACAACTAAAAGCACGGACAGTTTGATGTTTCTCTGCTATTCTGACGATGAGATCATACAAACACCTCCCGACCTTCCTTTCTTTCATTCAACGCATTGTGACAGCCTTCAAGACATAACACATACAACTATTTTACGCAATGCTTCAAGCAAATTACAAAACTTTTCTATATATATAGGTACCTCCAATAATTCACGGTAAAAACAGTAAAGCTTAATGCAAAACGTCACAAACTTAAGGAAAAGTTATATCGTCAAAATGTTGATATTTTTATTAACAAGAAAGATTAAAGGATTTTTAAATTATTTTTTAATCTTTTCTGACACGTTCAAAATTTTGGTTAGAATGCTTGTTTTGTTTATGTTTATGTCAAATTTTAACTTTGATTTTTTGCGCTTTTTTCTGTTAAAACATTAAATTGACAATTCTTGTACAAATCAAATAATTGTCCGATTTTAATCAAATTTTCAGAACTTATTCACAAATGAATAAAATTATTTTTGAATGTTTTTTTTTAAATATTGGTAAAAAAGTATTTTAAATGTTTTAACCTCCTTTGTTTTTTTATTCATGTCACCCCCAGCAAGGCATTCAACTGCCACTATAGCGCAGGGTGTTACACAGGGCGATAGACGAGTTAGGATGTACATAGGGGGAGAGTTGGAGAGAATGGGAGGGTTAGTTTGTTAGGAGGTGTCTATTGACCTTACATTTAAACTCCTGGAGGTTATAGCCATCGGGGAAGCAAGCATGCGGAAGGGAATTCCACAGGTGGGAAGTGCGAGAAAAGAAGATGTTGGAGTAGAAATTGCGGTTACACTTCATCGGTTTCACTGTAAACGGGTGGGACCTAGTTGCCAATCTAGTATCTCGTGCTAACTCACACCTAGGGGGCACCAGTGATTTAAGTTCATCAGAGCAGAAGCCATGAAAGTATTTATAGAAGAGGCACAGGGAAGCCACGTCCCGACGGAGAGAGTGACTGCAGGTGGTCAGCTAAGTCGGTATCAATCACGTTACAGATCCTTCGCTGTATTTTGTCAAGAAGCCCAAGGAGAACAGTAGGGGCACCCGACCAGATGTGGCAATAGTATTCAAAACACGGGCGGATGGTCCCTTACTTAATTTCATTAAATTTCGCACAAAACCTTCAAGTTTATGGAATTTGTTTGTTTTTGTTACAAGTAGGAGTCATTGGAAATTGCAAATCCCCTTTTTTTTTCAAATTTATCTCATTTAACTGGAAATCTGCTCTGGGTTGAAACATAATGAATCCAATAAAACTATGACATGTCTTAATTAGAAAAGATTTTAATTGTTTTGGTAAACAAGTAATATTAAGGACATTATTGTCTGAAGAAACAAAATTTGTCTGATGAATAATGAAATTTTACAAATTTTTTTCATTTTTTTGTTACATTTTAATTATAATAATTTATAATAATTTAAAATCGTGTAGAATTCTGTATTGGGATGATTATGGGATGTAATATAGTAATTAATTGGAAACGAAATTTACGAGTCCAAGATTGCAAAGATTCATAAAACTAGTTACGCTATTTCTTTTTAAATAATTTATAATTTATTATATGTTTACCCTATTTTTATATATGGCTGACTGAAATTGCCATTATTATGAAACGGTTACGTAATTTAAGAGTTTTGTCCCTACACTTAGATTTATGAAAATTGTGTACAACCTATCATCGCCAAATCAATTCAAAATCAAACCTTCGATCAGATGAACACGACCAATCGTTAATAATTTGTTGTATATTACGTTTTTATGCTATAAGTAAGTAATATTTTTTTTAATCAGCTTAATTTAACTCTCAGTTTTCTAATTTTACTAAAGTAAAGTGTCAGACATCTTTTGAAATATTTTTAAAATCGATGACATTTTGATGGTTTACAAATTTCTTAAACTAAAGTTAATAGCCGTTTCTAAGAATATTTAAGAAATCTAAATTAAATGTGACTTCAAATCTATATAATTTCTATCTGAAATGCACCAGAAAATTTTACTTAATGGAAATAATAAATTTAATCATTAAGTTTTTAATTAAATCTAAAATGAAATCTTCAAGAATGCTTTTCATTTTAAAAATTTCATTTTAAAATCAGGTATCGAAAATTTATACTGAAACGTGGAGGTACCTATATAGAGATCTGTCTGCGGATGACTATATATATATATATATAGTCATCCGCAGACATATCTATTTCGCTGTATCACAGCTCATCAATACGGTTAGACTCCAATTGCTTTTAACACAGGATTGAAACCCGACTGAACTGGCGTTAGTCGCCGTTTCTACCTCTGGGCTATGGGCGCTCGGTAGAAGAAGGTAGACTTTTTAGCGTGCACATTATCATTATACACAGCCAATAACTAGAGTGTTCTAATTCATTACGGAATGAGCGATGCGTTACACAATTCATGTCAATATATATATATATATATATATATATATATATATATATATGCACATCTTATCTAGTACTTTTTCTATACTCATACGGTGAACCTACCAAGAATTAAGCTCATGAGAAAATGCTATGAAAATATTTTTAGAAAAGACGCAATCAATTCGCGTCACTGCCTTGGCGAAGTCGAGTTATTAAATCAAAATAACATCACAGATATTTATTTCGATTTTATCAAACAATTTGTTGAATATAGAATAGCCATAGCACAATGTTCAATGCAATAAGGCACCTTAGATTTTTAGACGTACAAGATGAATTGTGGCAAGAAATATTGCCTAATACGCCACGGAGAGCAACATTTTCTAGGAGCAGACCAAGGAATAGATTTAATATAATCAATCCACTTCATATCAGTACAAAACAAAGGAGAAATAAGATGTAATGAATAAATATCCTGAAAGTTTGTAGCGGCCATGGTCTCACTATTAGGGTCAGTCAGTTAAGTGCCATATGTGATAAACACTTGGGCGATCATGTCTCGAAAGAGACATGACTGACTAGGCAGGTGATTTTCCCGCAGTAGGTTGTCATTGCGTTCTGTGGTAGACTGGTTACCGACTAAGGCTATAGAACCCAATCTGTTCTGTTATTTAACCCATAACTGGGGGGAAGAGACGGCTTAATACCTTTCCCAAAGGTATTTGCGCGTAAGTAAATGCAAGGAATTCAACTGGAATTCGAACTCGACTCATTTCTCGTTCTCTATTAGGGTATGAGTATAATCAGCATAAATATCGATTTGAGAACTGATATCAGGATTGTTGTTGATGAAGAAACGAAACAAAATAGGTCTAAATATAGATGACTGTCGTGCATTAATATGGAAGTAACTAGACAAGTGACCGATGAACTCGAGTTTAATTACACGGTTGGTTAAGAAGAATTGGATCAAGTCAAAAATTCGACCGGAGATAGCATATTCCTTTAACGGCTGAATCTCTGTCAAACGCAGCTTCTCGAAACGCTATCAAAGAGATTGGTATAGTTAATACCATTCAGCATTCATCAACCGAAAACTGGCAACACAATATCCTCAATACCAAGGATAGTAGATTGAATATAGTAGTTGAAAATATCATGTAATCTTCTACTGGGCATGAAGTGGGGGTCAGTTTTTTATATTGTTATAAAGTAATAAACTGATCCCCACTAATTACTACACAATGATATAATACATCTCTTCCCCCTTTAGCTATGAGTCAAATAACAGGACAGATTAGTTCTATATCCTTGGCTGGAAACCAGTCTACCCCAGAAAGCAATGGCAACTACTGCGGGATAATCTTCTGCCCAGTCAGTCATGTCACGTTTGAGACATGATCACCTAATCGTGTATCACGTATGACACTTAACTGACTGATATAGGGCTAACTCTCACTCTTGCTTCTATATCGGTTATTTCACTTTCCTTTAGTTCAAATGAAAAAATGAGATAATAATTTCTATTTACGTTAGTCGAAGAATAAAGTTCCACATTGTTTTTTATGGTAAATATATTCAAGAAATAATGAGTAAAAAATATTAAAAGCTACAATAATTTACCAGTTACGTTTGAATAAATTCAAATTAAATTTAATTAATTTAAAACAACCAAACATGATGAGTTAGAAGGTATTGAATTCAGCTATGTGTGTTCCAACAATTCCACGCAATAATCAGTAATAACAAAAACAAATCATTATACCAATTGAACAGGTGAAGAGGCTCATCCCTTGTTTCCTTTTTAGGATGCGGTTTCCGGTTTTCTCTTTTCCAATCTTCTCACTCTTTTTTTTTTCAATTGGAATAGATAGACTAAACTATCGTCCGGTTCACTCTCCATCCACGTCTATTGAACAGGTGTAGAGGTTCATCCCTTGTTCCCTGTTTAGGATGCGGTTTCCGGTTTTCTCTTTTCCAATCTCTTCAATCTTATGTAGCCCCGTGAACATCAGTGGCGTTACCGCCTTGCTCGGGGTGATATGATTTTTAAAAAAAACAATAAAATTAATAAATATAATAAAATTTTTATATTTTATTTTTGTAAGTAAAATTCAATTAATGAACGCTTTTGCTATTTCTAAAATTCTTACGACCAAATATACCTAAATTCAAGGAAAATATAACAGAATACTGAGGATAATTACGGAAATTATTTACTATTCTTTACGCATTGTGATTTCTCAGAACATAGGAGAACGTAACTCTCAAAACATTCCTTTCCTTAAATATTGTCTTTCTGTTATTTCTACCAAACTCTGTCTTTTACTCAAGCTCCCTAACTATTTTATGAATTATTATCTGTTTTTCATTATTGCCTTCTACTTGCTCGGTTCGTTTCATATTATCTAAGCTATTCTTTCTCATTATGAACAAAAGAAACCTAAATTGTCTCTTACTAATGTCAAGTACAAATTTCCCTTTTGTTTCAATTTGCTTTAGACTGTATTGTTACGCATATGCTTGGAATCCGCATTATCATTCTGTAGAACAGCATTTATGTTTGTTGAAATTTCTACTTCATCTTTAAGAGATTGTACAGTAATCAATTATACACGGGGGGACAGATAAGTCGTTAAAGTTTAGTACGCTTTCTTTGTGCTATGCTTATTTTTGTATGTGCTGCGGGGTCTCCCCATTTTCTATGATAATGGACTCGACTTGAGTATACATATATTCCTGCCATAGTGAGATACGTCTGAACAGTATCAGACCCGTTAGGAGAACAGTACGAGTACCGTAAGAGGTCCGTAAGTTACCGAGCGATACCGAAGTTACCCAGAGAATACCGCGTTAGTTGTGATAGTAGATCTGAGATCCACTCAGCCAGAATAGTATTACAGGGACATACTAATTCCAGCACGGCCTCAATTCAAAGACCTGTATATATATATATATATATATATATATATATATATATATATATATATTCCCACTAATCGTATTCCTGGATTAATAACCTGCGTTCAACTTTGTATATTTATGTTTAATATAACCTATTTTTCTATCTCAAATATCTGTTTTGTTGTTCATTATTTGGTGTGGTTTCTCACCCGTAATCCACAACAATATGCATGTTAATTATCCCAATATGCCTTCAATTTTCAATGCCATATTTTCCGTTCGCTGTTAAAACACTTCTCAGATATTTAAACTTTCACTACATTCTTTAGAAAGTGTTGTAGATTGTTTCCGTCTTCTATCAACACTATGTCATTTGCATATATTATTAAGATTGTGACCTACAATACTGAATCGTGCTAAGACTACTAGTTCACTCAGAACAGTCTCGCTGTATAGGTAGAATAGGTCTGGCGAGAAGACACATTCTTGCCTTCAATCCCATTCTATTTTAGTATATATGCTAAACTCATTTTTTTCTTCGTATGCAGACGATTCTCAACCAGCATAGGTTCTTGACTATTCTAAGATCCACCCCAAATATCTCAAATTTGCTGGGCATTCAATAATAGATATTTGTGGCGTACTGTACCGAACCCGTTTGCTTAGTCCATAAAAACAGGTACACATCTTTTGACATTTGTATTGCTATTTATGATAATGTTCTAACCATGAATATCGCGTTATTTCTTCAGTGTCTTTGATAAATCCACTCTGTTCAAATTATTATTCAGTCAGGTGAGTGCCATACGTGATATACGGTTGGGTAATCATGTCTCGAAAGAGACATGACTGCCTGGGCAGAAGAATATCCCGCAGTAGGTTGATATTGCTCTCTGGGGCAGACCGGTTGTCAGCCAAGGCTATAGAACCCAATCTGCCCTGTTTTTTAACCCATAACTGGAGGGAAGAGACGGCTTAATATCTTTCCCAAGGTTATCTGTGCGTAAGTGAATGCAAGGAATTCAGATGAAATTAGAACTCGGCTTCCTGATTTGTTGTGTCTGAGCCGATATCCACTACACCTCAACGCACATCCTTAGAAAGTAAGGGACACCCAATGAGGATCGAACTCACTAATCAGTTGCAATAATTGTAGCTAGACAAACTTGCTAACCATTACAATACCTCAAACTTAATGAATCAAAAACAAAATGTTTACAGGTATACTTTATATGGACATGCGTCCTTGCTTTAATGGACGGAATCCAACCACAATGTTTGTAAAAGTATATATTTATATATAAGTTTAAAGTAAGTTTAAGGTAGATGTGGCAAGTCAATCTTCGGCATTTAACGTGTGTATGAGGTAACTGACTGATGATCCTTGTAAGCATGGCAGAATATTCATGTTGTGAGCGGGTATATATGATATTTTTCACAGAGTTCGTGCTTACAGGGATTTTATATTGAACTGACTCCAACAATTGCTTGGGGATGTAACCCTGCTAATAGGAAGTTCCATGTTCTTTACGCATAATGGGGCTCTAACAAATTCTTCTCACATTACATATATATACATAACATATATACATTACATATATATACGTAACAGACAGACAGACAGACAGACACACACACACACACACATTCATATATATATATATATATATATATAATTTGAATATATTGTTTGAAAGTCGACAAAATACTTAGTATAAGTAAAGAACATGTAGGATAAAACATGTTTCACCTTACAAAGCTGTTTCTTTTGTATTTAAAAAATCTCTGAAGAAGCTTGTTAAAAGGAAACATATTAGATTAAAGACCTTTTTCTTAGCTATTTTTTACTCATTCTATATCTATCTATCTATCTATCTATCTATCTATCTATCTATCTATCTATCTATCTATCCCTGTACCTCTCTCTCTGTATATACTTGCATATGAATCAATATATTCATGTGTACGTACTTATGTTAAGCTACATTAAGATTTATTTTATATCCACTTTTAAAGAGATATATATATATACGGCATTACATTTATTGTAATAGATTTTTCGACATTGATCCTAATTGAATGATACGATTAATAATATGATACTTGCTTGCACGAATACGTGCTGGTTTGTCACCTTTTAAAGACACGATATATTCTGAAAGCAGAACTGCATTACGATCGATCATTGCATTTAGATTATCAGGATATCCGGTCAATGCTTCGGACACAAAGAAAGACAAACTAGTTACTTTTAGATTGACAACAATAATATATATTCACACACACACACACACACACACACACACACACACACACACACACACACACACACAAACACACACACACAAACACACACACATATATATATATATATATATATATATATATACATATATATATATATATATTTATATTGGTGTAATAAATAAGTAATGAATATGCACCCACCTTGTTTCTCCCTCATATAATTGCGATTGGTTGAAGTGAGCCATAAATATAGACTAAGACGAGGACGCATAAATATCCATGGGTCTACAAATCTTTCACAGAGATCTATTGGTCTAACACTAGAGTTCTACGAATATTGACTACACCTAGCTCTCAGTATACTGCATATGAGTACTGTACATTACGTCTTCTTAGTCGATTTTTCTACCCGGTTTCATTTGCCTAACCCACTTAACTACCTCGAATGGTATATATATATATATATATATATATATATATATATATATATATATATATATATATATTCTAAATTATATTTTAGAACATGTACAAATTTTTCTAATATATCCTTTAAAAATCGTACGTTTTTTTCTACATTGAAACTACAATGTCTCATCAGGTGGTTTGAACAGGAATGGAAAGCCTCTTTTCCTATATTTGGTGAGTTGTGTGTGGGTTGTTGGTGGGGTCAGTGATAAGGGAATAAGTATTGTGACTTGTCCGTTTGAATTTTGAAGAAAGTGGTGTGGTAGTGAATATAGTTGATTAATGAGTGCCTTGGAGTTTTGTAGACAGATTTAACATTAGATGATAGGATCTTAAGTTTAATGATCTTGCGACTAGACTTTATCCTTTGGATTTCTTAGAGGAGTAGAGTAGGGAGGTGTAAGAGTTGGGGAGATGGGATTAGACTCACCGCTTATTTGTACAACTATAGAATATTCACAGTTCTATATATTATATATCAATCATTGTTTTAAATTAATGTTTTGGACCTTATAAAAAACTTTTTTTCTTCGTTCCTTATTCACTCGGATATATATATATATATATATATATATATATATATATATATATATATATATTGACGAAATTTTACAAAATCCGATACCATAGGGATTGACCCTGACTCTACCGGCCTGAACACTCAAGAAATCTGGTTAGAAAAATCTTATTAAGAAAATATGCATCCTCCGGTAGGAGCACGCTTAATTCTCAAGATTTCCCGATTATGAACAATCGGGAAATCTTATGAGGAAAATATGCGTTCTCCCGCCAGAGGACGCACAATTTCTTAACAAGATTTCTCGTATACTTAGGCCAGTAGATATTACTGTCCAATTGTAAAAAAAATAATAATATAACACTGAATATCTTCTGAAATATATTAAAAAGACAGTACACACACACACACACACACACACACACACACATATATATATATAATTTCAGTCAGTTAAGTGCTATACGTGAAACACGCTTGGGTGATCATGTCTCGAAAGAGACATGACTGTCTGGACAGAAGATTATCCCGCAGTAGGTTGCCATTGCTTTCTGCGGTAGATTGGTTGCCAGCCAAGGCTATAGAACCCAATCTGTCCTGTTATTTAACCCGTAACTGGAAGGAACAGACGGATTAATACCTTTCCCAAGGGTAATTGTGCGTAAATGAATGCAATGAATTCAGCTGGAATTTGAACGCGTGGTTTAAATGGCATTTTTACTAAAAACTAAAAAACAACCAGTTCCGTTCCAGAGCTTATCAATGGAATATTTCTGGGAATAGAGAACATGAATAATAACAGTTGATCAATGAGGGCGAGAGAAAAAGAACGAAATCAAGGAAAACTAGTGTCCAATTACATTAAAACCCAGCAAACTGTCCTTCTGATTGCATTGGGGAGGCTTGAGGGATTTGATGTGTAGTGACTCCAGCACATTTAGATAATATAAAGAGTGGGATCGTGATAAAATAACCAAACATCTACACTTAATCGATATACACAATTTCTGCTTTTTATAACATGTGTAATGGATATATTAACAAGTTGGTAACTGCTAGCAGCCGGATTCCTACTTTTTCTAATCTTTATCAACGATCTCCCTGATGTAATCAGATCCCAAGTAAGCATCGATGCTGACGACACCACCATTTACTCCCACCTCGATAAAAAATCCGCTACGGATGACAAAGTGGTGGACTGGGTTAAGAACTTGCTCGTGAATTTTAATGCTTCCAAAGCAAATTTACTATCTTTTAACCATATTAGACAATCGGTCCTACCTCCCCGTCAGCATAGATCAGGCTAGTCTCCCACTGAAAGTAAAGCATTGCGCCTCCTCGGCCTAAATATTTCAACCGAACAAAAGTGGAATGAATACATCGAGTCCATAGCGGAATCTGTTGCTAAGAGAGTCGGTTCACTGTATAAGGCAAGGAGGATTTTCCCGTATGAATCCTTCTGCATATATATAAGCCTAACATCACCACGTGCATTGAATACTGCTGCCACATCTGGTAGCGGTGCCCCTGCTATTCATCTCGGTGTTTTTGACAAAATCCTACGGAGAATCTGCAATGTGATCGATCGCGTCCTGGTAGCTCATCTCCAGTGACTAACCGTAACTTCTATTCTAAAAGCTTCTTTTCTCGCACTTCCCGCCTGTAGAATTCGGTTTCGTATACTTGATTCTCTGATAGCTACAATCTCCAAGAATTTTAGATGTAAGATCATTGCTATCTTCCTTGACTCGCAACTTTTCCCTCAGTTTCTTTACCCCATCCAACGTACACACTTCACACTAGTTTTCTCATCCTTCTCTTAAGCATTTTCTGACACCCACTATAACTTCCTCTTTCTCCTCGCTTTCCTCTTATGTAACCCCATGCGCCCCAGTAGCTGTGCTCACTTGCTTGCGGTGAAATGATTATATATATATATATATATATATATATATATATATATATATATATATGAATTACATTATTCGGATTATTTCTCTCATCATTGTTGCCATAGTAACAAGATTTTAGCCATTGTAAACTCCAGTCTGCAAAAAATAAAAAATAAAAAAATAATAATGAAAATAAATAATAAGTTTAATTTTCTTAAAGTAAATTTTCTTAATTTCAAAAATTTCTCAAATATAACTTAAATTTCACGCATAGATTTTGCCATAGTGATAACTCGCTTTTGTTTTTGTTGCGTTTTCTCAAACCGTTACACATGACACCACGTTGGACATGAAACTTTCATCTTTGTAAATAAGCCTGATTGTAGTCAGCGAGAGTGAGTCTTGCTGAACATCTAAAAACATCCTTTTCTAGATATGAATGAGAAAAATAAAATTACTTGAACAAAGCCTCTTACTTTTTCTTCCGATGTATAAAATCTTTTTCGAGAAATGAAAACTAGATAGATAGATTTAATGTATCTAAAATGGTATTAAATTAAAAAATGTGAAATATTCTTCAGAACGAAAAAATGACAAGTGGATGACAATCTCCTATGAGTTTAAAAAGTGATTGATGCAATAGAAATTTGGTTACACAGAATAAGGCTGGGAATCTTGGACTGGACATGTAAACATAGGAAATTTAAGACAAAGTAAAAAACGAGGTTTATATTTACATAAAAAGAGACAGGCAACATCCCCATTAAACATCACAGATACAAAGGTCTTGGCGAAACAGTGAGTATCTTATACATTTGTGCATAAGAAAACTTCTTACATAGTGTGAAATCTGTTGTTTTTTGGTATGAAATTTAAACCCTCCAGGAAAATGGTATCCCTTTATAGTACAACCAGTAACCGAAAATACATGTTTTAACCGCTTCAAAAGTTACCTGTGTAGAGTAACAAAACCTATTTTTTGAGTAAATCTGATCATGAAAACTAGCATTATACTCAAGTATATACATTAAGCTACCAAACGTGTTTATGCAAATGGATGAAAAGACAAACATCAACAAACGATATAACGTTTTGGAGAGCCGTGACCGTCCATATACTAAATAATGTAGCACATTATATACATATATATATATATATATATAGTCAACCTCAGACAGATCTGTTTCGCTGTATTACAGCTAATCAGTACAGCTTAGAATCCGTACGCTTCCTAAACCAGGACTGAAACCTAACTGAATCGGCGATTCTACCCGTAGGCCACGAGCGTCCGGTAGAAAATGGTAGGCATTTTAGCGTGTATAAACACGCCCAATAGCAAGATTGCTCCAATTCATTATCGAATGAGCGATGCGTATATACCGGAGTAGCTACTGTTTACAAAGTCTCCCACTCTCTCTGTCTCTCTCTCTCTCTTTCTCTCTCTCTGTCTCTGTCTCTCTCTCTCTCTCTATATATATATATATATATATATATATATATATAGTAAGAAAGTGACAGAAAATGTTACTCTAAATACAATATAACTAAGAATACTACAATCATTCAAACCAACTTTTGAATTAAAGTTCCTATCCCATGTATTCAGATAAAGAAGTGAAATAAAAGTTTTCTACCCATTTACAAAATCTCAGGTCTCACTATGTAATTTATCCAGACAAAATTAAAAAGTGACATGTCGAGGTCTAAGCCATCTTGCTCCCCTCCCCTAAACCAAATGTGTATTTCTATGATTAAAAACAGCTGATTGACTAGTTTAGACACACCAAAACTCTAATTCACTACAACCACCACTTACACATCACATTCCCAAAAATAAATCATTTTCACCATATATTTTTAGTTCAACATATCATCCGATAGGAGCAGTTTTGCTCCGAAACATAAAACTTTTGTGTAATAATACTATGCTTTTATAAACCATTGTAACAATTATTATATATATATATATATATATATATATATATATATATATATATATATATAGTTGTCAGTCCGTAAACGGTAAGGATAATCCAACAAGATTTCCTTAATATAAATTATTAATTGGTAAATCCATATAGAGAGCTTGATGGGTGTTAACCAGAGCGATATGAAGTTTATAAAGGAAAACTCAACACGTCATAATAGTTAAAAACTATAGTTCATTTCAATGAGCTTACCCAGCTCATATCATCAGACCCTTTTACAATATTTCTAAATATCATCAGATCGTTTACCAATAGTGCTAGATAGAGGAAATATTGTAAAAGATGATATGTGCTGGGTAAGCTCATTGAAATTAACTATAGTTTGCAAATAATATGACGTGTTGAGTTTTCCTTTATAAACTATATATATATATATATATATATATATATATATATATATATATATATATATAATTATAAATGAAAAATAAAATAGTATCGAATATATTGAGGCCAGTTTTCAATATTTATTTCTGCAAAAAGGGATCTGAATTTTTATCGTACCATCATTTGTGATGAATGATATATTTTAAGTTCAATTTGACTGCTTATAGCATTGAACCTGAAATATTATGCACCAATACGCTATCAACTCTGATGAATATTTTCTGCGATATATAATTCTTGTTTCAATGTAATTTCCTTAAATGTAACCATAGATATAGGATATATTGACCAAATATTAATGAAGTATTAAAGTATCAAAGACATTTAAATCATAATGCTAACATTGCGATTTATATGAATAATAACGCTAGCTACATATTGACAAATAACGCTACTGCTTACTTGAAATACGGAGAGTTTCTTCAAACCTCTCTTTTTCCCAAGATTATATCGTTCGGATTACCGTTTGTCATGTATCTGAGTTATTTCATTTTAGACACTCAATATACAAAGAAGATTAATAGAAACAAAAAAGGTCTATAAGAAAAATGGTTTGGTCCATGCATTCAATTCCAATAATACATAAAGAAAGCTACACTGCGTAAAAGATTCTAGCAAATATATTTCTTAATATACAACATATGGCTAATTAGAAATTCGAAATGATGACCTTTGAAGGGACAGTCTCCTTATCCGTCTTAATTACACACGAATTAATTCCCACGACGTCTCCGGCAGTAAGCGATGAATTGAATTGCCAACGTTTAATACATCATTTGGGAGTTGAAGAGGATTCAAAGATAGATATTGCTAATTATCTTGCGTAATTAGCATCAAAATTGGATGTCTTATAAAAGTAATAGTTAGACACTTTGTATCTTCATGGCGACTTTACGCATTTGGAATCGGCTGACGAAGTATCTTGCTTTGAATATCTTGTTAAATTTTACTCTAGCTATAGAGAAAATAAGATATGTACGACAATAGATTGTGATGTATGCCAGTTTTGTATTGGAGATTTTATGCCAGCTTTTATTGGAGATTTAGAATTTCTTGTATCTACATGTAATTTTTCTCGAGTAGTTTATTTGTAACACATATCATGTTAGCCAAATAACTGATGAAGGTTACAAAGCCTGCTTAGATCAACGCGTGAAATAAAATGATTGTATATTATTAAACCTGAATGCGTTGAGCTTATATATCGACTAGAAACCATTGCTAGAGTTGTAAAATAGATACGTCTACCAGAACGATTATTTTCAATATTTGTTTTGTATTACTATAGATTAAGCACTCTATATCACTAATATAAATGATATGCAATATTATAAAAGTTAATAGGAGATAAGTAAATTTATTCGAATATGCGAACAAAATAAATAAATATATATATAAACACACACACACACACACACACGCATATATATATATATATATATATATATATATATATATATATATATATATATATATATTTCAATTCAGATACTTTAATCCAAGTGAAAAAAGCAGGAAGGTAAATTCCAAAAACCCGATCCTAATTAATATTAAAAATTTTATTTTAATATTAAAAAATGATACAGGAAGAGAGCTCCATGTATTAAAATATTACAGAGCAAATATAAATTAATTCAATGATGTTGAATGACCATTTCGAAATGGTCATTCAACATCATTGAATTAATCCTTTTTTAATTTATATATATATATATATATATATATATATATATATATAACGGATTTCAAATTTCTATCTATTGCAGAAAGAAATGTAAAATATTCTGCCTCGTCAGTTATAGATTAAAGGAGACATAATCACCTAAGTGTGTATCACGTATGACACTTAACTGATTACCACGCTTGTACAATAAATGAGTTGGCATTGGAACAACAGCCCTAACTGTAAAAAAGGCATTAACATTACAGGAGCATCAATGACCTCCTCGTCAATCGCAAGGGGTCGTCGATGACCTATGCTTTAATGGGAGCGATGGGGATTAATTATTAAGCTATAGATGACTCTCTGCAGATATATAATGTGTTTATTTTTATTGTTTAAAGAGAATACGCCGTGTGAGAATATTTATGCAACAAACAGGATCCGTATTAACATTATAATGTTAAATAACAATATTTTTAAGCGGTGTTTTTATGTCATTAATCTGTAATTATCTGGTTGAAGTGTATATTGCAGAAATCTGCCTCTTCGTTTTATAAGTATTGAAAAATATTAATGTCTAGGTAGCAGTTTCTTTTCAGTATTTGTTAGAACATTGCTATGGAAGTTTTTTCATCTTAAAACAAATCTTTTTAACAAACTTTACTAGAAGTAATGTATCAGCTAAATTTAAAAAAAATCAAACACAAATCGCTATTGGAAGAATTATTATAAGAAAAATTCTTACGTTAAAAATATAAATATTCATGCCAACTTTAATGAAAGAAAATGAAAGAGAATTTCATTTTTCACCAAAATATTATTCACCAAAATATTATACAAACACTTTCACGACCTCTGCTCCGACGACATTAGCCTACTGGAATATTTGGTATTTTTTCTATTTTTTCAAGTAAGTCCCAATAGGGACCATATATATATTATTTATGTATTATGTATTCGCGGTACTTATTTGAAAGCGCTCAGTATCAGTGATAGAGCAGAGATATTTGTCTGACAATCGCAAGAGCGTGCAACCCAGGGTCACAAACTAACACACACACACACACACACACACACACACATATATATATATATATATATATATATATATATATATATACATAATAATAATATTTATTAATAAATTATGACATTGATATGTTATAATATCACTACAAAAGTAGCTATTTTGTTTCGACACTTTTTGTGTCTTTTCAAGTGATGTTGTTATTTCGAAATAACAACAATTATTTATTAATAATTATTATTATTATTATTAGCTCTACTTTGTATTGAGCACTTTTTTAAAAAATAGTGTTTCTTTGGATGGGGAATATTATTCCACCCATACTTGGATATATGTATATATATATATATATATATATATATATATATATATATATATATATTCAGTTCTTAAGAGACAGAACGAAGCAACAGTTGTTCGGTCTGTTTACCATATTTTCCTGGCAGAACTCTTTTTCTCGTTGAAGAAAATCCAAAGCAATATTTAGTTGCAGGGAATATTTGTTTAGGTTAAAATCTTCGTAGTGTGATTTTTCTTCTTATGATTGGGGACAAATATTGGCCCATTCTTATCTTGTATAGGAAATACTGTATGTCTTCATGCAAGACTTTGTTGACAGACCTGTGACCCTGTCTATAGACCTGACATGGAGGTATCTTTTCCAATCATAGCCTTGAGCTCAACAACATATTCGGGGTTTCTTTCCTTTTAGCCAAAAATCAGAGTCAGGTTTCTTTCATAATGCGATTGTTTAAGAGTTCAGCTGGACTAGGGAGGTTGTGGTTGAGTGGTGTTTTTCGTAGGCATAGCATTGCTAAATTAGGATCTCTTCCTGCTTACTTTGCCTTAGTTAATGTTCTTTTGACTGTTTGAATTTGTCGTTCAATAAAACCATTCGATTTTGGGAACTTTGGTGATGATGTTATGTGATCGAATTGCCATTGCTTGGCAAATTCTTTGAATGCTTCACTGGAATATTGTGGCCCATTGTCGCTAACAACTCTGCTGGGAATACCATGTTCGGAGAATATCTGCTTCATTGCTGAGATGACCATTTTGCTTGTAGTCAGGCCAGTCATTTTCCGTATAATTGGAAATTTGCTGTAGTATTCAGCAATTATTAGATATTCCTGATCATTGCAGTGGAACGAATCAGTGCCAACAACTTCCCATGCTCTGGTGGGGATGTCATGTGGCTGTAAAGTTTCCTTTTTTATGCTGTCTTTTAGAGCAATTGGGATTTTTCTAGATGCACCAATATGAGGCTGTATGCTTTTGTAGACCGATACTCCCACAGACCCTAGCATGGAGCCAATTTTATCAAACCGGTCTGGATACATCTGCATCCGGTCTTTGGTTGCATTGATTGGTGCTACTGCAGGAGTTTGATGGGCATCTTTTTTGACTGTGCAGTGAAGCGTAATTATTTTCAGCTGTTCTAGTGAGGGTAGTCCTAGAATTACTGGCCCTTGTACATCTACAATGTAGAAGGTGATGTTATGCCAGTCTGATTTGTTGTATTTACATGGTATATTAATGCTACTATAACATTTTATTGGGGTGCCGTTGTATGCTACCAGTTTCTTGTCCCTTGTTTGGATTTCTTTTTTGTTTGGGAAACTAGTTTTTCTGGGAACATTCTACGAAATGTAGAGACTGGTAGTGTGTTTCCTTGGGCTCCTGTGTCGGTTTTCAATCGCAACCTGTGGACTCCACTTCTGTTTGGCAATTTGATGTTTACGTAAACAAAAGCTTCATCTCTCTGAGTGATAGAGAATGCTTCGATAATATTGAATGTTATACCTTCGAGTTGTTCCTTTAATCCTTGGGTGTTGAATACAGCATCTGTTTGGATGGATTGCCTTTTGTTGCACTGGTTACTTTGATATTGTGGTTGATGATCTGATTTCGATTTTCTGTGGTCTTTGTGTTGCGACCTTGATCTTTGTTTTGGCTTGTTTGATAAACAAACTGTTGCCCAGTGGTTAGCTCTACCACATGCGTTGCATTTTGATCTAAATGCTAGGGAGACTTCACGGCGAGATTAATGGCTTCTACCACAATTGAGGTAGTTGCTTGATTTCTTAGAACGTGTTGGCGCTCTTATAGCTTCAACAGTGGTGCTTTTATCTTCGTTATTATTCAGCATCACCCTAAGCTGTTTTAGGTGTAAGTTAGAAGCTTCGTATGTTTTGCCAATACGAACGGTTTCTTCCAGTGTTAGAGTATCTTCTTTTCTTAGTAACTCTTTTTGAAGATCTGGAATTGGCCTGTTGGCGATAATAAGTTCAATTATCCGCTGTTGTTGTTAGGATTCAGATAACGAACATCTCTGTGTGAGTCGTCGACATCTATTTACAAAATCATCTAACGACTCTTCTTGTTTCTGTTTATACGACATTAGATTTAAACGCTTGACTCTGAAATTTTCTTTTAATTCTAACTGCTCTATGAATCTATTAAAAATAATTTCAGGAGAACGTTTTTCCTCCTCCGTCAACGACGACGTGTTGAACCTTTGCAGTCCTTCATTACCGATTTGCAACAAAATGTAGTTTACTTGCTGTTCTGTTTTTATTTTGTTAAGAATAAAATACAGTTCCAAACGTTGTTTGAATAGTTTAAAAGTTTCGGCCGGATTTGGAGTTTCCCAATCCATTAAAGGAATATCGTTACGAGACATCGTAGAGATAGAAAGTAAACACGTTGCGAGAATTTTATGAAAAGAGAGTGGTAGTAGCAGATTCAAGATGGCGGTCAATCGAGCACTAAAAGATCACACGTGGAGAGTTAAAAAACAAGGGTTGGCAACGTTTGGCTATTCTGTGAAAGACAACATTTTTTCCGTTGCTTCGTTGTTATTTCCAGTGCGGTTTTGTTGTTGTTGTTGTTGTTGTTGTTGTTGGTTTGTTTGGTTTCTGTTCGAAGTGATTTTTGCATGTTATTGCAAATAATGGAAGTTGATTTTTTTTTCGTTGCTGAAAAAGTTATCTAATATCGTTTCATTGTTTTTACATCCCAAGCTGCCACCATGTAAAGATGTTGATGTGTTAAGGCGTGGTAAATTGCAACACAGACATCGTTATATGAATTGAGATTTATTTGACATATATTTACATAAAGAGGATATACGTGTTGTTCTAAGGCATTCTAGACGTGAAGTGAAAGTGTTACTTTTCGATTCCTATGCCAAGGGGTTAGATGTAAATTGCACGTAGGAAAATAGTTCCATAATATTACTAGGGAAACAACTATTGCTTTTTAGTCTTTCGTGCCAACGTCCAAAGAGTCTCAGCTCCAGAACCATGGATTAATTTTAAAGCTTTCATTACACTCGAGCAACGCCTGGCTATACTGCTAGTTGTATATAACTCTTGGTTATACCACTCTGGTAATAAAGTAGTTTATCTACATTTCACTCTGTATGTCTTCATTCCACGATACAACAGTATATTTTTGAAATTTGTGTTTTTTGGCTATCTTTATTAGTCACTGTTTAGTTAACCATTTACACAAGATGATTACGTGGGTATTATGCAGCTTTCTTTATATATATTTCACTATGTGTTGCTGGTGTCAAATTCATTTACCCCTTTTTCTCATAATGTTCCTTAGAGTTTTCAGTTGTCGTTTTCTGATGTTAAATTTGTGCTTTCTTTTTTATTTTATTTTATTTTATTTTATTTTATTTTTAACTTCATGGTTATTCATATGTTTAGTACGTGCTTTTCTTATTATGCGTCTGTAGAACATTTGTATTCCCTTGCGTCTTGGCCAAATGTTAGAAGAAATTAGTCAGCATTCACTACCATATAAGAAGTCAGTCAGTTAAGTGCCATTGATTTCTGCGGTAGACTGGTTGCCTGCCAAAGCTATAGAACCCAATCTGTCCTGTTATTCAACCCATAACGGGAGGGAAGGGACGGATTAATAACATTCCCAAGGCTATTTGTGCGTAAGTGAATCCAAGGAATTCAACTGAAATTCGAACTCGTCTATAAGAAGACTGGTACTATATAATAGTTCAATATTATTTTATTTGTTTCTAATGAAATTTTTATGTTTCCTAATACACTTCTTATCTTTAGGAAGGTATCTTTAGTTATGTGCCATCTTTTTCCTGTCGCATGTTCTGTCTTTTTTTTAAAGCTTTTCATGCAAATTTAAATTTTTTTACTTGCTTGATTTTTCTGTCATGAATTTGTAATTCGCATGTTGTACTCTTTTTGCCGGACCTGAAGGAGACTACCACTTTTAATTTTGTTGTTTTTCATTTTTTTTTTTACATTTTTCGATGCAATATTATCAATTACACACTAAACTATCCGATTGATAAAACTAATATGGAAACATTTCAGGATTTCAACAATTTTAGGTGGGGGCTCAATTTTTCATACAACGTTATAGTAAATTGAACCTTCATTTTGGAATCACTCGCCGGTACATTACCACCACCTGTAAATTTGTTGATTATCAATTGTTTTACGGTTGCAGTGCAATCTTATCGGTTAAACTCTAAACTTTCTGATTGACAAAAACAAAAAATGTATAAATTTAAACATTTAAATAATTTTAGGTGGGGAGGAGCTCAGTTTTTCATACAACCTTATAGTAAATCGTTCCTGTGCAATTAACTGTTTTGCTTGCGCATATTCAACAACTGAATCCTTTGCAAAATTTTCGAACAAAGCCATTCTTGGAGTTTCCGAGTAAGATGCCATCGTAAGAACTGAAGAAAACTTGAAAAAGACAAAAACATTAGCAGCAACTCGCCCCCACCAAAAAAAAACAAAAAAAACAAAACAAAACAAATCATCCCCAAAGCGAGTGGTTCCAAAAGGGAGGATCGATTTACTATAACGTTGTATGAGAAACAGCTCCCCCGTAAAATTGTTTAAATATTGAAATTTTTAAATTTTGTTTTTGATAATCGGAAACTTTATGTAATAATCGATATGACTGCTCTAAAAAAAGTAACAAAAAAAAAAAGAAAGAAAAACAACAAATTTAAAGATGTTGAAATTCTCCTTCAGGTCTGCCATCTTTTTTTTTCTGGCAACACAAATTGATTCTGTATTCTTCAAATTAATGTGTCGTCCTTTCTTCTCGTTTCCCAATATTACTTCCTTTAGTAGTTCCTGTATTTTCTTTTCTGTATTTTATCTACTCTCAACACCCTCTCCTCTGAATATCTTATGTTGTTAAAACTTTGGCTGCCAACTATGAATACACTTCTTCTTCTTCTTCTTCTTCTTCGTCTTCTTCTTCTTCTTCTTCTTCTTCTATGTATTTTGTCCTTTTAGAACGTAGGCGATCATGGCCTTCCACGTCTCTCTATCCATAGTGTTTCTTAGCACGCTCTTCTCTTGTAACGTCTCGAAGCCTCCGCTCTCTCATCCACCTGCTCAGGCCATTTAAATATGTTATCCACTGCTTTCCTCTCTCTCTTTTTCCCACTATCTGCCCTGTTAGTATCAGGTTCTCTAAGCTCTCCTTCCTCATTGCATGTCCCAAAAACTTCAGTTGTCTCTTTCTGATGCTCAATATAAATTTCTTTTTCGTCTCCATTCTTTTCAACACCTCGTCATGATTCATATGCTCGGTCCATGATATCCCCACCATTCTCTGTCTCACTGCAAAAACTGAATGATTTTGGTTCAAAGACACAACCATGCCTGACCTTTCTATTTTTATATATTTAACTCACTCATTGTCAGTCCGTATGCAGCTGTTTGCTCCCGGTACAATTCTGACTTATTCTAATATCTTTCCTTAACTTTTGAAAATGGTTTTAGCGGACCATTGCCTGGCCAAGTTTCTCCTAATGAAAGTACAGCAACATAGTGAGAAATATGTGTGTACAGCTTTTAAATTTCTTCTGCGATATATCCATTCGTCTAAAGCCAAAACACACTTAGGAATCTGATCTTCGACAACGTGAATTAAGAACCCATTTGCGACAATTCGCAGAGGAATTCCGCCTCCAAATGATGAGCTGATACTCCGGCAGTTTAAATGTCTCTATATCTTATTTTTGTTTTATAATCATAATGACAACTATGTCTTTGAATTGCTTTGAAAACTTAATATATTTTATATTAACTGAAAACAGGTATATTTTATTTCAGATATCATGATTACTATCTGCCCTTCGCCAGCACATGATCATTTTCCGGGAAGTTTAATTCGAACTCAATTCAATCTACTGAAGTACGATTTTTTTGTCATTTTACTTTTTCTTGTTTAGGGATACATTACGAGAGAACAAAAATAGGCATTCTTATCTATAGTTTTGTATAATAGTATTATTTTAATGTAAGAGTATTTTTAATGGTTTTTATGAAATATTATTTTGTAGTTTCGGAATTTTTTAAATTATTTTTATATTTTGTCTTTATTATTATTATCTGTATTATTACTATTTTAAAATTATTATTATTATTATTACTTTTATGATTTTAAAAATTAGCTTCTTTATCATGTTATTTTACTACCAATAAGTTTTATGCAATAAAATAATAGTATTATTATTTAGGTTAGAATTAATAAGATAAACTAACAATTCATTTTTCTAGCGAAAATTCAAACCCTAATTTTTAATTTCTAATATCATGCATCTTAAAAAATTTTTTTTTAATCATCTCACCCCAAGCAAGACATTCCACTGCCACTATTGCGCATGGAGCTACATAGGGGAAGGTAAAGAGAAGGAGTGGTTAGACATAGGGAATGTCAGGAGGAAGGTGACAGATGAGTAAGGATAGCGAGGATGAGGGTTGGGCAGATGGGAAGAGTGTTTGATAGAATGGGAGCAGGTTAGTGTGTTAGGAGGTGTCTATTGACCTTACATTTAAACTCCTGGAGATTGTAGCCGTCGGGGAAGCAATCGTTTGGAAGAGAATTCCACAGTCGGGAAGTTCGAGGAAAGAAACTGTTGGAGTAGAAGTTACGGCTACATTTTATCGGTTTCACTGTAAAAGGGTGGGATCTAGATGCTAATCTAGTATCTCGTGCAAATTCGTATTTAGTGGGCACTGCTGATCTAAGTTCCTCGGAGCAGAAGCCGTGAAAGTATTTATAGAAGAGACACAGGGAAGCCACGTCGCGCCGGTGGGAGAGAGACTGCTGGCGGTCTGCCAAGTCGGTATCTATCACATTACAGACCCTCCTCTGAACCTTATCGAGAAGCCCGAGGAGAACAGCAGGGGCACCCGACCAGATATGGCAGCAGTATTCAATGCACGGGCGGATGGTAGATTTATAAATGTGCAGGATAGATTTAGACGGAAAAATCTTCCGGGCCCTACACAGAACCGACTTTCATAGCAGCGGATTTAGCAATGGATTCGATATAGTCATTCCATTTGAGGTCCGCTGAAAATGTGAGACCAAGGAGGCGCAGTGTTTTACTCTCTGGGAGGCAAGCCTGCTCCATGCTAATGGGAGGTAGGTGAGATTGTCGATGATGGTTAATTGAGAGTAGCTTCATTTTAGAAGCATCAAAATTTACTAGCCATTTCTTACCCAAGTCCAATATGGATTGGAGGTCTTTTTCAATCTAGGCTGCGAGGATAGCTTTGACACCTACACCAGATTTTTGTAGGAGGCGAGAGTAAACTGTGGTGTCATGTTATATATGAGTCATAATAGACTAATAGAAATCTAAGTCAAGATTTACTGACTTCCTTAACTACTGCCATTTTAAATTTAGGCTAGGACCGTCTTGTAGTCTAGATATGATATGATATGGTCGCTAATATCTAACACTGTTAAGTTAACCTCCTTTCCCCTATTTTTTCTTCTCTTTTTCTTTTTTTTTTTTTCTCTTTTTTTAATTAATTTTTACTGGGTAATTTTGATTCATTCATTGTTGTATAAATTTGGTCTGTGGAGCGGTCTATAAGAGCCGCGAAATATAATATTAACAATGGGTTTATAAAAACATCCAACTTATGTTCTTTATCATATATATATATATATATATATATATATATATATATATATATGTGTGTGTGTGTAGTGCGAGTATTTGTGAGTGTGTGTGTTTGTGAATATGTGCGTGTGAGAGAGAATGTGTGTGTGTGGTTTGTTTAACAAATCAAAACAATCGATGATATTTAATTAGACGGAAAGGCTGAAATGTCTGAAGTTCAAAACTTTGAAAGCAACCCTTTTATTCTAATCATTAATCATTGTAAAAGTGTAACAATTATACGATCAACATTACTTATCCTCGCCTGTTTAAAGATATGAAATATAAATGGAAGTAGAAAAGAAACGCCACGATCGATATTTTTTTTATCAGTGTATCTATGTATTTATTCACCTCTCAATCAATTAAGAAATTTCTTTGTAAGCCATGACGTGAACAGACGCTTGGCTTGGATGCACTAAATGGAAGGTCGGGCAGAATTGCCTGTGAAGCCATCGAACGCTAGCCCGAGGAAGCAAAACTACAAGCAAAGATTTGCACACGCTGATGGGAAGAAATGGCGACCACATTCACCAATGTCTCTTGCTTATTGGTCGAGACATCTCTCCAATAGATGATCGCATTCCATTTGGTGTTTTGAATTAAAGCAGGCGCCATTCTGGCAGATATTCGTCCGGCTGAAGCCTCATACAATTTCAAATACAGGGAAAGAATGAGAAATTGTTAAATATACAAATATACAAATATATATATATATATATATATATATATATATATATATATATGAATGTGTGTGAGTGTGTGCGCGTGTTCACTCGTATACGGGTGTATGAAAGATTGGGAGGTGAAAAGGTGTATTTTCTCTGAAACACATGCGAAACAGTGCGTACATTTAAATGAATCGTGACTGTATGCCTATGAACATATTTCTGTTTAATTTTATGACTACGTACTAATGTAGGTGATCTGCTTGATGTATGTTCACGTACACGCAAACACGCACGCATGTATATATATATATATATATATATATATATGAAATAAATTGAAAATCTTCTCTGCAATATTCCACAAATATATCATGGATAAAGTGCGGATAATATTTATTTACCCTCCCCACCGCATATATATATATATATATATATATATATATATATATAGCACCTAATGAGCCAGACGAACCTACCTAGGTCTCACCTACACGGATCGTCAGGGAAAGCTGAGCCAGGGTTTTTTCTTTTGCTTTCGTGCTGATTTCATGCCCTAAGCTCTTTCTTTTTTTACAACCATTTTTTCCTTCGTTTGATAGTTTTCGAGGAAGGTGTTCCTGACGAGTATAAATATAATCTTTGTATATATATATATATATATATATATATATATATATAATCTTTGTATATATATATATATATATATATATATATATATATATATATATATATATAAGAACCAATATATATTTTCTGTATGTGCTATATATATATATATATATATATATAAGCACATGCAGAAAATATGTATTTGCTGTTTATAAATTTTGTAGGCTTCATAGCATAGTTTGTGACTATGATGATGTTTTATTTACTTTACTATTTTCAGTTTTTGCCGTGTAGAAGTGTTCAAATGACGGGAGACTGTGGAGAGGCATGATCAACACAACTTGAACGGAGAGCTCACATAAAAAAGTCGAAAAAAGATAAGGCAACATTTATTTGACTAAATTCAATTAATCTAAAACGTCAAAATTGACTCCAGTTTATATGTGTGTGTTTATGTATGTGGGTGTGAAATAGAGTGAGAGACAGATATATATATATATATATATATATATATATATATATATATATATTGAGAGAGAGACAGAGACAGAGACAGAGAGACCGAGAGATAGAGAGAGTGACAGAGAGACAGACAGAGAGAGATCCCATTTAAATTATCGTTTGGCTTGACCTCTTCGAGCAAAAATATCATTGGAAGTTGCCGCTAAATTTCTCTCCAGTATATATATATATATATATATATATATATATATATATATATTTTAATATTAATTACAGTCATAATACTAATATCGACAAAACTAATTCTGCCAAGATTATCAATAATTAAACTACAACTAAGAACGTCTTGAAACCCAACGGGAACTAACCCAGAGGGAAAAGAAGGGAAAGAAAAAAAGAAACAAACGAAATACTTGAACAAAAAGTCATGCATTCGTGAGAAAGAAAAAAAATCCCCAAGACGAAAACCATAACAATAAAGAACTCAATACGAAAGCAGAGTACAAGAAGTACCAACGCGTATATATATATATATATCACTGTCTGCATGTGTACGATTATTACTACAAATTAGCATTCAACACTGGATACTAGTGCTATACATATAATTTTGGTTTCTTGATCAGTTTCCAAGATGGTTACTCTAGAGAAAGCACTCAACGCAATCTTAGAAATAGATAGGTAGACATATTAAGAGAATATATATATATATAAGAAAGAATGATAAATTTATGCAAAAAGCCAAGTTATTTCCCTAAAAAAATATTTGCTTTACTTTTGATAAGATTTATTCAGAAACGTTGGAAGTCTTTTAAGAACACGTTCTGTTGATTTTGTAACTAAGGTTCTTTTAAAGTCTCACATTTATGCAGAACAAATTTAGATTTTAGCGAAGTAAACATAGTAGGTCGAGCGAAACTAGAAGTAAAGCCAACGACTTGCTTTTCAGTGGATGATTTATTGATCCGAAGTGATTTGTTTCTGTTTCACATCCATTTTATTGTCACCTTATCAGTTTACGTCCTCATATTGCTTTGATCTTTTCTTCATAGCGAACAATTAAACTAACGAATACATTTTAATTCGTAGCCTGATCAAAAAGTTATCTCATCTGACCCCGGCCACGTGGTTCAATTTTCGATAGAATGGCTTGTAAAATTCAGTAAGGCCAAAAAACAAACTAATAACGTACCACCAACACCGAACAATTATCAAGTTGAATAGAACTTCTTTCAATCAGACTCCTTGTCTTTAAGGTCTGCTAGGACACAATTCCTCCTCGGATCTCATGGGGATAAAATATAACCAATATATTGCTAAAGACTCTTCCCGATATGCACTATAATTAGTAAATAGACTGATCAGACCAAAATTGAAATATTGATGACATATTTAGGATAAAGCTACACTGTTCTCCATTGTGGCTGATTAATTATTTTTTTTCTTTTACAACTTCTTTCTTACAGAAGGAACGTTGTAATCACTCAGTATTTCTATGACTTAAGTTCTAATGAGTTCCATTCCTTTGTCTCACCGCGTTTGACATTTACTCGGTCTCGTCACAAGTACACAAGTGTCAGTTCTTTTTTAAATCATTTTACCCCAACCAAGGCAGTTTTTCTGCCACTGTTACGCACAGGGTTACATAGGGAGACAGCGGGGCAGGTTATAGAGGTTAATAGAAGGATGAGAATACTGGTGTAATGAGTGTGGAGTGGATGGAGAAAAGAGATTGAGAGAAAGTCAGTGAGATAGGAGATGACTATTGAACTTACATTTAAATTCTTGTAGCTGTCGGGGAAGTAATTATATGGAAGGGAATTCCACAGTCGGGAAGTTCTAGAAAAGAAGTAGCTAGTGTAAAAATTGCGGTTACATTCTATCGGTTTCACTGTAAAACAGTGGAACCTAGTTGATAGTCTAGTAGCTCGAGTAAATTCATACATAGTGGGTGATCACTGAGCTAGGTTTACTGGAGCAGAAGGCCATAATCCTTGACTTCGAAGAGTAAGAAGTAAGTTCCAACCGGATAGCTTATTCCCAAAAAACTGCTGCTTTGTAGAACAGGCTCCTGGTAAGATTTCTTTCAATTACAACAAATTTGATTTCTCCCAGTCGAACCATTATCTTTCCTGCATAACAGTATGAAATTCATTTCGTATCCTTTATTAGAATTATACATTATTACACAGTAATCCTCTACCTAAGTGACTCTTGGGACTTCTGTTTGACGAATATTTGTATGAAACAATATAAACAACAATAGCAAGTTGCCTGTAAATCCGGGAAAGGATTGTGGTCTTATCAATGATAACCTCTTCATCTCTATGACCTTGCAATAATTCAGTGAAGTTCTTTCTTTTTATTTCTGGCTTTAAATGACGTGCAATTTCCACAGTTTTTAATAAATATCTTCCTCGGATACGAGGCTGGTGTAAAATTATTGGCGCGGAAAGAGAAATCGGTGAACCGATTTAAAATCCTACCCTAGTCTGTTGGGTTCTTTTTCGCTTCAATGCTCTTGGCAATGGCATACATGCATTTGTTATCCGAGCTTAGCGATGTATTGCATGGCAGGGTACACTGGAATCTTGTGTCTTGAGTGGTATCATGTCTAGAACAAATACTACTTTGAATTCAAAACTGTGTGGAAAAAACCGAAAGGAGCAATCATTCCTCTATCATTCACAACAAATCATAGTATATCACAGTTATTAAATAAGTTGATTCGGTGTAGAACCTTGATTGCTTACATTTTTAAAGCACATGGCATTTAAAAGAAATCATCATTTTATTGTATTTTTTTATAATCATTATATTTCATTAATTTTTTCTTTTAAAAAAAGATACACTAAAACCTCTGGTCCTGGGTATGAAGATAAACTCCATCCGGTAGCAAGGCCTTTCATTGGGAGGTTCTGAAAAGCATGAAACCACCACTTAATTACTGTTGTTCCCAGGTCCACCCTGACCCGGATTGGTAGCACCTGTTAGGGTCCCAGCTATGAGCAAATTAGGGGTCAAAACCACCAACTTGGGGGTCAAAACACTATGAAAGTATAAAAATACATTTTTATAGAAATATATACATAAAAAAAACTTTTTATAGAAAAATAGACATTTTTGAAGAAAAAATATCATAACACATTTGTGAAGGAAAAAATTCTCAGATAACATTTTTGAAGAAAGACTACAAGATATTTTCAGTTTTTTGAAATAAAAAATAAAAACAAAAAATCATTAAAATTCAATTAAACCAACCTTCTCATTATAACTGAACATTAAAAATACTTTAAACACCCACATTTTTGGCATTAAATAACCCACAAAGCTGATATTTATTAAACAAAACTCAAACTCAAACTAAAATATGGTTCATAAATATATATGATGTGGATTCCGGGTGAGGAACTGCATTAAATAATGAAGAAAAAAAACTGTATTGGGGATAGGATCGTAGGTTATATTGAACGTAATATACAAACTTGAATACAGGTTAGTAAATATAGGAATAGTATTAGTAGAAATAAACATATACAAGTATTGAAGTAAAGTCGTTGGAAATAGGATATCCGTGTATATTATTCTACCTGAGTGGAGCTCAGAGCTAGTGTGGTATCTGGGTAACTTCGGTATCTCTCATAAATCTCCGATAGCTGTAAAGAATCTCTACGATTCCTCTCCACTGCCAACTGCAACGGTATTTACCCACTTTCCCACTAAAGGCGTGATGTGACACTAAGTTTTTCTAATTTGGGTATTCCCGGCCGTATAACCCGGCCAAAATATGTCTATATTTTCCCAGTCGTGATTCTATTCTTCGGTAGAACCACGACTGGGTTAGTGCTCTCTAACCGAAGACAGAGAGCGCTCTCTGCTCGAAGGCAAAGAGCTGACAGCGCCAAAAGTAGCAGAGGTATTTAGTCACCTTCCCACTTAAGGTGAAATGTGACAAAAGGTCTTTTTAATGTGGGTCTTCCCGGCCGTACAGCCAGGCCAAAAATATATGTCTATCTTTCCCTAGTCGTGATTCTATTCTTCGGTAGAACCACGACTGGGTTAGGGCTCTCTAACCGAAGACAGAGAGCTCTCTCTGCTCGAAGGCAAAGAGCTGACAGCGCTAATAGTAGCAGAGGTATTTAGTCACCTTCCCACTTAAGGTGAAATGTGACACAAGATCTTTTTAATGTGGGTCTTCCCGCCCATATAGCCCGGCCAAAAATATCTGTCTATCTTTCCCTAGTCGTGATTCTACCCTACGGCGGAACCACAACTGGGTTAGTGAATGCAGATAGCGCTTTCTGCCCGAAAGCAGAGAGCTGACAGGGTCAATAGTAGCAGAAGCAAATGCCAACGTTATTTACCAACCTCCCCACGCCAGGCTAGATGTGGAACAATGTATATTTATAGTGGGTCTTCCTGGTCATATAGCCAGGCCAGAAAATGTCTTTTTACCGATTAGTGATTCTACCCTTCGGCGGAACCACGACTGGGTTATTGCTCCCTGCTCGGAAGCAGAGAGCGCCCGCTACCCGATGGAAGAGGGCTGAGAGTGTCGCAGTGGCAGAGGCAAATGCCAACTGCAACTCTCTCTATGGCAGGATTATATGTACACTCAGTCAGGTCCATTATCATATACGACAGGGGGAGATCCCACAACAATATATATTTAAAAAAACATTTCAATGAAGTTAATTTACACCTAAATGAAAAATAACAAGCACAAATGCGAAGTTTTCATAAGAACAACAAAATATAAGGACAATATGCAAAGGAGGTTTTTATTTTTCCTTGTGAGACATTAAATATTAAAAAAGAATATTATTATGACGTATTATTAATGACCAAACAATACAGAACTATATATTTGCTGCTATAGATATGATGTTTTTAAATTTTGATTGATATGTGAGGTCAGTTCTTCAATATGGCAGTGAATGATGGAGAATATCGTCAAAGATAAAGGGAAAACTTAAAGCAGCTGAAATGTGGTTCTACGGATGTCATAATCTAAGCTTATGTACAATGACGAAGTTTTGGAAAGGACGGAAACGAAAAAAATAATTCTGACCATCAGGAAGAGACAGCTGAACTTCCTGGGACATGCAATGAGGAAAGAAAGCTTGGAGAACCTGATACTAACAGGCTAGATAGAAAGCAGGGGATAGCAGGGGATAACATATTTGAAGGACGTGATCAGGTGGATGACGGAACGATGGTTGCATGGTGCAACAATAGGAAGCGTGCTAAAAGACACCAGGGATAGGAAGATGTGGAAAGCCATAATAGCCTACGTCCTGAAAGGACATGACACAAAGAAGAATATATATGCCAACGGTTTATAAAAAATTATAATGTGGGTATAAAATGAGTGATCAGTTTTATATTATAATCAATATATAAACTGATCCCTCATTTTGTGGACATGCTAGTTTCTATACATTTATATCCTAGATTTATGAGCTTGAGCTAGTGGATGACAGAACGGGGGCTGGTTGGTGTAACAGGAGAAAGCGTGCTAAGGGCCACCAGGGATAGGGAGATGTGGAAAGCCATGATCGCCTACGTCCTGAAAGAACATGGAACCTAGAAGAAGAATATATGGCAACTGTTTATAAAAAATTATAATGTGGGTATAAATGAGGGACCAATTCTATATTATAATCAATATATAAACTGATCCCTCATTTTGTGACCATGCTAGTTTCTATACATTTATATTCTAGATATATGGTCTTGAGCTAGTGGATGTTTGCAAGGTGTAACAGGGGAAAGCGTGCTAAGGGCCACCAGGGAAAAGGAGAAGTTTAAAATTATTTTAATAACCTCATTTACTTGATTTTTAATCTTGATAATAGAATGCTTTGTAATGAGACTGAAAAACCATATACTGGTAACGAAATTTTTCAGGATCCTCTAAAATGTTATGAAGGAATTAAATAAGCATAAAAATTCTAGCAAGCTTAAAGTAAATAAAGTGTATGTGTTACACTTCAGTTCATAGAAATTCTCTCGGCCATTGCAACTGCCGACAGATTGTGCTTCATTGGATATCTCACAGTTTTATCTTCTATCAGGCGAAGCCCAGATTATTAAAAGTGAATACATCCCTATTAGGAAGCCTCTTTTTTTGTTGCAATATGTTTTGAAGTCTTTTATTCTTATAAGTGACCCGCTTGGGAATGCCAGGTGCTGTACGCGTTTAGTGACGGATGTGCGTTGTGTTGCAGTGGATTTCGGCTCGGAAAGAGAAATCAGTGAGCCGAGTTCGATACCCTGCATTCACTTAAGCACTTCTACCCTTAGGAAAGGTATTAATCCGTACCTTCACTCCAGTTATGGGTTAAAATAACAAGGGTAGGACTTGGAGACCCTGCCCTTAAAAACAAATCCCATGAATCTTGATACTCGAAAAGAAAATGTATTACTAGACACAGAACTTATATAAAAAAAACAATAAATTGTTGAAAAGAAATACCAGCAATAAATAAATGACCCGCCGAGGTTGATTTGCCATAAAACAAAACAACCAACCAACAGTCTTTATTCTTATTTAGATTATATCGCTTGATAAAATATCGATGACTTTTCCTCATGAGAATCGATAGATATTAATTAGACGCATTGCCTGCCTTTGTTAATAAGCTCTAAATGAAGAAACCACATGTGAGGGCGTCTTCAATAACTCTACGAGATATATAAACATGTTCCACACATGCTTAATAAATAACTATATAATTTTGCACTTTAGACTGGGGTGTGTCAGATACCTACCTCGTTCATAGAAGTAAAGCACTTAAAAAACGGGGGACTTGTTTGTGGTAGCTACGTCTATATTTTGAACTCTCGTACAAACCTGATTCTCCTGTAATCATAGTCTTAGAATAACCTATCATCTTCTGATAGAAGTATATTTATAGCTTACTAAAATAACATGATACTCTATGAAATAACATGAAAATGTTTGATATGCCATATTATATGGAAACAAACCAATGTAAATCTATTTAAGAACAATCTTGGGATTATAAATTATCAGCTAAGATTAATATACTGATTCTAATGTAAGATATTCTCAACCTGCTGAGTCAGTTGATAGCCATTTGATGTTTACGGATTAGAAAACCTTTTTTTTTAAAGCGGAAACATTTTCGATTGTATTAATTATTTTTGTTAGTGAATAAGACACATTAATAAATGTTTTTCGCTTTAAAGCTTACGATTTAACTCATAGCTGGGAAAAGAAATCTATCTTGGTTGTTCACTGTATAGGTAGAGTACCAAGTAAATTTACAACTACTAAGCGTTTCACTTTGGTGGAATAGTTAGCATGTCACACAAAGCGAAAGTTACTTATATCAGGTGATCGATTTTTACGTGTTGCCACATAGATGTTCTTTATAGAATTCTATAAATAATTGGCGGTCGCTGTGACTATCATATAAAGAATTCAGAGGTAATTCTTATAAAGAATAAGTTGAAACGACAATGAAAAGAACAAGATTCAATCGGGAATAGATGATGATGTCTGGATTTACATTTTTAAAGGATGTATCGAAGCAGAAAGCAAGAAGCTGGAGAAGGTTTTCATAAAAGAGCAGCAGTGAAAATGCTACTGGCAAAAGATTTTGAATTAAACTACTGTCGACTGCTCCTATATAAATAGCAAAAATGCTTTTAGAAAATATTGGTATATATTTTTCAAGTACTCTACAACATTGTGGGATATCTTGACAAAAAGAAATCAAATAATAATAATAATAACTCTAAAATATTATTTTATCGATATTTATATAAAACTCTTGGGAAGAGAAAGCAAAATATATCCAATAACACTAGAGAGAGAGAGATAGAAAGAGAGAGAGAAATACATGAAATAATAAAATGATATAGTTATAATAGGAGTATATTATCTGAGTTTTTATAAGGCCGGCATGTATCGACATTAATCATTAGGTATCAAGAAGTCTTTTGATAAGCTTTGGTATGCGAGGCTTCCCTACGAGAGCAATGTTTCTGGGCGAATATATTCAATTTAAACCACTCATTCTAAAAAAAGGGTAATGAAGGTCGGGCTGAACGACAACTATTCTAGAGCATTTTCCATTAATGCTGGGGTAACCACGGTTTCTAATAGACAGATATAGGTTGTTAATTATGTTCGCCAACAACCTTCCTTATATCATCATTTCTAAAATAGGTATATATGCAGATTGTACACTTAGTAACACCTCGCGAACTTGTAGCATAATCGATTTGTTTTTTATGAAATAATTAAAGGAATACCTGTGTGTGTTTATGTGGGTGAATATAACGAGATGTTCTGAAAATATTTGAATATGTAAGAAACTTATATTCGAGTTCACAGATTTAATTAGACATTTATACACAGACAAGAACTTTTACAAGATACTAGGGAGTCTGTTTTGAGAGAAATCAAACTAACATTTCTTAATTGAAATACTTAAATTTTAATAATTCATCACTGTCTGTCTGTCTCTCGCTAGCTGCTCTTTCACATTGAGTATTTTTCTCTCTCTCACTCTTTCACTATATATATATATATATAAGAGATAATAACTATACTCGTGTGGAAAAACCTTCCACGGATCAACGAATAAGGGAAACATGTTATTAAAAAGCAGAAAGAGCAAAGTACATAAACATCAGTCATAAGACCTCGGACCGAGTCAGCACGTAGCCCAAAGATAAAACCCCGACAAGATTAATCAATTAACAAAAAAGCGCTCAATACGTAGGTAGAGAGGAATAAGTAAATTATACCTAGTGAGCCAGACAGAGCTACCTGTGTTTCACCTAAACGGATTGTCAGTGAAAGCCAGCTTTCCCTGACGATCCGTTTGGCTCAAAGGTATACTTATATATATCTGTCTGGCTCAAAGGTATACTTATATATATATATATATATATATATATATATATATATATTATTATTATTATTATTATTATTATTATTATTATTATTATTATTAAAATACTTTAATCCAAAACAGAAAGGTAGGAAGGTAAATCCCAAGAATCTGATCCTAATTAATATTAAAAATTTTAATATTAAAAAATGATACAGGAGGAGAGCACAATGTAATTAAAATTACAGAGCCAATATAAAGTAAAATAAATTTTCAATATTCAATAATTTACAAAGCTAGGGTTTGTGGATCCGTATGATGCAACTAAATCAAGTAAAATAAGATTCCAGAAATTTCTCTTGAGATGGGTAGAGTGGAGTTATTTCACAGGAAATATCAAACGAAATTCAAACGTCTGGGTCAATTCAAAAATCCACAGTGATGGAGCACCAATGTGACCCATTCTTTCAATGGTTGGATCAGCCCAACACAATGTGGCCAAATGGCCGTCATTACATTTAAAACCGGTGTTGAAAGCTTAAGTTGATTTTGTATAAAGGATTCATCTTGCTTTGTTGACCCTATGAGAAATTTGTATTCTTCAGGTAAGTCCAGGTGGTTTTTGAGGTTTGTTCTTTATTCACCTGTGTCTCTCTTTTGGATAAAATTGATGTTTGCTGTAATTTGCTGTATTGCAGTTCTTTGTCCCGGCCTATTATTCCTGAATCTGTATTTGTTGATTTAATCAGAAAAGACAAACCTTGTACAGTGCCCTTCTAATTTTATTCTCCCGTCGATTGGAGTTGGTTGTGAAAGCTTGACTACACATATTTCATCGAGTGTTCGTAATTGTTTTTATTGTCTGAGGTTCATTTAGTTCAAATCCAGTCTATTTTCTGTTCTGGGCACAGGGGTGTTCTCCCTTCTCACGAAGTAAATTATATTATTTATAAATTTAATTGTGTTTACGGTGCCAACTTATTAAGGATCACCTCTTTTTACACATAGGAAAGGACCCGCCAGATCTGTACACATAATCATACCTATACAGAGAAGAGTAGAAGTTGCCCAGTTGCAACTGCCATTGTTATTGTCAGCTCAATGCTTTCGGGCGGAGAGCATTGACCAAGTCGTCGCTCCGCCGAAGAGTAGAGTCACGACTGGGGAATAATAGACAGATATTTTTGGGCGGGCTATATGGCCCGGAAAACCCACATAAAAAACATTGGTGTCACATGTTGCCTTAAGTGGGAATGCCAACTAAATACTGTAGTTGTCCAGTTACAACAGCCATTGTCACTGCAAGCTCTCTTCCTTCAGGCGGAGGGTGCACTCTGCCTCCGAGCAAAGAGCAGTAACCCAGTCCTGGTTCCGCCGAAAGATAGAATCAGGATTGGATAACGATAGACAGATATTTTTAGATGGGCTATATGGCCCGGAAGACCCAAATAAAAATGACCTTGTGTCACATGTTGCCTTAAGTGGGAAGGCCAATTAATACTGTAATTGTCCAGTTAAAATTGCCATTGTCACTGTCAGCTCTCTGCCTTCGGGCTTAGAGCAATAACCTAGTCGTGGCTCCGCCGAAGGGTAGAGTCACGACTGGGGAATAAGAGACGGATATTTTTTGCCGGGCTATACGATCCGGAAGACCCACATAAATATGGCCTTGTGCCAGATGTTGCCTTAATTGGGAAGACCAAGTAAATATTATAGTTAAGTAGTTACAACTGCCCTTATCACTGTCAGCTCTCTACCTTCGGGCGGAGAGCACTAACACTGTCGTGGCTCCGTCGAAGGGTAGAATCACGACTGGGGAACGATAGACAGATATTTTTGGCCGGGCTATATGGCCCGGAAAACCTACATAAAAATGACATTGTGTCACATGTTGCCTTAAATGGGAAGGGCAACTAAATACTGTTGTTGAGTAGTTGCAGAGTAGCTGATCCGTAAGTTGTTGCAGAGTTAGTTGGAGTTGTTTGGATATAGACTCATTACCTGGACATACTATTTTATTGCAAGACCGTATATATTGATTTCTACTAATAGTATACCTGAATTGACTACCCCATGGTTCAGCTGTATAATTTTGTTCAATATAACTTACATTTATTAATCTTTGTTATTTATTATTTTGTGTGGTTTCTTTAACCGAAATCCACAACACAACTAGAGAAAATTACTCGGCGCCAACATTGAGAATTAAATGACAACTTCCTACTAAGATCAGGAACCGCACCTTTGCTTTGAATGAACTTCTTCCACCAGATGTGAGCACCTGTTAAATAACAGAAAATGTGCTGCTGATTTCAGTGTTGACTGTTTCACGGTTGTGTCCTGGTCATACTTTATATTTCATCTGAAAGTGCTGGAGGATCTTTATATCGGGTCCCGTAAACCATCTCTGTGTAAACAGCGTTAATGTTTGCCTGGGACTCGCTATCCTTTGTTTCTAGGTCTTTGTTTTTCTATTCATAGTTTTTTTTTTCCTTACATTTGTGCTTTTTTGTTTTCATTCCATCACGCATTTCATTGTTTTACATTTTAAGTTTGAATCTCCAGATGAGGCCTGAAGAACGGGAGCGAAACCGTTTGCTTCGTTTTTAGAATGTCAATCAATATTAAGCTACACGCTTTTCTTTCGATAATTAAATTTTATACCTCTAACATATATTTAGGTATGTATGTATGAATGTATAGAAAATACTGGATCTATGTTACACACAAATAGATATCTAAAAATGATCTTTCTACAATACTACACGTCTAACGTGATGATAGTACTATTCCTTAAATTTTAGCCGCTCTCACCCTGCCAAACAAAATGAGTCAATAAATTATAGCGTGTGTTCACGGATTAAGACATTTGCTCTGGCCCTTGGGATTAAGAAAAAAATAGGACATCTCCTCAATCATTTTGTGAATAGGAATTATCCCTTCAAAACAATTAAAATGCAATCATTAAAACTTCTAAAGACAATAATGGTACTTGTTGATGGCATTTTTTTAAAATACAGTGTTCACGGATTATCGTATATTTTACAAAATGATATCCGTACCTTAAATACAACTCCTCAGTTGAGATAGAATGCTTTGGAGTCACACTTTAATGCAGGAGACAACCTCGAAATTTGCAACCACAAATGGTCAACTCGTTAAGGAAATGTAGCGGGTAATAAAATTGGGGAGCAAGCTGGTAAACATCACCATTTGCACTAATTTATATTCGCGCTATCGCAGTCATTTGTCTTCCAAGCCTTACTTGTTTTTATTTCAACGTTTCGACTGTTGTTATTTTTCTTCAGTTCTGTTTAGTTAGTGTACGCATATCTCTACTGAATGCGAGAACACACACTGACCCGGAAATTACATTCACAATCGCCATAACACCAGAAATATAATACCAATGCTTTAATCTACTCGGTCTTTTTCCCCTAGTGAACATGACGTTAAGATTTGACTGCTGATGCTGATGATGATGTAGGGGCTACTGTTGATGATGTGCATCATTTATTTATTTATATTCTATGTGCAGATAACCATCATAACATTTCATTTATGTTATGCATATAAGGCCCTCATACATTAGCATTTATTAACATAGTATTTATATAAGGTCCTCTTAGCTTGGTATATGTTTTAATTGCCTGTATATAAAGCCCTCATAACCAGTCCATTATTTATGTTATTTATATGAGGCTCTCATAGTCTAGCATTTATTTGTATGCTATGTACATAATGTCAACATATCCTGTCATTTATTTGCTTGATATATATATATAACATCGTCATAGCGTAGCATTTATTTATATGTTATATACATAACGCCATCATAACCTGTCATTTATTTATATCTGTATATAAGGTCTTCTCAGCGTTGCATTTATTTATATGCTATATAAATAAAGTCATCATAACCTGTTATTTATTTATGTGTTATGTACATAAGTTCTTCTTGGCCTAGCATTTATTAACATGATATATATATATATATACATACATACATATATATATATATATATATATATATATATATGTTCATGACAGCATTTGATTATAAGCTATATATATAATGTCATCTTAATCTGTCATCTATTTAGATGGAGAGTATATAAGGTCTTCATAGCGTAGAATTTATTCATTCTATGTATAAATGTCATCATAACCTATCATTTATTTATTTGGTTTGTATATAAGGTCTACATAGAGGAGCATTTACTTACATGCTATGTACATAATGTCATTTATTTAAATGCTATATATACAGTAGCGAGCAAAGATCAGAACTATGTTAAGAAAAAGTCTAAATATGAAGTAACTTTTTATTTAAAAAAAAACTTTTAATTTTATTTTATTTTCTTATAACGTTATCAAAATAAGTTTATTGAGCTTTATATTTTGGAATTATATACTTTACCTATATTTCCTTATTTTTCCTTGATAAAATGTTCGATGAAGCTTTAAAATAATAAGTTATTTCACATTTAAATTTTTTCCGGTCTGATCTTTATGCTTGCTACTGTATATAAAAGTTCCTCATAGGCTAGCATTTACTTATATACTATGTACATATTGTCATCATACCCTGTCATTTATTTATATGATACGTCTACAAGGTCGTCATAGACTAACGTTTTTATCTAGTCTATATAAAAGTTCTTCATAGCCTAGCATTTTTTATATGATATATACATAATGTCATCATAACCTTGCATTCATTTATACAACTTAAATTATTATATATATATATATATATATATATATATATATATAATCTGAGTGTGTATATGTGTGTGTGTGTGCGTTTGTGTGTTATGGTGAAACACACCTATTTCTCAGGTAATGGACTCTACTTCCTATATTAATAAGAGTTAAAAGGAAGTTAACCCTTTAAGTTCTTTAGACTTCTATTGGAGCTCAGTAGAACTACAAGGCAGTTGATATTAGTCGGCACTTAGCCGAATACGAAGGAGTCAGCTTTCAGTGTAAGATTACCAAGTTCTTAACATTTAGTGTGCGTTAAGTCGATTAGCAACCGATATAGCACGATTATAACTTTCAGTGCGAAAACTACTCCACAACAAGTTATAAATTATATTATATTTAAGCCATATAAATAAATGCTGGGTTAAATTTAAGCCATGTAAGTAAATGCAAGGTTATATATATATATATATATGTATGTATATCAGCTCCTTTTAAGATATTTACTACCGAAATTTAATTAAAATAATTTAAAAACTATGTTATGCTTTCAACTACAGATAAAATTCATTGTTGTTTTTTTTTCTTCTTTTAAACTGCATTGTCGATATGTATGTTATAAATATGTATTTCTGGAATTTTTCCTATAATAATGCATTTTAATATTTTCATAATGTTTTGTTATCGTTGGTGTTTTGTTGTGCGTAACAGAAATTATTGAATAAATAATTACAAACAACGGAAATATAGTAAATGGAATATATTACCGGAAAAATAGTATTTACAGCAGAGTTGTTAGTAGTATATAAGGGTTTAGTAACACGTATCGTCGTAAGACGTAGAGTCTGAGAATAGCACACTTCCGGTTCACTACCGGAAATACTCGACTGACTTGTTATCGAGGCAGGTTAGTCGATTACTCTCCTTGAGATCTTTCCACTACCACTTTATGTAGTGATTGGAATAGTCCATTATAGTAGAACAAAGGTGGAGAGCGCCCCAACAGTTGGGAAACACACAATTTGTCCATATATGTTACCCTAACAGGTATTTCCACACCGGATTAGTGTTGATACTAGTGATACTAGTGATATTAGTGATACTTGGAATTGTAGTTGTGGTATTGTACAGCGTAGATTGGCGTGTCATACAGGTATGTTTTGAACCCTGTTCCATGGCGATTAATTAGTAAAATCAGCAAGGCTAACTGATATTTTATTTTCCAGTTTGTTGTGAATTGAACTGAATGTCTTATTGAGTTCATATGATCCAGCAGTGTCTGAACTGCTTCTTTGTGTCTTATTTACGTATCTCAGCTCTACTCTTGGATTTAGTGAGAACGGGAAACATACTTTCTCTGAGTATTCCATTGATGTGTTCGTCATCAACTACACAGGTATGTTAATTTTACTTCAACAGCAATAAATTCTACATTTAGTTTAAAATACAACGTCACTTAGCAGGCGTTAGTTAAATGTTCTGGGACTGAACACATAATCTGTCCTGATCCAAAATTTGAAGAAGATCAGTAGCCTCAGACTCTCTGGCAGGATCTGTGACTAACAGTTGTCTAACAAAATTCCCTCTTAAGGCTCAAAATGTGGTATATATATATATATATATATATATATATTCATTTATTTATTTTTATATTTTTAATCTAAAAGGATGATCAGATAGGTAAATCCCAAAATCCCGATCCAAATTAATATTAATTTCATTAATATTAAAGTTGATCGAAGTAGAGATTTCGATGCAAATATTATATTCTATTTATAGAGCCAAATATTAAAAATAAAACAAAAAAATCCGATATTTAAATCCGTTGAATAGCCATTTCTACGAGGAAATCCTCGTTTCTTCAGCAACGGCGAAACGAAAATTTTATTTACTCAGATTCAAATGTGTTAAAAGATTTTATACCGGTAAATGTCCCAAAAATCATCCATCCGCAGAAAAATAAAATAGGGTGGCATTAGCCATTTTTGAATTGAAGGAAGTAAAAAGGGGAAAGCGGACTGGTACCTATGTTTCATATTAGAGAAATGCCCCTCGTCAGATTAAATAAACTTCAAACATTGTGTCTGCTTATTTTTAATAAAACCCGTCCATACTCACGGATAATCATTCACATACTATCATTAACATATGTCAGAAATGAGTTGTACCGTTGACAAATATTATTATCATTCATTTCTCAATCTTCCCAACTATTTTCAATCCCATTGCACAATTTTTAATTAGAGGAGTCTGTCTTCAAATAAGTGAAATTAAAATTATGAATTTATCAGAAAAAAAAATTTAGCCTACTTTATAAATGGATTACAAATTCTGGCCACATTTTTACTGAAACAAAATAACTACACGCTACTCTTAAAACTATGAAAGTATTTTAAATTCAATATTATAATTTTTATTACCATTATTGTTATTACCGTTAAAATAATAGTTTCAGTGTTTTAAATGTAATTTATTGACAGGTACAGATTCTGAATTGACAACCTATGAAATTCTGATGCTTGGAAGGATAATTGCAGCTTGAAACTCATCGGCTTATCACAAAATATTCACATTCTTATGAATGTAAGCATCTGTCTAGCTTTTTCTTTCATATTGTAAATTAGAGTTTATATAGTAGTAGAATTTCTAATTTCATATAACATAAAAAATAATTAATTTTTACTGAAAAAACAATCACACGCTAATATTAAATTTATAAAAGTATGTTTAACTTTATATTATGATTTTATTATCATTTTTGCTATTATCGATGAAATAATATTTTCCGTCTTTCAAAACTAATTTATTAGTGGGTACATATTCTATGTAATTCCGATGATTGGAAAAATAATTGAAGCTTGCAAAAATCGGTTTACCACAAAAAATTTAACTTTTTTTAAAAAATTAGGCATGATTAATTTGTCTAGCATTTTCTATCGTGTTGGCGTTTATGTCAAAGAAGAATTTATAATTTTACAGAATATTAAAATTAAAGAATTCGGGTGACTTGTAAATTTAAATAGAAAGCGATTTTCACAGTTTCTCATACTGCAAAGCAATTAACTCTTTTCCTTTCTGGTATTTGTTCTCGGAAAATGACCCGTCAGTTCATTGCATATTTCTTTCTATCAATATTTCCATTACTTAGAGAAATGCCGGTATAATTAAATTCTTCGTGTATGTATGTGTGTGTTTTCATTTCTATCACGATTTTTGCCTTAAATATTTGTTGTTCAGGTGATTTAATGATTTGGCATCCCTTCGACTTCGTAAATTTTAATCGACTCAGTAGAAACCTTTAAAATCGAGGATAGACTTCTGGCGTGGAAGTTCTTAGACCCTAGTTTAAACTGCTGCTTAATAGTAGCAGTTATGCCTTCCAACCAATGCCATAGTATCATGTTTCCATTAATATAATCATTAAAAATTAGGGAAGTCGGACCCTCTTATCCGTCAGCTTGTATAAAAAAGAAAGAAGCAGCAAAAAATGTGTTTTGCTTTTCTCTTTTTCTTTTCTTCTCCTTTCCTATTTTATTTTATTTTATTTTATTTTATTTTTGGAGTGGGGCTGGCAGGAAGGCCGGTGACTAAGGCAGCTAACCCACTGCCCAGGCTTTTAAGTGAGGCGGATAGGTTAGAAACACGTTCTGGACGAAACACATGGCTACAAAATGGTGCAAGAACTCTGAAGGAGTCAATAGCCAGCTAAATGGAGGTAGTGTCTCGATAAATCACTGTGGAGATGGCAACGGGATACCACTCCACTGTCAATTCCGGTTATAATCATGACTTCACAAAATATGCATATAAAACCCAACGGTCTGAAGGGGGTTACTTCCAGAAGAAGTAACTCCTTTCCCGGTAAGAGTCGACATGAGCACCAGGTGTCTCCTGACCGCCATCCAGCTACTGTTAGCACAAAGGGCTAACAGTCACTGGATGATGGTCAGGTAACACCTGTTTTTCCGAAGTTTGCCTATCGCCCGGTAAGGAACGACATGAGCAACAAGTATCTACGGACCGTTAACCTGCAACTGTGCACAACAAAAAATAAATACCTTAGAAACATGGCACATCAAGACGCAGAATAATCGTGGTCAACTTGAGAATGTCAAACAGGAAATGAGTAGATTGAACATAAACATTCTGTACATATTCGAATCTAGATGACCAAAAATGAAGACTTCAGCAGCGAAAATCCCAATATCATATGTGCAGGAGTTGGATTAATACTGGACGAAAAAATGAAGAAATGCCTTCTGGAATACTGCCATTTCACTGAAAGAGTTAACCTGTTTAAACTGAAAGGGAGACCCATCAACATAGAAATTATAGTAGTCTCTGATCTATAGACGCAAAGCACTAAGGAAGAAACAGAATCTTCTAACTCCACTCTTGTCAGGGCTAAGGCTCAGTGTAAAATCCAAGAAATTAGAATCATCATGGTAGACTTGAATGATAAAGCAAAGAAGGAGAGAGAAAGGGAGGCAACTGGCTAATTTGGGTTAGATATCCGCAACGACCGAGATGAAAGATGTATCCAGTGGTGTAAGACGAATAACCAGGTGATAGCCTACACCTAGTTTCAAAAACTCTCAAGAGGTTTATGGACATGTAGAAGGCAAGGAGGCGACATGAAAAACCAAATCAATAGTATAACCATGAAAAAAGATTCAGAAGCGCAGCGGTTCAATGCAAAACATATCCAAGTGCCAACTGTGAAAACAACCTCTTTCCAATTATCTGCAAACGAAGGGTGAAACTTCGGAGACTAAAGAAACCTACAGCTGCATCCAGGCTGCAATACACTACGCTCCAGAATGACCTCAACCAGCAGAAAAATACGTTCAGAGTGTGAGAATCAAATTAGAAGACATGGAAAATAGAAATTCAAAATGGGACGCACTTAAAGAAAAAACATTGTATCAGAGGAAATTAGACGCAGAAGAAAAAACGAGTGGATGACTGAATGGATTCTTGAAATGATGCAAAGGAGAAAGAAAATTATGACAAGATATGGAACTGAATACAAGAAACCACAAAAGGAAATAAGGATCAACTGCAGAGAGGCTAAAGAGGAATGTCTCAACAACAAATGTGCCGAAATAGAGAGACAGAGGAAGATTAATAAAAGAGACATGCATAAAGAAATAAGTGAACTGACAGGACAAAGAACATGCTCCTCAACTGGATGTATAAAGTCCAAAGATGAAACGATCATATTAGAGAAAGAGGTAATCTTCCAACGATGAGAAAAATATATAAAAAATCAGTTCCACGACAAGAGAAACAACCGATTATAAACAAAGGTGCTGACGGACCGGAAATACTAAAATCCGAAGTGAAAGCTGTAATGGCCAAATCGAATAAGAATAAAGCAGCTGGACCAGACGGAATTCTAATACAGATGCTGACAGCCTTAGAAGTTTCGCCATAGAGAAGATTACGGAAATGATAAATAAATTCTACAACCGTGGTGTAATACCATATCACCTAAGCAAATCAATTTTCATAGATCTGCCTAACAAGCCAGGCCCAACCGAATGCGAACACCACCGAACTATCAGTTTCATGAGCTACATAAGGAAACGCATTCTCCGAATTCCGATGAAGAGAGTGCGAAAGAGGACAAGAACAGTGCGGTTTCGTCAAGGACACTGGAACAAGGAATGGAAAATTTATGCTTAGGATGCTATAAATACGCAACAAATAATTAATACAAATGCTCAGCAACTTCGATATATTTGGAAAAGACATTTGGGTAATCACGAACCTCTACTGGCAGCAAACCGCCTGCATACGGACGGGAAACGAATTCAGCATATTTATATAATATTTATAAATTCTTATAAGTACGTCTTTCATTTCCTCTGTATTTTATTTTCAAATGTTTTAATAATTTTTTTAAATATTTAATAAAATTGGTGGTAAATGTTCGTTTTAATTCCCTTCGCTTTCCTCCACTTCAAATCTATCCAAAATAGCATTATTTCTGTGCAAATGTATATCAACAATTAGTTATTGAAGAAACTTACCTTTTTTTATCTAAATGTCCATAAAATAACGCACTACATCTTGCACTTTTTCTCTCTCGTAACTCTCACGAAGTCATGTAATTAACTGCAGAATGACGTTCTACGTAGGCAGAAATTTTGCTTTGAATTTTGGTCAATTTTCATCCTTTACTGAAACTAATATTCTTTCGCTAATGAAAGTAATAAGTGTAGAAATACAATAGCGCATTGCTTTCATTCCCTGAAGTACATTGCCGGAAATATCAGTAAATGAAGAAAGATCGACAAAAATTAGTGCACATACGCAGTACGTCATTCTGCAGTTAATTACATGACTTCTTAAACGACTTTAATTTTCAGTCTTGGAAATTATTTTGTATGCTCATAGTCCATCAGATAATGGTCAGTAAAATAAGGAAGGGGAAATAAAACGAAGCTCATTTTTGATTAATTCAACTTTAGTAACTGTATTTTTGTAACAAAATGAAAACTATTATCAGACTCAAACTGCAGCACTATCATTTCAACAAAGTTCTCCCTGTGTTTGAGTTTTGAATAAATTCTTTTATACTCGATTACATAGTTATATACTTTGTTCAAGTTTACGGAAGCTACAACGTGGGAAACTCTTTATCTTTCACCAAACACTTAACATCACCTATTAGAAGCGATAACGAAAATTTCTGTATGAGTCTTGACATACTTTAATATTTAACAAATTATTTTAGCAGAATAATTCTCTTGTAGTCAGTTTCAGATGGCTAGACTTGTTCAAGAGTAAGTTCAGTATCAAGACTTTAATATGGGTTTCATTCATGGCGCCACATATTTTCAGTAACATACAATCTGTTAGATATACAACCGTGTTCACAGATTAATAGATAAAATTGGCTTCCAACTGGAGAAGGCCATCTTTCTTCTAAAGGCGCTCCACAAACACAACAACCGTACGATAGAACAGAAACAATACTTCTTGATGTCTTCCAGCAGTAGAAACAGTTAAAATGTATATCACATATCATAATAATAATAATAATAATAATAATAATAATAATAATAATAATAATAATAATAATAATGAGACTGAATGCTTTATTCTTGCAGCGCAAGACCAAAGTCTTTTCACTAGAAACTTTCAGGCAAATATTATACGTAATAATATGGATTCAAAATGCAGGATTTGTAAGGAACACCAAGAAACAATATACCATCTAATCTCAGGATGTTCTGTACTTGCCCAAATGAATATAAAATTCGCCACGATAGTGTGGGGAAATATTTACATTGGACAATGTGCAAACACTATGGAAAATCTGTAAGCAAATACTGGGAAGAACATCACCCAGCACTGGTTCCAGAAATAGAAGATGTCACCATTCTATGTGATTACACCATGTACACAGACAGAAAAATTGAAGCAAATAGGCCGGACATTATTGTTAAAAACCAGAAAGAGAAAACATGTATATTAATTGATATGGCTTGTCTAGCGGATTGTAACATAGCAACCAAGGAATTCGAAAAACTGTCAAAATATAAAGACCTGGAAATTGAAATAGAAAAAAATTGGAAATTGAAAACAAGAGTTGGGCCAGTGATAGTAGGTACGCTTGGAATGATATAAAATGGAACAAAACAACACATTGAAAGAATCCGTGGAAACCGCAGCTTAAGAGATATACAAAAAATAGTCTTATTAAGTATAGCCCACACACTAAGGAAAACTTTGTCTATGTAACGCTAGGGAAGATAGGGAAGATAGAGAAAAACATGAAATGGAGACATAACAACACGCCAACATTCGAGAGTTATGTTAATTTAATAAAGTGTTACCAATGCGATTGCGTTTATTCTCGTAGAGGTAACATCAGTAACAGTATGTATAAGTCTATTCTCCTTCCAGATATTGATTAAATAGCTTGATATTGCCTACCTTAAATATCTATGTCTACCATTCATTTATGATTAGAATGGCACATATGATCCCGTGACCTGCTTGGGACGCTTGATAAAATTCAAAGAAAAATCAACAATTACTATTGAAACATGATGTGGCGTCTTGGCTTTAGTTACTTGTACACCGCCATCTTTGTTTTTCTATGAATACTTTCATGCTAATTGTTCAGACGCGTAGTTGAAGTGGACAAAACTAATTCTAGATTTAAAAATTCAAATCTGACTCATTGTTAGAAGTAAACGAAATTTTCTCAAATTTACAACCTTTGCTTAACACACACACACACACACACACACAAAAAAAAAAAAAAAAAAAAATTCACTAAGATTCACACTTCGATGCGAGATGCTTTTTGTCGAATGGAAAGGCCAGAATCAGATCCGGGAGTGACTTCCCAAAAGGACATAAAATACAAGCAAGGACGACTTTCGCTTCAGAGAGAGTTAAGATGACGAGCAATTAACACTTACCCTTGACAAACGTCAAGCGATCGTTACTATTGCCTTTCGCTTTCTCTCTCACTGCTCACCTCTCAACTTCGTACTCGCAATCGTTCACCTGTCTACTTGATAACGGCACGGAACATTTAAGACTGAACGAATATTTCAAATACATTCCTATCCAACTACAACGCTCATATATATATATATATATATATATATATATATATATATATATATATATACGTTCCTACCTACGTACACTTAAACACTCTCCAACAAGTTGCCACTATGAACATTTGATACCTTATATCATTATTTGTTTCTCATGAACTTTTAACTTTTACCAATTCATGTTGTTCTTTTCATCAATATATTTATATTCCAACATGCAAAAGGTATACTTTTATTCTTCCAAAAATCTACACATTCCAATCTACATCCTTCTGATGGTAACGATTAATAAACCTGTAAGCAGTAGAGAGTTCGGTTATGTAAGACACATTACTGATTTAATAAACATTAACAATCTCCCTATAGCGTCATACGTTGGTATGGTATTTAGACTATTTGAATTTAAGCGTAGAAACAGCTCGGAACGACAAATCGGGGAGCCGGGTTCGAATTCCAGCTGAATTCATTGCATTCACTTACGCGCAAATACTCTTGGGAAAGGTATTAATCCGTCTATTCCTACCAGTTATGGGTTAAATAACAGGACAGATTGGGTTCTATAGCCTTGTTCGGCAACCAGTCTACCACAGAAAGCAATGGCAACCTATATAATATAATAGTTGAAAACATGATTAAGTCTTCAACTGGACATAAAGTAGGGGATCTGTTTTCTATTGTTATGAAGTGATAAACTGATCACCCACTAACTACTACTTAATAATATAATACATATCTTCTCCCTCCAGTTATGGGTTAAATAACAAGACTGATTGGGTTCTATAGCCTTGGCTGGCTACCATTCTTCCGCAGAAAGCAATGGCAACCTACTGCAGGATAATCTTCTGCCCGGTCAGTCATGTCTCTTTCGAGACATGATCGCTCAAGCGTGTATCACGTATAGCACTTAACTGACTGACTGACTGACTAAACTGGCATCGAGATCACATAGTTGAGCTGCTTAAATGTAGCCCTAACTTCTACCTTAAGAATCATTTTTCTCACGTTTCTCGCTTGTAGAACTCCCTTCCGCCTACATACTCTCCAGCCAACATTATTATTTAAATATTTAAATGCAATTTCAATCATTATCCATTGTCCTCTTGAATTTCCAGTTTAATACAAATGTTTCTGTCCCGGATTATTCTATACCCTTGTGTTTTAGTGGCTTTACTACTTTGCAAGTGGTGATACGGAAGAAAAAGTAATGTACTGCCTAGCTTTTGGTTGAAACAGTCTTGCACAATAAAAAATCTTAATTGAAAAAAATAAAAAATAAAAAACACTGAAATAACAACGGGTAGCCAAACTTATCTTTCCTTAGAATGCAGGTCAAGTCGCAGATAGAAAAGAAGCCGTGGTCGCCTATGCCCAGGAGGAACATAGCAATTTTAAAGGAGAAAGATCACTTTTCTCTAAAAGAGAAGGAAAAATCTAATTGTAAGCAAAATAGAGAAAGACACGTATAGGATTGAACACTGACTGACATCGACGGTAGTCAAAATTTATAGACCATTCCTTACGCAATTTTTGTTGAGTGGCCGTTAGACAAAATATAAAGTCGGTGTGTCATTGAAGAGTAACAATTGACCCACATATGCCTGGATTCATCATTGGAGGCCACAATTTAAACAAGCTAAGTTACGCAGATGATACAGTGATGGTAGCAGACATAGAAAGGAAACTACAAAACTTCCTACAGAAAGTAGCTGAAGAGAGTGACAAAAAAGAACTAAAAATAAACTTCAAGAAAACCAAATGCATGGTCATCAGTCATAAAAGGCAGCCCAATATGCCCAGTAAATGTCTAGGATACCAAAATCCAGCAGGTACAAAAATTTAAATACCTGGGAATGTTATAACACAAAACGAAAATGCGACACAGAGATCCAAAGGCAAATTGGCATGGCGAAGTAAGCATTCCAGAAGTTGAGTAAAGTATTAAGAAACAGCACAATTTCGCTAGAAACAAAGAGAGTACTGGATTGCTATGTGATGTCGGTTCTTCAATATGCCAGTGAATGCGGGACAATATCATCAAAGATGAAGGAAAAACTTGAAGCAACTGAAATGTGGCTCTACAGAAGGATGCTGCGAATATCATGGATCAAGCATGTGAGCAATGATGAGGTTTTGGTAATTAAGGAAAACGAAAAGGAAATTACGACTGAGCATCAGGAAGAGACAGCTGAAGTTCCTAGGAGATGCAGTGAGAAAGGAGGGCCTGGAGAACCTGATACTAACAGGCCAGATAGAGGGAAAAAGAGTCAGGGGAAAGCAGTGGATAACATACTTGAAGGGCCTAATCAATTGGATGATAGAACAAAGGTTGCATGATGTAACTGGAGAAGGGGTGCTAAAAGCCACCAGGGATAAGGAGACGTGGAAAGCCATGATAGCCTACGCCCTGAAAGGACAGTGCACGTAGAAGAAGAAGAATATAAAAGTTCTATTTTTTAACAGTTGAGCTTATTTGAAAAGAAAAAAAATTCACAAAAAGTAAAACAATGAAAATAATGCGTATATCTAAATTTAACTATTTAGTTAGAAAACAGAAAAATATAATGTCGAATGAACCAAATATAAAAAAAAACAAGTATTTTAAACAACAATGCGTTAATAGACTTACAAAGAAAAGAGAGAATGAAAACCATTTTACTAGCTTCTTATTTTTTAAAGCAATTATTTTACAAAACAGGAAACGCAAGGAATGAGAACGCACACATCGAATCTGCTGTTGAAAATGTTTGGCGTAGATTTGAAAACAGAAGCTGTCATTCATCGTATAGCATTACGTTTAATTCTTTTGAAAAAAACTTTAAATTTTGTTTTCTTAGGAAACAATGCCTCTATTCAAAGATATTCCTACCCTTTTAGATTGATGCGAGTAAAACTCATGTTACTTATGATGTAAAGAGCAAAAACAAATAATATATATATATATGTGTGTGTGTGTGTGTGTGTGTGTGTGTGTGCGTGTGTGTGTGTGTGTGTGTATGTGTAAGTAAATAATCTAAACTTATTTATAAATATATATTTGTCTCTGTGTGTGTGTCAGTTGGTGTGTGTGCGTCCGTTACCTATAGACTCCAAAATGACTTAAGTGATTTTCTTGAAAACTTACACAGTTGTACTACAAGTGCCTGCGTGTGTTCTTAGCTAGGTTCTATGTCTAGATACCCTCGATAAATATCGGAAATCGATAATTGAAAAAATCGGGTAACAGAAGAATTGGTCCGATTTTAATCAAATTTGATACAGTCATAGACAAAGACATAAGAAACGATATTCAGAAGTTTCAAGGTTGCGGTTCTTATATTATTGCAGAAAATTGAATATATATATATATAAGGCAAGATGTTTGCGTGTGTCTGTTTATCTGCCTGTATGTCTGGACTTTTTCAGCCCTTTAATTTAAGTTTTTGCTTCGGGTTTGGCTCTAAGTAGGTATAATTGTAGTTCTTATCCTCAGCCATGATACCATTTATTCAGAGGACTTATTAAGCCTTCAAAATTCAGTTTACGACGAATAAACTTATTTGATAGCGATACCAGTAAAGCAAAATTTGACTTACATCCATTCATTTTTCTTTCAATCTACGGTTTTGCTTTAACTGGAAAAAACTATTGTTTTTAGTCTTTCATGCCAACGTCTAAAGTATCTCAGCTCCAGGACCATGGATTAGTTTTAAAGCTTTCATTACACCCGAGCAATGCCGGTCTATACTGCTTGTATATATATATATATATATATATATATATATTATGTGCGATTAGTAAATTGTCGCTATTATTTTTTATTTCAAATATTCTTTAGGCTGAGTCTGAGCTCCAGGACCATGGATTAGTTTTAAAGATTTCATTACACCCGAGCAACGCCGGACTATACTGCTAGTGTATATATATATAATTAAATCATATATATCGAAGAAATAATATTATATAGCATTTATGGCAAGTCCAAGGTTTCTTCAGATATACGAACGACACGAACACATAATTTAACAATTTATAATGTAATATATACATATATATCCAGTAAAACTCATATTACTTCTGACATAAACAGAAAAAGAAATAATGAATATATATATATATATATATATATATATATATATATATATGTGTGTGTGTGTGTGTCTCTGTGTTTGTGTGGGTGTGTTTGAGTGTGTCTAAATAAATAATGTCTATATATTTAAATAATATCAATCAAAGAAATAATATATTGTGGCGGTAGGGATATGTTTAATGTTTCTTTAATTTGTCTTTGTGTCAGACTAAACCGACAGCTTACAAGTTTTATGCTGAATAATATTCCTCAGAAGGTTTTTCATCATCAGAAGGTTGGTTGTCGGCAGGTTGGAATACGTGGAATTGTGTGGAATAGCGTAAGAAGAATAAAATAATCATTTTGCATTTTCAAATAGAAATTTATTAAAAGTAAAGAATAACGCAAGTTGTAAAAGTTAATGTTCAATTAGAAATATTATTAAGAAGCAAAGTTCGTATTCAATGATAAAGTTGAGTTAATGGTATCGAGAGTTGAAGGAATTGTTCGTAGTAGTAATTGTTAAAAGAGATAAGGAGAAAGAGAAATAGGAAATTTTCCTAGTCGATTGAAGTTGGAATTACATATTTAGTTGTTTTGCATCGCGGCTCCCTTCTTTCTATGACTGACTGACATTGATGGATTCATTTTTTTATGGAATCTAGATTTTTGGTTCCAACTCGCGAAGTACATTTTTTTTTTTTTTTAATCATCTCACCTCAAGCAAGGCATTCCACTGCCACTATTGCGCATGGGGCTACATAGGGGAAGGTAAAGAGAAGGAGTGGATAGACATAGGGAATGTCAGGAGAAAGGTGATAGATGAGTAAGGATAGCGAGGATGAGTGTCGGGCAGATGGGAAGAGTGCTTGATAGAATGGGAGCAGGTTAGTGTGTTAGGAGGTGTCTATTGACCTTACATTTAAACTCCTGGAGATTGTAGCCGTCGGGGAAGCAATCGTTTGGAAGAGAATTCCACAGTCGGGAAGTGCGAGGAAAGAAACTGTTGGAGTAGAAGTTACGGCTGCATTTTATCGGTTTCACTGTAAAAGGGTGGGATCTAGTTCCTAATCTAGTATCTCGTGCAAATTCGTATTTAGGGGGCACCAGTGATCTAAGTTCATCGGAGCAGAAGCCGTGAAAGTATTTATAGAAGAGACACAGCGAAGCCACGTCTCGCCGGTGGGAGAGAGACTGCAGGCGGTATGCCAAGTCGGTATCTATCACATTACAGACCCTCCTCTGAACCTTATCGAGAAGCCCGAGGAGAACAGCAGGGGCACCCGACCAGATATGGCAGCAGTATTCAATGCACGGGCGGATGGTAGATTTGTAAATGTGCAGGATAGATTTAGACGGAAAAAACTTCCGGGCCCTACACAGAGAACCGACTTTCATAGCAGCGGATTTAGCAATGGATTCGGTATAGTCATTCCATTTGAGGTCCGCTGAAAGTGTGAGACCAAGGAGGCGTAGTGTTTTACTCTCTGGGAGGCAAGCCTGGTCCATGCTAATGGGAGGTAGGTGAGATTGTCGATGATGGTTAATAGAGAGTAGCTTCGTTTTAGAAGCATTAAAATTTACTAGCCATTTCTTACCCCAGTCCAATATGGATTGGAGGTTTTTTTCAATCTCGGCTGCGAGTTTAGCTTTGACGCCTACACCAGATTTTTGTTGGAGGCGAGAGTAAACTCTGGTGTCATCGGCGTACAAACCTATTTGGGTTCTTATGGAATCAGGGAGATCATTAATATATATCAGGAAGAGTGTAGGACCTAAGATGGAGCCTTGGGGGACACCTGCGTTTGTATGGTAGTTCTGAGAGGCATGTCCGTTTAATACCACTTTCATTGTGCGGTTAGAGAGGAATGACTGGATTAGTTCAAACAAATGTCCAGTTATACCATAGCTCCGCAGTTTACATAGAAGGCCAGCATGCCAAACTCTGTCGAACGCCTTAGATATATCCAATGCAACGGTTCGAGCTTCGCCATTCCTGTCGAGTGCCTGGTATATGTACTCGGTGATGGTCGTTAGCATATCAGCAGTAGACCTGGTGAAGCGGAAACCATATTGCTTGTCCGAGAGGAGCCTGTGTGCTGTGAGATGCTGAACCACCTCGGCGTTGATAATGGCTTCGAACACTTTGCCAAAGATCGGAAGAAGGCTGATAGGGCGGTTATTTGCAGGGTCAGAGGGTTCTCAGGTGTTTTTAAATATAGGAACTATAGAGGAAGATTTCCAACAGGCAGGAAAGCAGGAAGCAGATAGGCAGAGGTTGTAAAGCTTAGAAAGGATAGAGGAGAGTTCAGGGGCACATTTTTTTAAGACTATGGTTGGGATTCCGTCACCACCGCTCGCTTTGTGAGGGTCAAGTTTTAAGATTATCTTAGAGACAAGCGAAGGTGTAATGTGGACATCATTCAGTTGTGCCTCGGTTCTAGGTGAGAAGTCGGGTGTAAAAACTCCAGACGAGTCCAGACTCGAATTGTTCGAGAATCTGCGGGCAAAACATTCAGCCTTATCTGCTGGGGAGGTGAGGACCTCAAATTTGTTGATTAGCGGGGGTATTGTGGACTTGCTCTTGTTAAGTACTCTTTTACAGAGTCGCCAGTAGTCTTTAGAGCCGAATTTAGAGCATGCTATGCGTTGCTTCATTCTGGCAGCAAACAACATCTTAGCTTCGTTAAGTATCCTTTTACACTTATTACGAGCTGAAGTGAAAAGGCGTCTGTTTTGTTCCGACGCATAGTTACGATAAAGTCGGAAGAAATGATTCCGGTGGGCAATGGCAGCCGAACAAGCGGGTGAGAACCATGGAGACGAATGAGATTTAAGCTGGAATTTCCTAGCAGGGATGAAGGCATCGATGCCAGCCTTAACCCAGGAGGAGACCTCGGATGCACATTCTTCGATGGGAAGACTAAAGACGTTGTTCCAAGGGATGTCACAGAGGAAATCTCGGAACGAATCCCATCTGCTCTTTGATAGCAGTATGATATTCTACTTGTCTGTGTTTCATGGGTCGGGCGGAAGTGGAGTGAAATATTGACGGACACTACAGTGTGGTCAGAGTTTCCAAGTGGGCAGAGTTGTCTGGTAGTGCAAGAGTCTGGGATGGAAGTGAAGCAGAGGTCTAGAAGTGAGTTCCTTCCGTTAGGGTTGTCGGAGAAACGCGTGGGAAATCCACTACTTGCGTAAGGGATTGGGTGATTGAAAATTTCATGGTGTGGACACCAGCAGGGTCAGTGACAGCGTTCTTCAGCCACTTGGTGTGGTGGGCGTTAAAGTCACCAAACACGAATACATGGGCAGAGGGATGGGTAGAAATGGCTTTGTCAATATTGTCAGAAATGATGTCAAGTAACGAACAGTCAGGGGAGGAAGGAGAGCGGTACAGAAAGAAGAGATAGCTAATCGAGCTGAGAAGTGAGAGGCGGAAGCACATGAAAGAATGATCTGGGGATTCAAAAGATGACACCCTAGCTAAGGGAAGGTGTTCGCTGACATAGACACCAAGCCCATGCATATGAACATTCGAGTCCTTCCTGAAGAAGGGAAGGTAGCCAGGAACGCAGAACTCAGATGAGGGGATAAAAGGGTTAAGATTAGTTTCACATAGGGCTAATATATCAGGTGAGTTATTATGGAGGAAAGAATCTACGCTGGGGAAGTTGGTGCGGATGCCGCGTATGTTAGTGAAAGAGATGCAGACAGGATTGGGCGTTTTCAAATGAGCTGGTTTAGTTTTGTTATTATGTTTGCTTTTTTCCATAGTAATTCAGTTAAGGAGTGGTCTTAGAATAGAATCAGTCGGTCAATCATTTGCAACTTGTGAAGGATGGAGACTGGCGCGGCCTACAACATAATGTGGCCTCGGGGTTGCCCACCGAACGTTCATGCAGGGACGCCCGTCCATGCGCGATATGGCACTACAAGAACCCCGGTATTATTCAACTGTTGATCAGAGCAGCCTCTCAAGACGCTACGCAAGAGTTCGGGCTCCTAACTACCAGTCGGAAGCAGCAACCAGGAAACTGCCAACCCGGTACCCTCAGAATGTAAAGACGTTGCCACCATACTCCGTAACTGCAAAGAGCTTCCAGCTGAACTAACACCAAGACCAGAGAAAGGGGATGAACCGGGAACCCCTTCCTAAACAAGAAACAAGGTGATCACCTCTAAACTCATTCAAAAGAAGGGGGTGGAGTGTGAGACCGGGCGATAGTAGAAACTATCTACTCCAATTAAAAAAAAAAAAAAAAAAAGAAACAAGGAAAAAGTGACTGAGGCTTACAAAGTTTTAACTTTAACAACGTCGAAAATACCCTTGAATAGCAAAATTATTTACACAAATTAAGTGACGAAAACAAAAATCAAAGACAACCAAAAGACGAAAAAAAAAAAAATAAATAAATAAATAAATAAAATAATTTCCAAGAAATTTCACAAAAACAGACTGAAAAATGGACTGAACCCGGTTGACTTACCACAAGCAGCTAACACTGTAAAGTTGATTTAATTCAATTTCTGAAGACAAAAATACAAATTAAACCGTTTCTTACAGAATATAGTCGAGTTATGTTGCTTACGTTCGCTTGCCAAACCGTTAAGAATTCAATCTCTCGAAGACAGAAATTTAAATCTTCTACAAGACAAAACTAATGGAAATAATTGAACCGTGATGCTATTTATCATTAGTCGAAAATACCCTTGAATAGCAAAATTATTTACACAAATTAAGTGACGAAAACAAAAATCAAAGACGACCAAAAGACGAAAAAAAAAAAAATAAAAAAAAAAATAAATAAATAAATAAAATAATTTCCAAGAAATTTCACAAAAACAGACTGAAAAATGGACTGAATCCCGATTGACTTACCACAAGCAGCTAACACTGTAAAGGTGATTTAATTCAATTTCTGAAGACAAAAATACAAATTAAACCGTTTCTTACAGAATATAGTCGAGTTATGTTGCTTGCGTTCGCTTGCCAAACCGTTAAGAATTCAATCTCTCGAAGACAGAAATTTAAATCTTCTACAAGACAAAAGTAATGGAAATAATTGAACCGTGATGCTATTTATCATTAGTCGAAAATACCCTTGAATAGCAAAATTATTTACACAAATTAAGTGACGAAAAAAAAATCAAAGACGACCAAAAGACGAAAAAAAAAAAAATAAAATAAATAAATAAATAAATAAAATAATTTCCAAGAAATTTCACAAAAACAGACTGAAAAATGGATTGAATCCCGGTTGACTTACCACAAGCAGCTAACACTGTTTATAATTTTGATCTTGCAATTCGTTCTCATTCATCAAAAATCATTTTAACACCGACTTGCGAAATCTGTTTTTGACATTTTCGCTAAGCACATGGTCAATCCTTTTTCTTTTTTGGGAAAACCAGGAATTCACACGTCATTGTGAACTTTTTGTAAAACTGGAGAAGAAGGTAGATTTTAAGTAATTTACTATACGCTACATAACAACCCAAAATAGTTTTCGTTTTTGTTGCTGTTTTTTTTTTTTTTTTTGTGGGTTGAGATGTGTCTCCATAATTGTTGTCAATTTTTAATCGTCTTGTTTGAAATCTATATGAGTAGGTATGTTTAGTTTTTCCGTATGTCAAAAGTCACATTTTTAAGTCACATAAAAATGTGTGCGTTATGGTGCACTGGATATCGGCTCGGAACGAGAAATTGGGGATCCGAGTTCGAATTCCACCCGAATTCATTTTATTCACTTACGCGCAAATACCTTTGAGAAAGGTATTAATCCATCAATTCCTACCAGTTATGGGTTAAATAACAGGACAGATTGGGTTCTATAGCCTTGTTCGGCAACCAGTCTACGGGATAATCTTCTGCCCAGTCAGTCATGTCTCTTTCGAGACATGATCGCCCAAGCGTGTATCAAGTATGGCACTTAACTGACTGAAGAATTCAGAGAAAATTGAAACATATTTTTTAAGACGAAAATAAAATTAGGGATATTTTTGGCGGGGTACCTTTACAGTTTTAAATATTTGAAGTTTGTCAAGCAGCTTGTTTCGTTAAAAGTGTTTGTAATTTCGATGTTGAATATTTTTTTCTTTGAAATTCCGTAGTTCTCTAAAAAGAGGCTGATATTTTATCGCGTCAAATTTGAAATTAGAATTATTCAAAATTTTGGGGACTCTTGAAATTTGGAGAAATCAGGAAAGAATATTTATTATTCAATGAAAGGCGTAAAACAAATTCATAAAGTTGGTTTCATATGAATTAAACAATTGTATTCAATAAAAAAGGGTATACTTTTAGACATTTATCTTGGAGTTGAGAGTACGTTGAAATTTTACAGTTGTCTTTAGAAGTTGATATTGTATCAGCGTATAATAAGACAACGGTTAATTCCTACGTGTTGGGCGGTTTTTCTATTCTTTTCCTGGTTATTGGGCGTATATAATGATAATATACACGCTAGAAAGTTTGCCTTCTTCTACCGAGTGCCCATAGACCAGCGGTAGAATCGCCGACTAACGCCAATTCGGTCGGGTTTCAATCCTGGGTTAAAAGCAATCGAAGTCTAACCGTACTGATGAGCTGTAATACAGCGAAATAGATCTATCTGCGGATATATATATATATATTCAGTATCAGCCATAATATAAGAAACGGAAACAACAAAGACAAATATATGTATAAAATAAAAAGAAATGCATGATTGGCAATGAAATATTTACTGAATAAATATTAGGGTGTAATGCAAAAATATTATAAAAAGTTACAAAAACTAACAGAATAGTTTTTTTTTTTAATAAAGATTAAATGTAACGAAGGAAATAAGCTACTTGACAAAAGTTAAGGAACAATCTTGTTAATACTTGATTGCGAACAAAATATAAACAAAATTTAATATTTTGTCATTATCCCCTTATTTTCAATGACTTCTCTGCATCGTCGACCACATGATCTAATTAATTTCTTGCAAAAATATTACCTCCCATTCCTCTTTCAATAACTTCCAAAGGTTATCCTGTTTTTTCGGGTTTCTTTTCTGAAACCTTTCTCCAGTTATCCTCCAAACATTTTCTATTGGATTCAAGTCAGGGCTCTGGGCTAGCCACTTTATTAGAGCGATTTCTTTATCTTAAAATAATGCCATTATCTTCTGAACCTTGAGGTAAGGGGCATTTTCTGTTGTGATGCTTGAGTTTTGTTTTCGTTTTTAGATATAGGGGAGCGCTAATGCAGGTAAGTAGGAATTTTTCCACTACATTTTCCTTGCTGGATGTAGACGTCGACGTTTATCAGTGAAGAATTCATGCTTACATTAGGTATTCTTTTTCCGCGTCAAAGTTTGCATGTGAAGAAGATTGTTGCGTTTTCCTTGAACTTTCAGGGGTCGCCAGTGAAGAATTCATCCTTCCATTAGGCGTTATTTTCCGCGTCAGTCCGGGGTCACTAGTGAAAAGTGGGGTGCTTCAGTGAAGATGTAAGGTGCGTGTTGTGTGTACTTTTCAAACGTCGGTGGTCACCAGTAAAGAGTAGGGGAAATGGTTAATGTTTATTTAATTCGGCCTTGTGTTAGACATAACCGAACTCCCTACAGTTTAAAAGTTTTATCATAACAAGGTTTTCATCAGACGGTTGGTTGTCGGCAGGTAAGAATATGTGGAATTGTGTGGAATAGCGTAAGAAGAATAAAATAAACATTTTACATTTTCAAATAGAAATTTATGAAGAGAAATGGATAAAACATATTGTAAAAGTTAATGTTCAATTAGAAACATTATTAAGAAGTTATGAGTAGAGTTCGTGTTCAATGTCCAAGTCGCTGGAAGTTGAAATTACGTATTTAGTTTTTTCGTCTCGCGGCTCCCATCTCTCTGTGACTGACTGACATTGATGAATGTAGTCGACTTAGTGGGTGATCTATTTGTTAAGCCGTATCAAAGTAAATTGTCAGAAGATTGGAGAATCAATCAATATAAGCTTGGGGATATATTATAAATATCTAGCTATATCATATCAAGAAATAATAGCTATATTTTAGGTTAAGTTTTAGACGATAATGACAAATGGAAGTTTCTTTGTTAGGTTTATGGAGTAAGTTTTGTTTTGGGAATTTAATAATTAGAATTTACTTGTAAACGCAGAAAACATGGCTCATGCAAAGATTTACAAGTCTATCTTTTTTAATATTTTCTATTTTAGGGTAGGGATAAATATTGAAATTTTTAAATTGTCAATAAGTAAAAAATTTTGTGCTATTGCGGTAAATGTTTAATTAAAAGTTAATATAAGAAAGTAATGACAGGCCATAAAAGTATCCTTTGTACAACCGTTAATAATGTTATTACTGTGGTATTTTCTATGGTTTGAATAAAGCGTCGTTAAACTATAAAGTCAGTTAGATATATATTTACTAATTGACACTCAGTGTTTTCGGAAATTGCAATTATTGTTATTGTGTTCGGAAGTTTTTTTTAGAATGTTGCTGATTATTTAAGTTTTTATGTCTGTTTAAAATACTATGATTCTGTTTTTTATCATCTTTTCAAGGTTATCAATACAGCTATGGCTTAATTTCAGAGTATTTATGTCAAAGACGTTGCTAAGAGGGTTATTTATAAAAAAGTGTTTTTAATCTAATGTTAGGAATTTATGCCCTAACTTAGTAGTTAATATATAGTTAAACGGAAATGTGTACTTACTTGTACTTATTTCTGCATTCACCCTGGTCGGGTTGAACCGGCTTCCTCCCGAGCACGAAGCACATCTCGGACCATCGCCGTACACGTTCGATGATCCTGAGCCAGATCACACGAAATGGCGAGCTAATCGCGGTTACATCGTCGAAGTCCAATTACTTGTGGACCCGATACTGCTGCTCGGTCATCCTTGATAGTTGGCGCCCACGTCTTCAGCTGCACACAAACACTTTTGCGCCAACCAAGTAAAGAAGAGGGGAGAAGGACATCTCTTCTTTAAATGGGGGTTTGTACTAAATGATATTCCTCTTCCTATTTTTAATGTTGTTGTTATTATTATGTTTACTGTGTTTCATGTCAGGGTATTTATAGCTGATGGTTTTAAGTGGTGTGTCATAGAATTTGCTATGTTTGTAAAAGATGTGTTCTCATTAGAAGTAATTTTCCTCATTATGTTTTCAATAGAGAGGTGCATGTGGTTTAAGACTGAACCTGCGTGTATATATATATATATATATATATATATATATATATATATATATATATATATATATATGTGCTTTATTAAAAGTGACAGGCAAGAAATTATAGTTAAATTTTTCATGCAATTTTTATGTGATATAACGATTTGTTTTTCTTTTGAGAAGATAAATTATATAAAAATTGTACAAATGTTTTCTTTAACTAAGATCTTTCAGCTATACTTTTAGTCATTTTTGAGTATGGATATTATCTTACATTTAACATAATGTCTGTAGTGTTATGTATGTTTGCGGTGGGTATCTCTTATCTACCGAGCACATTAAGTAAAGAATAAAGCCAACACTCAATAATATCAAGTATAAACACATCCGAAATACACTTTCCCTGTTTGGAAAGACATTTTTCTATTTCTAAAACATTCTTATAACTATGCATATATAAACATTCCATATGTTCTGTTAAAATAAAATAAAATTCATCCTTGATAATGGCTAAAAGTATAGTCAAAATCGGTTTGATATCTAAAACACGAGGAACATGTTCATTCAAATTATGTCCTGAAAATAAATTAGAAAAACCCATCGAAAATAAATCAAAAACTTAATCACAGCAATTTGTTAACCGTTTTCAACGGAAATTTCATAAAAGCGTTATTATTGCCCAAATACATAATTATATATATATATATATATATATATATATATGTATATATATATATATATATATATATGCAGTGTAGATATAGAAGAATCCAGAAGAGTAACCAGTACATAAAGTGGTAATATAACTCTCTAGAAGTGCTCTAAATATGTATGTATATAAATACATATAGAGCAAACACGGAAAAATTAAGACAGACACATTATTCCATGGTTAAGTGGAAGTTTAAACCTATTTCAGCCGAACCATTTTCAGCTTTCTTCTTTAGTGTACAGAAGACTTTACACGAATGATATTCACAAACCCGGCAAATACAAAAAATAAAAACAAAATAAAGATCATTTCCTGAAAAGTGAAAATTTAAGAAATAATGCATCATTACAGTTAGGCGAATACACACACATACATACATTAACATGTATGCATACAAATAATCAAAGTTCACGCGTAAGAACGGATGTCAACTCAAAGATAATTTACTTAAGTCAGTCAGACCGCTGACACGTCGATTTAGAAAGTAAAACATAAAAAAGTTGTTGGAGGCGAGAGAGATAGCGTTAAAGAAAAAGGGTGTTTTTAATTGGTATAATTTTAAAATTATACTAATTATTCAGTCAGTAAAACAATTATAATACAATATAAAGTTAAAAATGCAAAATAAATATTCTAATATATATTTTTTCTTTGAAGACAACGAAATATAGTTCCTTTATTGAAGAGCGTCTAAATCATTAAAAGAACCATGTTTCCTTTGTCTTCAAAAACAAAAAACCAAAAAACTGAAATCATTAACTACATGAATAGCAACAGGTTTTTAAACCAGAGTCATGAAACCACGGTAAACTGTAAACACATTTAAGAACTAACCTTACAATCACGCTAAAAATACTACAAAACCAAAGTTAGGGCCATTTAGAGACGATAAACCTTCATAATATCAACAACACTCTTACATCAAATTTTACCTATTCTATAACACCAACTGTGATCTATTTTAATGTTTTATAGAAAAAAGGCATTTTCTAAATTTAAAATTAAGGTTAAATTCACAAAATTTGATTAATTATAAAAACTGAATTTAAATAAATTTTGTGTAGTTGTACAAATAAAAAAGAAAGAGAGGTCCAATAAATGATAACTATTCCAATTTCATCGCATCTAATCCTATTCTTCCCCACCCTTACACTAGGCTAGGGTTAAATAGGGATTTAGGTATTTTGAAACTCTATACATATTTCAATAGTTAAACATTTTTTTAGATACATTTAAATTTTTTCTTTAAAAAAACATGTAAAATATTATTCCAGTTAGATTTACGCTTAAAAATATTCAAACTCTATTGTTTTTGCCATGAAGCGACGGACGCTTCTAGTTTAAATTTTAAAATTATTTGTTTCCGATGAAAGGCCGAAGCCGGTCTGAAATATCATATATATATATATATATATATATATATATAATAGAAAAAAATAATGTCAAAAAAATACATTTTTATCTTACAACTTTTTAGTAGTTTTTCCTATATATATATATATATATACATATATATATATTTGCATTTCTTATTGCATCGGAAACTGATTCATGTTTATACAACACTTAGATAAAAGCATTAACGGCCAACCGAGAGAGGGAAAGATAAAGTAGAATAGATGAAAGTAGATGAACGCGTGAGAAAAGTTCAGAAATATTAGATAATGAATAATATTAGATGACAAGAGCAGTAATCTTTTCATGGATCATCAATATATCCAGTTAGGTGACCACATCGAGCAAGTTGATACCTTTACTTAACTTCGAAACATTCAATCTAACTCTAGTAACATAATCTAAGAAGTTAAAAATCGTATTACCAAAGCTAATGGGATCTTAATAAGACACCATACTGTCTGGTCCTCAAACAAAATTAGTCTCGGAGTTGTGCTCAAATTATATAAACATATTGTCGTCAAAACTGTCTTATATAAGAAACTTAGAAATCTACAACAAAAGTTATCTCTTAGATGTCTTCGATTTAAGATGCCTTCGCATAATCCTAAAGGTGTATTGGATTGATAGAATTAGGAACCAGGAAGTGCTAGGACGTGCACATCTAGAAACCTTAATGTAATACTGGCAAATAAGCGGATATAATTTCCCCGACATATCCTGTAATTACCCGACATCCAAGCAGCCAGTTGCTCTAAACCGGATATCTCAAGGTTTAAAAAGACCTGGGGATTGTCTTAAAAGGACATGGTGTACTATCGTTAAATAAGAACAAAATCAAAACAAAAATCAACTGGCTGCATACTCGATAACTTTCCAAAGATCAATTCAAATAGAGAAAGTTCGCGTCTCTTTGCTGCGCAAGGGACAAGGTACTGAACGAAGAATTATCATATGTCTGAATTTAAGTGTTTACGCCATATATGCTCTGATTATTGGGCATTACAGATATTCAGAGATTTAGTCTAACCGATTGTGAAAATCGCAATCAGTACTGTATTGCGCCTCATGCAATATCATATTATACCTTTTACATGATCTAAATACTGACCACAGAATGAGTGAGCTGAGACACTTCAAGCGAGAATCACAATGTATCAACACTATTCATATATACAAATGTTCTATAGCCAAGTTTACATGTGGATTTGTTCAATGCTGAGAATTTTTAAAATTTTGGTATCTCCGACTGTTGTTACTATTTAACGCTTATTTTTTGCCTACTTTTATCGCCATTGTTTGTTGAATTGTAATTATTTAATTTCGTATTCACCTTAATTGTGTTGTTATTTATAATTATTTTAGATTTCATTTGTGTGAATTAAAATTTATCGATATAGACTTGTACATCTAAACTTATTTATGAATGGCACTTTGTCTGTGTGTGTGTGTGTGTGTGTGTGTGTGTGTGTGTGTATGTGTGTGTGTGGCCGTTACCTATAGACTCCGAAACGGCTGAACCGATTTTCTTGAAAATTTACACAGTTGTAATTTAAGAGTCTGCGAGTGTTCTTAGCTAGGTTTTGTGTTGAGCTACCCTCGATAAATATCGATAACCGATAATCGAAAAATTCGGGTTATAGAGTGGTCCGATTTTAATCAAATTTGATACACTCATAGACAAAGATATAAGACACGATATTCAGAAGTTTCAAGGTTGCAGTTCTAACAATAGTGAAAAAAATCGATAATATATATATATATATAATAATAATAATAATAATATTTATTAATAAATTATAACATTGATATGTTATAATATCACTACAAAAGTAGCTATTTTGTTTCGACACTTTTTGTGTCTTTTCAAGTGATGTTGTTAAGGCAAGATGTGTGTGTGTGTGTGTGTTTATCTGCCTGTATGTCTGTATTGTTTCAGCATTCTGATTTTAGTTTTGGCTTCGAGTTTGGCTCTAAATTGGTATAATTTCTCAGCCATGATGCCATTTACTCATAGGACTTATTTAGCTTCAAAATTCAGTTCACGACGAAAAAATCTTATTTGATATCGATACCAGGACATCAAAATTTGACTTTGATCCATTCATTTTTATTTCAGTCTACTGTTTCGGTTTAACTGGAAACAACTATTGCTTTTTAGTCTTTCGTACCAATATATATAAGGCAAGATGTTTGAATGTGTGTGTGTCTGTTTATCTGCCTGTATGTCTGTATTTTTTCAGCCCTTTTATTTAAGTTTTTGATTCGGGTTTGGCTCTAAGTAGGTATAATTGTAATTCTTATCCTCAGCCATGATACCATTTATTCAGAGGAATTATTTAGCCTTCAAAATTCAGTTTACGACGAAAAAACTTATTTGATATCGATAGCAAGAAATCAAAATTTGACTTACATCCATTCATTTTTCTTTCAATCTACAGTTTCGCTTTAACTGGAAACAACTATTTTTTGTTTTTCAGTCTTTCATGCCAACGTCCAAAGAGTCTGAGCTCCGGGAACATGGATTAGTTTTAAATCTTTCATTACCCCCGAGCACCGCCGGGCTATACTGCTAATAATTTAATATAGTTAAAGGCAAGGCAAAATGACTGCCCACAAAGAGTAGCGCAAATACTGATATAGGTGGTCTGTGCTTTTAAAAAAGGTATAATGTTATGTGCATAAAAAAGAAAATTATACACACACACACACACACACACACACACACACACACATATATATATATATATATATATATATATATATATATATATATATACGCCTCCTCGGGTTAACTCTCAAAAGAGACCTATGAAGCTAAATCAGCTGCTAAGAAGGCCGGTTATCTCTGTAGGGCCAGAAATCTTTTTCCGCCTGAAACAAACATGCCCATATATTAATCTACCATCCGCCCGTGCATTGAATACTGTTGCCATATCTGGTCGCGTGCTCCTGCAATCCAACTAGGTGTCTTTGAAAAATCCAACGGAATGTCTTTAATGTGATCGATTCCGACTTGGCAGCTCAGATACAGTCACTTTCTGACCGGTGCAATTTGGCTTCCCTGTGTCTCCCCTACAAATACTTTCATGGCTTCTACTCCGATGAACTTACCTCTCTGGGGCCCGGCTATATATGAATTTACTCGAGCCACAAGATCAGCAACAAGGTCCCAAACTTTTACTGTTAAAATCAATAAAATGTAAACGCAAATTCTACTCCCTCAGCTTCTTTTCTCGCACTTCCCGCATATGAAATTCACTTCCGTTTACTTGCTTCCCTGAATTCTTCAAGAATTCAAATGTAAAGTCAATAATCATCTCCTCTTTCACCAACCGGCATCCTCTCTCTCAAACTCCTTTTTCAGTTCACTCATAACTTTTCCCTTACGTAATCCCTGTTCAACGGTGGATTTAAAATGTCTTGCTTGGGGTGACACGGATATATATATATATATATATTGAATGCAACCGCCACTTCCACTCAAAGAAATTTTTTTCTCGTACTTCCGCCTGTGAAATTCTATTCCGTTTATTTGCTTCCCTGTTACCTACAATTTCAAAAGCATTTCAACGCAACGCCATTTACTATCTTCTGGTTTCTTCACCTTATTATTCTTTTATCCTTTCTTTAGTAGCCAATTTACACAGTCTTTTCTCTCACTGCAATCCCCGGTGCAATAGTGGCGGTTTCGCCTTGCTTGTGGTGAAATGATTATTATTCTGATTATTAACTTTTGTCACCATGACTTTTTCATTTTTAACTTGTTAAAATGTTCTGTTGTAAGTTTGGATATTAACTAAGTTAAAACTTTCATTTTTTTAAATTTTTTTTTAATTGAAGTAGATAGACGATTTTATCGCCCGGTTCATACTCTTCCCACCTATACTGAACAGGTTTAGGGCTTGTTCCTTGTGTCACTTTTAGGAAGTGGTTTCCGTCTCCTCAGACCAGAGTATTGGTTCTCCCGCGTTTTTTTCTGCGATTTGCATGGACGGTGAAAACAAATGCAGGTGAAAATTCTATTTAAACAGCTTCTGTTCTCGTGCGTCTCGCCTGTGAAACTCCATTCTATATACTTGCTTTCCTGACGGCTACAACCTCCAGTAATTTAAATACAAAGTCAATTCCCATCTTTTATCCACTCAATTCCAGCTTTTTCTACATCCTCCCGTGTATCTTGTCTTTTTCCTTTCTCTCTACCTTCACAACTATCTTCACGCCTGTGTTTACATCTTTCTCTTGCCCTTTCACTTTCACCCCCTTTAGCTGGTTCGTCTTTCTCTTCACTTTCCTCCTGTATAAAACTTTAACTCTCTTGTGTATACCCCTGTACGTCAGTGGTGGTATCTGCTTGCTTGGGGTGAGAAAAAAATTAGATTAGAAAAAAATATATATATAGTCATCCGTGTATATATATATATATATATATATATATATATATATATATGTGTGTGTGTGTGTGTGTGTGTGTGTGTGTGTGTGTGTGTGTGTGTGTGTGTGTGAGAGTGTGTGTGTGTGTGTGTGTGAGTGTGTGTGTGTACGATGGTCATTCAATAAATAAGGTGAATTTTTCGGTATAAGAAGTCTAATACAGATAGAAGCTTACTTTCTTTCTCTTTTTTCCTCCCTGCAGTGTCACACACTTTTTCCATCTGTGCGCAAGCTCAAAAATCTTTGGATTGATGTCTCAGCCAATCGCTCACAGCACTGTTGACTTAATCGTCACTTACAAATTTCGTGCCTCTCATGAACGCTTTCAAGGGACCAAACAGGTGAAAGTCTGAAGGGGCAAGGAGCAGTTCCCAGCCCAGCTCGTTGATGGTCTGTACTGTTTGGGCTGCTGTGTGAGGCCATCCAGTAGGCAAGGTCATCATGAACAATTTTGTGTGCTGTTCCAACAGATAGGTTCAAAGGCTTTGCAATGTCATTCACTGTTACCCTTCTGTCAGACTGAATGGAGTCATTGATTCGATGACCTCAGGAGACCTCACTTCTCTAGGCCTCCCAGGCCTGTCGCCATTCTCAACACTACTCCGTTCTTCTTTAAAGAATTTAGCCCACTGGTAGATATCTTTTGGCTGGTGATACCTTACACGGTTGACATTCTCATATGAATTTCAACTGATTTGCACCCCTCCGCAACCAAAAACTTGATAACTGACCTCTGTTAAATCCTGGTGTATGCTTCTTGGTCAGACATCTTTGTGAATCTCCAGACTCTAAAAGGTTTTTTTCAATCTGTAAAAAAATTAAATCCCTTTGAAAAAGAAGTAAAGTAAAAAAAATGGAAATAAAAGAAAGCTTCTTTCTATATTAGATGTATTTATACTGAAAAAAATCACCTTATTTAATGAATGACCCTCGTATTAATCGAATTCACCCAAGGAAAGCACAACTGCCAATGCTATGCACGGGGTTACAAGTGAGATAAACGAAACAAGGATAAAGAGAGAAGAGTGATGATAAGAGAAAGACGGGAATCAAAGAGAATGAAATACAATAACTGATGTTGCACTTCAACCCTTAGAGATTGGAGCTATTAGGAAAACAGCGTATGGTTGGCAATTCCAAAATGCGAGAAATGCGAGAAAAGAAACTGTAGATTAGAAGAGTCGTTTATATTTAACTTATTTTCACTGTAAAAGGGTGGGTCCTAGTAGCCAGTCTAGAAGAACGGGTAAATTCGCGTGAATGGACACCAGGAAAATAACCCTATCAGAGCAGAAGCCGTGAAAATATTTGTAGAAAAGACAAAAAGAGGTCCATTCCCGCCGGTGACAAAGCGGCTGAAGACCAGCTGCTAAATTAGAATCGATTATATATATATATATCTAGGTGAAGAGACTAACAGTTTTGAAATTCCGAGGTCTCCGGCATTTACTCTTTTTTCAAAGTGATCTATATATCAAATACTATAGAGCATATTATAATAAAATTTGCTTTTAATTAAAACTAATATGATTTATATTGCGACACAGAAATATCTGTTTCAAGATTTTTATTTTTATTCCAATGAAAATCATTTTTACATCAATGAGCTCACATTGTCTGAAGACGAGGTAAAAATCTCAAAATAGAAATGTTTGTGTCCCAATGTAAAACTGTATGAAACTTAAATTAAAAAAACGTTAATTATACACACGCACTCATCTACAGACAGATCTGTTTCACATCACGGTTAGACATCCGATTGCTTTTAGCTAGGATTGAAACCCCACCAAATTGACATGAGTCAGCGATTCTACCTCTGAGCTATAAGCGATCGGTAGAGCAATGTGGATTTTACCATCTTATATACAAATTAAAGACGCGAGTAGCTGAGAGTGTTCAAATTCATTTATATATATATATATATATATATATATATATATATATATATATATATATATATATATATATATATATAACCTCAAAAGCCAACAAATCTTCCCTGAAGACCCGGTTAGGTGAAACCTAGGTAAATTTGTTGGCTCTTTAGCTTATCTATTTTGTCTGCTCTGCTTACGTATTGAGCGCTTTTTTTGTTATAGATTACTCGTCTCGGGTTTTTTTCTTTGGGCTACGTACTTTGACTGATGGTCACGTATTAGCTCTTTCTTTTTTTACATCCATTTTTTCCTTCTGCGTATATACTCGGAGGTTTTTTCGAAACGAGTACAGTGATAAGTTTACATTTATATATATATATATACATATATATATATATTGCAAATCAAGACAATTGTTACTGTTTTGGCATATATATATATATATATATATATATATATATATGCCAAAACAGTAACAATTGTCTTGATTTGCAATGAAATTTATGAGACAGAAATAGGAAACATTTCAAACATTTCGTGATAAAGATAAGGAAACTGAATAGAATAATATGCACTAAAAATAACTGTCTTTAATGCATACTATAGACAACACAGTAAGATTCCCTAAGACCAAAATATTAACCTAAAATCTTCCCGTCATGTACTTACGTAGCTTCGCCTTATTAAGACTCACAAAAGATAATACGCGATAGAAAAATATATAACTGAAATAAACAGATGAAATACACAAGCGAATGAAATACTAAACGATGCGTATAAAATCTAGGTCATGTGGACTCATGTGGTTTGCAACAAAAAGAAAACAACAAAAAACGGAGAGCCGTGTTTAAATTCCAGTTCTTTTGTTGCGTTCATTTATTTGGAAAATGTATACATTCTTCTTTTCGCCCACAGCTATGGGTAAATAGCAAGTGTGTCATGAATATTCCAGTCTGTTCAGATGAAAAAAAGCTAACTAATTTTTATATATTTATTCGGTCACTCAGTAAAGTGAGATACTTGATACACACTTTACGCGATCATGTCTCGAAAGAGACATGACTGACTGGCCAGAGGATTACCCCGCAGTAGGTGGCCATTGCTTTCTTTGGTAGACTGCTTGCCAGCTAATGCTATAGAACCCAAACTGCCCTATTACTTAACCCATAACTGGAGGGAGAAGACGAATTAGTACGCTTTCAAAAGGTATTTGTGCATAATGCAAGGAATTCAACTGGAATTCGAACTCGGTATTCCGACTTTTCGTTCTAAGTCAATATCCACTGCACTACAAGGCACATATATTAATTACTTATGTGAAAAGAATCAATACTTTTATATGAATGAAGAATATAATCTGTCTTCAAATGATAGAGCTGGTATCAGTGTCATACAAAAATCAAAGAAAGCATAAGACTTTTTTTTTTAAATTCCGATTCAATATGCCATTAACGATGTATTAATGTATAACAGTGTGTACTATTTATCTAGTCTCGTCAGCTTAACCTAAATAAAAATGGAGATGACTTTCTAAGCGTTGCTTACATGTGGTACAAAACCAAAAGAAATAGGTACCTAGTGAGGCTCAAACTACTTACCAATTTTTTTCTATATATATATAATCATTTCACTGCCACTGATGAGCAGGGGGTTACATAGGAGGTAAGTTATGAGAAAGAGTGACAGGTTGCAGGGGGTGCCAGGAAGAAGGTAGAGCAAGGATGAGAATATTGATGAGAGTGGTGTGGACGACAAAAAAAGCATGAGGGAGAGGAAGAGGAAGCAATTTATTGAGAGTAGATGATTACTGACTTTGCATATAAATTCTTGAAGATTGTAGTTGTCGGAAAAGCAAGTAATCCGAAGAGAATTCCACAGGCGGGAAATGCGAGAGAAAAAGCTGCTGGAGTAGAATTTGCGTTTACAATTTATTGGATTCCCAGAAAAAAAATGCGACCTAGTTGCAAATCTTGTGGCTCGAGCAAATTCATGTATGGTGGGTACCAGTGAGCTAAGTTCATCTGAGCAGAATCCGTGAAAGTATTTGTATAAAGGTGTTGTGGATTCTTGTTTAGAAACCATACAACATAATAAAAACAAAAACAAATATGAGAGGAAAAATGTAAGTATACTGAATAAAGATATACAACCTGTACACGGTTAGTAGATTCAGGAATACTTGTCAGTAGGAGTCAAATATATACAAGAAGTAAGTCCGGGTAATAGTCTATATTCTTGTTGACCAACGGGCGGCGGTTCAACTGCTCTGACAAACACCAACTCTAACAACTACAAAAGACAACTCAACTACAGTTCTCTGTAGGCAGAATTATTTGTATACTATAGAAGAGTTCATTGAGAGTTTAAAAAGGAGTGACACCCCCAACAAAAAGACACAGGGAAGCCACATTACGCAGGTGAGAAAGTGATTGTATTCGAGTATCCGATGCGCCGTTGGATTTTATCAAGGACACCTAGTTATATAGAAGCTGTAATAAGTTTTAACGAGACAAACATGCTAAATCACGTCGAGATGTCCAAATTAAAGAGCTGTAATCGAAAACTAATATTGGGGTAAAAGTAACCTGTAAATCGTATAGAATGTGAAGTGGATATCTGATCGAAACGGGAAATCATAGTGCGGAGTTCGAATTTCAGTTGTATTCGTTGCATTCACTTACGCGCAAATAAACTTAGGAAATCTACTAATCCGTTTCTTCTTCTTGCAGCTATGGGTTAAATAGCAGAATACATTGGGTACGATAATCTTAGTGTGCAAACAATCTAGAGCAGAAAGTAATGGCAACATATTGCAGGAAAATCTGCTGCCCAGTTTGTCATGTCGCTTTCGAGACATGATCGCCCAAGCGTGTACAAGTATGGCACTGTCTAAACGCATACACCTTCAAATACCAATATATCGAATATGGAAATATATAACAAGACAGATATTCATAGAACAAACTCTCCCTCATTCTGACGCATGTATGTCTATATCTTTATCAATATACATAACACACACGCATGCCCACTAAGACACACACACGCACAAACCCATACACATGTGTGTGTGTGTGTTGTGAAGAATATACAAATGTTCTATAATATAACTCTATCGAACTCCTTTTAATACAACTGGTTTAATTTTATTATGACCAAAAACTAAGTAATTAAACAATCTATCAATATATATATATATATATATATATATATATATATAGAGAGAGAGAGAGAGAGAGAGAGAAGGAAGGAGAGACAGAGAGATAGATGGATAGACATACAGACCAAGAATGATACACATAGATGGCTAGATACGAAAAAGCTAAGATTAGATAGAAGGATCGATTGACAGTGTTAGGTATCACCCCATTTGACACATAAGAATGGACTCGTCTGGTGTGTACATATATAGCAGCAATATTCAATGAATGGGCGGATGGGAGATTTGTATATGTGCAGGATTGTTTCGGACGGGAAAAATTTCCTGGCCTTAAACAGAGATCCGACTTTCTTAGCAGCGGATTTAGCTATGGATTCTATATACTCATTCCACTTAAGGTTGTTGTGAGACGTCACCCGAGCAGGCGCAGTGTTTTACTTTCAGGGAGACTAGCCTGATCCATTATTACTGATATTCTCTGTTATTTTTTTTCAACTATCAATCTACCGTTCTATCTAATCTCAGATTTCTACAGCTAGTTAGTTTTATTATGCTCTGTCTGTCTGACAGTCTGTCTGTCTGTTATGCTTTCCCTTTATATATATATATATATAGTCATTCGCAGACAGACCTGTTTCGCTGTATCACAGCTCATCAGTACGGTTAGACTCCGATTGCTTTTAACCCAGGATGTAAACCCGACCGAAGTTGCGTCAGTCGGCGTTTCTGCCTCTGGGCCATGGGCGCACGGTAGAAGATAGCATGTATATTGTCATTAAACACGCCCAATAGCCAGAGTGCTTTAATTCATTAGTGAATGAGCGATGCGTACATGCCAGAATAGCTACTGTTTTTCAAAGTCTCCCATTCTTCCAGAGTGCTCAATCAGGGTGTGAGAGCGTCTCTGTCTATATATGTGTGTGTACGAGTATGCGCGCGCTCAGTAATCTTTCTTTTCTTTTCAGTGAACGTGACATATTTTATAAGTATTTTATTCAATTTTTCAAGTTATTTTCCAATGGCTTACTCTTCTTTACACTGTAATAACGGTAAGGCAAACGAATAAAAAGATTTAAAAAGTTTACTCACTGTCACAGTCAGGAAAACAGACACACACATCAACACATATACATACATCTGCTATCCTTTAAATACTATAGAGAATCGCTCTTACACCCAAACAGAATGGATCAGGCTAGTCTCCCCAAAAGCAAAACACTGCGCGTCTTCGCCATAACTCTATCAGCGTACCTCAAGTAGAATCACTATATTGAATTCATAGCTAAATCTGCTGCTAGGAAGGCCGATTCACTGTGTAAGGCCAGAATGTTTTTTCTCATTTGAATACATCTTGCACATAAATCTTGCATATAAATTTACAATCCGCTCGTGCAATGAATTCTGCTGTCACATATGGTCAGGTGCCCCTTCTATTCATCTCATGGTTCTTGACAAAATCCAACGGAGGATCTCCAATGTAACTGAACCCGACCTGGTAGATCAACTTTCTCATCGAGGCAATATAGCGTACCTTTGTCTCTTCTACAAATAGATTCACGGTTTCTGTTCCGACGAGCCTAGCTCTCTGGTACCCGCTCAGCATGAATGTACTCGAGCCACTAGACTAGCAATTATTTTACATTGAAAGTGATGAGATATAACCGCAAAATCTGCACATCAGCATTTTTCTCGAAAATCGCGCCTGTCGAATTCCGTTCGGTATACTTGCTTCCCTGACAGTTACAATCTTCAAGAACCTAAATATAATGCCAATTGCCATGCCCTATGTTTATGACTCATCCACTCTACTCTCTTACAACTCTCTTCACACCAGTGTTGTCATTCTTCTCTTATCTATTTTCTGACATCCCTTGCAAGTTGTCCCTCTTTCTCATCAGTCTCCTCTTATGTAACCCACTGCACACCTGTTGCAGGACTTCTATTCTTGGGGTGAAATGATTGTTAAAAAAAGGCATGTTTATATAAATGGATATTGAAGCAAAAACCTTGCAGCGATTGTGTACAAGCAAGAAACGGACTGCTTTATGGGGTGTTCAATTTAATGTCTGCTTTTATATTTTTATTTAAGTATGCTGTATTCCTGTCATCGGATACTGATACCATAAATATCAGTCAGTCAATTAAGTGCCATGAGTGATACACGCTTGGGCGATCATGTCTCTTTCAAGACATGACTGATTGGGCAGAAGATTATCCCGTAGTTTCAAAAATAAAATATTTAATTACTAGCAGTATAGCCCGGCGTTGCTCGGGTGTAATGAAAGCTTTAAAACTAAACCATGGTCCTGGAGCTCAGACACTTTGGACGTTGGTACGAAAGACTAAAAAGCAATAGTTGTTTCCAGTTAAAGCGAAACCGTAGACTGAAAACAAAATGAATGGATGTAAGTCAAATTTTGAAGTTTGGTGAGAATCAAACCAAAAAATTGTGGATTTGTATGAAGGACATACAGACAGATAAACAGACACACACACAGACATCATGCCTTTTATATGTATATATTATTGGTTTTCTGAACTATTGTAAGAAATGCAACCTTGAAACTTCTGAATATCGTCTCTTATGTCTTTGTCTATGAGTGTATCAAATTTGATTAAAATCAGACCACTCCTTTTATAACCCGATTTTTTCGATATTTATCGGGTGTACCTCGACACAAAACCTAGCTAAAACACTCGCAGACGCCTGTAGTACAACTGTGCAAATTTTCAAGAAAATCGGTTCAGCCGTTTCTATAGGACTCTATAGGTTACGGATACACACAGAGAGGCAAAGTTCCATTTATAAATAAGTTTAGATATGTGTACGCACATACACATAAACAAATATATATATATATATATATATATATATATATATAATGTGTGTGTGCGTACAAATTTATATAAAAAATTGCACAATCGAACAGAATTCATTGTGCGTTTGTTTTCAAATCTCATTAAGATGTTTATAACTTGGTCTAATTGTCTGTGGTTTTTATAGATTTTGCGTGTATATTCGAATATTTTAGGATTCCATGGCGTGGGACATAAATTTGTGTTAGTTTGTGTTAGTTTGCCTGCTTAATATTCTGTATACATGGAAGCTGGCCTACAGTGATACTGCGTTCGTTTTCCGATACTGTTCGTGTTTTATGAAACCTCCATCTGAGCAGGGTGTGTCACAACTTGGGATATGTTTCCGGTGTTAATATAAATGTGCTGACGCCTAAAATAAAGACAAGTCTCTCTCTTTCTCTTCACATGTGAATATATATATATATATATATATATATATATATATATATATATATATATATCAAATACATGCATGGCTGTGATGTAGACGTGATGTTAGACGTAGATTAAGTCTGGGATGCACATCTAAAAATACACATTATATATATTCATGTGAAATACAGAGAATTCCTTCTAAACGCATATATTAACACATAACTAGGAATTCTATTATATTTGAAAGTATTTTTCGGTAATGGCGGTAATATTTAAATGTCCCAACGTGTCTATGAATAAACTTTTCTTAATAACAAAAAGACAACATAGAGCTGGGGAAACTGTATACAGTGGACGAACACGCGCTATTGTAAAAAGGTTGAAATGAATTCAGCAAAAAAAAAGCACACACACACACACACACATATACACACACACACACACACACACACATATATATATATATATATATATATATATATATATATATATATATATATTAGAATGTTTCCTAAATGTTGAAAGTAATCACACATTGAAAACTATCTTTAGACAACTCAATAGATATTATCCAGAGCAATATGATGTATAAAGAACACTCAACACATAATTAACACATAAATTCTGTTCTAATGAAGTAGTTTGTAATTTTTTACAACTGCACAATAAACTCTGTAATTATAGCCATTTAATTATGTGTTCAGATTTTGATTTTTCTCTCTCTCTCTCTTTCTGACTTTCTCTCTTTCTCTTTCTCTTTCTCTTTTTCTGTCTTTCTCTCTCTCTCTCTCTGTCTTTCTGTCTTTCTCTCTTTATATATTTTCTCGCTTATTTTCCTCTTCACTTTCTACTTCTGTTTATTTTCTATTGATCTTTCTTTTCCTTTTCTTGATTTTTTTAATTATTTTAAAAATGTTTCTTTCCTCTTTCTCTCTTTCCTTGCATTTTTAATATTTTTTTTACCTCGTATGAATATTTTTTTTTACCTCGTATGAATATTTTTTTTACCTCGTATGAATATTTTTTTTTACCTCGTATGAATATTTTTTTTACCTCGTATGAATATTTTTTTTTTACCTCGTATGAATATTTTTTTTTACCTCGTATGAATATTTTTTTTTACCTCGTATGAATATTTTTTTTTACCTCGTATGAATATTTTTTTTACCTCGTATGAATATTTTTTTTTACCTCGTATGAATATTTTTTTTTACCTCGTATGAATATTTTTTTTACCTCGTATGAATATTTTTTTTTACCTCGTATGAATATTTTTTTTTACCTCGTATGAATATTTTTTTTACCTCGTATGAATATTTTTTTTTACCTCGTATGAATATTTTTTTTTACCTCGTATGAATATTTTTTTTTACCTCGTGTGAATATTTTTTTTTACCTCGTATGAATATTTTTTTTTACCTCGTATGAATATTTTTTTTTACCTCGTATGAATATTTTTTTTACCTCGTATGAATATTTTTTTTTACCTCGTATGAATATTTTTTTTACCTCGTATGAATATTTTTTTTTACCTCGTATGAATATAAAAATTCCAAATATAAAAGGAAGCCTTCTTTTTATTTTTTAATAAAACATTACCATCATTATGATGAGACATTTTTCTTTCAATGTCGAAAAAGTGTACAATCTTAAGTAGTTTGTAGTTTACACATGTTCTAAACTAATAATAAATAATAAATATTCATTGCTCTATTTTTTATATTGAGCAGTATTTTAAATTAATGCTTGTAACTTTCCAATTATTTTCTTTGTTTTTATTCATTTGGATATTTTTCATTGAATAGGGCGACAGTGATAATTTTATTAATCTTTTATTGATTTTTCTAGCATTCAAAACTTTTGTTCGTTTTTCTGAAGTTAAAGTATATACAAATAGTCCATAGTTTTATTGTATCGAGCGCTTTCGGCTATTGCTTTAGCCATTCTCAAGTGAGTTGTATTAGGCATATTCTTTCTCTTCCTTTTGTAGTACATATGAGATTTTACTGTGTAAGAATTATTGTGGAAGAATGATGATTTGGAGCAGCCACGTGCCATGCATGATGAAGTTGACGTGAGGTTCACGTCTGTTTTTCAGAAAACATTTAACACTTCATCTCCGCCACTAAACTGTGCCAGATTAATAGCGTGAAACGTCGTTTAATTCATGAAGCTTCTCTAATGATAAGACGGTTATTTGTTTTAAAAATGTTTTTGTCTTATCAACATGCATTTTCCGTAATACATGCTCTTTAATAGGCCTTTGATTGGATAAGTGACACGCAAGGCATTACTTCATGAGGTATGTCAGAAATAGGTAATTGCTTTATGATAAGAAACACTGTATTTGCTTATTCCAAATGTTAGATACACTACACTTCAGTCCTGTCAGTCACGAAGTGCATCGATGATCGAACAATGTTGATTAGATTCTTAAAAAGGTAAATGTTTCCATTCTTTCAATATATGCATATCTGAGTAGATTTGTATCATAATATAAAGAATGCAATTTTCAAATAAGTGGGATTTATTTATTCATCGGAAATAATTTATCAATAATGTGTTATTTTCACTAGATACACATATCTAAAGAGCTCTGCTTACTTGTATTTCATGAGTCAGAAAAATTTTACGTTTAAAGTTACTGTTCAACTTATACGCAGTTACTAACTGAGAGGTCTGTACCATATCAGATATAATGAGAGCTTCACCTTTACAAGGAGACAAACTTTCAAATCCTGCCGGAATAATCTTGAATATTCAGGCCGGCAGATAAAAATAATTTTACACTGTAATTAATAAACGAAAAAATACGGTTATCGACTAAACAAAATCCTTAAATTATCTTATATATATATATATATATATATATATATATATACATATATATATTTAGTATATCGAGGTAGCAAGTAATTTTCTAAACATATGCTGTTAAATATAAGAGACAATGAATGTCTATTATGTTTAATCATGTGCCGTTCTAAATGTCGTATTTTGCTTTAATTTCAGTTGAAAATAAAGAAAAAAATTCTGCAACATTTGGATAATTATTTATTAGTTTTCTTCTAAGCTTTCGGCTCACATGAGCCATCTTCAGAGAGGGCGTTAAAACTGAAATATTATAAAATCCACCATCACCGACGATTTTATTTTGTGTTGACATAAAACTCCGCTTGGCAACGGCAATGGTTACCAAAAATAATATATATATATATCGTCATTCACAGACAGATCTGTTTCGCTCTATTACAGCTCATCAGTACGGTTAGACTCCGACTGCTTTTTAACCCAGGATTGAAACCCAACCGTATTGGCATCAGTCAGCAATTCTACCTCTGAGCTATGGGCGCTCGGTAGAAAGTGGCAGACTCTTTCGCGTATATATGATTATTATACACGCCCAATAGCTATGAGTGTTCTAATTCATTGCTGAATGAACGATGCATAGATGCTAGTGTAGCTACTGTTTTTTCAAAGTCTACCATACTTCCAGAGTGATCAATCAGGGTGTGAGAGCGTAAATAGTCATCCGTAGACAGATACAGAGAGAGAGAGAGAGAGAGAGAGAGAGAGAGAGAGAGAGAGAGAGTATTGGTTTGTCAGGAAATTTGATACAAAATTTGGTGTTAAGTTTAGGTTTTTAAATGCAATAAATATTGGCTCAGGAAATAAATAAATTTAATTACATTGAGCTTTCTAGCTGGATTACTGTTAATATTTAATAATAATAGGGTACTATGGGATTTAGCTCCAAGCTGTTTTATTCGAATTTTTGCCGTCCTGATGAACTGAGAAAAATCGAAATAGGACTGTCTGCAGATGACTCTTTTCGGTCTCGCCCGTCGATTGCGCAATCTGGAGATATGGTTGATTTTAAAAGCAGTAGGTACTCACCGCTATATAAGCATCGTTCTGTAGCAATTAACTGAACATTTTTGGTTACTGCCGTTTGTTTAAATAGTGTGCATACTATGCTAAAATCAGCCTTCCTCAAATGTGAATTCAGTCGGATTTCAATCCCGGCTCAAAGCAATTGGATTTCTTGACGTACTGATTAGCTGATTACCCAGGATTGATACCCGACCGAATTGGCGTCAGAAGATAGAAGAAATCAGACTTTTAGCGTGTGATATACCATGTATTCATCCGCCAAAAATCAGAGTGTTCTAATTCATTACTGAATGAACGATGTGTAAATGCTAGGATAGCTACTGTTTTTTTTTCAAAGTCTACCATTCTTCCAAGGTGCGCAATCGTAAGTAGTCATCCGCAGACAGATCTGTTCCGCTGTATCACAGCTCATCAGTACGGTACGATTGCTTTTTACCCAGGATTTACACCCGACAGATTTGGTGTCAGTTGGTGATTCTACTTCTGAGCTATAAATATAGTACTTCGTTATCCAAGTACTTTTCGAGTTTAAACAAAAAAAAAAAAAAAAGAAAACAAATAAAAAAGAAAACAAAAAAAACATCTATATATGTGTGTGTATGTTTGTTTGTGGGTGTTTCTATGTAGATGTGTGTGTATTTATGCATATAAGTGTGTATGAGTTTGATCTGTGTATGTGATTTATTTTTTTGTCTATACTGCATTGTCTTTTTTTATGTGTGCATGTGTTTTTTTAGCATGTTAATTTTCATGATTATATACTCAATTATATTCATATGTTTTTTTCTGTTGGAATATGACAGTTTTTCTCCTGACATCTATATAACCAACTCTCCATCATATCATCAGAATTCAGACTTGCATATATCCACTATATGTAGAATGTATAGATATTTCTTACAACAGTGTTGATTTAACGTATAAATTCACACGTCACTAAAACAACAGTAAAAAATATGTGGTGCATGTGTTCGCTTTTATGGATGCGTGTGTCTATATGTATATATATATTTCATTAAATAATATAGAAAAGTTTCGCCGATTTATTTTATGTAATTTTTCTACATATCGTCTGATAAGATTAACAGCATTATCGTTGAAAGAGGAAAGAAATTCACAATATTTATACATTTCTTTTACTTAATCCTTTCTGAACTTTCAGCTTACATCAGCCATTATCAAAGATGACGATCGTATGCCTCATACCATATCACATATACAATTCTGCGAAAACCCTGTCGAAAACACAACCATACTTAGACATGAAAACAATAAACAAAAACTAAAAATACTTGAAGGAATATACATAAAACAGTTGAAACCTAACCAGAACAAAATTAACTATGAAATCTCTACAAACTCAAATGCCTATAACAGATAACAAAAGCGATTTGTTATCCCAATGGATTTCCATACTTAATACTTCTCGCCTTCACTATTGCGTGGTTATGTGTTACGTCACAAACTGTAGTAAGATTTTCCCTTCCAGAAAGCACTCACGTGTTCGCCAATCTTCCATACACTCAAAATAGACGACTACTACTATCGTCCGTCCACGAACTACTAAATACACTAAATATAAATATCATGTTTGATAATGGCTGATATAAGTCGAAAGCTTAGAAAGGATTCAATACAAAAAATGTACCAATATTATGGCTTTTTCTCTTTCAACGATTATGCTATTAAGCTTATCAGTCGATATAGAGAAAATTACAAAAATATATCGACAAAACTTGTCTATACTATTTAATAAAACTTGCATCAATGAGAAAATGCTACCTAAACACACACAATATATATATATATATGTATGCGCGTGTATATATATATATATATATATATATATATATATATATATATAAAAGCAATCGGAGTCTAACCGTACTGATGAGCTGTGATACGGCGAAACAGATCTGTCTGCGGATGACAATATCTATATATATATATATATATATATATATATATATATATGTGTGTGTGTGTGTGTGTGTGTGTGTCTGTTCTTCTTGCCTCTTTTATTTTCGAATAACTTTGTAATGTTTTAAATACTATGTCTATTTAAATTTAGAATGTGAGATTTGTATTTTCTAAACTTAATTTGCAATAAGTAAAAAATATTTTATAGTGAAATAAATAGTCATTTATTAATATTAATTTTTATTTTCATCTAATATTAATATTAATTCACAAATATGCTGTTTTAGGGTGTGTTGTCACGTTTATCAAATTACATATATGTTGTACTTTGATTAATCATCACAGACTATGTAACAAAGTCATACCTATTGAGGGTGTTTGGTTAGTTTTGAACACTCTTCATCTTGCCATCAGAACCAATCACTTGACACGACACGGGAAAAGTTGAAACGAAATTGCTATTTGTTGGAATGTTATAACATACTTAATTTATACAAATTGAATATATATATATATATATATATATATATATATATATATATAGAGAGAGAGAGAGAGAGAGAGCGAGAAAGAGAGAGAGAGAGAGTTTTAGTGCAAATAACTTGTTATTTTAATTGTTCAGGTTCATACCACTTAGATGTTTCGTGAGGACACCGTTATGATGTATTTACTTTTCAAGGTCTGTTTTTTTTTCTTTTATTTCTATTGAGTTCGGTCTCCTTTTTTCTCTATATGGAGCCTGTTATAATGTGTCCTATTAAAGCATTTAAACTGTCAGACAAAACAACAAGGAAACAAAGATGAGACCAAAAACAGACCCCAAACTAAACGACGAGAAGTAACAAAACAAATACAAAGCATTTAATTGAACACCTATTAAATACAAAACAATTAATCGGGCACCCAATCACGCCTATATCAATCGCAATAAATAAAACATGAAAAACAAATCAGGCACCTGAATAATAAAAATAAATTAAAAGTCAATCAACCAATCGCAATCAAGATCCCGACTAAGCAGCTCAGATACAGTCACTTTCTCACCTGCGCAATGTGGCTTCCCTGTGTCTCATCTACAAATAACTTCACGCATTCTGCTGCGATGAACTTATCTCTCTGGTGCCTTCTGTATATTAATTTACTCGACCCACAAGATTAGCAAATAGATCCCACTCTTTTACTGTGAAACCAATAAAATGTAAACGCAAATTCTACTTCACTAGCTTCTTTTCTCGCACTTCACACCTGTGGTATTATTCTGTTTACTTGCTTCCTCGACAGCTTCAATTTCCGAGAATTTAAATGTAAAGTCGTCATCTTCTATCTCACTAAACCGCATCCTCTCTCACATGCTTCTTTCTCTGTCCACTTCACTCTCATCAGTATTTTCATCCTTCTCTTACCCACTTCCTGACACCCCCTATAAATTGTCACTCTTTCTTATAGCTTTCCTCTTATGTAACCCTCTGTAAAACAGTGGCAGTAAAATGCCCTGCTTAGGGCGATATGATTATAAAAAAATAGAGCGCACCCGAAATATATTAAAGCACACCAGGCTCCTTAAAAATAAAAAGGGAACCTGGAGTCAACAGCAAAAAGAAAAAAGATAGCCCTGATGAATGAAGTCATCAGGACGGTGTCCTCATGAAACTTCGATATCGGTATGAAACTGTTCAGTTAAAGTGACTAATTTTTTGCACTAAAACTATCAACGCTCTATTTCTACCCCGATATTGAGCAAATTATAACAAATCATCTGTTTGTCAAAATACCTTTCCTCAGTAATACTACTGAAGAAACAACAATAATGGTGCCAAAATCTATCGCAACTCACCATTGCATACATATGTGTGTCTCTGTGTCTTTGTCTGTGTCTGTGTGAGTGTATGGTTGTGTGTGCGCTTTTTCGGATGTGTGTGTGTGTGTGTGTGTGTGTGTGTGTGTGTGTGTGTGTGTGTGTGTGTGTGTGTGTGTGTGTGTAGTGTCTGGAAACACATACTATGAAGATATGGCTTGATAAAACATGGGTATAAAATCTATATACGCAAATGTGGAAAATAATCCTGAGTAAAAAGAGAATGGGTAAGACGTTAAATAGGAGCAAATATTGTGAAACAGAAATAGAAATCGCGAGAAAAAACTAATAAAAGAAGAGAAAAAGTCGGGTGATATATGCAAACGTAAATGAGGATCAGAAAGATGAAACGGGAAAAAGACAGAGAAAATATTGAGCCAGAAGATGAGAAAAGAGTGAAAACACGAAATCAAGAATAAAAAGCATGTGAAGAATAAAGAAAAAAATGACAAGGAAAAGGAAGCAACAAGAGGAAACTTAAGAGAAAAAAAAGAACTCAATGAAGAAAATATGTGTGGAACGAAATGAGAAGATCGAAATATAATACGAAAATGAATGTAGGGCGATAAGCGATGATTTTGCCCAAAGGTAGAAAAAAATATGTGACATACGAAGACAGAAGAAAAATAATATTAAACTTATAGATAAATTAGAATGTGGTAAAATAAAATCATATTTAAATGGTAATTTGAATTTATTTTATGAAGGCACCTAAAATGATCTCATTCCTTTGGTTTAGTAGCTGGTTAGTTTTTGCTTTTATTTAAATTTGATTATTTTAATTTTTTCATCCAAGCATGAAGTATATCTTTTTCTGAGACTATTTTGGTTTTCAGATTTACTTTTAATTGTTTATACAATATACGGGAAAAAGATTATCTTTTTTTAATTCTCAGAAATATTTAGAAAGCGCAGTTTGGTGATTTAGATGGCATTGAAAGGAAGAGTGATTGTATAATCTATGCTTTCAGGACCGGGTGGAAATAACAATATATACGTTTTTTTATTATTTTCATTTTTTAGCAATAACTGATACTTGGTGAATAACTTTTTCAGATAAGAATATGCCTCTAACTGGGCAATTATCTTTGATTCTGCAGTTACTTATGTTTGGTGATTGTTGTGAAAACGATACAATATTCGATATTCAATCGAATCTGAACAAAACGATACAATATTCGATATTCAATCGAATCTGAACAAAAAACGATATTCAACCATCAATATGTCTCATTTTCTCTAATTTTACTTCCGATAGGTACGACAGGTTTTCATGGACTTGCTTAGGTTAGTTTATCCTTAAATGAATATTTGACTCCGATATTGGAAATCAATACAGCGATACCCTTTTGTATGAATTGATAATATTGTAGATTTTACTTGTGCTTGAATATCTAATTTTTAAGGATTTTGTATTATAATCTTACGAAGTGGATTATTTCGGTTAAAGTGTTTGTCAGTCAATTTCAAAAAGCACTGACCAATATTTGTATAAGATAATTATCAGAAAGATGGTTAAACTTTATAACCCTTCCTTTTCTGTGCCAAGTTTTGTTTATTCCGCTTTTTACGAGGATGTCAAGTAAAACAAATTTTGTTTTAAACTAATTTTTTGAAGGTGTTATGAAATGTGTTTTATTATCATGAAAACATTTATCATTCGAAGTCAACCAGTGGAAAAACACAGGTGATTCTATTTCTTGGTTTAAAAAAAATTAAAAATTTAAAAACAAAAGCAAATATACTTTCATTAAATATGACATAAATATCTTTTTCCTATCAATATCTAAAAAAAGATTTAATGGAAGCGTTAAATTTCGATAAAAGGTACGTAGATATACCACCCGATCATATAAAGATATTTTTTTCTTCTTTTAAGTGTCCCGTTCTTTCAGGAAGTAGGCGATCATGGCTTTTCACATCTCCCTGTCCCTGGTGGCTCTTAGCACGCTTTCTCCTGTTTCACCATGCAAACCTCGTTCCGTCATTCACCTGATCAGGTTCTTCAAATATCTTATCCGCTGCTTTCTTTTGTCCCTTTTTCACTCTATCTGGCCTGTTAGTAACAGTTTTTCCAAGCCCTCCTTCCTCATTGCATATCCCAGGAACATTACTTGTCTCTTCCTGAGGCTCAGTATTAATTTCCTTTTCGTCTCCATCCTTTCCAAAACCTCGTCATTGCTCACATGCTCGGTCCATCATATCCACAGCATCCTTCTGTAGAACCACATTTCAGCTGATTCAAGTTTTTCCCTCATCTTCGATGATATTGTCTAACAGTCACTGCCATATTGAAAAACCGACATCATATAGCAATCCAGTACTCTCCTCTTTGTTTCTAGTGAAATTGTCCTGTTCCTTAATACTTTACTCGACCTCTGGAATGTTTCTTTCACCATGCCAATTTGCATTCGACATTCTTAAAAATCCATACTATTTTAACTGGTGAAGCATGTATTAAAAAAATTTTAAAAATGCACATTTCATGTATCACATAGTTCGTTTGACGGAGCAGAAATTTTAGAATTGATGAGAATAAAAATTCTAATTAAAATTAATGAACTAATCCAAGAGACAACCACGGATTATACCGAAATTACGGATTAATGATAGCGCCTGACAACAAAAGCGAGATGGATAGATTAAGAAAAATCATTTTCAAATTCTTTAAAGATCTAGATTTTGAAATAGCAGTTTGAACAAATGAGAAAATAGTCCAATACTTAAATGTAGAATTTAATTTACAAACTCTCAGTATCTCTACATATATGAAAACAAACACCGATTTAAAGTCCGCACACAGAAGAACTAACAATCCAACAAGCTTAATCAGCCATATTTATAAAGGAATAGCGCAAAAGCTATTAAAAAAAATTGTCAAAAAAGCAATCATTGATGAAAAGAAAAAAGATTATGAAAATGCCTTTCAGTAATCTGGTCTAAATAACATTTTAAAATATAAATCTCAGAAAAAATTAATAATAGAAAGCGAAATATTATTTGGTTTAACTTAGAAGTAAAATCCAAGATAGAAAAAATATATTTTTTAAATTAATCAATAAACACTTCCCAAAAATCCAAATTGAACAACATTTCTATAAAAATTCATTCAAATTAAGTCATTAATAATTTAGAAAGTTGCATAAAAAACAAAACGCCAGTAGTAAAGAATCTAAATAAAAAGTACAAAATAACATCATTAACAAGGAATGTAACTGTAGACAAAAAATAAATGCTCACTTTACGGACTTCGTAATACAGAGGTGGTTATTTACTAAGCAGAGGTACATGACGTAGATAGACAAAGAAAAACATATTTGGCATCTACAGATTACAGTTTTAACATCATACGGAATAATCATAAATCTATATTTAAACTGTATAACATCAAATATTGTATCAAACTTGCTATCCAGGTGTCGAAAATAAAATTGGAAAATAGAAAATATAATCTCTTTATATAGATGGCAAAATGTATGTGTGTGTTTCTGTCTGTCTGTCTGTCTGTCAGTCTGTTTGTCTGTCTGTTTGTCTGTATGGTCTTTATACAAATCCACAGGTTTTATCCGATTCTCACCAAACTTCACACAAATCTACCATCCGCCCGTGCATTGAATACTGCTGCCATATCTGGTCGGGTGCCCCTGCTGTTCTCCTCGGGCTTCTCGATAAGGTTCAGAGGAGGGTCTGTAATGTGATAGATACCGACTTGGCAGACCGCCTGCAGTCTCTCTCCCACCGGCGAGACGTGGCTTCCCAGTGTCTCTTCTATAAATACTTTCACGGCTTCTGCTCCGATGAACTTAGATCACTGGTGCCCCCTAAATAGGAATTTGCACGAGATACTAGATTAGCAACTAGATCCCAGCTTTTTACAGTGAAACCGATAAAATGCAGCCGTAACTTCTACTCCAACAGTTTCTTTCCTCGCACTTCCCGACTGTAGAATTCTCTTCCAAACGATTGCTTCCCCGACGGCTACAATCTCCAGGAGTTTAAATGTCTATCCACTCCTTCTCTTTCCTTTCCTTCCCCTATGTAGCCCCATGCGCAATAGTGGCAGTGGAATGCCTTGCTTGGGTTGAGATGATTAAAAAAAACAAATATTCTTCAGGCTTCCGTTCAGGTAATGGGCTACTTATTTCTTCTGATTTCCCCCCGATATCTGAAATCGAAACCCGATATCTGATCAGGTCTGATCAAGATGATGATTTCAGCCATGTTATCGTGGTTCTTGCTGCAGAATTTGCTCTAATATGGTAAAATTATAGTTTGTATTCTTAAATATTAGTAAACTTTTCTCAGACAACTCATTTTCTCCGATATTAGAAATCGATACGCACGATATTCAATCGAATCTGAACAAAAAACGATATTCAGCCAGCAATATGTCTCATTTTCTCTAATTTTACTTCCGATAGGTACGATAGGTTTTCATGGACTTACTTAGGTTAGTTTATCCTTGCATGAATATTTTACTCCGATATTGGAAATCAATACAGTGATACCCTATCGGGTTTGATCAAAATCAGGTTTTCAGCTATTTTATTTTGGTTTTTGCTTCTGATTTTGCTCTAAGTAGGTATAAGTGTAGTTCTTAGTCTCAGCCATTTACTCAAAGGATTTATTTAGCCTTTAAAATTCAGTTTTGCGACGGCAAACTTATTTGACATGGATACCGGAAATCAAAATTTGACTTATATCGATTTATTTTTCTTTCAATCTACGGTTTCACTTTGAGTGGAAATAACTATTGCTTTTAAGTCTTTCGTGCCAACGTCCAAAGTGTCTGAGCTCCAGAACGATGGATTAGATTGAATGCTTTCAATCACATCCGAGCAACTCCGGGCCATTTTGCTAGTAAGTGATATAACTTGAAATTAAGTTAAAATAGACAAACCATGCAACAGTAACAATATATATGCCGATTGTGCCAAGTGGAAAAATTAGCTATTATGTTGTCCCCAGGAAGAAAAAAAAACCAAATGAAATATGAGAAATTATGTCCAGATGTAATCATAGCTTTAAATAAATACTAGGACAAGACAAAATAGATAAAAGTGTTCTGAGATCCTTAAATATCTCCTCCCCAAATTTGAAAACTTTTCGATTGTTTCAAAATTTCTTTCGCCTGTTCTTAAAAAAAAACTGTTCGAACGGTTCGTGCAAATCGCCTCAATATACCGAAAAGTTCAAATCTTTTTGCGGTAATAACTCATTTCCAAATGAAAAATATTCAAAAGTTCAGCAATATAACTGTATTGAACACTTTTTTAAGAAATAGTTGTATTAAAAAACTGTTTAACACAATTATATTGCAGTCAGTTAAGTCCCATACGTGATACACGCTTGGGCGATCATGTCTCGAAAGAGACATGACTGACTGGGCAGAAGATTATCCCGCAGTAGGTTGCCATTGTTTTCTGCGGTAGACTGGTTGCCGACCAAGGCTATAGAACCCAATCTGTTATGATATTTAACCCATAACTGGAAGGAAGAGACCGATTAATACCTTTCCCAAGGGTATTTGCGCGTAAGTGAATACAATGGATTCAACTGGAATTCGAACTCAGCTCCCCGATATCTACTGTACCACAACGCACATACTGGTCTAATTTAATCATTGTCGAAAACTAACTAATGAATTGAGTTCTCCAGGTGACTGGCGTGTGCATACACCGCATATATATATATAACACTCTAAAATTTCACTTCTCTTATTCCATGCTCCTCTGACTTACGGACACCGAATGACACCAAATCGGTCGAGTTTTGGTCCCGGCTGGAAGCAAGTGGAGGTCTAGCCACACTAATGAGTGAAACAGGCTTGTATGTGGATGACTAATATATTATGCTCTCATTACGATAGAACTCTATAGAGAGGAAAACTTTAAAAACAGTGATTTACGCGTTACTCCCAAGTAATGAATTGAGTTTTCCCAGTGACTTGCGTGTGTATACACCGCATATATATATGCTTAGGAAGTCGAAATGTGGCCTCCCTTTGTCTCTTCTATAAATACTTTCATGGCTTCTGCTCGGAAGAACTTAAGTCACTGGTACCTCCTCAACAGGTGTTTACTCGTGCAACCAGACTGGCAACTGGGTCCCACCCATTCACAGTCAGGTTAGCCAAATGCAGACGACAATTCTACTCCTGCAGCTTCTTCTCTCGCACTTCCCGCCTGTGGAACTCGCTCCGATATTCTTGCTTTCCTGACGACTACAACCTCCAGAAATTTAAATGCAAAGTCAATACTCATCTAATAACCACTGGACTCTAGATCTCTCCCTCACCCCCGTATAACCTTCCCTTACATTCCACTTATGTTTCTGTCATCGAACCTGCATTCTCAGCTTTCTATTGCTCCTTTCTAAGTAGTTTGTACTCCTCACTCTTACAGTTTTTTTTTTTACAGTTATGTAGCCCCCCGCTCATCAGTGGCATTTCTGCCTTGCTCGGGGTGAAATGATTAAAAAAAAATCTCCGAATGCCACCAAATCAGTCGAGTTTTCGATCTTGGCTGGAAGCAACACTGATTAGCTTTGTTACAGCGAACTAGGCTTATATGTGTATGACTAATATATATATATATATATATATATATATATATAGAGAGAGAGAGAGAGAGAGAGAGAGAGAAAGAGAGAGAGAGTGAGAGAGAGCTATTTTTCAATTTCCGTATCTCGTGTATTTAATTTGAAATTATTTATTCTAATTATTTGTGGACAATTGTTCATATTTTTGTTTTCACGACGTCTTGACCGTCGAACTCTCTTGTCTTCATCAGTTTTATGTTGATTGTAAGAATCAACAGGTACTCCGGTCTGATCCCTTAGCTAGGGATATCTCGTAATATTCTTCTTGTTAGTACTGCTGAGTTATTTGCCCACACTGAGTCAAAGAGATTAAACGCACCATTATTATTACCATGTTTCCAAATTTACTAACTAACATTATAATTGATTAAAATTGTCTTATACAAATAAAAACAAGACGAAAATATCAACAGATATAAGATGTGGAACGAGAGGTGTTTACCTTCGAGGATAAAATAAAACTTTTAGCTCCTTGAAGTTGACTTGGATTTATATACATTTGATGACGGCTGGCAGGCAGAATGAAAGAAAGCTTTTATAGCAACAAGAAAATGATGAAAACAGCCCACATCTAAATTTTGTAAATAATGTGACCGCTTTTGAATCTCGGGTTCTGTAAGCTTTAATGTTGACGGAGTGTAATTTATAATGGCTCGGAATTTTTAATCGGAGTTGCCATTCCAGTTGGCTTCGTTATATTTTCATACGCGCAAATACCCTTGGAAAATGTATAAATCAACCACTTATTTTCCAGCTATAGTTTAAATAGTAAAAATTTTATCATTAATTAATTTTTCTTCAAAACAAACATTCAAACAATATATAAAATATTTACAGCATTTACATTATTCCGACTATTGTTTTCATCTGTGTTGCCATTTGTACGACGTTTCGGCCGTTGTACGCTCCGGCCTTCTTCAGGTGATAAGAAATTCGAACCGAATCCTTTATTAAAATCACTAGGGTATATAATCTGATGTAGCCTGGTATTGAACTCACAACTCTGTCAAGTCAGGAACTAACTAACGTCTATAGACACTGGACCATGTGTCCTTAAGGATATAGACGTTAGTTAGTTCTTGACTTGACTTTTAGATTTGTGAGTTCAATACCCAGCTACAGCAGTAGTGAACAAGTAGATTTCAGGGTTAGTGGAAGATAACTCATTATTTACAATCGAGTCGTTACGCAATATATGAGGATGATATACCACAGTGATTTTAATAAAGGGGTCGGTTTGAAATTCCTAGCACCTGAAGAAGGCCGAAGCGTACAACGGTTGAAACTTCGTACAAATGGTAACAAAAATGAGGACAATAGTCCGAATAATGTAAATACTGTAAATACTAACTGATCTCTGAAATATAGAGAAATACTAAAATATATTTCCTGTCTAAGTATGACTTGCAAATGGTTAATAAGTCGTAGAAACGATGTAATAAATCAGCCAATATGAAACTAATTATAACTCCTCATCTCAGAAACTCAGACATACATTTGAAGCTTATCGATTTTATTAAATCAAGTATTTAAATTTTTTGTGATGCATTCAGTGAATGAATCATCAATGTTTCTGTTTTGGAAAGTTTATCTTATATATTATTCTGTATGGGAATTGTCTGCTTTGCATACATACATATAAATAATAATATAAACATCGTGGAAATGTGGCCTCCCTCTGTCTCTTCTATAAATACTCTCATGGCTTCTGCTCGGATGAGCTTAAGTCACTGATGCCTCCTCAACAGGTGTTTACCCGTGCAACCAGACTGGCAACTGGGTCCCACCCATTCACAGTCAGGTTAGCCAAACGCAGACGACAATTCTACTCCTGCAGCTTCCTCTCTCGCACTTCCCGCCTGTGGAACTCACTCCCGTATTCTTGCTTTCCTGACGGCTACGACCTCCAGAAATTTAAAAGCAAAGTTAATACTCACCTACTAACCACTAGACTCTAGCTCTCTCTCCTCCCCTGTATAATCTTCACGTTCTCTCCGCCCATGTATCTGTCATTGCACCTGCTTTCTCAGCTTTCTATTGTTCCTTTCTAACTAGCTTGTACTCCTCACTCTTTTCTAATTAATCTTTCTACATTTATGTAACCACCTGCACATCAGTGCTGTTTCTGCCTTGCTCGGGGTGAAATGATTAAAAAAAAAATAAAAAAAAAATAACACAAACACAGGGTGTGTGTTATCTTATGTCTATATATATAGTAAAGTTTTGTAAATTGGTTAAAGGATTGTGTATATTAGGTGTATAGTTAGGTCTTGATGGCTGTCACAATGCGTTTAGTAAAATAAATGAAGGCAAAGAAGTTGTTGGGTATTACTTCTTTATTATACATTAATAGTTTGAGATCAAAATCTCGTCTTCAGAATTGCAGAAAAGCTTGTGTCTGTCCGAGTGAGTCCGTGCTTTTCAACCACTCAATATATATATATATATATATATATAGGAAAAACTACTAAAAAGTTGTAAGTTTAAAAATGTAATTTTTGACAGTATTTATTTATTTCTATTATTATATTTGATATTTCAGACCGTCCTCGCCCTTTCATCAGAAACAAATGATGTAAAAATTTAAAATAAACACGTATTTCGCGAGAGCGTTCGTGGTGAGTTTACATCACGTGACGCAGAAAGCGACAGATTTTTTAAAAATATTTGTAAACGTAAACCGATCTTTAATAATACTTATAAATTTTGTTTTAGAGAAAAAATTTTTTTAAGTGTATCTCAAAAATGTTAACTATTGAAATATTTATAAAGATTCAAAACACCTAAGTCTCTATTTAAACCTAGGCTGTGTGTATTTAATTTTAAAATCCAGTATTTTTCTTTCTTCCTGCGTGAGTGTGTAGAACTAAAATCGGAGTCTATTAGTAATCATTTGCGGTTTTATAAATATATATATGCGTGTGGGTGTGGGGGTTGCAGGGGGTGAACTCAAATTCTAAAAGATTGAACAATTTCAACCATCAATGAAAAATTTCCACTCTTATTTCTACTTTCTTTGAATCGTGTACCATTCGAAGGTGTGTTTAATAAAGTCTATATTAGTCACGTAGTGCGCTCGTACTAGAAGCTAGGCATACAAGCTTTACGTGGGTAAACTGATTTTTCTGACGCGTATATGTCAAGATGCCAGTGCGCCACGTGCTGTGCTCGCGTTCATATGCGGCGCAGGTGAGGTAGCTGTAAATATGCACGCAGAAGAAGCGGGGAGATCGACATTTCAAGATTCGCATAGTTGTGTAATGATCTAATCGATTCTAACATCTCAGTATTGATCGGTTCAACTACACACTAACACTATCAGCCATCAATATCTAACTCGCCTCCCACAATTCAATATTTTTACTGCTATCAATATTACCAATTCGATCACTTTTCCTCGTTCTCTTTCATATGATGAATTATTATTTTTTTCTTCCTGTAGTTTTCTTATATTTTTTAAAATGTTTTGTTGCTGTTTTTATTTTTGCTGGTGTTGTTGCCTCGATCTATGTAGGTGCTTCAATATGTTCAGATATTTTTCTTCCTCTCGCTTTCTTTTCTCAATCCGACTACTGTTCAAATGCTTTATAATTCCTTCTGTGTGAGTACAATACCTTCTTATTCAATTTGTTCGATTATCTACTTAGCTGGATCTGACGAAGACAGAGAGAATGAAAGACGAAACGTCATCGCAGTCGCTTTTTTGCTCATGGTGGTTTGCTTATTCATTGATACTTTAATAGATAAAATAAATAAAATAAAATAAAATCGAAATAGTTGAGCTTCTGATTTGTTGCGTTTCATTAAGTCAGTCATACTGACCCGTGTTTCTAAAAATAGGTTAAACACGATTATCAATTTACATGCATAGTACAAATACATACGTGTATTTTCATTCAAATAAATATGCACATCTGTATACATTTATGTAAAAATAAAATAGAACGCATGTACACAGAGAGACACATTTTTTAAAATATAAAATGGCTAAAATATGACTGTAGCGCAGTGGGAAACAAAGTAGAAGGAATGTGGAAAAAAATGAGAAATGGATGGGAATCAAGCAGATAAAAAAAGGCAATTGACGTTGCAGTAAATGTTTTGGAGATTGTTGCTATCATGAAAGAATGCAAATGAAAGTTTGTTTCGCAAACAGGAAGTGTGAGAAAAGAAATTCTCATGACAGAAGAGGTGGTTATAATTAACTAGTTTAACGGTAAAAGGGTGAGACTGTAATACCAACCTAGTAGAACGAGTAAATACATTTGGTCGAGGGAAAAAAAAGTTCATCAGAACAGTTGCCATGAATATATTTGTAGAAATTGACAAAGGGAGCCAAATTACCTCACTGGTAAGGTGACTAAAGTCAGGTGACGAAGACAGGATTTATTAAATTGCAGAAATTCTTTTGCATTTTGTCGAGAACCCCAAGGTAAATAGCAAGAGCACCCGACGAGAGTAATCAATGAACGGTCGAAATATATATATATATATCGGCAGCCAGATCTGTTTCGTTGTATCAGAGCTCATCAGTACAGTGAAACATCCGATTGCTTTTACCCAGGTCTGAAACTCGACCGAATTAGTTGGCGATTCTACCTCTGAGCTATGGTCGCTCGATAGAAGGAGGCAGACTTTTAGTGTGTGATATATCATGTTTCCAAACGCCAGCAGTTAGAATGTTCAAATTCATCATTGAATGAACTATGCGTCGATGCTAGAGTAATTAGTGTTTATTCAAATATATATATATATATATATATATATATATATATATATATATATTTGTAAGTTTTATTTACCATTATTTCTTATTAATGTGAATGTTTTCTAATAGCTACACGTTAAATACGGAATAGCAACTCTAATACCTGTTCTCAATAAAAGAAATAAGATATATTAATCGATATATTGTTGAACGGCAAATGTCGTCAGTTTCCTGATTCCATGCAATCTTCATAATTTGAAAATTGCATTGAAACATGAATAAGACTGTTGCCTCTTGGTGTTGACCTCAGTGTTCACGTTTATATTCAAATTCGATGTTCTCTAATATTGTTCACTTCTTCTTCTTCTTCTTCTTCTTCTTCTTCTTCTTCTTCTTCTTCTTCTTCTTCTATGTGCCGCGTTCATTCGTGACTCTCCACATCTCCCTATCCTTAACTCTTAAAACCCTTAACGTCTTATCCCGCTCAAATCCCGCTCCGCCATCCATTTACTCAAATCCCTTAAATATGTCACGCATTGCTTTCCCTTGTCTCGCTTTTGTTCTATTCGTTCCGTTAGCGTCAGAATCTCCAAGACCTCCTTCATCAGTATATATACCAGAAACTTCAGCTATCTTTTTCTGATATTAACTAATGTTTCGTGTTCATCCTCTCCAAACCGTCATCATTGCTCACATGTTCTGCCCATGATATCCTAAGAGTCTTTCTCTAGAACCACATTTCGATTGATTCCACTCTTTCCTTAATCTTTGATGAGATTGTCTATTATTTGCTGTCAAATTGAAGGATATCACGTAATATTTCAGTACTCTGTTCTTTATTTCCAGAGAAACGTTCCTGTCTCTTAATACTCTATTCGCATCGTTGGCCATACCCATACGCCTCGGATCTCAGTATCGCACTTTCCGTCCTCTGTCAGGACACGTCCCAGGTATTAAATTTCTGTACCCATAAGATTTTAAAATACTCGACTTATATTTGGCATTTTGAGATTCTTTTTTACTGATAACCATGCATTCAATTGTCTTGTAGTTTATATCTAGTTCTTTCTTTCCGCTTTCTGTTAGTATTTCTTGTAGGATATCTTGTTATTTTGTTTTCGTGTCTGCTATCAGCACTGTATCATCTGTGTATTTTATTTTTTATTATTTTTTAAATCATTTCACCCCAAGCAAGGCATTTCACTGCCTCTATTGCGCAGGGGTTACATAGGGGAAAGTGATGAGAAAGAATGGTTAGATAGAAGAAATGTCAGAAGGAGGGTCATACACGGATAAGGATACCGAGAATGAAGGTTTTGGTAGATGAGAAGAGTTTTTGAGAGAATGGATGCGAGTAAGTGTGTTAGGAGGTGTCTATTTACCTTACATTTAAACTCCTGGAAATTGTAGCTGTCGAGGAAGCAAATTGCAACCCCCAACGACAAAACCTAGCAGGACATGTAACATTCCAAGTATTGTATATGTTATAGGTATATATATATATAGGTTAGAAATAATCTGGTTAGAAGATACATTCATCCGTTACACTCCTTCCTATTTTTGTATATCTGCTGATGTCGCTTCCTCTCTTTATACAGGCAACTCTTTGCCAATACAGGTTCTCGTTACTCTTTCCCGAATATATCGGGTTTGACGAGCGGGTCAGTTAGGTCTTTGTGGCGAAATTTTATCGAATACCGAATGCATAAATGACGCAATTTATCATACTTTAAAAATATAATTAACACACGCACACACACACATTTATAGTTATGTGAATTGATAAATATACATACAAGGTTACATATATTTATTATTTTATTTTTCAAGTGTTAATGAAATGTGATCAAAATAGTATGAAAAAAAGTATTATATACTCATTAATAAATATACATACAGTCCTATGTCGATGGCACAACTCAGAATTTCAGAATATATACTTCAAACTAACCGTATACCTAGATTACTAACCTGAGTTCTAGTTTGCATCTTTTACGTTAATATACTTATTTTTCTATCTCAAATCCTGTTTGAGGTTCCTTTATTTTGTGCGGTCTCTGTTCCCTGGATCCACAACAATATTCATCGCCATAGTTGAGAACTGATATGACTTAACAATTTTACAACGTTAGTTTACGCAACTTCATTCTGAAGAGAAATTTTGGTATCTTCGCATTAAGTCAACGTACTAAAGGGTATCCTTCGAATAATAAACAATAATACGCTCGAAATAATTCTGTAGAGTAATTTAATCTGAAACGATATCTGCCATGAAGCACAACACAAATGATGCAAAATACAGAACCCACAGAATGATATCTGCTACCCGCCTCTAGGGTGGATGCCGGAGGCGGATGTGACACAAGGTCATTTCATATGGGAAATGCGTGCCCTTAGACACCGGAAAGATTTATTGTCTATCTTTCCCCAGAGGAGAATCCGCCTTTCGACGGAGTCTCCTCTGGGTTCCTCTCCACCCGAAGGCAGAGAATCCGACAATGAAATTTCTGCACAAGGCAGAATACACTGAATACATTTAGATATTGGTTTGAGTTATTTATATACTAAATATTTATGGGCGCGCGATCCCAATAACACAATTCATTCAACGGTTTTGTTCGTTGCCTGGAGATCTGTGTCTGACCACACGTGTCGTTATCGATACTTTCTTTCTACATAACCGATACATGCCAATATATTTTATATGACTTAACGGTTCATCACTATTTTCTTTGTTCTGAACGGAACTTACATTTTTATTTAACACACTGTAAACTTTTAGAGCGCATTGCATTTTGAACTTTCACATTTCGACAGCATTTCTGATCAGGACACTGGATGTTTGCGGAGCTTTGAAATAATTCTTAATTAATGTTGTTTCCAAGTTTACCTTGACACAATGTGGTAATCCCAATTACGGGCAAATCCTTCTTCCACCCAAACAATCACTATGAATGTATAAAAACACACACACACACACACACACACACACACACACACACACACACACACACACACACATATATATATATATATATATATACATATATATATATATTAAAAATGCTATCAACGCATATATATATGCAAAAAATTCAGCAAGAAATATTAATATTAAAATTATCTGAATAAAACATTTGTATAAAAAAGAAAAATCAACAATACGTATTCATATTAAAATTATCAAGGATACAATCTTAATTAAAAAATGACCCGCAGTGCGTTTTATAATAGAATTATCTCCAATATATTTTTAGCAAAACGATCAATAATACATTTTATATAGCAATTTCCGCCAATATATTTTAGAGCAAATACATTTGGCTGTAGAATTAATACCAGTACATTTACAGCACAATTACCAGCAGTACATGTAAGCTTATAATTACGACGAATCCATTTCATAGCAGTATGCTCAGCAATACATTTTATAACAGAATTACGACCAATCAGTCAGTCAGTTAAGTGCCATACGTGAAACACGCTTGGGCGATCATGTCTCGAAAGAGACATGAATGACTAGGCAGAAGATTATCCCGCAGTAGGATGCCATTGCTTCCCACATTAGACTGGTTGCCGGCCAAGGCTATAGAACCCAATATGTCCTGTTATTTGACTCTTAACTAGAAAGGGAAGATATGTATTATATTATTATATAGTAATAAGTGGGGGATCAGTTTATTACGTCATAACAATATAAGACTGATCCCCCATTTTTATGCCCAATAGAGGCCTTAATCATATGTTCAACTATTATATTCAGTCAGTCAGTTAAGTGCCATACGTGATACACGCTTGGGCGATCATGTCTCGAAAGAGACATGATTGACTGGGCAGAAGATTATCCCACAGTAGGTTGCCATTGCTTTCTGCGGTAGACTGGTTACCGACCAAGGCTATAGAACCCATTCTGTCCTGTTATTTAACCCATAACTGGAAGGAAGAGACCGATTAATACCTTTCCCAAGGCTATTTGCGCGTAAGTGAATGCAATGAATATCAACTGGAATTCGAACTGGGCTCCCCGATATCTCGTTCCCGGCCGATATCCACTGGACCACAACGCACATCCCGTTGTTTAGTTTTCGATTCTGCTTCGCTGCGGCGGAGGCGGCGGCGTCGTCGTATTCGTAGGCGTTGTCAGCTCGCATCGGCGGCGGCGGCTGCAGCTGTAACGGCGGCAACAGCAGCGGCAATGGCAACGGCAAAACGGCGAACGACGTGCAGCAGCGCCAGCAGCGAACCACGGAAGCCAGTGACGGTGGGCCAGGCCTAGACAGACGAGATCTAACGCACACGACAGGCTGCCGACATAGCAAAATTACAGTAATATATTTTATACTAAAAATACCAACAATATATTTTATAGCAGAAAGACCAGCAATATATATTTTTAGAAGAATTGTCACTAATATATTTTATATAAAAAACTAGTAATATTTTTAATAGTAGAATTGCTACCAAAATATTCTATAGCAAAATGACCAACAACATCTTTTATAGTCGAATTACCACTAATAAATTTTACAATAAAGACCAACAATACCTTTTATAATAGAAGTAGTAGGACAATATTTTATAGCAGAATGACCAACAGTACATTTATAGTAGAATTATCACCAATATATTTTATAGCAAAATTATCAGCAAACCTTTTTTATAGTAGAATATCTACCAATATATTTTATCAACAGTAAAGACCAACAGTACATTTTATTACACAACTATCATGAAAATATTTTTAGCTGAATGGCCAACAATATATTTAAAGTAGAATTATTACCAGTATATTTTAAAACAAAATGATCAGCAATACCTTTTGTAGTACAATTTCCACCAATTCATTTATAGTAGAATTATCCTTATTATTTTATAGCAAAATTATCAGCAATACCTTTTATATCAGAAAGACCAACAATACATTTATAGTAGAATTATCACCTTTTCATTTTATAGCAATGGATGAACAATACGTGTTTTCTGTAGTTAAAGGCACGCAATTTTGTTCAAAATATATTATATCGAAGAGATAAAATTGTCTAAAATATTCCAATTAATTTTCGGCTTAAAATAACTTGTCAAGAATTGATTTGCCGTGTTACGAATAAATCAATCAATCATCTTTTGCCTTTGAAATTCGGTGACAGATTTTCTGTTCTCCATATATTTCAATTTTCGTACATGCTTGATTTGGGCATTTATAATTCATTTCGCCTTCATTTGAGAAACTTAATACAACTCTAAAAAAATAACTAAAAACATTTCTCAGCAGCAACTTTCTTGCATAAGTCAAGCACAGATACACATTATTGTTGTTGTCATTCTGGATTCTCTCCAGTAAAGCACCACCTAGGTAACCTATCTACTAAAGACATCTAAACAAACTTTAATATATAGCCATTTGCGCATAATGCATTTATATATTGAGAAAAGCTAATTGTCTCCAAGCTTGTTTGGTCATTGCTCGAATCTCAATGAAGACCACACATTGCCAGACGATGACTAAATGATATGACGCTGAGCAACGTCGAGGAACGTCATATCGAGCAACGTCGAGGAAAGCAGACTTGAAAAGAGTGTCAACTAAAGATGCTTGCATTATTTACACTGTTCAGACTGTTGTCCAAATCTTTATTGCCATGTTTACGATTTTTCTTCAAGTCCAAGATATTTCGAAACGAGCCTTACTTTCGATCACTTGTGTACATATTTCTTATTCCAATGTGCAATGTCACTTTTGGTAATCATGTGATTATCTCCCTTTAACTCATCTCTGACTTATTTTTCACCACTGCTGTAGCATGATATTTGAACTCACAATTCTGTAGGTCAAGAGAACTAACAAACTCCTATATTCACTGGGCCATGTGTCCTTGTGGAAGATCGGAGCTTACAACGGCCAAAACGTTGTAAACCTGGCAATGCATATGACGACAACTGTCAGAACAGTTTAAATAATGTAAAATCTTCCTCATTTCAGAAGAATAGGCAAATACTGAAGATTTTATATTTGTCTTTATCTGACGAAAAATAAAATAAAAATAAGAGAGATATGGTGGGAATGAGCAGATTTAATATTGTTCCTGATAAGCCTTTTTCTTTTTGGATGCTACCGATGTGTGTCTCTGATTTGTGCTGTTGAATGATAGACACGTATATAATGAAACAATTTTTCTTCCTTTTGCTAAGAATCCCGCCATCGATTGTGTCATCCATTCACAAAAACGTTCACTAACACCCAACCATTTAGTAAGCCTCCCACGGTCTATACGTGTTCAATGAATTTTAACTTCCTCTTCTATGTGCCATTTACCTTTCTGACGTAGGCGATCATGGCCTGCCACATCTCCATATCCCTGGTAGCTCTTAGCACGCATTCGCCTGTTGCTCCATGCAAACCACACTTTGTTATCCAGTCTCTTCAATTATGTTCTCCTCATCTTTCGTCTGTCTCTCTTTCCCTTTATCTGACCTGTGAGTATCAGATTCTCCAAGCTTTCCTTTCTGATTAAATGCCCCAAGAACTTCAGCTGTTTTTTCCTGATGCTCAATATTTATTTTTCCTTTCGTTTCCATCTTTTCTAAAACCTCATCATTGCTCGCATGCTTGATACATGATATTTACTGTATCCTTCTGTAGAACCACATTTCAGTTGCTTCAGGTTTTCCCTATCGTCTTTGATGATATTGTCTAGCATTCACTGCCATATTGAAGAACAGACATCACATAGCAATCCATTAATCTCGTTTTGTTTCTAGAGAAACTATCCTTTCTCTTAATACTCTGCTCAGTTTCTGGAATGCGTACTTAGCCATTCCAATTCGCCTTCGAATCTTTCCCTAATCCTGACTATAAGTATTTTTTGTGTTCATTTTCGTGCAGATTATTCGCTATGTCTATTAAATGTTCACAGTCCGTCTGTAGATTCACGTGTTTTCTGCGTCAAGTTTTATCCTCAACCGTGAGAAGATCATCAAGAATTCATTCTCCTTAAGCGGGAGAATATAACGTCGCAATTCGGAAGTCTTTTATTTAAATAAAGATTTCTACAAAATACAATATTGATAACCGTTTTTATGAAATACCAGGTATTAATTATGGCTTCTATCTATAACTCAATAATGCCTACTTTCGAAGAAATTCGAAACTGGTCATTAAAAATTAAGCGGGTGGATATTATGTAGCAATTCAGAAGACTCTTATTTAAGTACAGGTTTCTACAAAATACAGTATTTATAACCGTTTTTATGAAATACTAAGTATTAATTATTGCTTCTACCTATAAACTCAATAATGCCCAATTTCGACGAAATTTTAAACTGATTATTAAAAATTAAGTGATTTTAAAGCATACTTGTAGTTCATTATTTATAACGAATACATTAAATATTTTAAGCTCATCCTTATTAACAAAACCGTATGTCAAAATTCAAACTTACACGAAAAATGTATTGTCCACGAATTTTTGTTTTGAAGGCAAACGGAAACAGCCCTTAGTAAATATTTTTAACCACTAATGATGACCTTTTAAAACGTACTTATCTTTCTAATTATATATCTTTTATTAATATATTCGTTCATAATCCAATTAATTCGTAAGTATTAGATGTTTTCAAATATCATGGTCTTCCCTGTAAATAGTGCATCATATTAAATAATAACATGCTAGGGTCTTTTTTTTTTTCAGATCCATTACCATTCTTTTCCTTATATAAATGTAGAAATGGTGCTTCAACCAATACAAACGTCAGTCTAACTATAGCTTTGCTGTTTATTTAAAATAAACAGTTGATTATCGGCCAAAATGAATATTTAAAGATATTAAAACGACGCTAACAATAATTATAATTAGTGCTAGATCACTAATAATTTGTGTTAAGTCAAGTACAACAGGCCAGAACAAACGATTTCCGACAATGCTATACACTTATAATATACCACAGCCAATTGAGGTGGGATCTCCCCTTTTTCTATGATAATGGACTAGACGGGATTATAGATATACTCAAGCCATAGTAATATACCTTAGTTATCAAGAGTACTGAGACGGATCCTTAAAATACCGAACGATACCGAAGTTACACAGAGAATACCGTGTCAGTAGTCATAGTAGCTTCTCCCTTCTGTATGTTACAGATATGGTGGATTGCATTGGTTTAGAGATTGTCGGTACAAATACAAAAACTGTCTAACGTGTGGAAAAATAGGACACAAGGCAGCTGTATGCAGAAATGAAAAGGCAGTCTAGTAGGGTAAGATCTACTAGAGTGGATTCTAGAACTTAAAATATTAAATAAGAAGATCAAATTACAGTTGGATTCAGGTTCGAACTTAACGATAATTAACCTACAAACATGGAATAAACTGAATAGGCCGACCATGATTTACACACAAAAATATGCTAAATTTTGTCACAGGAAAAATATCAATTTCGAAGGTGAAATAATCGTGATTGTGAAATCTCATGCAAAAACCCAAAAAATTAAAAATATACTTTAGGAAAACACAGAAAATCTATTAGGCACAGACTGGATGCAGAATTTGATGCATGGGATTTACCCATGTAAGAAAATACAGTGCGAGACTTCAGAAGCTACGAAATTAAAAGAAATTAAAAGAAGAGTTACGCGATCAATTTCCAAAGGTATTCTCAGACGGCATAGGACGATGTAACGAATTCGCAGCAAAAACCGAGCTAAAGCAGAATGTTCAGCCGGTATTTATTACACACACAATTGCAAAAACCATTCAAAACATTTTACTTCAGAATGTTAAAAATAATATGGCGTATTGGGAACCTGGAACAATAATAAACAGACTAGGAAATGTTATGTACACAATACAAGGAGAAACATTTATCTATAGGAGACACATAAACCAAATACAGAAAAGAAGCATTGAGGAGCCAAGTTCGTCAACCTCAGAAAACGATGACGCGATGGAAGAAATCTTGGAAGATTTTGAGAATTATAGAACACAAGCAACAAAATTAACTCCCCTCAAAAAAGAAGCTAACTAGGAGGGTGTTGTCGGATCTCCCCTTTTTCTATGATAATAGACTAGACGTGTGTATACATATACTCCTGCCATAGTAAGATACGTTAGTTATCGAGAGTACCGGGACTGATCCGTAAGATACCGAGCGATACCAAAGTTACACAGAGAATACCGTGTCAGTAGTCATACTAGCTAGGAGCTCCACTCAGCCAGAATAGTATTACACGGATATACTAATTCCAGCACGGCTTCACTTCAAAGATTTGTATATATATTCCTTACTAATCGTATTCCTGGAGTACTAACCTGCGTTCTACTTGTATCTTTACGTTTAATATAACCAATTTTTCTATCTCAAATATTTTTTGTTCCTCATTATTCTGTGGGGTTCCTCAGCTGGAATCCACAACACAAATAATGTGAGAAAAACTGAAATATATTAAAAACAAATCTCAAATAAATATGATTATTTATAGATCAAAAGCTGTATGCACATTATTAATGTTCTAAACTTGTTACTACCCAGAAAAGGAATCTGTCATTTTTAGATAATTTTGCTAAATAGGGTAATAGTTCCCCAATACTGTTCTCAAAGGACTCTTCCATATCTGTAACAATTTAGTTATAAATAACTGTCGGTTGCCATGGCTGTCACTTAGCATCATGGTTTTGAGACCATTCATATGACATCTATAGCTGGATGGACATCATTGGCAGACATAGGATCGCCATCCGGTGGATGATCGAGAAAGTAGATTAAAAAAAAACCCGAAATAGTAAAATCATAAAACGCATACAGGAAATTATATTGATATTAAGAATTGAGGAGTAGATAAACTGGGTACAGGTAGGAAACGTCCGTCAATATTGCCGTTTGTTTATTTCCGAGATTGAGAGCGAAAACTGTGACAATATCGCTTTCAAGATAAACAATTTCCTGACTCGAGACGAAACTCATGAGTGTATTTGCATTTGTGAGGTGAATCGTTGTCGGTAGTCAAATGTGTGAAAGCGAATATGCTTCCCGTTTCTTTGTCCATCTCAGTGCCATTATTTAATGGAAATTGAGCAGGTATCGCTGAAGTGTGCACATATCGAAATGGAGGAGATTTCTACTGATTTTCTATTTATTACGTTAATAATATTATTCTTAAAAGATATGAATCAGCGGACTTTTATTATCTGACAATGAATGATTACATCCTACTACAGTACGAGAACAAACGTTGCAATATATATATATATATATATATATATATATATATATATAAGCAACAATTTTTTAAACATGTCAGATTAAATAAAATGCAAACAATATGTTTGCTTATTTTTAATAAAATCCGTTCATACTCACGGATAAACTTTCGCGTATTATCTGACAATGAATGATTACATCTAACTACAGTACGAGAACAAACGTTGCAATATATATATATATATATATATATATATATAAGCAACAATTTTTTAAACATGTCAGATTAAATAAAATGCAAACAATATGTTTGCTTATTTTTAATAAAATCCCTTCATACTCACGGATAATCTTTCGCGTATTATCTGACAATGAATGATTACATCTAACTACAGTACGAGAACAAACGTTGCAATATATATATATATATATATATATATATATATATATATATATATATAAGCAACAATTTTTTAAACATGTCAGATTAAATAAAATGCAAACAATATGTTTGCTTATTTTTAATAAAATCCCTTCATACTCACGGATAATCTTTCTCGTATTATCTGACAATGAATGATTACATCTAACTACAGTACGAGAACAAACGTTGCAATATATATATATATATATATATATATATATATATATATATATATATAAGCAACAATTTTTTAAACATGTCAGTTTAAATAAAATGCAAACAATATGTTTGTTTATTTTTAATAAAATCCGTTCATACTCACGGATAATATTTCGCGTATTATCTGACAATGAATGATTACATCTAACTACAGTACGAGAACAAACGTTGCAATATATATATATATATATATATATATATATATATATATATATATATATATAAGCAACAATTTTTTAAACATGTCAGATTAAATAAAATGCAAACAATATGTTTTCCTTATTTTTAATAAAATCCGTTCATACTCACGGATAATCTATCGCGTATTATTTGACAATGAATGATTACATCTCACTACAGTACGAGAACAAACGTTGCAATATATATATATATATATATATATATATATATATATAAGCAACAATTTTTTAAACATGTCAGATTAAATAAAATGCAAACAATATGTTTGCTTATTTTTAATAAAATCCGTTCATACTCACGGATAATCTTTCGCGTATTTTCTGACAATGAATGATTACATCTAACTACAGTACGAGAACAAACATTGCAATATATATATATATATATATATATATATATATATATATATATATATATATATAAGTAACAATTTTTTAAACATGTCAGATTAAATAAAATGCAAACAATATGTTTGCTTATTTTTAATAAAATCCGTTCATACTCACGGATAATCTTTCGCGTATTATCTGACAATGAATGATTACATCTAACTACAGTACGAGAACAAACGTTGCAATATATATATATATATATATATATATATATATATATATATAAGCAACAATTTTTTAAACATGTCAGATTAAATAAAATGCAAACAATATGTTTGCTTATTTTTAATAAAATCCCTTCATACTCACGGATAATCTTTCGCGTATTATCTGACAATGAATGATTACATCTAACTACAGTACGAGAACAAACGTTGCAATATATATATATATATATATATATATATATATATATACATAAGTAACAATTTTTTAAACATGTCAGATTAAATAAAATGCAAACAATATGTTTGCTTATTTTTAATAAAATCCCTTCATACTCACGGATAATCTTTCGCGTATTATCTGACAATGAATGATTACATCTAACTACAGTACGAGAACAAACGTTGCAATGTATATATATATATATATATATATATATATATGTATATATATATATATATATATATATATATATATATAAGCAACAATTTTTTAAAGATGTCAGATTAAATAAAATGCAAACAATATGTTTGCTTATTTTTAATAAAATCCGTTCATACTCACGGATAATCTTTCGCGTATTATCTGACAATGAATGATTACATCTAACTACAGTACGAGAACAAACGTTGCAATATATATATATATATATATATATATATATATATATATATATATAAGCAACAATTTTTTAAACATGTCAGATTAAATAAAATGCAAACAATATGTTTGCTTATTTTTAATAAAATCCGTTCATACTCACGGATAATCTTTCGCGTATTATCTGACAATGAATGATTACATCTAACTACAGTACGAGAACAAACGTTGCAATATATATATATATATATATATATATATATATATATATAAGCAACAATTTTTTAAACATGTCAGATTAAATAAAATGCAAACAATATGTTTGCTTATTTTTAATAAAATCCGTTCATACTCACGGATAATCTTTCGCGTATTATCTGACAATGAATGATTACATCTAACTACAGTACGAGAACAAACGTTGCAATATATATATATATATATATATATATATATATATATATATATATAAGCAACAATTTTTTAAACATGTCAGATTAAATAAAATGCAAACAATATGTTTGCTTATTTTTAATAAAATCCGTTCATAATCACGGATAATCTTTCGCGTATTATCTGACAATGAATGATTACATCTAACTACAGTACGAGAACAAACGTTGCAATATATATATATATATATATATATATATATATATATATATATATATATATAAGCAACAATTTTTTAAACATGTCAGATTAAATAAAATGCAAACAATATGTTTGCTTATTTTTAATAAAATCCGTTCCTACTCACGGATAATCTTTCGCGTATTATCTGACAATGAATGATTACATCTAACTACAGTACGAGAACAAACGTTGCAATATATATATATATATATATATATATATATATATGTATATATATATATATATATATATATATATATATAAGCTGCCGTTTTTTTAAAGATGTCAGATTAAATAAAATGCAAACAATATGTTTGCTTATTTTTAATAAAATCCGTTCATACTCACGGATAATCTTTCGCGTATTATCTGACAATGAATGATTACACTCTAACTACAGTACGAGAACAAACGGTATAATATATATATATATATATATATATATATATATATATATATATAAGCAACAATTTTTTAAACATGTCAGATTAAATAAAATGCAAACAATATGTTTGCTTATTTTTAATAAAATCCGTTCATACTCACGGATAATCTTTCGCGTATTATCTGACAATGAATGATTG